>CM052707.1:62076426-62261073 GCA_028551405.1 Uromys caudimaculatus | reverse complement strand
GTGCAGCAGTAGACAGTGTGCACAGTAGACAGTGTGCAGCAGTAGACAGTGTGCAGCAGTAGACAGTGTGCAGCAGTAGACAGTGTGCACAGTAGACAGACAGTGTGCAGCAGTAGACAGACAGTGTGCAGCAGTAGACAGACAGTGTGCAGCAGTAGACAGACAGTGTGCAGAGTAGACAGTGTGCACAGTAGACAGTGTGCACAGTAGACAGTGCGCACAGTAGACAGTGCGCACAGTAGACAGTGTGCACAGTAGACAGTGTGCACAGTAGACAGTGTGCAGCAGGAGACAGTGTGCAAAGTAGACAGTGTGCACAGTAGACAGACAGTGTGCACAGTAGACAGTGTGCAGCAGTAGACAGACAGTGTGCAGCAGTAGACAGTGTGCACAGTAGACAGACAGTGTGCACAGTAGACAGTGTGCACAGTAGACAGTGTGCACAGTAGACAGTGTGCACAGTAGACAGTGTGCACAGTAGACAGTGTGCAGCAGTAGACAGTGTGCATAGTAGACAGTGTGCAGCAGTAGACAGTGTGCACAGTAGACAGTGTGCACAGTAGACAGACAGTGTGCACAGTAGACAGTGTGCAGCAGTAGACAGTGTGCACAGTAGACAGTGTGCAGCATTAGACAGTGTGCTGCAGCAGTATACCTACCTGCACCTGCAAAGGCGTGCAACAGTTAAACTGTCCTAGCTTTGGGTGTGACTAGTTTAGAGGCAGAGCTACAAGTGAATGAGAAGTAGCCCTTGCCCATGAGAACACTCACAACAAAAGGAGCCGCTCCCTCCCGCCCTTACCTCTGTGCCGGTCGTCTTCAGCAACCATCCTCTCGAACACAACAGTCACGACCTGTCGGACTGTAGCAGCAGCCGTATTATTTGTAATATTGTCCTTTGTGAAGTGGAGTCGAAAACAAAGAACTATTGCCTAGAAAAAAATTCCTTAGCATGAAGTAAAACTGAAGAGCAGAATCTATCAGGTGAAACTACAGCCAAATCATTTGTTTCAATCAGACCTGAAAAGTTCCACCTTTTTATAAAATGAAACTACAAAAATCCTCAGATTTCAAAATAGTTCAGTCTCAGTAAATACATAGCTATATAAGACTAGCTAAAATATTTCAAAATACTTTTTTTTCCAAATATACTTCATTTAATGTATATATGAGTGTGTCATGTTTTATTTTCCCAGAATGACTTGCTTTAGAAATAGCAAGTATTCATATTTATTGTGTCACTAAAGGCTTAGAGAAGTACTATATAAACTGCTAAAAATATAAATAAAAGTATACTATTATTAGAAAAGTGCCACGCTTTTCTCTTTAAAAAGCAACTTTATTATTAAGAAAACTTGTATATACTAAGTTGTACTCCTTTAAGACATAATCCCATGAGAGTTGTGCCTGCTCCATGAAGGTGCTGCCATGGAGCACGCCGCAGTGATGGAGCAGCACCGCAGTGATGGAGCAGCACCACAGTGATGGAGCACGCCGCAGTGATGGAGCACGCCGCAGTGATGGAGCCACCATGATCACTGTAGAGGAGTGAGCTGCTCTTCGTTCCAATAGCTCTTGGCATATATCTTTTAATCAGCTTATTCAAACTCTACCTCAAAGCATTTATAAATACCAATTAAACAGGTTTCTTACCTTAGAAAGTGCCTCGTCGTGAACCACTGTGTTGGTTGTTAAAAGAACGAGAACTGTTTGAAGCAGCTTCAGCTCTTCAAGGCTGTTCTCCATCAGCTGCCAAAGCATGTTAATTATGTTTCCAGCAGCAGTCTGTGAGTCAGAAGACGCACACAAAATCAACTCAGATCTAAGAGATGATGGAGATTCACAGTAATATTGTTTATTTTCCACCGTCAAGTTAGAGACAAACAAAATACATGAATAGCTGTCAATTCAGATAAACTACACTTTAAATATGAATTACATGTCATGTAAGTATTCTATGACACTGAAAACTTGATTCTAAAAGCAGCGCCTGTACTATGAACTATGCCTTAGATTACAAGTACCTCAATGGAATGCTGTTAATCTTTAATGTTAGCTTAATTTTTTAAGTTATTCTTTTTTCATAAAACTGCCTCACAGGAGAGATCAGATACGCTTCAATCTTCCCATGAACGCTACTGACACTGACTCTTAATAAGCAATTCAGATAAAATCTTCAACCTACCTCAGACACCACTTCGTGTGACATGAGTCTCTGGATGGCGGCCAAACACAGTTGAGTGATCTTTGGTTCTTTGGTTCCACACCCCATTAGGAAAGGCTGCACAACTTCTGAGCTGTTCTCTTTCAATGCTTTATTCAGAAAACATATCAGATGACTTACTGGATCTATTCATAACAAGGAATGTCTGTCTACATACTTAGAACCTATGGCAACTCTTTTTATGTAAAGTAAATATCCAAACAGAAACAAGTACTAAGAATTCAGGCGATTCAGATACAACAGTCTTCACCTCAAAGACAAGCATCCTAGGCTTTCTCTAACATGGAATTTTGGGTCTTTCCACCTGCTACATACTCTTTGAGAACATGAATTCTTACAAGTTCAGAAATTAACATTTCTTCATGTTACACAAGAGTAAAATAAACAAGAATTCATATTATAGAGCAGAAAGTGGTTCAAATCATATGTATATCATGCCTTCCATAGTTCATAGGCACCCTATATTATTTTTATATGCTGTGAATGTTTATAATGCTAATTTCTTCAGGAAATAAACACAATTCTTACACAACAATAGCATTCTTCCTATTATTAAGGAAAGAGCATTTTAAATTAACTACTAAATACACAAACTTTTATTCCAAACCTTAATTTAACTTCTACCAACTCTAGAATTTTTAAAGTAGTAATAATAATTAAATTCAATTGAATAATTCATTTATAACATAAAATTTTAAAATTGCTTAAAGACAAAAAAGATAAATAAAATAAGTTTGTCACCTTCAGAGTAACTAAATAAATAGCATGGAATTTTAAGTAAAGGGAACATTAAACTTAGGAGTCTGATAGCCATTTTCAAGGAAATAAAACTCATTAATTAACTACATGTATATCTGAGTCAGAAAATATTTTTTCAGAAGAACTTGGAAGAAAGTCATTCATAATCACCATGGAAAGTAAAAAAAAAAAAAAAAAAAAACCAAAACCAAAACCAAAAAAACCAACTCAGCCATTGTTTCCTTCTTACTGTGTTTATAGGACCAGATATGAATTTCCTCTTATGGAGCAAGCCTCAAATACAATCAGAGAACAGCTGATTTTACCCATAACACTCAGGCCACTTTTGCCCAGAAAGGTCTATCTTGCCGGGAAGACTGCACTGTAGCCTGTAGGAGTCACAGGGAGGGAATGTGACACATATGGGATGAGCCTGTCAGTTACTCACTTTCTGTACTCTGACCATCTGTGGCCCTCCGCATTAATTTACCTACAAAACTCATCATTTCATCTTTCTTTACAGCTGAACAAAATTCCACTGTGTCTTATGTACCATAATTTTATTATACATCTTGGGCTCTATCGGTGAATTTAGCTACTGATGATGAGCTGATCTGTCCCGATGCTACACTCTCTTCTAAATATTTGTGTGTTTATAACCACAGACAAATACTACTCACTCCGAGCCTCTCTCTGCAGAAGACAGGAGGAAGCAATGTAAGAGGAACATAGGGTGAAGGGCTGTGAAACGATGTCTCTGGGTGTGGCACAGCCAGTGCAGGTAAGGCCACACACCATCTGTGGCACCCCACAGAAAACAGGACTTGTCAAAAGTCAAGCACAGACTGGGGAGGGGTGCACATGCCCTTACCCCTCCCTGTTGAAGCATTGGCCACTGATGCATTCTGGGGGAGAGACAGTAATTACTGTCCATTGGGCACTAAGTTCCAAGTCCACAGTCACACAGACAATCTTAGTTACACACACACACACACACACACACACACTGTTAGAAAGGGAATGGAAGGGAGGTGGAGAGGTCGACAGTAAGTAACCACAGTGTACTTTACACATGTATGATGTAAAAGTGCAAAACGTTTTTTAAATTTGGTATTAAATATTTAAATCTACTTTCTGCCTTCCAAAGTACACACTATGGAATGACAAACTAAGACCACAACTTCCAACAGTGTTGCCTGTGAAGCCCCTCAGGGGAGTGCCATAAATGACTACTTTAGCACAGCGTAGGGAAGGGAATCAAACTGGAAAGAGTGGCAGCCCGAAGGGTTCCTCTGCTAGTCCCTGACTTCCCTGGGCATGGAAGTTTTATCTCAAACCCAGAGACAATAATTTCACAACAACATTGCAAAAACATTGAAGTAAGCAATTAAAATATGATTTTTTGAACTGATATAATTCTGTATATTATGGAAACATAATGGAATAAAATTGGAAAGTAATAATAAAAGAAATCACAGCAAAGCTACAAATGTTTAAAGATCAAACAACACATTCCTAAATGGCCAGTGGGTAATTAGAATAACCAGGAACAACATTTCCTATGATCAAATGCAAATGATAGTACAAGTTATTTGAGATGCAAAAGGCAAACACAAAAATAAAACAAAGCAACCACCACCACAACAACCAAGTTGGCAGTTACGACTGGAAGTTTATAGTTATGAACGCTTACATTTTAACATCACAAAGATTTCAAATAACTGAAAATAAACTTCAATGTCCTAGACAAACAACTAAAACCCCAAAACAGCAGATAGGAAGAAATAATAAAGACCAGGGGAGAAATTAATATAGAACCAACAAAGCAGAGAAAAACAGAAAGAAAAAAAAAAAAAAACACTAATAAAACCAGAAAAAAATGGAACATAAATACCAATGAAATCCAGAGCATTATTCAAGAACACTTTGAAAATACATCTTCCAATAAACTAGAAAATATTCAAGAAATGGATAAATTCCTAGAAGTATAATTTATGAAAATGAATTCAAGAGAATGTAGAAAACTTAGTGGATTCATAAAAGATAACAAAACTGAGGAAGTAATGAAGAGCCTGGGGAAAGGGAAGCCGAAGACTGGGCAGGGCCGTGCCCCATCGACCTTATGAGAGGGCCAACCCCCGGCTTCTGCAGGCTGGCTCATCAAGTAGAAAAGAACACCATCATTGCTCTTATACAAAACCAGATAAGAGGGCCGGGCAGTGGTGGCGTACGCCTTTAATCCCAGCACTTGGGAGGCAGAGGCAGGCAGATTTCTGAGTTCGAGGCCAGCCTGGTCTAAAGAATGAGTTCCAGGACAGCCAGAGCTACAAGAGCTACACAGAGAAACCCTGTCTCAAAACAAAAAATAAAAAACAAGATAAGAACTTGTTAAAAGCATTAATTCAAACACTTTTGTCCAATTTCTCTGATGAACAGAGAAGCCAAAGTTCTCAATAAAATGCAAACCAAATTTGAGAAAGTGTTAAGAAGACACACCATAATCAAGTAGGAGTCATCCAAGATACAAAGATGAGTCAACATGTATGACCAGCAAGGTGGACAGAGTGCATAAACAGGTGTAAGAACAAGAATATAGGTATAGATGGTCTTCGTCAGGGTTGAGCATGTCTTGGTACTAAGTGAAGAGCGGGAAGACGCTGCAATACAAGCGAGGCTGTCGACAACGGCATCTTTCTTACGCCACTGTGCTGAACGGGTGGGGTGGGGGTTAGGATGAGAGTGGGCCCTTTAAACAAGGAACTCGGCCAGGGTGCCCACTCTTTCCTTACATTCCTATCCAATCAATACAGTTCCCCAAATATTAGACAGAGCAATAAGCCATGAGAAGAAATAAAAGGGATAAAATAGAAAAGAAAGAAGTCAAAATATCCCTATTTGCACACGGCATGATCTTATTCTTAAAACAAGACCCTAAATATTCCATCAGAAAACTCTCAAATGTGGTAGGAAATGTGAGCAGAGAACAGTGTGAGTGGTCTCAGCAGAGTAAGATCTGTCGCACGCCTGACTTGCAGCTCCTTCCTTCCCACTGTGATTAAGTTCTAGAATCCAAAGGCCGCACATGCTTTGTTCTCCTCCTGCTCTTACGAGCAGTGCTGGATGTCAGAACCTGGCCCCTGAGTCTTCCCCACGCCTGGCTGCCAACAGCTCTGCATTTCTTCCAGTTACACTTAATCAGAAGACATCAGATTGACTAGTGACACATGAACTTATTTTGACAACGTTGGTCTTCATGAGATGTCCAAACACAACCATGATTTCCAGTAGACTGCGGGGCCAGAGAGTGCCTATAGTCCTTTTAAGATTTTATGATCAGACAATACTCCAAGCGTATCCCAGATAACATTAGGCCAGTTATGATAAAATGTGCAGTCTACATTGAGGAAGGGCTCGTGTTCCCATGCAATATGATAAACAATGGCAACAGAAGCAAGAGCAAAATGCTGGCTCTAGTTTTACAAAGCATTTAGAAGGGAGACATTCGTGAGAGAACAGGCAAGTAAATGGGATGGAGGACCCCAGGAAGCAGGGACTGCCCAGGAAGTACTGTAGCCACCTTTCCTTCTCCTGGGATTCTTATGGTACTCTTTACTTCCAAGGACTATGTTGCAATGTACACTATAGATGTTGGACACCTATCCAGCTGGAGAGACAGCTCAGCAGTTAAGACCCTATGTCAGTCCCCAGTACCCAAACGGAGGCTCACAACTGCCTGCAGCTCTAGTCCAGGGGACCCAGTGCCTACGCCTGGGCCTTCCTGGGCACCAGGCACACACATATGGTACATATATAGAGATGCAAGTAAAATACTCATACACATAAAATTTAAAAAAAATTTTTTAAGATATCACAAATACACATATTGATAAAACTATATTAAAACAAACAGGTAAACTGCTTTTTATGTCAGAAAAAAATTCTGAAGTATATTTGCTTATTGCTACTTAGAGACCTTTTAGCATTAAGGATATGTAGACAGAAAAAGATAAGTATGAGAGGCTACCACAGTCACAGATAATGGCTAAGTTTTTACATGTGAACTGACCCTAGTTGAAAGCAGTCATGGTAAATGTAATCTAGGGTTGGGGCTAAGAGTTAGAGAACTTGTACAGATATTACAACATGAGAGATTTCCCTGCTAAAAATATACGTTAAAAAGCAGAATATAACTTTTATGGTACACATGCCTTCTCGAATTTTAGTAGCTTGTAATCTAGGATAAGAAATCAGTTGTAACATAGAGCAGTCAAGTATTAGACTAAGGCATTTGGTTTTGTAACTGAAAATCTTTATATTGTCATCTCTCTTGGTGTGGTACAGAAGGCAGAGGTAAAGGTGTGTGCATCTGGTCAGGCTGGCATTCCCTGGCATAGCCTTTCCACTCATGTCAGTGTTCTTGACAGCAGGGAAAACAAAGAGAAGCAGACATTAAGAGAGGATGCTGAGAAAGGAGTGGGGTGTAACCAGAGACCGACCCTGAAAGGCAACTCATCTTCCCTTGGAGCCAAGAGACCACAGAGGACTGCAACAGTGCTGGACATCACGAGAGGAGGCCTGAGGATCCGAATCAAAGACTCTTAACGTTCACCCTAACTCCTCACGGTTTCTGAACATACAGAGGCATCTAAGAATTCAATATCCTGGCTCACTGGAGTGTCCTCAATTCTTTGGGAACTTTGATATTTGTTATTGGACCAAATTAGTATCCCATAATCTCAAGGTTTATAAAAAAATAAAAACCTCTCAGGGAATTAAAATCTTTCTCAGTATTAATTATATTTTGAACTAACTAGGTAATTTAGAAACTACACGGTAACCAGTTTAAAGCTTTGTAAGAGCCTTTGATTTTCAAAATGACAAGATATCAAAGAAGTCTATACATGTAGGTATCCACTGCTATAAATACATCATTAAAAAGTGCTAGGACAAGGCTGGAGAGATGGCTCAGCGGTTAAGAGCACTGGCTGCTCTTCCAGAGGTCCTAGTTCAATTCCCAGCAACCACATGGTGGCTCACAACATCTGTAAGGGGATCCAATGCCCTCCTCTGGTGCATGGATGTATATGCAGCAGAGCACTCATACATTAAATAAATAAAATAAAAATAATAAATAAACAAACATGCTAGGGCAAGTTTAAATACTGATCTATCTCCTTCAATAAACAGCTCTAGAAAATATGTAGCTTAAAGTATAAAGATCTGTGATATGGCATATGGCTACCTATATTACAATGAAATCAATAATGCAGCTACATATTAAAATGTCTTAGTCTTTAAAATATGTATTTATTTATTTACTTATAATTTTGTGTGCAGAGGGGTGTGCCTGTGCCACAGCACACATGGAAGTCAGAAAATAACCTGGGACCATCCGTTCTTTCCTCTCATCACGTGGGTGTCAAAGATGGAAGGGAAGGCCTCAGGCTTGGGGCAAGCACCTTCACCCACTCAGCCGTCTCAATGACTCTGAAATCTTATCTTCCAGAAGCTTAGATAGTTCACTCTGTACAAACAACTAGAATACATAGTGAGTCTTTGAAGATCTGCTATCAACTATAAGAACAACGAAAAGTATTACTGGAGAATAATTAAGGATTTGTTATTATACTATCAGCAAAAGTAAGTATTTTACAATGATACTTTGATTCAGCTGTAGTAAGTCTTCATGTTTAAAAATCCAGACCATAAATTACCTTTAAACACGCACTTCCTCACAGAGGATAAGCAGCCAGCCCACCCAACATGCACCTCCCAAAACCTCCTTGTCCACTGTTTCAGTCCCAAACACACATCTTTGCTTTTACCCTCTTCCACACACGGAGAGACGTGCCACAAAAGTATGGTGTGTCTGACAGTTAAGTAACGAGGAAGAAGCTATGGGAGAAAGATACGACTTAGGAAAACTAACCTATTGGCCAATTTCCAGTCAAGCAGAGAAGCCTAAGGGAGATCCACTCTAAGTTTTTATTTCAGGTTGTAATGGGATGACATCTCTAAATTAGAACTTCTAATAGTTTAAATCAAGTTTTAGTTGCAGATTGTGATATTTAAGCAGTGTCGGCAAGCCTGCCTTTCTCCAACACTAGGTGAGCTGGAAGGCTGATGGAGCTGGACTAGAGCAGGTCTGAGGATGAAGTAGTGGCTGAGCATGGAGCACTTGCAGGAAACTAGTGTGGAGCCGTGATACACTGTGGTGGCACACTGTGAACATCGGGATTCAGTCTGATCCTGCTTCTTAGGCAGGTACCTTAGTCTGCTGAGCCAAGAAGTAAGACTATTGTTCTCTAAGACTTCCAACTCTCAGCTCACCCATGCTCATTACTGTGCAAGGACAGAAGGGACCAAAGAAGACAAAAGAGCAGATGGAGAAGAGTCAGTCGGAGAGAAGTCCTTGGCAATCCCTCCTGAGAACCCAGTCCAACAAAGGTTTGCAAACACAAAGCAAACAAATTCTTGGTTTTCCATGATCACAGCCCTGGGTCCAAAACTGAAACTGTATGCCAGTGTACGTACACGCCCAGCATCACTTCATGAACTGTCCATATGACACTAAAGATGTGCTAAGAACCAGCCTGTCAATCAGCACAGTGAAAACAGTTAAGTGAATACTCTCCACGGGTAAAGTGTGTCAGCTGAGCCGTGGTGGAGGGAAAGCAAAGATGAGAAGATGATCCTTGATGTGAAGGAACTGGAAGCTTTAAGGTCTCTCAGTTCAAGGAATTGCGTAGCTTTGGGAAATACACTATACAATCAGCTCACAATTTAGGGACACTCACATGTTCTATACCATGAATAACACACTCAGGTACAGGAAGGAGATGCTCAAACAAACCTGTTGGCTTTAAGAGGCTATTTAACTATTAGTAAAATCTTCACTACTAATTGAATTCAATGCAAAAATATTACCTGCCAAAATTTCAGTGTTTCTTGCAGCTATTGTTTTAACTTTTATTATTCCCGATTCAGCAGCCTGTAGGAACAAAAATAATTAGAAAATAAAACTTACTATAAACAGGAATTATGTGTGAGAAATAAACCCAAAATTAAAAGCACAAAGAGTCAGTACCATGTTTATTTTGCAAACACTGGAGGCCCAGTAGCGGCATACACATAACACATACCAGAACCCTGTCATCTGGGTTACTCATATGCAAACTGCACTCTGCCTGATGCCGTCCTGTCCTGTGCTCTAAGGCATACCTGGAATGCCTGCACGCTGTACAGAATTGTATATTCAGAACATATAACAACAAAAACCCAACAAGGAGAACGAGCTGCTTCTCCTCTTGACACACATCTGTACTCTCTACTGCACATGCAAAGCCCCAAAATCAAGTGAAAATCCTGTCACAAACTAACAGGCTAATTCTACCTTTCCCTTTCTATGCCTTAGAGATTTGTTTTATTTATATGTATGTGTCTCTGGGGAGCCATAGAGGTCAAAGGAAGTACTGTGGACCTGGAGTTATAAGTGCTGTAAGCCAACCATTGCGGGTGCTACAGTCTAAAAGTCAGGTCATGAGTACATGTGAACACGCACACACGCACGCACACACACACACACACGCACACACACACACACACACACACACACACGAAGGGGAAGCCACATTTATCCTTGAATTTAAGGCATCACCAGACCATCTGCTGTCTTAGACATTAGACCTACTTCATCATTCCCCCTTTTTTACAAGTGTTGCTAGAAATTTTTTCTAAACATGTTTATTTTTAAAATACACATATCAAAGTCCCCCAACCCCAACTGTAGTCTTACTTCATGCCATAGTAATGCTAGCACAGCCTACAAAGTCTAGTGAAGTGGAAACTTGAGGTTTCTTTGGAAAGTCGGTTGGATGGTGTTTTGCTGGGGCAAACACGTGAAGGAACGTTTTGTTAAAGTGGACACAGGTGAGAAATGCTCAGGCCGACTCGTGAAGGAACGTTTCGCTGAAGCAGACCCCGGAGAGAGAAGTTGTGCTCAAGCAAGCATGTAAAAGGACACGTGATGGAGGACTCTTTGCTAACAACACGCATGTATTGGCCCGCCTTGCGTTGTGTGGTTGAGCTGCATTTGTAGAGACTCCATAGAGAGAGAGATGCACCAAAAAATCTTCTAGGGGTCTACTGCAGTTTCTTGCTGTCTCCGTGGACTCAAGCTGACTGGATGCACGTGCTGAGGTAAGATGCCTAGAGGACGTGTGATGAGTGGAGGGTATAAATAGGACTCGCCAGACTGACAGAGCTAGGCTGGCTGGTGTAGCTGGCTGCTTAATGCTTGTGGCTCTCACATCTTCGCTGATCTTTGATTCCCTGAGAGAAGCAAAGAACTTCTGGTGTTCCTCCTGGTCCCTCCTGCTGACTCGAGCCCAGGCTAAGGCCTGGCTGTCTCTGCTAGGTTGTGTCACCGCTGTTGCTAACCCAACTCTACTGAACTGGACTGCTGGTGTATCCGTGAAGTGTTTTCAAGTGGATCGAGCTGCTGTTGCTGACCTGTGAACTGAACTGCCCATTTCCAGACAACACAGACAGGAGTTGCTCCAAAGAACTTTCTAAACAGGTCCACTCCCCCATATCCTGTCTTTCCCACTCCCTCTGGTGGGTGGTGGGCTACAAGGGAGGTTAAAACATTTAAGACTGTCATTAAAAATAAGGTTTGAAAAAAATTAAAGTTACAGTCTGGAGATCCCTGTGGAAAATGAGGTCTTTAGAAACAAGTATCTACATACAGAGGCTTAGAGGAGTGAGGATAGTATCCCTGCTGCGGACCGTGGTGAACCCTAGTCTCACTGAGCTAGAACAATGAGGCAGGATGAATGTCCGTGCTGAGCCAGGTTAGGCTGTAAGTGAAACACTAGCTCAAAACAAAACAACAAAAATTAGGACTGGAGACATAGCTCAGCTCAACAGTTAAGAGCACTGGCTACTCTTTCAGAGGACCTGGGTTCAGCAAAACCCCTAACTCCAGCTTCAGGGGATGTAACAGCCTCTTCTGGCCTCCATGGAAATACACACACATGGTGCACAGACAGACATGCAGGCAAAACACCCACACATATAAAAGTAAACAGATCTTTTATAATTTTAATAAAAACCGAAAGCTTTTCCTATGATCACTCACTATATAAGTCAACTGTAAACATGGTTAAATTTTCTCCTGAGTTGAGTAGAGTCAGGGACAAGTTGCCAGTTCGGAAGATCTGAATAGATGATGCGGGTACGTTTCTGAGGGCACTGAGAGCTGGGAAGAGAGAAGGTCCTTCATGCCCTGCTGCATTTAACACCCCTCACACGTGAGATGAGTCCCTTTTAGTCACTGCACTTCTGATTCCTTCCCAAAACCACCCGAAGAGCCTTGGTCTCATTCTGACTCCAAAAACTCTTCCTGACCTATCCCATAATTTTATGATTTTAATGATTTTCAAAATGCTTAAGAATCCTAAATTATATCTCTGTTCTTGACCCATATCCTAAACAGCAGGACTTAATCAACTTGAGTGTTTATACTTAAGTTCAAGACAATAAATAAACAAACAAATAAATAAGCCGCCATCTTCCTCTACTCTGAATTGCCACCTCCTTTGCCAATAAACCGTGTTTCATCTTGCTCAAATCCTCGTTTATTTCTGAACAGTAGCATTACCCATCTGGCCACTAACCATGCATGCAAGCTTCTTCATCTCACAAACACCAACCATAATCACGACGTCTGTTTCATTAACACATCTTAGAGTTTCTCTCCTACTTCCACACTTCAGTTCAAACTAATTTTGCCTACCTATCATGGCCTTCATTCCTCAGTGCCTTAACTGTCAATGGGTCACTTGCATCCACCCTTATTAGCATATCTCAGAATTATGGGCTGGGGGCGTAGGTAGGTGGTAGTGTGCTGCCTAGCATACACAAGTTATTGGGTTCAATACATAACACTGAAAACGAATGAATGAGCAAACAGACAAATGAAGTGTTTCTCAAAATTAAGCAGTGTAGAGAAATCTTCTAAAAGGAAATTTTTACTAGAACTGCGGCATCCCTGACAAACCTCAGTATATGTACACACAGCAAAGAACACCCTCTTTGGGTTGTAGGTGTAAACAGAGTACTTCCTAGTCTGCAGGAAGCACTGAGGTAGGGAAGCAAGCAAACAAAACAACAAGAAACAGTCAGAGAAGAAACTCTATACTTCTTAAATTTACAACATTTACAAGTCACAAATGCAAACCCCAAATCTCACAGTTCTGCAATGCTCTGCTGAGGTTCACACACTGCCAACAACATGGGGACCCTTCAGAGCTGTGCTGCGGTTCTTTCCATGTGGGCACTGTTTTAGCCTCATCAGCCACACATTTTCTACAGACAGCTATTCACATCTAAGTCACTTGTCACTAAAGCTCTTCACCTTTAGTACTGTCCAGACCTTTCTCTGGGACTGTGTCACCCATTCGCCTTACAATAGCTGTTTCTTCATAAGCCCTAACATTACTAGTGCTTACCACACCTCCTTGTAAGTAAGTAGCTACATAATAAAGGTTTCTAAATGAAAAGTTAACATGGCATGAAAATTCAAACACACTTAAAAGAGAGGTGCCTCACAAAAAGAAAAAACCCAAGAACTCGGACCCACAGATTCACAAATCTACTACATCTATGGTTTATTTCTCTGTCACTCTCGTCTCAGTTCTGACTTGTTACATGATAGGTTCACCCTCAAGCTGCCTTCAATCTTGGTAACAAAAATAACTGCACTTACTCAACACCTCAGCATTCCTATGACACTGACTAGACAAGAGAGCTGAGTCTCTTTCAGTAGATCCTCACCTGGAAGCCTTTTTATTTCTTTATTTTTAACTAGGAGTATGCTCTATGTTGTGAAGAGAGGGGAGAGGTGGAGTTTCTTTTTAAATGTGTCTGAGTGTTTTGCCTGCATGTATATATGTGCACCATGTGCACGCTCAATACCTACAGAGTTCAGAAGAGGGTGTTGGATACTCTGGAACTGGACTCATGGATGGGTGGGAAAAGCCATGTGGGTGCTGGAAACTAAAGCTGAGTTCTCCATAGGAGCAACAAGTACTCTTAACCAATGAGCCACCTCTCCAGCCCCAAGGTGGAGAGTATTCAAACTAGATTAAGCCAACAAAGCGTTCGGTAGATAGAATTAAATGAGTTCATCTCTATCCAGAGGGTTCTGGGTGAAGAATGTAGACTACCAATGAAGGAAGGAAAATAATGTATGCTACAGAAGGGACATGCCCATTACTAGAACTACTACAGATAACTTTAATGCTTATAAATTAGGAATGGTAGCTGGTGGCTATCATTCCAATAGGCGGGTAAAGGAAGCATGAGGTTCAGGAGTTCAAGACCAGCTTCACCCACATACTAAGTTCAAGGCCAGCCTGGGGTACATAAGACTGTTTTTTAAAAACAAAAACAAAAACAAACAACTGGCTTTAAATGTTGCTTCCTTTCATAAAACTCATGCTTCTGCTTTTAACAAATATATCTTTTGCACCTAAGAAAAATAATCTAAAGTTAAAACAAAATTTTCAAAATTCTTAATTATTCATAGAGCACAGCAGTGCAATGGAAATTAAAGAAAAAATGTGAAATTTAACTGACTTTCAACATAGATAATATAATGTATTCATGAGAGACAAAGGAAGTATGGGGATGCCTGGAAGACGTTTTACATGTTAGGTAAATGCTAAGACCTAAAGTCAAATACACACTTGAGAGCACTAAAAAGACACAGAACACCCCTTAAAGTACAATACGCTCATAAAGCAGTGACACGCTGAAACCAGTAAAACATTCTTCTGTAACATTCAATTATCCTACAATTATAGTTTCTTTCTTTTTTTTTTTTTTTTTCTTTCTTTCTTTTTTTTTTTTTGGTTTTTTCGAGACAGGGTTTCTCTGTGTAGCCCTGGCTGTCCTGGAACTCACTCTGTAGACCAGGCTGGCCTCGAACTCAGAAATCCACCTGCCTCTGCCTCCCAAGTGCTGGGATTAAAGGCGTGTGCCACCACTGCCCAGCCCAATTATAGTTTCAATGATCACACAACTTTATTCCAAACTCATGGGTTCCAAGAAATAAACTTTCTTTAGTAAGTAAAATGGAATGCATGGTGCACATAGGCAGCTAATATCTGTATAGTGTGCCTTTCTCTTTCCCATCCTTCTCTTCAAACTTTAAACTTCAATAAAGGATCTAGTTCACAAGTCCCGGGTATACGATTCTATGCTACAGTGGCTAGAAAGATGAGATGCAATAGTAATCCTTTAGGATTTACTTACAAACGAGCAGGAAAAACTCAAAAGTACCACGGACAGTAACATTTTAAGAGTTAAAGAAAATAGTTTATGCAAGAAGCTTAAGAGAAAGGTTTTGGGGGTTGGTTGGTTTTAGCAGAGGAGAGCACGCTAGACAGACAAGCATGTGAGCATAGGCAGGGGCTCTTACTCGCAGCCAGCTTGCAGTCGGCACACAGTTAAGTGTTCACAGATTATCTAATGGATGGATGGAATGGACAGATGGACGGACGGACGGATGGATGGACAGATGAACAGACAATGGGGGAGTGAAAGCACCTGGGACCTCACTTCATGATAAACGGGCTGGGAAGGACTCAGGGCGCAGTTTACACAAGACAGGATTCTAAATGGGGGGAGAAGGGAGCCAATGGTAAACTGGTAAAGGGAACCTCAGGATCTGAAGCATGAAAGGTGGAAGCAGGGGCATGCTGAAAACTAACATGATTGCTGCCTAAATAAAGTGTGTGAGGATGAGGACGCTAGAGAGGTGGGGGATCAAGCAGGTATGAGTGCTATCCTAAGAAATGTAATAATCACACGGTAGCAACCAAGAGTGCTAATTTACTTATGTTGTTGATACACATCAAAAGTCAGGCATAATGTTAAAATCCGATGTAGGATAGTACATGAGAAAACGGGGAAGAAAAAGAAAGCTAGTGAGGACAGGAAGCAGCAGGAGAGCAAAGGCAGCCACACCCGAGTATCAGAAGCAACAGCGATGTAACCAGTAACAAGACAAGGGACTAGGAATGTTTGCAGAGCAGAGCATGGCTCAGTGACAAGAAGTCTATCTGAACTATGAGAGAGATATTCTGGTAGGTGTTACACAGGCTGAGGGAAACCAGAGTGGATGACACAGATAAAGCCACTAGCTAGCATCATGCTAAGGCCAAAAGCAAGGAGAGTGGCAGTATGCAGGAAAGAGTATGAGCAAAGCATTGGAGACAAGCCAGAACCTGCTCACCCATAGAGAGCAGGACTCCTGAGAGCGGAGACGCACTAACAGTGTGTACAAAACTCAAAGGGGGGAGGAATGGGCAGCGGCCTCAGTAACGACGGAGACAGACAACGGTAACAGCAAGGCATCTTCAGAATGCTTTCACGCGGAGACGAGGAGACTTACAGATGGGTACCCAGGGAGTCACATCCAGTCCTTCCACACCCCAGATCTACCATCTTACTGAGCCCTCTGAACCTCCTCATGTGTAACATGAAGTACTGATTTACTTCATTCTCTTCTTTGAGACAGTGTCTTGATATGTAGCCCAGGCCAACCTGAAACTATGTAGAGGAGGCTGGCGTCAAACTCAGAGACCTGACTACCTCTGCCTCCCAAGTGCTGTGGGTGATACTACACCTGGCTTCCTTTTCTTCTGACAGGGTCTTGTTATATAGCTCAGTCTGGTGTGGAACTTGAGATCCACCTGCCTCAGCTTTCTAAGTGCTAGGTTCTAGGTGTGCCTTGCTATAAAATATTTAAAGTGGTATGTCAAAAGATGCAAAGTTTCCTACACTGTTGTAAAGGTTATATTTTATTCAGTCAAGTTAACTTCATGAAAATAAAGGTAGTTTCTGTTTCTGTTACTTTTCTTCCATGTTTTACTCTTAAGAGATTAATAAGCTGGTCTGCACTATTAGCACAAACTTGCTTTGTTCTTGGTTAAAAGTAAGCATCTCAGAGAAAAGAGAGAAAAAGACTCAAGATGATTTGAAGTCATAGACAGTGTCTTTTATTTCTATGTCATAAAAGCACAATGCCATGAAGTATCGATACAATGCAAATACTGTATTTGTCTCTATTCTTAGGATTTCAGTACATAAGACAGGAATTCATTCTGTTGTGAGAGAAAGAGCGCCCACCCATCACGGGGGAAATAACAGCAGCACATTATAAAGTCCACATTAAGACAGCCTTCAACTAAGCATAGCTAGATTACCCAGCAGCCTCTGTTCCTCACTGTCCTGAAAATGAGGTCCGAATCCACACACAGAGGCAAAAACCTTGGCCTCAGATCCCTATAACAGAACGGACAGAGAACCCTGCTGTAGCCAATAGAAGGCATTCTGTAGCCAGGTCTTCAGCAGCCACCAATTAACATCGAAAAGCTCTGCCATGGGGGACCTCTAATTCAGGCAAAAAACCTCTGCCAAGTAATAACAGAAAGCTTGAGAGTACACAGCCAGAACCATTATGTTATTTATGCTTTATTGATTCTGTGATATCAGAAAGAGACAGAATCTGCAGGATGGTTTTGTAGGAAAGGTGCTTATCACCAGGTGTGACAGTGTGAGTCGGCCTGCATGTGGATCTCATGAGCCCAGTGCCAGTGAAGGCCAGGCAAGGGCATTGTTCTCTTCTCTTCAAGTTAGAGTGGTTGCTGGGAATTGAACTCAGGACCTCTGGAAGAGCAGCCAGTGCTCTTAACCACTGAGTCACCTGTCCAGCCCCAGTAAGACTCTTTCATTCAGCAAATCCTTATGGAGCATGTACCACATACAAGATTGTAGATTAGAGACAATAACAAGAATGATTCTTGCCATCACTGCAAAGGCTGAAAGCAATTACTAAGTAGCTGGCTGGCCAGCGATCTAGTGGAAACCACGGAGCTTTAATGAAAGTTCCAGGGCTAGGAGTGGAGTGAGTTCTAGACCTTTGTAAGTTACCTGTTGGAAGAGTGCTTAAAATTAAATTCTAAGGTTAAAGCACAGAAGCCTATAGCAGAGGAGCCACAGCTCTTAACACAATGGACTGCGACTGCCAACAGCCACAATTCTATAAATTACTGCTGAAATTACAGTAGGATTTGATGTTTTCTAAATGATTTTTACAATAAAACTTACCTCTCTGTCTCTGCAGGGTGTGTGTGTGTGTGTGTGTGTGTGTGTGAGAGAGAGAGAGAGAGAGAGAGAGAGAGAGAGAGAGAGAGAGAGAGAGAGAGAGAGAGAGAGAGACGCACATGTACGGGGTGGGGATATTTCAACAGGATCCCACTCTATAGCCCCAGGCTGGCCTCAAGTTTATGTCCACCCTCCTGCCTCATCATCCTGGGTGCTGGAATTACAGGTGTGACCCATCATAACTGGTAAAACACCCTAATTCTTTAAAATTATCTGCTATAAATTTCAACAGACAGATGACACAGAGACAACAAAGAAAATCAATGCCAAAGCAAATTAGTAGTTCTCTGAAATGAAACACAGTATCTTTCTCAAAGTGATACCTATGGTCTTCATCCTGGGTAGTAGCTCATTAAAGAAACTGGAATTGGCCGGGCAGTGGTGGCACACGCCTTTAATCCCAGCACTTGGGAGGCAGAGGCAGGTGGATTTCTGAGTTCCAGGTCAGCCTGATCTACAACGTGAGTTCCAGGACAGCCAGGGCTACACAGAGAAACCCTGTCTCGAAAAAAGAAAGAAAGGAAGGAAGGAAGGAAGGAAGGAAGGCAGGCAGGAAAGAAGGAAGGAAGGAAGGAAGGAAGGAAGGAAGGAAGGAAGGAAGGAAGGAAGGAAGGAAGGAAGGAAGGGGAATTGGCTGAAAACAGGTAGAAGCAAGGCACTCACAGACAACTTCAAGATTCCTGATAAGTCTACATTCTAAACTTTACTAGTCAAGTTCAAATGATAAAACTGTTTACAGTAAGCATAAAGATAGTTGTAAGTGGAAAAATATGAACTCACTTTGTAACTTTTAATAGCAAATAGTATGTTAAATTGCGGATATACTAAACTACATTAACTAGGAAATAAAATTAAATAACTTTTTTTACATATCTTTGAAATACACTATTTTTTAAGTTTTTTTTTTTTAGATTTATTCATTTTTGTTTTATTTGTATGGGTGTTTGCTTGTATGTATGCCTGTACACCACATGTGTGCCTGGTGTCTTTGGGGGTCAGATCCCTTGAAACTGAAATTATACAAGGTTGTAAGCCACCATGTAGGTGCCAGGAATTGAACAAGGGACTTCTAGAAGAGCAACAAGTGCTCTTAACTGCCGAGCCAGCCCTCTGAACTACATTATTTTAAAAATGTGAAAGGGCAGTTTTTAAAATATTTCAACCAAAAATGGAATCTTTAGAGAAAAAAATGTGAGAGATTAGTGATTAAACTAAAATTTTCAATTCAGTATCTGGAAATTTTTATTAGTATACATAGAGCTTCCTGATACTCTTCCTGTGAGCGGCCACCACCATCATCACCGTCGTCATCATCCTCATCGGTTTTTGAAACAAGTTCTCTTTATGTAGCCCTGGTTGTCTTAGTGTCCACTCTTCTAACTCACAGAGATCCGCTTGTGTGTGAGTACTGAGGCTAAAAGTTTGACCACCACACCCGGCCTCCTATACTGGTACCACACTTTAACCCTATTCTACCACGGAAAAAACAAATGTATGGACCCAAGAGGCTATACTCAGGTGCATTCGTTTTGCGAAACATCCTCCTAGAATACGGCTTGTGGAGTTTAACATAGTTATCGTAGGCCTTGACCATTTGCTCTAATTTAGGTGCTCTATCACGACGATGAATCAGATTGGGAGTTAAGCTGAATAACACAGGCAAGAAGGAAATGTTTCCAAGCGAATGATATACATACACTATGCACACGTATGTGTGGGGTACGGATTCCGCTACGGCGGTGGATACTTTTTAGGAGCAATACACCTGACTCAAGTCACTAAATCCGCTCACTCAAGGAATTTCATTCCGAAATAAACATGACAAGAGAATGGAAGAAATCAAATCTCCTCGGAACTCTCAAAGGAATTCTACAAACAGCATTTGTAGAACAATCACCGATTTAAACTTAACTGGCGGAATGAAAATTAGTATAGGGCTAGAGAATCGAGGAACCGATCTACTAGGACCAGGGAGCGCTCGCGACGTTCTCCCTGACGTCGTCTGAGACATACCTCCTTGACAGGTGGGAACTTCTTCTTGCATTCTAGTGACAAGGCCCGCAGGTCGCTCTGCATATTCTCCAGCAGTTTCTTCACAGCCTCGGGGCTGTTGGTGCAGGACATGGTCCCCCCAGGTCCCCGCCGATCTGGGACCGGCCCTACCAAGCAGGCACTGGCAGCTGCTTGCGCGGCCGGCAGCGAGCCGGCGGCTCCTCAGCCTTCCGCAGCCGGAGCCCAGGGCTCGGCGGGCGCACGGCCGGAGCTGGGCTGCGTCCCCCGAGGCGTGCCCGAGCTCCCCCCTGCCGCCCCGCACCACCGCCCGCTGCTCGCCGAGACCTGCCCGCAGCCGTGCCGCGCCACCAGGCTCCACCGGCGCCGGCCCAGGAGCCCACCAGACGGGCAGGTCCCTCCCGCTGCCGCGGGGCTCGGCCACGGCGGGCGTCACCGGCCGAGCTGGCCACAAGCTTCAGCGATGCCCGCCCCGGGTGCCCAGACTCGCCGACGCCATTAGCCGAGTCGCCCACAATTCCGAGCGCGGCCCGGACACGTCAGCCGCACTTCCGGGCTCCGGGCTCCGGGCCCCGCCCCCGCCCGGGCCAATCCGGAGGCGAGTTGCTGGAGGGGCGGGGCCGAGCGAGAGGCCCCGTAAAGCTCCCCTGGGCAGCACGGACCCCGCCCCCGCCGTCCACGCAGGTGGCTCGCACAGCTGCGCAGGCGCATCCTGCTTCCTTTTCGCTGGCTGGTACGGGGGATGATCCGTCTTGTCTCCCTACGTGTATTTGTGTTTGATTCTCTTCTATAAATATTTACCTTTTTGTTTGTTTGGTTGGTTGGTTGGTTTTAAATGAAATTGTCCCGTCCCACACTTCTGCCCCCTTGAACATCCTCATCCCCTACCTGTAACACAAATCGGCGTCTTGCACCTACCTCCCCAGCCTGGGGACCTAAAAGACAATCCTGCGGAGTTGTACAAATCACCTTTGGTTTATTTAACTGCGGAGTAGTCCCTTATTCTCCTTATCTGTTACAAGACTCTTCCTACTCCCCTCTTTCCCCCTCCCCCGCCTTCTACCAATTGCTTTTCCTCACGGACAGTTAGTTCCCTTTTATGTTTTTATT
Source organism: Uromys caudimaculatus (assembly GCA_028551405.1). Classification (NCBI taxonomy): domain Eukaryota; kingdom Metazoa; phylum Chordata; class Mammalia; order Rodentia; family Muridae; genus Uromys; species Uromys caudimaculatus. Next base: position 62,239,757 of record CM052707.1, on the reverse strand, counting down.
TTGCTTTGTTTCTGTTATCTCCCACCACCACCACCTCCTAGACTGATACCTAGAACATACTAGGTAATTGAGGCTCAAATAAGGAACCAGTTCATTAGATCAGAAGTGCCAAATAAATATAAGGCAAAAGCTAACGTGAGCTTTTCCAATGATCCAAGTGAGTCTATTTTTACCCAAGACATTACTCTGTTGTAATAAGCATAAAGCAAAAATAATTTCAGGTTATTGTTCAGATGAACAAAGCCAGCCTGTTTGGATTGAAGTTGGAAGAGGAGGAAGCTTTGTCTGTGTTAAGGACTCTATAAAACTGACTGATTAAAACGGCTTAATTATGGGAAACTGGAATATTGCAAGTCCAGAGTCTAATTATCTTGGTTATCTTTTGCCCTCCAGTATCCATTTGCCGTCATCTCTGTGTTTGACCTAACATTCTTGTGATTTTTTTTGGAATGTACCATCAGATTCCTAACTTCCAGTAACCCAAAGACGATCACTATCAGACAGTCCCTGAAGTCCATGACAGAAACTTTCCAGTTCTGCTGTAACTCACCTACCTGATGTTTTCAACCTCCGGGTCAAACGACTCTTTCACAGAGGTGGCCTAAGACCACCAGATATTTTTGTTACTGTTCATAACAGTAACAAGATTACAGTTATGAAGTAGCAATAAAGATAATTTTATGGTTGGGGGTCAGCACAACATGAAGAACTGTGTTTAACGGTCGCAGCATCAGGACGGTTGAGAACCAATGCACTAATGCATTTGTAAAGTGCCTTTATTTAAGAATTTCTTTGCTTTGTTATAAAACCTTTATGAAAATGCTCCTGTGTTGGATAATGGTGTTTGGGGGCAACCTGAATCTATGTTCCTGAATCTTGGTCATTCATATTTGGCTACAGAACAGATCAGGTCTTACTTTCTTTGAGAACAGCTTTGGCACAACTTACTGAAAATAATTGTCTTTCTTCTTTGAGATCTTTGCAGAGTTGAGGAATTCAAGTTGAAATTTTGTTTTGTTTTTTGTTTTCTTTGAGACAAGCTCTCACTGTGTAGTGCTGGCTGGCCTGAAACTCACTATGTAGACCAGGCTGGTCTCAAACTCACAGAGATCTGCCTGCCTCTGTATCTCCAGAGCTGAGAGTAAAGACGTGCTTTAAACTGATGTTAGAAAATAAGGACTCTTTACTGGTCATCACTCACTCAGTTCTTCGTTGATGTCCAAACATAAAAATCAGTGAGGTTCTTTTTTTCTTGATGTTCACTCTTCACATTGAAAATGGGAGGTCTACCTGATCTCCTGATTCCTTTGAAGAATATTTCATTTTGATTAGTTTATTTATTTTTGTTAGTTTCATATATGTCTATGGTAGGTTTTAATAATTTCCATCCTCATTACTCTGTCTCAGTCTCTCATTCCTCCTCCCTTGGCTGAAACTGTCCTTCCTGAGAAGTTCCCTCTAACTTTCACATCATGTGCGTGCACACATGTGCAAGTGTGTGCATATATGCGTGCTTGTTTTTGCATGTGTGCACGTTTGCATATTTGTGTGCATATATGCATACATGTGTGCTTGTTTGTGCACATGTACACTTCTGTGTGCATGTGTGTGCATGTTTGTGTGTCACTCAATTTAAGATTGCTTGAATGAGCATAGATAAGAAATTTTTCTGGGGCATGGGCTACTTTCCAGTAGGTACACCACTGAAGAAAATGGCACCTCTCCCCCTGCAACCGCCAGCTGCCACTAGGTCCCTGAGCTTTTATCTATTTAACAACGAGCAAGCATTCACCTATAACAGAAAAACTTGTCTGATGTCATTCTGAAATATCTGTCTCAGTCGAAGGACAGAATGCAAATGTTACTCAACCTAATTTTATATTTGTCTAACCCTTCATGTTTGAACGTCATTAATGTTCTTTTTTCTATATCTTAGACACTGGTGTTTCCCAGAATTCTATTCTCTGCAGTCTTTTCGGTTTATCCTCACAGCAATGATTTCATTGACTGATACCCTACTTGTGTTTACCCTTAATTACCCCACACTGACAAATACCAGTGAACACTGTAGATCAACAGACATGTCCCACCATACACTCCATTTGAGTTTGCTCGTGTATGAGATAAACCCAAGACTTCATTATAGTATCAGCTGAGAGATGAAAGTGCGAGCTTCTAAACCTTCCAAATATTCAAGCCTCCTGCAATACAAGCCATCAGATATCATGGAATGGTCTTCAGCCATCCCCGGAGTTTTATACCTAGGAATGCGCTGGTTCTGTACGTAACCTCCAGACAACCAGTTTGCCTAGACAGGCTAACTCATCCACCTCAGTTATAAAGTACAGAATGTGGTTGTTAAGGATATTTAGACATGAGCAAATCACATGTCCTCCCCTCCCCTATGGTAACAAAGCCTCACGTAAATTCTTAAATTTAGCACTATGGAAATCAAAACAAAACAAAACAAAACATCCTGTTACCTCACTATTTCTGAAAGTTATCATGTCAAGCTGTTACTGAAAATCCTTCTCCAGTGGAAACATAAGCACCATCTACCCCTCTTTCTAAAGGTTCCGAACACACCAAGGCACGATCCCACTAAAGCTCACTCAGCTACTAAGTGTATTGGGCTTCCGTATAGCGCATCGGTAGGGGGAGGGTCATTACAGGGTCTGTGCGTGCTCTTACCACCAAAAGGTTGTACCTGGAAAGTCATTACCCAACAGGGGTGAGGGCCTTAATGTAACAGAATAGATGGAGCTCCCCTCTCCGGTGTAAACCCCTCCTGTACTCTAGCCTCTTCAGAGGCCACAAAGGCTATGCAGAATTAAGTTAGAGTCAGAGGGTCTGGATACTCAGGTGAGGGTCTTCTGACCCTCTCCAACCCCTCCATGTGGGAAGGTAAACAGCCAACAAGCCCAGGTGAGGTACTTTTACACAGGGACACAGCCAAACTCCCCAAGATGTTGCTTGCTTGGCTTAGAGGATAGTCACAACATGGTTCTGATATGAGCATTCAACTGACCAAAGGCATCTTTACCTGGATGCCTCATCAGAGCCTCAGGGTCCTCCCTGCAGAGGGATGGCCTCACATCCATTTGCCCAAATATCTGAACGAATGACTCTTTCTACTACCTCACCTACCACATCTAAGATGGATGTAGTTCTGTCTCTTCATCCTTCATAACTTCTAACCCATTCACTTCCCTTTATTCTGGAAAGTTTACTCCTGGCTCTCTCCACCGTGTCTAACTTCTCTCCCCAATATTCTCACTTTCTTTATGTATCACATTCCCATTTCTAAAGAAAAATAAGCAGTTGAGAACATGGAACATGTGTGGAGAATTCCAAGTTTGCTCTGGCTTTTGCGGGACTGCCCCCACCCCCATCACTAAAAAGAATGCAAGTCATTTTTCCATGGGGTAGAGGAGACTAAGTAGATGGTTGGAACATCTTCCTTAGGATCATTAGCTTCTGTGGTCCATTTGATACATTCACATGGTACAGAATACAGTTGTCTGTAGCGAAGAAGTTAGGTCGGAAGTTCATTGTATAAGTTAACAAAAAACTTACCTGCAAATGTGTAAATGGTTACTTACCCACTTGGGCCTACAATCACATCTGAGATAGTATTTACAGTATAAAGCTCTTGCATTTGTGAATTACAATTGGGTTAAACATATGGTTGAGAGCTTTCATTAACATACAGTTTCTTGTTAGTGGGCCAGTATTATGTTTTCCATCTTCATCACTAAATCCCTCTCTGAATTTACCTTTCCTAAAATCATCTCGTTTCTATACATTTCTTTCTCAAAGAATTTTACCTAGCCCAAGAATGGTTAGTCTCTGATGCTAACCGGTATATACTGTATGTGATTGGGTAGCTGTAAACGTTCACTGCCACACTTGGAACCGTCTGAGAGGAGGGGACTTACCTAGATCAGGTTGGGCAGGTTTGTGGGGTTAGTCTTGATGCTGTTAGTTACTGGAGGAATGACCCGCCCTTCAGGTCACACCATCTCATGGGCTGAGCTGCGAACTGTATAAAAGTGAAGAAAGCTCATTGAGCTGAGGCATCTAGCAAGCAATGATGCATTTATTCTGCATTTGGTCCCGACTGCGGATGTAATGACTGCTTGAGTTCCTGCCCTAGGTCTCCAGAATCCACACAAAGGGAGGAAGCTACTCTGTGAAGTTGTCCTCTGACCTCCACATGCATGGCATGGCACATGCTTCCACCACCACGCACATCACGCACACACACACACACACACACACGTGTGTGTGTGTGTGCCTGAGTATGTGTGTGTGTGCATGTGTGTTAAAAATACATACTTAGTGTTGTAGTTTTGTCTCTCTTGCTATTATAACACACCCTTACCAAAAACAATGTTAGAACAGAATCACTTTATTTGGCTTATTCCTTACTGTACTGGCTGGTTTTGTGTGTCAACTTGACACAAGCTGGAGTTATCACAGAGAAAGGAGTTTCAGTTGAGAACATGCCTCCATGAGATCCAGCTGTAAGGCATTTTCTCAATTAGTGATCAAGGGGGAGGGCCCCTTGTGGGTGGTGCCATCTGTGGGCTGGTAGTCTTGGGTTCTATGAGAAAGCAAGCTGAGCAAGCCAGGGGAAGCAAGCAAGCCAGTAAGTTACATCCCTCCATGGCCTCTGCATCAGCTCCTGCTTCCCGCCCTGCTTGAGTTCCAGTCCTGACTTCCTTTGGTGATGAGCAGCAGCATGGAGGAATAAGCTCAATAAACCCTTTCCTCCCCAACATGGTTCTTGGTAGTTAGTGATGTTTGTGCAGGAATAGAAACCCTGACTAAGACACTTACCTACCCATAAGGATTTGTTAAAATGTATTTTCAAAAATCTGGTTTTCAGAATTAGATAATATTAGTTGCATCTGTCATAAATTACCTGCCAATGGGAGAGTACAGATGATTTTTTTCTTTTTTTTTTAAACAGATGATTTCTTTAGAGAATAAAATCATCATTACAAAAGGTGAATTATGGCAAGAATCTATAATTTTCTATTTGTGACACAATCTTTCCTAATAAACTTGTTTATATGTTTCTTATAGTTACTCTAAAAAATTTAAATATTTTTCTGTCTTTATTGTAATAGGTTTGAAAACAAAACATAAAAGTCATTCTTGGGGGGGGTTGTGTATGAGTGTGTATGAATGAGTTTCTGTGTGTGTGACTGTGTGTGGGTATGAGTATTGCGTGAGTGTGTCTGTGTGAGTATGTGTGTGTCTGTGTGTGTGTGTGAGTAGTCTGTGTGTGTGAGACTGTGTGTATGAGTGTGTGCATGAGTGTGTCTGTGTGTAAGTATATGTGTGTCTGTGTGTGTGTGAGCGTTTGTATATGTGTTTGAGTGTGTGTGTGACTATGTGTGTATGTATGAGTATGTGTGTGCGTGAGTGTGTGTGTGTGTGTCTAGGTGTTACTGGACAGCCTTAACTATCTTGGAACTCACCATGTAGACGAGGCTGGAGCAAACTCCGATGCCTGCCTCTGCTTCCCTAGTGCTGGGACTAGAGGAATAATCAGAACACCTGGCATACATCAGACAGATACCCTTCTTACCTCACTACGTCAAAGTTCGGTCCCTCTTGTGAAGGAAGGTGGTGACAATGACAAATGAAGAGACAAGTTTTTGACAAGCTTTAATTCAAACCTTGTCTCCTTTGGGCCGCCCTGAAGTCATCACATCAGCTGGCCCCTGGACACAAACGCTGTAGAAAGGGCTCTGCCTTGAAGAGGGAGCAGTGGCCGCCCAGATCCATCACCTTCATGACGAGGTTTGAACGAAGGTTTAAAACAGAAGAGGGAGGGGAGCCAGTGCACATCTCCGCAAGATTTTTCCTGTGTTAGAGATATAGAGACGGAAACACAGTATCATGCTTACAGCTCTGAGGGTTGAAGACTCCTTCATTTTATTTTACATCCCAAACGCTGCCCCCCCCCCCCGCCAGAGTCCCTCCTCCCATCCCCCCTTCCCTTCTCCACTGAGAAGGTGGGCCTCCACTTGCTATTCCCCCCTCCCCCCAGTGCATCAAGACTCTGCAGGGTTACCCACATCTCCTCTCCCACCGAGGCCAGGCGAGGCAGCCCAGGTAGAAGAACATATTCCACAGACAGGGTACAGCTTTCTGATAGCTACCCACCCCTGCCTCAGTTGTTCTGGACCCACATGGAGACCAAGCTGCACATCTGCTGCATATGCATGTCGGGAACATACACAGTCCAGTTCGTGGATGCTCTTTGGTTGGTGGCTCAGCCGGAAGTCCCCAAGGGTCCAGGTTAGTTGACTCTGTTGGTCTTCCTGTGGAGTTCCTATCCCCTTTGGAGTCCTCAATCCTTCCCCCAAATCTTCCGTAAGAGTCCCCAAGCTCCATCCACTGTTTGGCTGTGGGTGTCTCTATCTGTCTGAGTCAACTGCTGGGTGGAGCCTCCCAGAAGACAGTTATATTAGGCTCCTGTCTGCAAGCATAACAGAATATCATTAATAATGTCAGGGGTTTTTGCTTGCTCATGGGATGGGTCTCAAGTTAGGCTGGTTATTGGTTAACTGTTCCCTCAGTCTCTATTCCATCTTTGTCCCTGCATTGCTTATTAGAACAATTTTTGACTCCTTCATTTTATAGCTGAATTCTCTGGAGGTACTTAATGCTAACAAATGTTGTTTGCTCAAATGGGCATTTCTTTAACAATTCTGTTATTTCTGTAGTATTCTGAGCTCTTGCATTCTTATTTTATCTGATTGGCTTGATTTCAGCCCTGATCCACCCATTCCTGATCTTTCTGCTTCTGTCTCTCTTCCTCTCAAACTGTAGCAGCCTCTTGTTGCTATGGCTGCTGCGATGGCTATGGCCACCGGGGAGGTGCTACTGCTAACAGCCCCTTCTGCTGCTTCTGCTGCTTCTACTACCCTAAGCAGCCAGCAGACAAGCCTGATCTCTTCTGCAGCTCACAAATGCTCCTGTGCATGCTGCTACTTTCTTGACTCTGCCTGCCAGCCCTTGGTTCCACTCCTTTGTAAAGTTCATGGCCTGACTTGCTGCTTGCTTCATTTTGAGGCCCAGTTTATCCCACTGTAAGGAAACCTTTTGTCAGGCTTAATGTTGCACTGTCAAAGAAGGCATTACAGGAGGCTATCACCCAACAGGCTCACCAAGATAGCTGACCGGTTTGCTGGTGTTGTCTGAAAGGGGGTGTTTGTAGCAATCACAGCAAAAGTCTGTGCAAATGAAGGTTCATGGTAACGACAATCGGAGCATTGTTCCTCTCCCACCAGGCACGGCAATCCCTCAGCTGTAAGCCGCCACGAGATGTGCCTCCCTTAGGTCTGAACAATGATTGCTGACAAAACCCTGTGTAGGCTGCCTAGAACAGTTGTGTCTGAGGCTGCACCCACAGGTGCTGCAGCAAGCAGCTGAGGTTGTTTTATAGCTTCCCCAAGCATCTGCAGAATGTTCCAAATAGACAGCCTTGTCATAAAGGTGGTTCAGCTGGCTGATTTTGGAGGGGTGTGTGTGTGTCCCTTTTCCTTTTGCCAGGGAAGCAAGGAGAGGGTCCATCGACTGCGAACTACAGAGTCGAATCACCCTGTCCCCTTACATCTGCTTATTTACAGGGGAAATGAAAGGGGCTTAGCCAGTGTTGTTTCCTCAAGAAGACAATTCTGCACACACTGCCTTCCTGACTCGTTTGCTCGTGCAGCTGCTTCAGCTGTAAACTTCTCTATTTCAGGCTTCCATCAGGCCTGCTAGGGAAAACAGTCCCATGTCTTCTTCACAGAAATGGTGTGGCTTTTTGTTTATTGCAGGAAATAGCCACAAGATTGCCAGAGTCAGCATATGGCAAATGTGGAAGACAATTGCTGGTAATTCTGATGATATGATTCTTAGTTAGCTCCCCAGTTCAATGCTGGTGTCCTTTATCTGAAGGACACTTTGAACTTAGTGGGGAGTTGAGACCTCGACTGAGTATCCTAGAGCGACAACCAACCCAGCTGTAGCTCTTAAGCACACTGGTCACCTGAAAGCTACAGAGTTGCTGGGAGAAAGAAGTTGCAAGTCTGACATTGTCCCCAAATTGGGGGTGAGGGTGCCATGCCTCACCCTGACTCTGCCTTACTACTTTTTACTTCTATAAAGGCTTTTCTAAATTAGGGGTTTCCAACGCTGGGGCCAATAACAATTGTTTCTTTAGTTTTTAAAAACTTCTCCATGTCCATCTGTTTAGTGTTGGAATTTACAGTCTGGTCCTAGTACAGTCCCATGAAGCTACTTAGCTGTTACACCAAAATGTGTAATCCAGATTAGGCAGGATTTAGGCATGCCTTCACAGCCTTGGAGCTGTCTTTTCATTACTAGTGGTCTTTATTTTTTACTTTTCTTTTTGTTGTATGTTGTGTGACAGACTTTTCTGGGGGAGACACCAAACACAAGTGGCTACTCACCCCAAGTAGGGAGCCTATAACAGAACAAAGTACTGATGGCATCAAAGTCCAGCTAGGTGAAGCAATGGGTTTTATTTGGGTTACTTACAGGAATATGGGTGAGGGGTTACTTATAGGAGCAGCAATGACTTGAAGACAGCCTCATCACCTAAGCCCAGACTAGCATGGATGCCAGCTCACAAAGCTAGGAGCCTGGAGCACACTACATACCTGCAGGCAACTCAGCAGGTTGGACAGTGTCCTTTCCAGGTGACTTAGTTCCTCTGAGCCTCTTCTAGGTCGCTTTGCTAGCTTTTCTGGCTTGTCTGAGAGTGACTCTCAGCAGTCTTTTATTCTTTATTTTTGAGAGGGAGGGGCCTAGTGAATCTGGTCAGCTTCATGCTTGATGTAATGTTTCAAACTGACAGGAAACTGTTACCACGTAACAGAGGAAATGTACCACAGTATCCACAGATTGAGGAAGAAGGGAAGGGTTTGCTTTGGCTCACAGTTCAAGGATATATAGTTCATAGGGTCGAGGAAGGAAGTCAAGGCACAGTGCGGCAAGGTGGCTGGTCGTCTAATAACCAATCAGGAAGCAGAGAGAGATGAACAGTGTTCTTATGTGTTCCCCTTTCTCCCTTTTCATTCTTCCTGAGACCCTAGCCACTTTCAAGATGGATCTTTCCTCCTTAGCTAAAAATGGAAACACCCTCATGGACATACCTCAAAGTAGATTTCCAGATGATTGTAAATCCAGTCAAGTTGACCATGAAGATTAACAAGCACACGGTTCTATATCTGAGAGAGCTTCCTTTCTTCCAGAGGCCAAAGCCCATTGCTCTAGACCAGTAGTTCTCAACCTGTGGATTGCAACCCCTTTGGAGAATCAAATGACCCTTTCACAGGGATCACCTATCTGCATATCAGATATTTACATTGTGATTCATAACAGTAGCAAAATTACAGTTACAAAGTAGCAAGGAAATAACTTTTTAAAAAGAATTATTTATTTATTTTATGTCTGAGTACATTGTTGCTATCTTAAGACACACCAGAAGCAGGGCATCAGATCCCATTACAGATGGTTGTGAGCCACCGTATGGTTACTGGGAAATGAACTCAGGACCTCTGGAAGAGCAGCCAGTGCTCTTAACAGCTGAGCCATCTCTCCAACCCCCAGAAAGAAATAATTTTATGAATGGGGGTCACCACAACATGAGGAACTAACTGTGTTGATGGGTAGCAGCATTAGGGAGGTTGAGAACCAGTGCTCTAGACTCTACAGCTTACTAACACTAGAGTCTAGGGGTAGTGTATGTCCTAAATAGTTTACCCTTTTTGAGCCTTACTCCGAGGCTAGACACTCCCAACCTATGTGACCTCGTCGTGGTATTGGGTGTTTCTTTAGCTCAGGTGGCCAGATTCCCTCCAGGCCCCAGAGCTCTGAGCAGACAGACAGTGCTGCACTGAGTAACAGTGGTTTCTAAAGACACAGCGACAGATACATAACAGTTGGATTTTAAAATATCATGAAGTGGGGATGTACTTCAGGGCTAGGTGTGGCTGCGGTTAAGATGGGAACCAAGAGAACCACCTCCAAAGAGAATTTTCCAGTGAGTGCTGTGACTTTCTTGTTATTATCATAAACAGGAGTAATTAGAAAGCATAAATATTATCCTGAATTTATTTGGTCCCACGACCAAAGAGAAGGACTCTCCTTTTACTATTTACATTTCAGGAGCATGCACACGCACAAAACATAGGCCGTGGAAGAGTTACTATTGATCCAAGACAGAGCACAATGGCTTTGTGTCTGAAATGGAGATCTGTCCCCCTCCCCCATTAGAGTGTATCTGTATGAGATATCAAAGCAACAAACTAAAATTTCAGATGGCCAGCACTTGGGAGGCAGAGGCAGGTGGATTTCTGAGTTCGAGGCCAGCCTGGTCTACAGACTGAGTTCCAGGATAGCCAGGACTACACAGAGAAACCCTGTCACAAAAAACCAAAAATAAAAAAAATAAAAATATTCAGATGGCCCCTTCTTCCAAACACTGCTATTTACTTAAAATAGTAGCAAAAGTCAGACATTCAGGAAGTATAAAGTCTGAGGCAGTCACTTGGCAAAACAGTTTTTAGGAAAGGCATGGCTAGCTTCTTTATACAGGAGACTGGGTGGACTTACAAAAGGCAATCAGTAAGAGAACTAAAGGAGACCAATAGAAACGTTTTAGTGTCCACGGAAAGAAGACAGGGATATTTATTTACTAGGCAAAGAGTTGATGTTATCAATATATTGCCCTAGAGTCTGTTCACCTCAACAGGGTCTTGGGCAGTGATCTTGCAAGTGTAAGAGTTGCTTAGGATACTACTTAATCAGTGCATATGATGCTGTCTTCTTAGATGAGCCATGTTTATTTAAACTGATCTAGAAACAGGGTAGGGCAATGTCCGATTTACATTTCTATTACAGTGATAAAACACCATAACTAAAAGTAACCTGGGGAGAAAAGGGTTTATTTCAGCCTATCATGAAGCGAAGTACGGGCAGGACCTCAAGACCGGGACCTGGAGACAGGAGCTGATGCAGAGGCCATAGAGGGGTACTGTTTACTGGCTTGCGCCTCATGGCTTGCTCAGTCTGCTTTCTTATACAACTCAGGACCACCAGTCCAGGGCTGGCCCCACCCATATAGAGTAAGGTTCATCCAGCCCTTTTCAGGCTATCAGGAACACAAAGTCCTCTGTGTTATTGCTCTGTCATCAAGTCTCCCAGTCTAACTAGAGGAAACAAAGACGAGAAGGAAGGGAACGCCCCCTCTTAAATGAAGTTTGCTAGCTTTGCATGTAGTTTATTACATCTATATTTATTGGTCAGAGCTTGAGTCACATGACCAGAGAAGGCTGTAACTTTAGACCAGGGGCCAACGACTTGGGAAGCAAAGAACAGCCCGGGATGGAGATTGTTCTCTCTGCAACACTGTGCCGTCTCCAAGCCCCACTCTCTCGCTGATAGAATGGTAAATACGAAAGCGCTGACAACGGTTATTGAATGAAAAAATGATATCAAAGGAGGTCATGACTGCTCCTAGGTGTGGTGAGGAGGTTTATTGTAGATATAAGGGAGACATAGAAGCATCTGGAAGGGTCCAGATGCTTTGAGAGGAGGAGCAGGAGGAGGAGCAGGGAGAGTGAGAGAAGAGAGAGCCAAGAGGCCAAGAGATGGGCATAACCAAAATGGCTGGGCTGATAGAAAAAAATAGGAGGGGAAGAGGCCAAACCAGCCCCTCGTCTGGAGACTTTGTGGTTGGGGGAGGGATATGCCTGTCAGGATGTCTCCAAAACAGATAATGGTGATGCTGAGAGAGGGTGTGTTAACTAGGCACCTCTGTTAGCCATTTGTCCTGGGGTTTGAGACCTGACAGTTATTACTAGTTAGTGTGAGATGCTGAACAATTTTTACTTTAACCATGTGACTTAAGTTTTTAAATTGATTATGTATTTTTAAACAAGACTATAACCATCAAGATTAATAGGAAACAAAAGATCAAATGCTTTCTCTGTACCAGATCTTTTTATTTTAAATAAAGCTTAAAAAAAAAAGAAAATTTAAAGAAAAACTTAAATACACAAATGAAAACTGTAACAAACACTCCACATACTAGATATGTATGCTGTGTAGAAAGCTGAAGAGAAGTTTACATAAAACAATGTTACTAACAAGGAGAAACATTATTTCTCTGGAAACATATCCGCACAATTTTTTTTTTTCATTTTAAGACAGAGTGCTCTAGAGCAGGCTTGGCCTCAGCATCCACTGCCTCCAGAGTGCCAGTACCCCAGACAAGGCAAGCAACTTCTACACACAGATCTGAGCTGGGCTTTCTTGGGCAGTGCACACCTCCGTTGGGTTGTGGTAAATGCAGAAAGCAAGAGCTCAGGACACAGGGTGACGTCCTTGGATTGTACTCTCATGCTGGGCACTAACTTATCTGTCCCTAGTCCCTAACAGGTATATTTTCTGGACTAGCCCAGCCTGCCTTTAGCTACTTCCTGCAAATATCTTAAGCAAAAACTCAAAGAAGTTAAATAAGTCAGGAGTCAGGGTTGGGCAGCTGGTGTTACCACCTTCCTTGAGAGAATGACTTATGCTGTCCATATCCACAGCTGAGACTATTTGATGAATATGAAAAACAAAAAAGAAACAAGCAAACAAACAAACCAAATCCAATATTTAGCCTTTTGCCTCTATTTTTAGTTTCTTATAGATCTGAGGCAAGCTGGACTTTAGGGTAACGTTAGCATCAGTAGATGCAGTTTCCTGGCACTAACAGGACAGAACCAACAGTCTTCCCTCCCCTGCCGCGATGCACCAACAGCCTAGTTTAAATACTCGATGATGCAACCCTAATCACGTCAGAGATCAGCCCCTCTGTGCGCTCTGGCGAGGAGCAGTAGAACCATGAAGGTTTCCATAGCTGAACATTACTGGCCAGAACTGGTGACAACCAGATGATCAGTTGCTAACTTTCTCACCTTTTTAAAAAAAAAAAAAAAAAAAAAAAAAAAGCTACACCCTCCGGTAGCCCCACTAATCAATTTCCTAGTATATTTTCTTCAGGAGGGAGGAGGAAGAGGGACAGAGATAGGACAGGCCAGTACAGCACAGCATAGCACAGACTAGCCTAGCATAGTATAGAATAGAATGAAATGGAATAGATTAGACTACAGTAGCATAGGATAGACTGGAATAGACTAGAATAGCATAGCTCAGCATAGCCTAGCATAGCTCAGCATAGCTCAGCATAGCATAGCATAGCATAGCTCAGCTCAGCATAGCCTAGCCTAGCATGGGATAGACCTCGCACTTCTGCCCACCCCTTCCTTCAGCTCACCCCTTGCATTAGACTGCTTAAGTATTGACTCATTTGTTCTATGGCAGACGTGGAAGAACAAGGCTTTTACATTTTGAATTTAACCAGCCTAAAATACTGTGAAATACAGTAAATGTTTGTTAAGCCACCGGAAGGCAGGCAGACAGAGCCAGCTGTGAAGACTTAGGAGGAGGCAGAGAAGAGGAAGCTACCCTTCCCCTTGGACTTGGGGAGGTTCCTTAATGAAATTCATATGACCCTTAGGAGGTGCCCGGTGGAGTAAATAGGTATCCAAGTTCATACAAGCTAGTATTGTCTTAAGCACTTTATAGTCTTTTAAAAAAATTTTTTTTACCTTAATGTTCATTTTATGTGTATGGGTGTTTTGTCAGCACGTGTGTCTGCGCGCCACTTGCATGCAGTGCCTACAGAAGCTAGAAAAGGGCATCAGATCCCCTGGGACTGGAGTCACAGATGATTGTGAACTGCCATATGGGTGCTGGGACTCAAACCAGGGTCCTCCAGAAGAGCATCCAGTGCTCTTAACTGCTGAGTCACCTCTCCAGTCCCTCACTAAGTCAGACATTCCTGCATAGTCCTACGCTCATGCCATCAGGTTGGTATCTTCTCTCCGGATGTGGCGATTCAAGCTGGAAAAGATTAAGTCAAGTTCCCTCAGTGTTAAAACCCAAGGGGTGGAGCTTGTACTTGAACACAGGGAGTTCAACTCTACAGTTGGGAAAACGTATCTCTAAAGACAGAAGAACAGAGACAGAGGAGATACATTGTATAAGAAGACTTGTACATATAGAAGCAGCTTCCCATGGCAGTGGCCTGTCTGCCTGAGCATTAATATGTCAGAGATAATGTCACTATGGCAGGGACCCGGCTCCACCCACTTGCTTCTCACACTCCAACACAAGACCTATGGAGGAGGTGAAGCACACGCCATGTGGTTTACTGTCCTGGTAGTTCTCTCTAAGAGCTTAACAACCACTTTCTTTCTCTTTCCATCTAACTGGTTGTTTTTGCTATAGGACATTCGAAAATACCGTGAGTGAAAGGGATAGTCAGGATCTGCAGGGCGTATACCTTGGGACTCTGCTGTGGTGCTCATCCCAGTGTGAAGGCACAGATACAAGTGTTCCTATGTTTCTCCGTTAGTGCAGAAGCTTCCCAACACTCCAGATAAACTGAAGAAGGGAAAGTGCTAAAAAGAGCAGTGGTGTCCATAGCAAAGAAACCTTTGCTTAAACTCAAAAGTTATAGATCATCTTGAGAGGTAGGAGTCTAATGATCGGACTCAGCCAGCATTAAAGATGCCTTCAAATACGATTTTTCCATTTATTGAAAATAGCTTCCTCCCTTATATAACATATCCTGATATTCCTCCTCTACTCCCAGTTCCTCCCCTCTTCCCCTCCCATTCAAATCCACCACTTTTCTGTTTCTTATTAAAAACAAACAGGTTTCTAATGGAATAATGTAATAGAGAAAACAAAAAACTAAAACATCAGAATTGTGGAGAAAAACAGAAGGAAAAGAACTCAAGAGAAGGCACAGGAAACAGAGACCCACTCAGTCAGACATTTCATAAGCACACTATATGTTGGGTTAAAGGTGGTGGTGGGAGTCCTGTGTCCACCCCTGGGCTCGGGTCTCTGGGTGGGGTGGGACGAGGGCAGCTTGAGTGCCTCACCCCATGGCACCGCCAGGCGGGTGTCGGGCTGTGAGAAGCCTCAGGGGTGGGGGAGTGCAGCCTGCGAGGACTTCACAAGCCAGTTCCATCTGGTTCTCAGGCTCTTGGGCACCCCAGGCACCCCTGGATGCTGAGGACCGAATGGGGGGCCCCGAGGGCTGGATCTAGCCCGGCCAAGGGGGAAAGGCAGGGAGGAGCGCAGCTGGGTCCCTCAGGGGCGGGGGGCGGGGGGGAGAAGTCTTTGGCTTGTCTCCCGCTAACTGGTTTGGTTTGGTAAAGGCCGTGGCTGGGAGCACAGTGAGGTCTTCGGGAGACTAGATGCAGCTTTTTAGATGAAGGCCTGTTCCCACAGCAGATCCCTATGAAGAGAGACAGTCCATGGTTTTAGGGCGTTTATTGTCATGGTGGAGAGTGGAGATGAATGAATCCGTACCCCCAAAATCTCAGGGCAGTCCTGAGATTTAAATACCTTTTGCAGGGAGGAGTGGCTGGGAAGGGGAAGGGGAGGGGCTTGGGCGTTGCCCTTATGTGACTGATAGTCACAGATCTATGGAGGAGAGCTGTGGCCTCGTGTCAGGAGCCTGGAGCCCAGGAGTATGGCAAAATGCCTACTGTCCCTTGTAGGGTTATCCCTACTGGGTCCTGAGATTTTAAACCTTAGCTCAACCAGAAACCAGGCTGCCTTTCACGGTCCCACATCTTCCCCTACTTACTTTTTTAAAAGAGAGGGGTCACTGGAGTCACTGTGTCATTTGTAGTGAAAATTTTGGGTGGGGTGGCAATATCAAAATACAGGTTGGAGTGGTAGCACAACTAAGCCAGAGGGGTAAGGAGGGTTAAGGGTGGGGGTTGGGAAGACAAGGGATCATTGAATCAATTAATTGCTCCATGGGTTGTACAGTTTGAGGATAATAATATTAGTTTTAAACGACATTTGATTAATCTAGATAGACATCATGTTTTCCTTACTATCATATTGCTTCCCCCACATTCAGTGGCCATTTGACTTTGGCAAGAGAGTTCACCTGTAGCTGGAAGGTCTCATGTCTGTCCTCTGAGGGACTCAGCACGTGTCCCTGGATCTCAGCATGTGTCTTGGGAGTCTTCAGTCAGATGAGGTGTCTGGAGGAAGACAGCTTTGCTGTCCCAGGCAGGTCCCTGGAGATGGCGTTGTCTCTGCTGGATCTGTGGCAGCAGGCACTGTCCTTTACTTTTGTGGGGATAAGCCTATAGGGTAATCACAACAGAGGCGCAGAACCCCAGCAGGGGGATGTCTGCATAGGGTGGATAGCAAGTTAAGCCTGTAATGGTTTGCTTGGGAGCACATCAGGAGCTGTTGTTATGATCCTAGAAAAGCAAGGGTGTTTGAGGAATTTAGTCCTGGAAGGCATTTTTTAAGTCTGCTCTGGATAGCTGAGGAAGAAAATATCATGTTAATTATGTATCTGGGATAGGCTGTAACAATTTGTCTGTAAAAGGAAACTGGTTGTTAATTAAGGATTGAAGAATGGTGATCAGCATAATTGATCTGACCTGTGGAAGTAGATTAGATGACTTTTGAACCATAAAAGAAATCTTAAACAAGTTGAATGTTTTTTTTTGGACATACATCACGACTGCTAGGGAGAAAAATAAACGTTTAAATAAAGAAACAAGAAAATTTTGGGTTGAGAAGCATGAACACTGTTTCAGGTGTTCCTGTTAGGGAGAACAAGCATTTCAACAAAGCCTGGAAACTTTTGGGTTAAGGGTATCAGGTGAATTTTTTCCATTGTCTTTGGCGAGCTTAGGTGCAGGGAGAAGGGGCCTGCTCTGCCACGTGGTGGCTCTGTGTTCCCTGTTTGTCTTTCTTAGCTGCTATATCCTAAATGTAAAGCAGAAGGAGAAGAAAGGCCAACCTTGAAGAAAAGCTCAAAGGAAGAAACAGAGAGGCTTGATAGGATAGTCAGGGCCAGAGGGAGTGAGAGGCTCGGGCCTCTGGGAGTGGCGGGATGCAGGAAGTTTGACTGTGCTCACCCCACAGCACCGAGCACGGTGGGACACCGCCCGGGTGTGGGGGAGCATGGCCTGAGGGTCCCGGGGTTTTAAATCTTAGCTCAACCAGAAACCAGGCTGCCTTTCATGGTCCCACAACTATACAGGAAGCCATAATATACACATAAAGAATCCTTAAGAATACTTTGTTTCCCCAGTGAGACTCACTTAGAGCAAACTAACTTTTAATTGCAAGTAGTTAAGCTTCTCTGATGATGGCTGAGCAAGGGGCTGATCTATGAATAAAGCAGAATGTCTTTAGGAGTCATCTTATTGAACTTTTTTGTTTGGTTGGTTCTATTGTTTATTTGGTTCTAAGCTAGGTCCTTGAGCTATCTAGACTCAGGCTTTAGGCCATCCAAACATATTGGATATGGGTTCCCTCATGGGCAGTGAGCCGTATGTCTAATCAGATATTGGTTGGTTACTCCCACAAGCTTTGTGCCACAAATGTCCTAGCATTTTGTATCTTGAATGCAGGACACCATTGTAGATCGAATGGTTTGTGGCTGGGTTGGTGTTTGTTTCTTTTCTAGTAGCATGTAGGGATGAAGGCTCCACGTAGGCTCAAGCTGGACTTTTCCCTGTTCACTGAGTTGTGTGGGTGGTGTCTTCATCAATGGGGCATTGCTGTCAGTTTGTGGAGAGCAATGTCTAGTCTTGGCAACAGCCTGGGTTGTTTGGGGATTTGCATGTGACCCAATTGGACAACAAATCAAGTTAGACATAGTCCAACCCCAGGCGTGATTTCTTCTGTTGGTTCTAGAGCTTTCGGGTGCTGTTAGGTTATGACCATGAGGTCTCTCCAACTTTTTAATGTAGGCACTTAGTTCTATGAACTTGCCTCTTGGAGCTGCCTTCATTGTGCCCCATGAGTTTGCGTATGCTGTGTATTTATTTTCATTCAACTCTAGAAAGTCTTTAATTTCTTTCTTAGTTTCTGTTCTGACCTATTTTTCACTCAGTAGTGAGTTGTTCAGTTTCCATGAGTTTGTAAGCTTTCTGTTGTTTCTCTTATTGTTGATATCTGACTTTTTTATCCATGGAGGTCTGATAGGATGCAGGGTGTTCTTTCAATTTTCTGCAATCATGTCTTGACTTAAATTTATTTGTTTTTATTAGCCATATTTTATATATAGCAATGTGATTTATGTATTAAGTAACATCATAGTAGAATGATTTGATAAGTTGTAAATAGAAGGAAACGGGGAAAATGGAAAAATGTGACAAATGTACCCAGTGATTAGTCATGTGTGATTCCTATTGCACTAATGGTCAATGAGATGGAAAGGAAAGGCTGACTTTCACAGTCACTGCCACAGAGAACAAACTGTTGTTGGAGTCATTTGGAATGTAAAATACTTCCTACTTCTTTAGTACACAGAAAGTTGAATTTGCTTATCCACCATAAAAAAACCTCCCAAATGAACAAACTGTGACATAGTTGAAACTAGAAAATTAGCTTTATATCACATATTTTTGTGGCTTAAATGTCTATTTCCCTTATGTTCTTTCCTTATCACCCAAGAATGTTTTCTTTAACATAGAAAAGTTTGGTTGATATAATGACTATCTATAAATCTATCATCTATCTATCTGTCTATCTATCTATCTATAATCAATTAATCTATCATCTACTATCTATCAACCATCTCCCATCTATCTCTATCTTTTTACTATGTATCTACCAGCCATCATTTATGTATGAATGTATGTATGTATATATGTATGTATGTATGTATGTATATATGTATGTATGTATGAATGTATGAATGTATGAATGTATGTATGTATGTATGAATGTATGTATATATGTATGTATGTATGAATGTATGTATGTATATATGTATGTATGTATGTATGAATGTATGTATGTATGTATGTATGAATATATGTATATATGTATGTATGTATGAATGTATGTATATATGTATGTATGTATGTATGAATGTATGTATATATGTATGAATGTATGCATGTATGTATGTATGTATCTCTCAGTCATCTATCAACCATCTATCTAGTATCATCTTATCTATCAATCATCTACTATCTATCTACCAACCATCTAATATCTATTTATATTTCTCTATCCATCTATCATCTATCTATCTACTATCTATTTATCATATAAGACATAGAAAATAACGAGATCTATGATTTTAGTGAAACTCACTGTACCTTTTCAAAAACATATTTTTATCTAGGTGTAGTGATTCATGATTTAATCTCAGCACTTGGGAAGCAGAGACAGGCTGATTTCTGTGAGTTTGAGGCTAGGCTGGTCTCCATAGTGAGTTACACGCCAACCAAAACTATACAGTGAGACTCTGCCTCAAAGAACAATGATAACATTTTTAATTTTTGTTTTCATGTGTCTGAGTGTCTGCTTGCATGTAGTATGTACACTGTGTGTGCCTGGTGCCCACGGAGGCCAGAAGAGGCTTGAGGCACCCTGGAACTAGAGTTACAGATGGTTGTGAGCTAGGAACAGATGCTGGGTGGGTGCTGGGAACTGAGTCGATGCCCTCTGCAGCAGCAACATGTGCTCCTAACTTCTGGACCATCTATTGCGCCAGCCCCTTCATGTACCCTAGTTGAGATTTAGTAATCAGTATTAGGTGGTATCCATTCTTTCACTGGTCAGCAGGATTGGCTGGAACACAGGATGGCTCCTCAGTCTAAAGCTGCAGCCCTCACACCCTTGGAGTCCATGACAGAGTTACAGAAGTTACATTTAGAGGAGGAGGTTTGCACACAGATCATATTCACACAAATGGGTGGCATGAAGAACCTGGATGCATTACTGAAAGCAAGCAATCTCTGTGGCTGTAATGACTCTCTTGGGTAAGTTAGTACTTCTTTCTTATCCAAGGAGAGGGCTTTGCCATGTCCAGTATGGGTGGAGTTTGGCAAGAGACCTCAGATTCGGGTGTCTTTGTCCTTTGTCCTTGGTCTGTATGTAGTGTATATGATGACTTTGGACAGATACAGTGAGTGATCATATTCACTTACAGTTTAGGGAACCAGCATATTTTCATTTTAAGCATAGGACATACATGGGCCATAGGAGCTTCGGTGGGCTAGAATTTGAACTGAGCTGCTTTACTGTCTGTCTGTCTGTCTGATCTCTGCTATCACTTGTTCATTTTATTATTAGGTGGGGCTTTATTTTTTCTGTTATTTCTAATAAAAGTTCCCATCTTTCTTTCAGTTCCTTCCTCCAAACAGTGTTACGAATTGCAATTACACAGGTTTTGAAGCAATACCAGATAAGGCCAGTGATCGATCTCCCCTTCATAAGGTCTGGAGTTCTGTTTTAAATCAAGATTAACAGGGACTAAATTTAGTCCCTTGTCTGAAATACCCCAAATATAAGACAACAGTCAAGACAATGTCATCATAGGAAGATTTCCAACTGGGGAATGGCAAACAGAGCTAATCTGGAGATTCCCTCCCTCATTGCTTTGAGAGTTGGCAGAATTGTGCTAGGAAGAACCCAGTAGACACACTAAGTTGACCGGTAAAATTGACAGTCCATGGAAAGCAAGGAAGCTAAAATGTTCAAGACAGGACACTAGAGAGGAGGCTCTTTATTCAGACAGCAAAATCGGGTGTATTTTCGTCATTTATCGGCATATAGGTGCTAACAAACGAGCAACTTGAATGGGGGGTTCATAAGAAAGCACGGCAATGGTAGGGTATTCACATGGAGCCTGGGCAGCTCCTTCACGTCAGCTATGGGCAAAACTCAAGCCTGTGATGCTGGAAAGAAGGGCTGGGGCAGGTTGCTTCATGGAGGGTGATCATTAGCAGTAGGTACTGGCTTGGAAACTGTTCTGAACCTGCCAGGCAAGTCAGAAAAAGATCTGAAACAAGCAGTTTCCAAGTAATTTAATCTCATCCCAGAACAAAGCTCTGGGACATTTATAGAAATACAGAAAAATATCCATCACTCAACAGACTAAAAAATTCACAAGTCTGGCATTCAGTAAGAATTGGATACACAGCAGACATATACAGTTGCAGAAAATAAGATCCAAAATAGGAGAATGGTCACACTATCAAAACTGATTTTGAACTGATATAGACATTACAATTAGCAGAAAAAAACATTAAAATAGTAAAGTCATATCCCAAATATCCTAGACTAGAGACATAGAGGATATCAGAGATACTGGAGGGCAAGAAAGTGCTAAAACACAAGATTTTAAAATGTGGCATATGTGATTAGCATTTGATTGGAAAGCAGAGAAGAATTTGTAAGCTTTAGCATAGCATTATAGAAATCACCCAAAATGAAACTTTGGGAAAATAAAACCATCCCTACCTAATAATAAAGATAGAATACAGATGGCAGAGACAAACAGATAGACAGACAGACAGAGACAGCTAACAAAGTAGCCCAGTCCAAAATGAAAGTGGGTCAGCCTCCGGGGTGTATGAAGTGGATTCTTACACAGAAGAAAGGGTATGGATAAAAGGAAGGGAATAAAGCTGAAAATTTTCCAGACTCAGTGAAGCTAATGATTAACCCACACAGGGAGAGTGGAAAACCACAGAAAGCCCAGGAAACATAACTAACGCCACACCAAGGTAGGTCATGTGCAACTGCTCAAAGCCAACGTAACAGTGTTATTCTCTCTCTCTCTCTCTTTCTCTCTCTCTCTGAGACAGGGTTTCTCTGTGCAGCCCTGGCTGTCCTGGAACTCACTCTGTAGACCAGGCTGGCCTCGAACTCAGAAATCCACCTGCCTCTGCCTCCCAAGTGCTGGGATTAAAGGTGTGTGCCACCACTGCCTGGCTAGTGTTAATTCTCTTTACAGTGTCCTGGCATCACAACCAAACACTTTTTCTGTGTTTATTTAGAAACTTTAGGACAATGTGATGTGTAATAGAAGTAATAAAAGCATCTATTTTTGCATTAGTCCCAGTTTTTGGTGGACAGCAATTCTGAGTAAAAAACATTTGAGTATTTCACTGTAAACAGTAGTGTTTCTTGTAGGTTTTTCCACAGAGAGCCTTATCTGACTGGGGGGAAAGGTACTGCTGTTCTTGGTTTATTGAGAATTTTATCACTAAAGACACTGATGTTGAGTGTATTCTTAGTATTATGTGTAGTGTCTTTTATAAATAAGCAAATGTAAAAAAACTGATTTTAAAAAAGGAACCATTTTAATCTTTTGACTAGTCATTTAGTTTTTCAGAAGGAAAACCTGGCTTAACTTTGCCTAACTCTGGCTACGACTTTCCCAACTAGAAATCCCTCTGGCATTGCCCATTGCTTTCTAGGACCATAGGTATCGAGTGAACACATTCTCATTTTTGTTTATGTAAAAACATCTTGAATTTTCTTTCAGTTTTGAAGCTATCTTCTTGCAGATAGAATCCTTTGTTTTCCTTCCTATCCAACCAGCTGGGTTTTAGAATTTCAAAGGCTGTGACTTGTGTGTGTGTGTGTGTGTGTGTGTGTGTGTGTGTGTGTGTGTGTGTGTGTGTGTGTGTGATCTTCCTCATTTCTAATGAACTGTCAGCAGCCACATGGCTTCCTGATAATGAGGCTTTCTTCCTGTGTCAGTGGTTCATCCTTCCTCCTCACTGTGCCAATTTTGCTTTATTTATTATGTTCTCTCTTTCTGTTTATTTTACTTAGGACCCATTGGCTGGCTTTCTCTATCATCTGATTTTTTTTTTTTTTTTTTCGAGACAGGGTTTCTCTGTGTAGCCCTGGCTGTCCTGGAACTTACTCTGTAGACCAGGCTGGCCTCGAACTCAGAAATCCGCCTGCCTCTGCCTCTGAAGTGCTGGGATTAAAGGCATGCACCACCACTGCCTGGCCTGATTTTTTTTTAAAAAAAAGTCAAATTAAGAAAAAGTTCACCTATATTTCTTTAAATATATTTTTGGTGTTCCTGTCTCTCTCTTGTTTGGTTCTGTCTCACAGGTCTTCAGGGTCCTATCCATTCAGAAGGAAATAGAGTTGGCTGCGGTGGCATGTACCTGTAATTCAGGCACTCAGGCTTGATGGATGAGTACTGAGAACTTGAGCCCAGCCTGGGCTGAACAGAGTCTAGGAGCCATGTCAGTCATGGGGATCCCTTATTTTAAAAACAGAACAAAGGAAGAGGATGTAGCTCAGTGGTTTGGCATTTGCCTTTTGTTCACAAGGCCCTTGATGCCATCCCTAAAACTATGGAAAACAAACAAAAGCAGCATTGTGTTTACTTTTGAATATGAGATTTTGTGTGTGCTTGTCTATGTGTATGTGCGTGTGTGTGTGTGTGTGTGTGTACATGCAGAGACCACAGGTTGATGTTGGGTGTGTTCCTTAATTGTTTTCCTCTTTATATTTTGAGCAAAGCCTCAGCCTGAAGAGTATAGGTTGACCAGATGGCCAGCGAGTTCCAGGGCATCTCTAGTCTCTGCCTCCCTATTGATTTCAGGGCCTCATGTGACAAACGCATGAGCCATCTCCCCACTCCTCTGGATATTTGACTTTTTAAAATGCTCTTCTTGCCATTGATCTCACAGATACATTTCTTTTGGCTCCAGGTGTTATATTATGTTGCTTAGCTTTGTTCTTTTAGTTCATATCCTTCCTGAATTCTGTTTTACTCTTTATGTCTTCGTCCTTTCGATTTACTTTAACGTGTTTTTAAGTTTGAAAGTCTTTCTTGTTAGATGTTACCATCCCAGTTCTTTGTTTTTTCCTTTTTCCTACTGACCATACATTATGATTTCTAGTTTATATTGTTACTAGTTGTAGGTCATTTTTTTTTATAACATTTTTAGTTGGAATAGAATATCACTTTCCCTCCTCCCTTTCACTTTAGCTCTTCCCAACTACCTTGCCCCAAAGCCTTCCCATTCCTTACTTCCACTCTTCCCAATCACCTTCCCCCAAAGCTTTCCCACACCCAAGTTGATAGTTTCTTTGATCATTACAAAATGGTATTTATGTGTGTGTAATTATATATATATATATATTTTTATGTTGCCGCTGAGTCTGTTTTTGTTGGCCAATCCAGGACTGATTGCCACTCTGGCTAGGTGAGATAAAGGACCTCATCCCTGATGGAGGTTAATTTTGCTGCTTCCAGCAGCTATTTGTTGCCCATAGCTCTTTGTTTAGGGGCAGGGTACCACTGGACTCCTCCTTTCCCATGGATGTTGACATGGTTCCAGTCTTGTTTGTGCAGCCATTTCTAAGAGAGACTGTTTCACTGCAGATGTCCTAGAATTCTGGCTTTTACAATCTTTCTGCCCACTCTTCAGTGGATATAGGATATAGACATATACATGGTGTTGGGCTCTCCATGGTCTGTCTTCTCTGCCTAGTGTCTAGTTGTGGTTTTCTATGGTGGTCTTCATTTGCCATAGAAAGGCTTCTTTGATGAGGGCTGGTACACTTACTCAGGAAAGGTGGCTCACAAAGAACATGTTAATTTATTTTTATTTTCATGTGTATGGATGTTTTGCTTGTGTGTATGACTGACTGTGCACCACTTGTATGTCTGGTACATGAGGTTTTAACAGCGCATTGGATCCCAGCTAGAGTTAGAGACCATTGTGAGCCACCATAAAGGTCCTGGGAATTAATCCTGGGTCCTCTGCACTAACAGATTGTTTTTTCCTTTTCCTCCCTGCAAACTCTACCACATACCCTTCCCCGCTGTCCTTCAAATTCATGGCTTCTCTACTGCATGCATTTGTGTGTATGCATATATTTCTAGACATAACCTATTTAGTCCATATTAATTGTATGTTTTCAGGGCTGACCATTGGCAATGGACAACCAATTGGTGTGTTCTTCCTTGGGGAAGGCCACCTGTCCTTCGTTCAACTTCCCTCAGTTGCCCAGAGTTCTTTGTGTAGGGTTGAGGGCTCATGGGCTTTTCTCCATCCAGTTTGGCATGTTCCTTGGTTTCATCCTTGTTCAGCTCTTGTTTGGGCATCAAGGTGTTTGCTGTGAGATTGTCTCTTAGTATCAAGAGGCAAGTTTTCTCTTAACACTCAACTCTCTCTTCAGACCCTTTCTATTTTTTCCCTAAATATCATTCTTTTCAGTAGGCAGCTTCATTACTGACTAGTTCCTTGATCTTATTAAGGCCTCTCCCACCCTTTCTTAAGGCATAGGCCCGGTTCATGGCTTCTACTCCGAATACCCAGTCATTTAAAAGTTTCCATGGAAAAGCCGAGTTCTTTGTAAAGTTCCTCTGTTTGGTCACACCTGAACTCCAAACTGTCTCCTTTGTGCTGAACTATGTCTGAAACCACAGAAGCTTATTATTTTCCCTGTAGTTTCTATTCTGTATACAGTTTAGGAGTAAGCCAGGAACTTGGAGTTTGAAGGTAGACATTGTGGCTGCCTACAATGGCACCACCATCTGAAAAATTCTTTTGGTTATTAGAGATACTTGGGCTTCCTCAAACGCTGAGACTCTGTATCATGAGCCAGTACTGTACATGTAAGCCCTTTGGACAACATGGAGCTTATTATGATCACAACCAAATGTCTCAGTGTTCCCAGTTAATGCTATTTTATAGACACTTTGTCACAGTGGCTTTGATAGCAGGTTTTAAGTTTTTCTTTTTAACTTTACTTTTTTTTTGAGACAAGATTTCATGCAACTGAGATTGGCTGGAACTCACTCTATAGCCAAGAATTATCTTAAATTCCTGATTCTTCTGCTTCCACCCCAAAGTGCTGGGATTACAGGCATGCATCCCTGTACTTGGCAATTTTATTTACTTAAAAAAAAATTATACTTTTTGGGCTGGAGAGATGGCTCAGCAGTTAAGAACATTGACTGCTCTTCCAGAGAGTCTATTCCCAGCAAGCACATGGTGGCTCACAACCATCTGTAATGAGATCTAACGCCCTCTTGTGGTGTGTTTGCAGATAGCTACAGTGTAAACTCATATACATAAAATAATTCTTTGAAAAAAGTTAGACTTTTTAAAGACAGGGTTTCACTGTGTCATTCTGGCTGGCCTGAAACTTCGCTTTGTAGACCAGGTTGACTTTAAACTCACAGAGATCTGCCTACTTTTGCCTGTGACTCTCAAGTGCTGAGACTAAAGGTAAAGGCTTGGAACATTGTACCCCAAATCTTTGTTCTTTTAAATTAGCAAATAACAAAATTGGATTGCTGCATCATTACTGGGCTACATGCACAGTACATGTCTTCCCTTGTAAGGTAGCTGAGGATGAGAACTAGAACAGAATAAAGGATGATGAATCATTTGAAGAAGTGGCAAGAAAATTAAATGTACAGCTATAGCAATTAGATTGATCAAAACATGTTTATTACATTTATTGATATTACAAATGGCAATTTCATACATTGTAAATGCAGTAGCTGTTTACATAGTGTACATTCATCTATACTGTGAACCATGTCACTTGATATGATAGTGCCAAAGACTGAGGATGGAGCTGAGATGAGAGGGTGGGTGTTTGCCTACCATGTGTGAGGCCCTGGGTTAGAGCCATAGCACCTGAAAAGAAAGAAAAGGTCCCCAGATTGTGAATTTCATGAGCAAGAGCTTTGTGCTAGAGTTAAAAAAATTGTTTTTCTTGCTTTCCAAGTTCAAACTTCCCGAGACAAAGCTTGTGGATTTAGAGACGGAAGGACATACTCTTGGTTCCAAGGACAATAATCTTGGACACTGGTCACAAAGACTGAGAGGACGATCACAGCTCATGTGACATACCTCTGGATTCTCACCCCAGTTTCAAGATGCTACTTTTTTTTGAAAAACCAAAAACCAAAAACCAGAACTTTTGTTAAAGGAAGACCCTTCACTTTCTAAAAGGTGAAGTCTGCCAGCTGACCACCCTTCTGGACCCCGGCTCCAACAGGTCTAACTCAACATGAAACACTGGCACGAGTAGAATTACTTAAAAAAAAAAAATTCAGAATTTGTAGAGAAGTACTAGAATCTTTGAAACTGACAAGTTTTAAAGGACTTTTAACACAATTTGACAGGAATTGTTTCTCTCCGTCTACCATGTGGGCCCCATGGATGGAATTAGCATCATCAGGGTTATAGGTCAGGGCCCTTACCCATTAGCCATCTCAGCAGTTCTAGATGACAGTTTACTTCTGTCATCTAAACATTTTCTAAGGTCCTATGTACATGATTGAGGCAAATGAGTCACAACAAAAGCCCCAAAAGTAAAACCAGAAAAGAGAATCAAGTAAGTATCTGAGCATAGCATAGAGATCTGGAGTATCCCTCGGGTTAAAAAGGCTATTCTTGGCTGCTTCCGGCCAGGGGTGTCCATTACATGGAAAGAGGGCCCCACACAAATGGAAATCTGGGTTGATCTCTGATAGGACCAAAAGAGACAGCAAGAATTCCTTACAGTAAAAATCCCCTAGAAAACCCACATGCAACAAGAGCCATTTAAGTACAGCCGCTTTACTACATACTCTATGGAGTCCAACGTACACCTTTTTGAAAAACATAAAAGCTTACGCAAATAGCATTCTTATTAAAAAGCAAAACTAAGTACTAACTAAGGTATATATCCATAAACATGCAAACGAGAGCCCGAGTGGCATCTCATGAAAGGTACAGATAGGCACAGAGCTTCTGACTGGCATCTCATGAAAGGATACAGATAGGTACAGAGCTTCTGACTTTAGGGAAGTTAATCCAAGTGAACTCAATATAACCCCAAGTCTGAATACCCCAAATTTCATAGATGCACTGGATTTAAAATGTTATTGCATCTAGCATTTACCCCCCCCAACCCCCACTCCATACTGGGGACACAGGGCATTCCTAGCCCTATACTATTTTTAATGTACATGCAAAAAATAGTATTTACTTTTAAAACTTAAAAGCATGTGCTCAGTAATGCTAGAAACAAACTCACAAGGGCAGCGATGCTGGAGAAATGTGTGCATGTGTGTGTGCGTGTGTGTTAGGGGCTTAAGCAAATGCTCTACCATCAAGCTACATCCCCAGCCTGCAGTTTCTATGCTGAGAGAGGTTCTTACCAAAGTGCTAAGTCTGGCCTTGAACTCAGACTGTAGTTCAGAAAGCCCTTAAATTTATGATCCTTTTACTCCTGTCCCAGCGAGTACAGGGCTGCCTTGAGAAAATTTCTCTGTGTAACAGTTTATGTACAGAAATACTATAACCCATACCACTATATTCTGTCAGGTATGGTGGGGGAGGACAGACTTCTAACTTAAAGCCAGTGCAGCAACTGGTTGGACAGTAAGTGCATTTTAGATAGACGCATCTTAGGAAGAAGCATCTGGCAGTAGAGAAAGCAGACCAGGCAAAGAGAATGCATGGGAAAGCACTAGATGGTAAAACTGAAGAATGTAGTTGAGGGAAGGTATGAAATCAGATGAAGGCAGCTCTTAATCTTTTTTCCACAAGCACCATTGTAGCAGAAGACATGGTTCTAGCAACCATTACCCTGAGTCTGTTTCCTTAGTAAAAACACCATTGCGCTGTTCACAAAGCTCAAGCCAATCCATGTCTTAGGTTCGTTCTCAAGGGAGTTCACTGGTGCTGGGGGCCTGACTTAGGTGCACAGGGGAATGTGGTCTCCACACTGGTCCTTAGCGAAAGAACGCTACATCCGGAGGATTTTCACTGGCTGGCTAAGCAGTTTTCATAGACCAGATTTCTGTCTTCTAATTAACATCTATCTCGGTCTAAGTTTTTTTTTTTGAGGAGATTCTGGACTTGCCCTACTTTATAAATCAAGAAAGTGAGAGAGATGAGTGAACACAAGTGATAGGCCCAGAACTCTAGTGGTCAAGCCCTGCACCTAAAGCACGCTTACACGTGACGGGGTTTAATGATTAAATTTATACCTACTAGCCCGGGTTACAGAGCATCCAACCATTTTGGTAAGGATTACTTTGGCTGCTTCTGAGCACGTTCTTGGACGAGATGAACATTAAATATGTACAGTGAGTTTGTCTGTCTTCCCGGGGTTGAGTCTCATCCCAACGAAAGGTCAGAATGAGCGAAAGGTTACTTTTTCCCTAGTGCTTGATTGCCCTGAGCTGGTCCCCTGGTCCTCTCTGGCCTCTGGATTCGAAAGGAAACTGCCTTTTCTTGTTCTCAAGCTTGCTGGCTTTTAGGCTGGAATAATGTCCTTGGCTTCCCAGGTTGTGAGGCCTATAATGGTGACTAGAGCTACTACCATTCCTGGGTCTAGCTTGATGATTGTGGGTCTTAGAAATTGTCAGCTTCAGTCACAGAAACCAAATCCTTATTACTTTCTAGTTGTATACCCTATTGGTTTTGTTTCTGAGGAGAATCTGAAGACAGAGATTAAAAGAGAATGTTAAGGTCAAAAGAGAGTCTTGATAGAAGTCACTCTGGTAGAACAGAGAATGCACTGAAAGTAGTGTCTGGGCTGAGAGATACAAACCTAGAGAGCAGACCCCTCCAAAGATGGAGCTTATGTCATAGGCTGCCATTCAGTAACCCTCACGCTAAAATGGCTAAGGTTATACATTACAATGGGGCCTTATAAACAGAGATAGCAGACAGCCTGTTCCCAGTTCTCTTGACCATGTGAAGAGTCAGACAAGTATGTTACTACAAATGAATCTGAAAGAAGGTCACAGCAGATGAAACTTACATACCCTACCCCACCCCAATTATACAGATGAAGTTAGAAATTCCGGATATGTGGGGGAAAACATCAGCAGAGTGAGCAACAAACCTGGCCAACTTTTCTACTGGAGAGAGCAGTCGGCTGCCGAGACGACTTCCACATTTAGAATATTTGGTTTTGTGCATATTACAAATGTAGTCTTGGGACTAGAAAGATGGCTCAGCAGTTAACCGAGCGCCTCCAGCTTCCCACAAAGAGCAGACCATCAGTTCCCAGCCCTCCTGTGAGGCAGCTCCAGGGCCCCCAATGCCTTTCTCCTCCTGGCCTCAGTGGCTTCCTCACACGTGTGGCACACATGCACATAGGGATAAAAGGTTATTTAAAAATGTAGGTCTATTTTTACAGTATTATTTAAAATAACAATTTCCAAAGAGATGGTTGCATTTTTAGGACCTTTGCAGAGTTTGGCAGAGGACCAGATCTCGACAACAGACCAACACTGAAACCCATCTGAAACTCTTGGCCAAAATATAACTTGATTTTTTAGTAGTTTATCTACTTTTGAATTCCCATAATTTAGGGTCGTTCCCTTCAACTACGCTGGCTAGCTGGTGCCCCCAATTCCTGGGGAATAATTAGAGCACAGTATGATACAGGTATGTATCTCAATGCTTATATTTGCCAAAAATAATCTTTGGACTGTGTTTTATATTAGCCATTCCTTTAAAGACATTATTTCCTTAACTTTCAATAGTGAAAACAAGGCTTGCTTAGTATTTGAATTTTTATGATACATGTACTTTATTCTCCCAAATCCAATCTTTTGGAAACCATGTACCTTATAAAAATTTAATATATTTAGCTTTGAACAAACATGCCATCTAAACTATTTAGCAATTTCTTCTATAATTTATAGTAAATAAGAATTACACAGAGCATATACATACTGAATTAAAACGTCCCAAATCTGGAATGCTTACGAAAAATATTTTTTCTCATTAGGAAAATCTGGCCATGAAACAATATATAACACACACCTGCCCTGCACCACCAAGGGTATAAGCATATTCATTTATTCTCCTTATCTTCCGGTCAAGCAGCACTCAAAAGAATTATCTGGAAGCATTAACATATTTTTAAAAGAAACTATCTCAAAATTCTTCAGGCCGGTTATTCAGGCAATTAAAAAAAATCGATTTTGTTATCAAGAAAGAACTATGAAGGCTGCTACTGTTCTTTGGCTTCAGACAAGGTGGCATTAGATCTTTCGGAGGACCTGGCTCCTGAATGGGACACAGGGTCTCTTCACATTGTTCTCTTAGCTAAACTGGCAAGAGTATCTAATCTGTGCAACTGTGCAGCAGGACAAACAGCAGTGCTGGGAGCAGGCAGCCATGAAACCACAGGCCGCAGAGTTGAAAGGAAGACTGACTAAAAATCAGCTGGGTACCAGTGCTGAACATGGCACGGGTGGGAAACGCCTCCTCCCAGGCAGACTCCTTGGACTTTCTCCTTTGGTATGCCACCTAAGGACACTCTCCCGGTCTCTTATCATCTCTCCTGGCTTTCTTCTAATAAGATAGCCTTCCTTCACCAAAATTAGCTCAAAAAGAAAAAGTGCTGCCCTGTGCAACATCTGTTTTGGTACTAGCTGATTTTCTTTATGCTGAACTCAATGTGTTGTGTGGTTCTTAATACCTGGTTGTCTGCAAAGCAAGGATAAACACAGAATTACTAAAATCAGATTATAAGCCAAAGCACCAATTAAAGTACCAGGCTACAGTTGTCAGAGGTCATTTAAATATTAACACAGGGCCTATGAGATGGCTCAGTGGGTAAAGGCGCTTTCTATGAAACCCTGATGTCCCAAGTTTGATCTCTGGAAGGAGAGAAATGATGCCACTTATCCTATGGCCACCCTGTGCTCACCATAGTATACATGTGCCCTTCCCTGAACTAATAAAACAAATTAAGGTAAGATGGCTCAGCAGGTAAAGGCACTTCCATCCATCTCAGGGACCCATGTGGTAGGAGAAGAGACCACAGTTCTGCAAGTTGTCCTTTGATTGCCACATGTGTCATGACATGCACTCTCCTTCCCAAATAAAATGAAACATAATAGAAAAATTACATGTGAAGTTTAAAAAAAAAAAAGACTTGAAATTCAGGTTTGAATTAGGGAAAAAAATTTAAATGACATACCGCATTAATATTTAACATTTAATCAAAAGTGACTAGTGTGCTAAGTCGATACAGTTCATTTTAGAATGAAAGGCTAAGTATACCAGCTGATAGTCTCCTTACTGGAAGAGAAGGGATTCTGGGGAAGCTAACAACAGCACTTTCCATGCAGACAGAAGCAATCAGTAACAAGTACCACATTGTCACAAAAGCCTGCTGGAAGACAAGATGATCTTATTTGAGTTGTCTGGTGAGAAAGGCACTGGAACACAGTGAGGCGGTATGTGTCTGACGGACGATGTGGACTTCACACAGTAACTGTGGGGACTTTGGGACACATGTATGGGAGGTGAGGAAGATGACTGGTCCTACCACACAGCTTTTGTGGGATGGGATGGGAGAATGCGCACACACGCGCACACGCGAGCGCGCGCGCACACACACACACACACACACACTTTAATAGAGTGACTGGTTTAGAGCAAGCCCTCAATAAACAGCGGCTACTGGAGTCGTCATTACTTTATAGGTCAAGAGACAAAATCATATGATTACTAACAGGCAAAGTTACGAGTAGAACTCTAATCTAAATCTATTCCTAATGACCCTGTATTCCATATGGAGATCTCCTTTTTAGTTCTTTTTATGCTACAAGGTTATTTTTTGCAGATGAAGCTATCATTTGACAGACTCAATGGCATCCACAGCATTCTCTAAATGTTTCTTTTCAATGAGAAAGGAAGTAAAGGCATGCATTGGTAGGATGTGGTCTTAGTCAGGGCGTGGTGGTTCTCATCTGTAATCCCGGCACTTCAGAGGCCTGGGCAGGGTGAGCAAGACTCTGAGCCTGGCCTGGGCTTCAGGGGAGATGAAGACCAGCCTGAGACCCACTCACAAAAATCAAACAAATGGATTAAGAAGTAACAACACAAACGAAATACAACAGAAAGCAAATGAACGAAACGGACTAGTCTCTTTGGAGAGTCAGGGTGGATACTATAGTTTAGGTCTACAAGAAGTTAACGTGGACTTTAAATACATGAAGGAAGGAAGTTCAAGGGCCGAACTAATGCATGCTCCGAAGGCGAGCGGAAAACTGCAGTCTGCTCACTGAATATGTGGGTTAAAACCAACAAAACCAACCCAAGTTTAAAACACCCTCAATAGGATTTGACTCCCTTTGTAATACTAACTATAATGTCACTGTACAGTCAAGTCATCTATGCAGAAAACAGGGAATTTACTTCAATGGTTTCAGAGTAAGAAATAAAAGACTAAATAAGGCCGTCAATAGCTTTATTGAAATCTGTATAAATAAACATGCACAATTCAAATGTAAACTCAAGTGAACCCAAGTGCAGACAAAATATTAACCTCTGTCATGCAGGAGGTCAGTTTACATTTAAAAAAAAAAAAAAAAAAAAAAAAAAAAAACACAAAAAAATTAAAAAAAAAAAAAAAAAAAAAAAAAGAGAAAAGAAAAGAAAAGAAAAAAGAAACAATACCCAAAGCAGCTTTTAAAAGACCGGGATGAAAACCCAGCTTTAATATCAAGATATAAAGCAAAGCCACGATCAACATACCTTACTTATCTTATCCTGGTCAAATGCATTTTTTCCTTTCTTTTAAAATGCTAACATAAATAAATAATTTACCAAAATGTGCACTCACAGAGTGAACTTTTATTTACAATACACAATTTATAATCTATTGTATTTGATTAGTTCAAGTGAAGAACATCATACTTTTTGCTTTAGTAACAGTGGGACACAAAGCGATTTCTCAGGCAGTCAGATGTGACATGTGCCCCAGCATCCCGTTTCCCATTACAGGCAGTATCGCCTGCCAGTCACCCATACATTCTTTCAACTGGATCAGAGGGAGAGAAAAGCAGCAAATGAAAATGTGTCAAATGCTCACACACAGATATATTTGGCGTCTTGGATCCTTGACTGTGAGAAGCTAAATGAAATGCAAGGTTTTTATGTGCCATGTGCTGCACAGGTTCTGACTCTGGACCATGCAAGTGCTATTTCTCTTATACAAGTTACCTTCGGAGAGAAGCGGTAAGGCTATGGTGAATTCCATCAGGAACACACAGAGAAAGTTAACAGACCTACCTCTAGAGCCAAGTTACCAATGAGTTAAATAAAGGCTAGTACATGAACAGAACACCTCACCTAACTTTGATGCAATTCTTACTACAGACAGAGTACTAACCAGGCTGTCTTAAAGCTATAGTAACTGGGAGAGCTAAGAAGTTGCCAAATTACCAAAATGGAGTAGAGAATAATAGACAGCAAAACCCTTTAATTTGAACCAACAGTGGTTTGAAGATAAGCATTTTAAACCAAAACAAAATTGAACAATTTAAATAGATTCCAATTGCAGTGAAAAATACTTACACGTAGCTGAAAATGATTTTGATGGCGTGGGAGATCTAGAACGTGTTCCCACAGTGAGTGAGGTAAATGTAATGCTCTGCACTTTAATGATACAACAAAAGGGAACTTCCTCAAGACTGTTCCTCAGCTTGTGGAACAGACCCACACTGATTACCAGGGACAGACTGGAAAACCTGGCGCTCCAAGGACACTCTGCAGTATTTGAGCCACACTGACACAGCAGCTAAGTACCCGAGTGGCGCAGACAGGCAGCCTAACGCACAGGAACTAGATTACCCAAGAACTAAGTTCAGCCATAGTTTTCTTGCAGTATAATTAGAGCAAAATTAATGACCAACATCCACAAATTTAACATTTGTCATCAATTAAATCACATCCAAAAAATTAAAGAAAACATAATTCATCAAAACAGCAGCAAACTTAAAAGGGATTTATTTGTGATTTCCTATATATATTTAGCTTGTAGATACAAGACTGTAAATGTATTAAGAGACAATTTCTGTTAAAGTTTTCATTGTGTTTCACTTCAAGTACTGCACAAGTTAAAATCTGATAAAGGATTTACATTCGGGATCTGAAACTCCTCATCTCAGACTTCTCTTTAATGTGGTGGATAACTCCATCTCCATAGACACCACCAGCAGGAAAGTCTGTCGTATGGCTTCTTGGACTTTCGTTAATTAGTGTGCATACAGTTTTCATTTTCTAGGTCATTGTCATTATCATTGCTGTCTTCATCACTTTCCAGGGGGATACCTGTGGCAGCTGAAGCACCTTTAGTTTCTCGGTCAAGAGGGAAGAAGCCAGTTCCACTGAAAGTGTCCTGTCTCTGGTAGAAGAGCACGTACGCTGCTTTGGACTGTTGAACAAGCAAGGTGTGTCAACGGTGGCAATATACAAAGACCATAGCTGATAAAGTACGGATTTTTAGCTAATAACCAATTTTAGTGACAAAAAAATCAATAGCAAAACTATACGTGATCATATGGAAGCTACTAAAATTGCATACATGTAATGATTTCTATATTTAAAAATAAACAGGTTAATTCTATATAATTTAGACTAAGAAGTATATACAGCCAAAATACAAATTAGCATGCTTACTGCAATATGAAACCCAACTGTTTCTGACTTACTTGAAAGTGCTGTCTTTCTCTCTAACAGCAACTGTTGCAACTTGTGACTGACCTCTAGTGCAGCTTCCTACTGTATAACATTCCCCTGCTGGCTAAGAATGGTGAACATTTCTCCAGTATTTAATGGGAGAACACATGGACTTTTTTTTTTAAAAGAAGGTACAAGAAGGATAATCAGGGAACAGAAAAGGGCAGGAGTGGATGGAGACAATTCCAGAGAGTGAAGCTCACTGAGGGACACCACTCACATCCCTGAAAGTGTCACACAGAAACCTGTTCTTGTGTAACTAACATATGTTAAAGATATGTTTGGTTTTCTGAGTCACATTTTCCTTGTGTAGCCCTGGCTATCCTGGAACTCGGTCTGTAGATCAGGCTGCCCTTGTATTCAGAGATCTGCCTGCCTCTGCTTCCTGAGTGCTGGGACTCAAGGTGTGTGCTTCTACTCCCAACTTGAAGGGGTAGGTGTTCTCTCCAGCAGCCCTTGCAGGCAACTGGGTTTTGCTGAGCCCAGGACTGCCGGATGGCACGGCCTGAGCCCCTGTTGGAGGAGCAGCTGATGGAGATTAGACTTGGGGAATTGCCAAGCTGGGTACTGATTTGGAATTTCACCCTCCCCCTGCCCCGTGGCACTGCTGGAGGTTTTCACACAGGTTATGACTGACATTACCATTACCACTCAAGAGGGGTCACCGTGGAGGGCCTGGCACACCTGAGCATGACTGCCGGCCCCACTCCTATCCACAAAGAATTCAACTGTGGCTGAACCTTCATGTCCTGACTAAGAATTAGTGTCCAATAAAAGGTGAGACTAGTTCAGGTAAAAAATTTAAAAAGAATATTCTCCATCAATCATCACTGTATCTTTTAAAGTTTATTTAAATTTTTTTTACTTTGTATAGGTGTTTGGTTTGCATGTATGTCTGAGCATCAGTGCGAAACCCAGTTCTATAGTAGCCAGAAGAGGGCACTGGATCCCCTGAAACTGGAGTTAGACAGTTGTGAGCTGCCATATGGTTGCTGGGAATGGTACCCAGGGTCCACTGGAGGAGCAGCCAGTGCTTTTAACTGAACCATCTTCATGGCTCCTGTATCGTTTTAAAAGAGAGCCCACCCAGGCTACCAAGAATGAATATAGGAGTCTACAGGAAATGAGGAGCTCTGCAGAGCAAAGGATACAGGACACTTGCATATGTTTACTGCTGCTACCTTCACACTAGAGTGAACCAGAACCAGTCCAGATGCTCATCGACAGATGAATAGATAGTGCAAATGAGGTATATGTACACAATCAGATTTTATTCAGCAGTCAAGAAAAATGAAATAACAAATTTTCATGAAAATCAATGATCTCGAAAAGTATTACATTAAATGAGATAACCTGGACTCAAAAAGACAAAAAAAAAAAAAAAAAAAAAAATCACATTTCCTCATAGAAGCTCCTAACTTTTTAATGTTTTATGTATGTACAAACGTATTTACTGTATGTATACATGCTCGTATTTAAGTGCGTGTGAGTGGAAACAGGCAGTGGAACCATATGGCAACCATGATAAAGGGACAAGAGTTCTGAGCAGAAGGGATGGGCAGGAGAACCCATGGGGCTCAGGGGTGTGAGGGCAGGGGAGCGCCATAATGACATCTAATACTCTGTGAGCTAACATAGTCCACACTGCCCTGGGATTTGCCAGGCAGCACAAATGGGCTGGAACTTGTGATCTCCCAGCCCGAGTCTGAAATGCTAAAATCACAGACATGTGTTACAATATGATGCATTATGTACTATACCAGACATGTCTCTCTGACTTAAAAAATACTTGTTTTATTCTGCATCAAAAAGCCCTATCATGAGAACTTCCATTCCACATTCTGTCCAAGCATACAAGCTCCCTTCTCCACTGGGCTGTTAGAGAATACCTATACCTCACAATCAGCTCCAAGTCAATGTAACCTAACTTGTCCAAACCATTCTAACGAAATGGCTTTCAGGAGGGCCAACAGTGTCAGAATCCACCTCTCAGCCGTACTCCATATTTCACACAGCTTTCTCTGCAGTAATTGTCTTCTGTGACACTGCCTCTCCCTACATCTCACTTTCAGTTCCTAGTGAATTCTTCTGGGTCCTCACTAAATCCTTTAAAGACACCATGTTCTGTCTCAGATTGTGCCCTTCACTAGGCATCTCAAAAGAGCCTGTGGCTTCAACTGATAGCTAAGAGTAACAGCTCAGATCCTAGCACTTAGCAAGCCAAGGCTAGCCTGGACTACACGCTGAGACCATGTTCCGTAAAAGCAATCCAGTTCTCACTCTGAACTGAATTTAGTTCTACAACTAGGTTATCATACATTGCAGATGCCCCGGCAAACCTTCTTCCAATTCTGATAACTCACTACACTTTTACCTTTATAAGCAACTCCAGTCAGGCCTACTAATTCTATCTAATATCTCACAGGCTCCTGCTCTTTGGAGCAGAGTAATTTAAGTGCTTAAACTACCTTGTCAGCCTCCTGTGCAGCCTTTCTGCTCTCTAACTCAGTGCCTTCAAACCCCCTTGCTCTAGTAACATCTGAGATATATGAAGATATAATACATGATGCTGTTACACTATCTGCCAATCAACCAGCTAAGAGTCACTCAGAGTTGAATTTGTAAAACAATTAGGGTGCTGTGTTCTTTACCTGAGTGCTAATCTGACCTCCAGTCTAATTCCGTCCCCAAATCCTGACAGAAGCTTTCTCATTCAGTCATGCCAACTGATCTTCTAATCCCTGAAAATGTTACGCTTTGTCTTTTCAGGTGTTGTGTTTGGAACGTCTGGGACGCTTGTTTAATTTACGCCCATTTGTCTGAGCGGAGATAGGTCAAACGCTGCCTTCAGAGCTGGGTTTTCTGTACTTACTCATTTTCTCAAGCACAGCCGCCCCCTTTCTGTCTCAAAGAAACATATTTAATGGTAACTGCCATGATTATTAATTTGTCTGTATCTGGGTTGTTAAGGGGCACAGACAGTGAAATACTTACACAGCTGTTTAAGATGGAACTGCGCTATCCCTGACACATACACAAATACTCAAATATTACCTGACTAAATGAAGAATCAGTGTTGAAGTACGTAACAACATCAATTTCATCTTTTATTTTTGGGGATAGGTCACAACATAGATTACGCTTGTTTCAAACTCATTTATCACAGAGGGTCCTTGAATTCTGATGTGCGCCTCCACTGTCTGGGTTCTGGGATTTCAAGAGTGTGGCACTAAATCTGGTTTATGTGATGCGTGGAAACTAAAGGTCTGTTAGCAACACTATCAGCCCCAAACCTGTTTGGTAAAGAAGATACATTTTTATTTGAAGGCAGGATTAGGACAGTGCATTTTGAGATATTTGGGCAGAAAGATTTAGAGAAACAGAGCTGAAGTGTGGGAGAGAGACAAACACAGATGTGGTGCTAAAGGCACACCTAGCTAGTTTTCAGGGCTAGCACAGGACTCGACGTGTCTTTGCTACAGATGTCAACTCCTAAGGCTATCATACCGCCTAGGTAGAGAGGAGGGCGTAAGGACATTCTGCTATGGGTACAGTGGCAACACCGCGTCAGAACAGAGACTCAGAACACTCCAAGCTCTGAGATGATAGCGTACACGCAAACACACGTTAGGTGGGATGGGAGGGAAGAGAGACAAAAAGTTATTTAGTCCTCTTCGTTTCACAGAGTAAATCTGCGCCAGTAAATGGGTTCAGAAGCTTATTAATTTGCTTTACGAAGCTGAATACTTGAAATATTATAAATTAAAAACTACTGTCTACTCCTAAGTAGTATTTCATCTAGAAAACACAGGAGTCAGCATTTCTTAACATCGCAGACCCCTGAATTGGAAATACCAGAAGGAAATATTACTGCTTCTCTTTTTAAGTAAAATGTACGTGTATAGGTGTCTTGTCCGCATGTGTGCCTGTGTACCATGCGCAGGTCTGAGGCTGTGGTCTGCATGTGTGCCTGTGTACCATGCGCAGGTCTGAGGCTGCGGTCTGCATGTGTGCCTGTGTACCATGCGCAGGTCTGAGGCTGTGGAGGCCAAGAGGACAGCAAGTCTGGAATTAGAAGTCCAGGCCAGATTGTGGGTTCTGGGAGGAGCCCAGGTCCTCTGGAGGAGTGCTCACTTCTGAGCCACCTCTTCAGCCCCGTTACATTTCTTACTCTTTATAATATTGTAATAAGTAAAATTTAGAGAACAAACCTCCATGGAATAACTGTTTTCTTTTTAAAACATATCGTAGTCACCTCTATCAATCAATATCTGCTGATAAAAACGTGTTCTGTTGTGACATAAAACACAGCAGTGCAGAGAGAGAATGGTTGCGTTTCTCTACTGAGCAGAGAATGCCAAAGTGACAGTGGACCAGGGCTAACCTCTTAGAGTGACACAAGGAATTAACCCCTTAGAGTGACACATGACCAGGGTTAACCTTTTAAAAACTCTATAAATTATTTTACTCACTCATATGCTGTCATGTCAAGTTTAAAAGAACCATAGGACTAAAACTTACAGGGGTCTAGCACCCCAACCACAGTAGCCAATGCTGAGAAGCTCAGTGCTACTCCTCTTTCTCTCCAGGAAAACAACTTCTCATCAGAAAGTTGTTTCATCTGAAAACGGTAAGTAATGTTCACAGTGCAACTTCTGTGTGTGAGAATGAGAAAACTCTCAAGACAAATTTCCACACAAGCCATTTTCTATGTCTTTCTATGAACACCATTTGCAACGAGCTGCTAGAGTACGGAATACAGTGTTCCCATGGCTCCCTTTCCTTTTTTCTTTCCGAGACAGGTTTTCTCTGAAGCTCTGGCTGTCCTGGAACTCACTGTGTGGATCAGGCTGGCCTCAGTAGACATGCTCCGCATGCCTGGCCCTGGTACATGAGCACTTCTGGCCCAGCCTTCCCTTCTGTTAACTTACATGTCTTCCTAAGAGGCTGACCCCACAACTTCAGAAACTGAAGACATACTTACCACAATTTGGTCTTCAGATGCAGTGGAGACACTACTGTCATCAAAATAGTACCATTTTCCATCATCTTTGTTTTTTGCAAAAGCAGTATCTAATGAAAGAAGACAATTACTTGACTGGAATCCCACAGTCTGTAATCACGTGTGTAAGTAGTACCCACTAAAGGCACAGTACGCATCTCTAAGAGGCTAGAGCACACTCACCTGACGGTACGCATCTATACGACACATTCACTTGATTTGACGAAGGCTTTGAGAATAATTTCTAGCAATTTAAGTGCCTAAGAAATATTTTTTTTCCTAAGTTGAAACTTTTGTGACTTTTTGCAGTTGAAGAAAATAATATAGTTATGATTTTTTAAATTCACAGAAAAAACATATCAGTGGCAATTAGTCACGCTTCCACTTATGCAGTGGTTCTGTAGGCAGCTGAGCGCTGTGCACTGTACCCACATTCAGGATCAGCCCCTTCTCACTGGAGAGCTAGAAACTTTAGGCTTCCAAAGGACACTTTGTTCCAGGCACGTAGCTGTTAGGCAGCCGAGCTGGGACTTAAACCCAGGCAATGTCTGACGCCTACGTCTAGCATCGTTATTACCTAAGTTTCCTGTGACATTTTCCTTCCCGACAACCTTGCTTGGTCGCCTGTGGTTCTTACACACTGGGATTTCCCTGTCTTTAGCATAGTACAGAGCAGGGGAGATAAGAAGGGCTCCTATAAACGATGTTCTCAAAACCCCCATGTGCTAAGAGAACCTGCTGCAACCATAGCTATTCGCATACCCCAGAACCCTCACCATTACAAGGAGCTGAGGAACAGCGTGGCATCCCAGCTTCCTCTGGAGCCTTCAGTCCTCTCCCCTCCTTCCCACCACTCAGATTCACAGGAACCAGCGGGCACAACTTGTTTCCTGTGTTCTTTCTAGGACCCAGCCCCAACAGCCTCATGTCTTTTGTTCTGTATTCCTTCTTAAATCTGTTCAGCTATTGCATGTAGTGAGTCTGCAAATCTGAACTCAAGAGAGCTGGAGAGCAGACAATGCACTTAAAGAAGAAACATTCTCAGAATTAAAGAAAATATGAAAACTATGAGACAGACCAAATAAAGGATTTAGTAAAATTCTTTGAAAATATTAGCAAGCTAGACCTTTGGAGAGGACGATTAAAAAGCAATGGTAAGACAAGAATAATAAAGCCAAACACACAACCCAAGAATGACTATGAAGAGCCAGTCGCACGTAAGCTGGACTGTGGGTACACTGGAACACACTGTGGGTTCACAGAGGTAACAATGTCCAGATGCAGGCAACAGCAGCAGCAACAACATCAACATCATCACCGCCATCATCATCATCACCACCATCATCATCACCACCACCATCATCAACAACAGAACCCTGATAGTCCATAGCGACATGGAATAGAAAGCCCTACGGCTCAAGCCCAGAGGTAGGGATGGATTCTAGTAGACTTGTTGGGATAGTTACTTCCTATATTGTTCTGGTGATTTTTCAGAAAGAAAAACAAAAGCAATGTAGCTTACTTTAGGACCATAGGTTTGATTTCAAAGTGAAAAAATGTATTTAAAAAAGACTATTCAACTTATGACTGAAATCGTTAAGAATTCTACTCAGTT
Organism: Uromys caudimaculatus; assembly: GCA_028551405.1. Taxonomy (NCBI): domain Eukaryota; kingdom Metazoa; phylum Chordata; class Mammalia; order Rodentia; family Muridae; genus Uromys; species Uromys caudimaculatus. Next base: position 62,197,723 of record CM052707.1, on the reverse strand, counting down.
AATGAGATCAAGGCAGTACTGAAAAGGACAAAACGACATATCCCGGGAATGACAGTCTGCCAAGTGGAGGGTGTGAGCTGTCACTGTCATCCTCAACTACGATGGCGCACGCTCACTATGTGAAGAAGCGGCACTCTGGGCAGCTCAAAGGAATCCTTAGATAACGGGCCATAAAGAATGACTTTTTTCAGTCTTACAGTAGGAAAAAGTTAAGTGTAATTTGGAGTGGAAAGATAAATGCCATAATTGTAAATCATAAAAAGCACAAGATTAGCGGGGCAGTGGTGGCGCACGCCTTTAATCCCAGCACTTGGGAGGCAGAGGCAGGTGGATTTCTGAGTTCGAGGCCAGCCTGGTCTACAGAGTGAGTTCCAGGACAGCCAGGCCTACACAGAGAAACCCTGTCTAAAAAAAAAAAAAAAAAAAAAAAAAAAAAAAAAAAAAAAGCACAAGATTAAATAGACAAGAGAGAGTTATTGAGATCAACAGTACCCATTGCTTAAGTTAACAAATAAGTATACATGGTTTAAAAGAACACAGGAGCTGGAGAGATGGCCCACTAGTTAAGAGCACTGGCTGCTCTTCCTGAGTTCAATTCCCAGCACCCACATGGTGGCTCACAATCATCTGTAATGAGATCTGGTGCCCTCTCCTGGCCTGCAGGGATACAGACAGGCAGAATGCTGAGGACATAATAAAACCTAAAAAAGAAAAGACTTGCCGAAGAGCACAGCCCAGATACAGAGGAGAGAGGATGAAGAGTGCAGAGGGACGGCATCTCAGACAGACAGCGCGTGCCGCCCTGGCATTAGCTGCCCCTTTGTGGAACTGGTTTTAAATGCCAGTTAGTAGGCGGTTCTCCCACTGCTAGGTTCTGGACTTGCCGACTTACAGTGTCCTCCGCCCATCCCTCCGTAGTGGTTGGAGACAGCGATCAGGTTATAGCGGCAAGGGCCCGCGTTTGGGTTGATTAGGAACTCCGACATATCCAAGTCACTGTTAAAAGGAAATCAGAGCTTAAGGCATGCTTTCTTTAAAAGTCATGAAATATTTTTCTTTTAAAGCAATAAACAGTGCCTCTGCTAATACTGATTCTCCTGTATGTATTCACGCGCATGCGTTAATACAGCAGCAGCAACACACACACACACACCCATATAAGAAATTACCTAGAGATAACTTACCAAATAAAGCATGCACGTGCCCCTGAGATTTCAGTGTTTGGGAATCCTAGTTTCGGGTTAACAATGCTACACCGAATGTCATTCTGGTCAGTGGTTCCATGCTACCACATTAACTTTCCGTGTCCCAGAGGGAAACTCAACTGCAAGGCGACTTTCTGGTGAATACTCATACACTGAGCCTTGGAGAAGCCCTGCCCTGCTGCTTCTGTAAACCAGCGCAGCCTCTAACTGCACGCTCCACAGCGCTCCATGCGCACAGAGGAGGGCGGCTCCTACCCTCATCAAAGAAGCTTCTTTTGGCTGCAGAGGGAGATCATTTCCAGTCACAACTGCTCAAATGCAGAGACCAATGGACCAACTGTGGGGTGCTTGTTTCCACTTAACGCATTTACAACCCAACCCTGCATCTAAATCTCAGGAACAGCATGGCGGGGGAAAGGAAAGACTGCAAGGATGGCTCAGCATGTAAGACCACCGGCTGCTCTTCCAGAGGGTCCAGGTTCAATTCCCAGTCCCCACTTGGCTGCTCTGGCCTCTGCAGTCACTGCACACATGTGCTGCATAAACCTAGGAGGCAAACCATCTACGAAGTAAAAATAAGTCTTAAGAAAAAAAGAGGACCTGAAGGGCCCGCTGTGTGCAGGGAGGGAAGAATCTTGAGTATGATCAAATACATTGTGTTACATTTTCAAAGGATTAGTAAAAATATTAGAATGTGAGACCTCTATTCTATGCTTCATGGTCTGAAAGGCTTCTACACTGGAAATGGGTAGCGTCTTCTGAATGCAGCACTGTTCATCATTATCTCCACGTGTAAATCGAGAGCAAATCCACCTTATTTCTGGGCATCCTTCCTATGCTTGGATCATTAAAAAGTAATGTTTCTCAATTTTAAATATACTACTACTGAATCTAGCTTTCCAATACTTATACTGTTCAAATGATATACTCTTGAAACACTATGGCTCGGTATTTTAAGAGCAAACGGCCTCATTTGGATTTATAGACAGAATGGCCTCGAGCATGACCGTGACCCACTGCTTCAAGGCTGGGGTTAGAGGTGCACACTAGTATGCTCACCTCCAACCCTTTCATGTCAGTGACCGCAAAAACGTTTTCAATCAATAAATATCAGTAAAATGACTCCAATAAATACCTCCCCATTACTGATGTCCTTCCAACTGTCTTTGTTACTATACATGCCGTCAGCACGTCTACTATTTCAAGTAAGATCTGGCACACAGGGTTAAAGATACTGTCAGGTCCTCTTGCACACAGGAGAGTGTCCTGCTTTTAGCTGTGTAATCCAGTGCGGAAGGCAAATACAGTGCTTACTGTTCAGTTAGTTTCTCAATTTCCAACTCTGTGTAGTGAAAACCAACCAACCAACCAACCAAAAAACCCACAAGGATGTTGGCCTCAGATTTTTGAAAATTAATTTTGATTTTTGCTCTCAGACTGTTCCCTCTTTACACATCATACCATGCAAGAAGGAAATGTTAAGATAGCCTCTGATGTTTTATTCTAAGCCTTCCCTTATACTTTTGTATTATTTTATTTTTTTTCTAGAAAAGCACATTTAGGATTGACCAATGGATGATGTTAAAATTATTATTAGGAAAAAAAAGAAGCCACTAAGCCCACAACGTTATCTTATAAATGGTATCGTAACCTAAGGTCATGCAGTACAGACTGAGTTATGATGTATCTTTAAAAACAAAAAAACCCCAAAAACATATTTTTTTCCGTTGGCCCATGAAAAATCTCTACCAAAAAAAAAAAAAAAAAAAATTGTGAAATATTAATTCTAACAAATTATTAGAACTCCTCAAAACTTCACTGTTTAAACTGGCCTAATTATACCTGATGTTTACTAATGCAAAACAAGGAAGTCATCACAGAAGTTTGCAAGAAGGCCGGGTGCTTACTGAGTAGCTGACTTACCTGATGGGAAAGTCCACCAATGTGTCTAGCTTGTCTCTCATGTAGCGACTATAGGAGAACCTCTTGAGATGCACCACAAGAACCGGAGGCAGGGACCATAGGTCTAATTTCTTTGTGGCTTGCTGATGCTCTTTACAATTTGGACAATACCTATCAAGAAGAAAATCACGTCGCTTGACAGGCAGAGCCATGAGTGCATTAATGAAAACTATGACTCAAAGTCACCGTCTGGGCAGGTCTCCAACTTATCAGTGAGTGATTACTGTGTGCGTTACAGAGGTGGACATGCAAGCACTTCCTCACTACATTGATCTCCTACATTTTCAGATAAGCTATATAAAGAAATAGTTTCTTAGGGAAAAGACAACGGTCAGGAGAATAAAGGTTGCCACTCTGATACTTTACAAAGGATATTAGCACCCCTCTTTAGACTAGAGCTCATTATAGAAAAATACCTCAGTCAAATGTCAAGGCAACTCAGTGCTTGGGCAGCCCGGCCAGCGCGGCCCTTGAGGGAGAAGCAGACACAGTCACCTCTGTCCCTTACCAGGGGTCTTCAGCACCTAGTTTCTCTTTTGTTGTAAAAAGCTCAATGCAGTCTTTTAACTTCACAAAGGGTCTTTTTGGAGGTTTATAGTCCACGCTCTCATGTTTTTCAAAATCCTAAAGAGAAGTATTTCTTGAGTTAGGAGAACAAATGAAAGGAAACTACTCTTAGTCACACATGTACTATGTCTAACGCCAAAGTCAACTTGAAGAAGCATCACACTCATGTCAGCTGACAGGTGCATGCGGCAACTTCTGAGTGAACCTCTGGCTGAATAAACTCATGGAAAACATGTTCAAAGCCTTAAAGACTAAAAAGGTTAACTTTGTTTTCTGCTAAAATCAACATATTTGTAGAAGCAAGGGTAGAAAGAAGAGTATTACTAACTCTTAGTCACATAAGGAGAGCAGAAGACAACAAGATCAGGAAGCAGGGAGAGGCCTCACCTCTGCAGCGTTCTCATCAAAGTATCTCTTCTTCAAGTCAGGGTCCCAGTCCAAAGCGAGAAAAGATCTTTCTGAGGTGAAAAAAAGGTTTTTTTTTTTTTTTTTCATTAAAAAATGTCATAATCTTTAAATGTTAAATGGATCTTAGCAACAACAGATACAGCAGAGAAAAGGAACCGTCATGTTGTCTACAGGGTGGTCAGGGCAAGCACTGAGGGCTGTTCCCCTGTCACTGACAATCTAAGAGTTAAGGTGATACAAAGCTTAAGTGCACACAGACTAACCCCACTTTGATAAATAGTCACCAATGAAGACATTAAGGCTTTTAATTATTACCTATAGACAAGTAAATGTACTTTTGTCATGACAGGTCTAAATTTCATGGTCTCTCAGCTCAAGTTCAGGGTCCGAGCTACTCCTCAGATACTCACCATCTAGCCGAAGCTGCCTATCATCAAATCTTATATGCCTGGTGTCGTCTTTGATGTAGTTGATATCAGTGTTGCCTAAATTGTTGAACTGGAATGTAAACAACCGCTTTTTGTGTCCCGTAAGTTGACCTTTGCATGTTTCTTCAGGACACAATCCATTTTCAGAATCGTTATCTCCTCCGACTGAGTCTTCAGACTGACTGTTCTCATTCTCTGAGGGAAGCTCTTGATCCTGGCTGGACTCATCATCTGGCTCATCTGTTTCCATCTCACCTTAGTGTAAGTAAGGAGATCTTTAAATAAACCCTGTAATACACTTCAAAATCACCAGTTTTGCTTTTCCATATCTACTCATCTGCTTTAGTTTAGTAATCCACACCATCACCTTGTCTTTGGGGCAATACTGTCTAGGTCAGAAGTACTTAGAACGTGACCAGAAAGTCTTACTTGGTGAACCTTCTTCATGTATGCCGTTTGGACCATTCCCATTAATATTCTGGTCCTCACAGCAACGCAGGTGTCCATCAGTTTCCTCAGTTTCAGTAGACATTTTGACATACCGGCTACAAAAAAAAAGAAAAAAAAAAAAAAGAGAAGAAAAGTCAGCTTGTTATAAAGTTAACTCTCCATTTTACTTAAGCTGCATTAACTCAAACCTAAGACCTCACACTTAAGTAAGGCTGAGTAATAATCTATATTTATGTGATTTTTAATATAAAAAGGTAATTATTTACTTCTAGGGTTTTTTCCCCTTTAAACTTCTAGGCTTTTTTGTTTGTTTCTGAGACAGGTCTCACTGTGTATCTGAGACTGGCTTGGAACTCTATGTAGACCAGGCTGGCACTGAACTCATAAGTTCTCCTGGCTCTGCCATCTCAGTTCTGGAATTAAAGGTGTGTGCCACGACGTGTGTGTGCGGGCACAGTCTCACCAGGTCATCTGCTAACACTGCTGTGAAGCCCTGATCCAGCTGGCATGTATAAAAAGGGCCATCTGAGATTTACCATGATTTCTACTCTGAACTAATAGTCATTTGTCAACTAAAATTGCCTTCCCACTGGTATAAAACAGCTAAGAATTGTGTTTTTATATTTGAAATAACATCAGTAATGAATTTTATGTGACCAAGTCAATGGATTAGAATTTTATTTTTATTATTTATTTTGGGCGTTTTAAGGCACTCTTTTTTTTTTTTTTTTTGGTAGCCCAGGCTGTTCTCAAATTTGCTAGTAAAAGAAGTAGAATAAGAATCCTTGGTTGTCCCATCTCCACGTCAAAAGTGCTGGGATTATAGGTATGTATCCTAAGACCAGTTCATGCAGTGGGTCACACCTAAGGCTTAGATTACAGGTATATATCATCACCACCATCCCTGGTTGTAATCTGATTTCTATCTGGTTCACGATCTGCTTTAAGCTGAAGAGAGGCTTGTTTAACATTCTGGTAGTACCTTGCATGAGGACTTTCTTTAGATATTTTATATTATCATGCTTATTTTGTATAACTATACTTATTTGGCACTTACCACATTCTCAAGAGTAGGAGATTATAGAGTTTATCTTCAGTATTATTTCGTGGTACAGCCATAAGAAAAGGCTGGCCAAACAGTGAAGAGCCAGTATGGTGAGTGTAACTCGAGTGTCTGAATTTTTCTCTTAGGCAAACAGGAATAACCACATGTTCTGTGTCTTCTGTCCTGTTGATGTTAATTTCAAACCTACAAGGGCAGGAATGGTCATAAACGCTAAGCTTCGTGTCAGTTCATTAGATTCCCCCCCGAACAACAGACTGGGGACGGGTATTATACTTACACATAAATATCATCCCGCTCCATAATACTGCTCAGGTTCTCATCCATGGCGAATATCCTGTGAAATCTATGATTGTATATGTCAGTGACTATCATCTAGAAGGAAATAGATGTCTATGAAGCTGATTTTACAACACTGAGAAACTAAAGACCGATTTACACACTGTAATCTCTGAAACACCTCACCTTCTCTGCAGGTACTCCCGACAAAGCAGACAGTGCTGCACAAAGATCTAGTATATTTCCAATTTTGGGCACAATAACTTTGTACTAAAAAACAAACAAAAATTTGTAATGAATTTATTACATTGGAAAAACAATGAGTAGCTGAGCCTGCCCCCCTCCCCCCAGTCAAGAGGCTCAGAGCTTTTCTCTCGCGCTGTGAGTGCCTGGGTGGGAATGTCCATCAGGACAGCTTTGCTGGCTGTGCCGCCTTGGCTCACTGATCCACAGCCTATACTGCCAGTTGTTTCCCCTCTGCGACCCTAACCTAACAGGTTACTTGCCTAGTCTTGGGTTGGGTAGAGGTTTCCAGTCCCTAGGATGGATTTCTCTCTGCTGTCCTGATGACCTTTCACCATAACCCTATATTGTTGACTATATTGTCAACTTCCCTGCTACAAAACTCGGTTCTATTTTGTACTGAACTGTGGTGGTTTGAACAAGAATGTTCTCCATAGGCCCATGTCTGAATGCCTAGTCATCAGAGAGTGGCACTACTTGAAAGGATTAGGAGGTGTGGCCTTGTTGGAGGATGTGTATCACTAGGGATGGGCTTTGAACTTTCAAAAGCCCAAGCCAGGCCCAAGGGCTCCCTCTTCCTGCTGCCTGTGGATCCAGATCTAGAACTCCTAGGTACTTGTCTTGCACCATGTCTGCCTGCATGACACCATGTTCTCCACCAGGATAACAATGGACTAAACCTCAGAAACTTTAAATGAGCTGCCCCGTGGTCATGGTGTCTCATCACAGCAACAGAACTCTCACTAAGCCATGAATTTTCTCACCGCCGTTCGTGGATGCGGGAGGAAATGTCCCACCTGCAGTGCTGGTGAGCTACAAATGAGTCTGATTTGACACTTCTCCCACTGCCCAGAACACTGTGTGGCTTGACTGTCAGCCTACGGGAACCATTCGAAATCCTCACCATTCTTCAGCTTTCTCATCTCACTCTGCAGATCACTTACTTCACTTAGGAAACTGAAGCTGCTTTGATTAGGGAAGTCTAGTTTGAATGCAGTGTTTGTTCTCTCTGAGCCTACAGGGAGACACATCTGTGTCTGTGCACACCTGACCCTAGCACCCGGGCCTGAATTCTGTCTTCTCCTTCCTTTGATGCCCAAATCCAGCAGTTACTCTTTCTTTCTTTACCTTAACTTGGTGTAAGTGCTGAAATATACACAAGTACCCCAAACCCCAGTCTCTTCCTGCAGTCCCCTAACCACGCCCTTATCTCCTAGAGTCCACTGCTCAGCTTGTAACTCTAGCAGTTTCTCTTCAGCCTAAATACATAAACTTAAAGACTGCTGAGTCTCCCCCTTCGACTTTCCTAATGGATTCCAACAGCTGTGACACTGAACACAGGTTCAGGCTTGCCTGGAGCTTGTCATCACTTTCAATGAGGAGCTGTTTAGCTTTAAGAACCCCGCACAGACACTGCTCTTACTAAGAGGAAGTAGAGGTAGTTTTGTTCACAGGTACCTTTCACACAGACTTCGCTTCTACTATGTTCTACAAAACTGAGATATTTGGCCAGACCCTAAGATAAGAATTTATGGAAAAAAATGTAAGAATAAAAAGCAAATCTGCTTTGTTTAGGAAAAAAAGCACGGAGTGAGTAACACAGATCTGCATGCATTTTTGCATTAATATTTACAAGTCACAGCACTGGGAATACAAGCTCCTTGCCTACAAAGATCCCTGAGGAGTCGAGAAAGGAAGGTGAGACAAATCTGTGAGGTGCTGCAACAGAGTTTAGCGGAGCAAAGGAGGAGCTGTCACTAGAAGGGGGTCAAATGTGAAGGAATAATTAATTTAAAAAACAGAACACGTAGCATTTTTCTCACAAAACATTGAGGAATCCAGTGATAGCACACAGCGAAGGGATTAGGCCATCAACTGAAATTAATGTGTGCCACAGAGATTTTGCATAGAATAAGCAAAGCATAATACTAAAGACTAGAACATCATCTAAAGAAATATTTTTACTATTAAGGTTTTATTAACTGTGTCTATGTGCATGTCATGTCATGAGTGTGGGAGTCAGAGTGTAACTGTGGGAGCAGGTTCTTCCCTACCACCACGTGAGTGCTAGGGATTGAACTCAGGTCTGTCAGGGTTGGCAGCAACTGCCTTTACCTCAGTGAGGAATCCTGCTGGCCCTGAACCAAGTATTTTTATACCAATTTTTTATTTCTCATCAAAAATTTGAAATGCCTGAAGGTTACTTCTATTTATGCATGATCACATCATGAATTACAATAAATATAATAGATAATAAATACATGATAGACACATATATAGACAATAATAAATACATAAGTAAATACAATAGCTTTACTTCTAGAAGTGACCAGGAAAAAAACCTACAACATAAAGAATTTGACCAGAGGGGTGCTAGAGACAGCGCAGTGGTTAAGAGCATTGGCCACTCCTCCTTAAGAGCCAGGACCCATTCTCAGCACCCACATGGGAGCACACAACCAAAAAATACTCCAGGCCCAGGGGATCCAAAAATACATGTGGTACAGAGACATATACAGGCAAAATACCCATACATATAAAACAAATACATTTAAAAATTCTTGATAGAAAAAACATAGACACTAATACTGTTATTAATCTAAGTGTATATCCATCCCAAACTGCAAAACAAACATCTTAGTTGTCTTTGATGCGACAAAGAAATTTGATAAATTTATTTTTCTATAATACCTTTCAACTTCACATAATTCTAAACAGGTGTAACTTCCAGAGTATTTAGCATATAAAATCTATTATCCAATCAATTTTATTATTAAATAGTGCTGGAGAAACCAACAAATTTTAAAATAGTCCCATCAGGAATTAAGTAAAAAATAACAAATGCAAAGAAAGAAGTCATTACTTACTTGCATAGGTTTAGCAAGTGGATCCATTCTAACTAAATAAACTTCCAAGCTACGTTCTTTTTTCATAGGCAATGGAAGTGTCAAGTAACAGAAAGGGTCAAAGGTCACTGAGATCTTAGCACACTCAGGACACACTAAAGTAGACTTGAAAAGGCCATGAAATATATCTACTATGATGGAATCGTTCCTTTTTAAATGGTTTTCCCAGGCTTCCTCAGCAACCACCTGCAAAGGAAATAACCAGTTACTAAGAGGTGTTAGAAGACTGTAACAGTGGAGACAATAACACCACGCCCTTCATTCATTTACCTTGTCTGGCCTCCCATCAGCATCTTTTAACTGGATATATGGTTTTTTCCTAATTCTATTCAAATCTTCATGTAATCCATCTAATAGGAAAGCTAGGAGTTCTTGGCAGTCTTGCTGTTGATATCCAGAGAACTGAGGTGCAAAACGTCCTACCTGTGTCTGTAAGACAAGCAAAATCACAAAATCAGCTAGAGACGGGATTCTTTAAAAAAGCACATGGCTGTTTTCATTTTTACCTATTTATTACAAATTACTTCTATGCCCCAAGTCAAGCTGGGATACATTTTACACCATCTGAAGGTGTGCTCCAGTCAAACCCTGCTACTCATGTGCACTCCTCCAGGAAGAAGGCGAGCGAGCTACACTGCCTTTCATTTCAGCATCCTTCTGTAATTTTCTTAGTGTTTTCTTCTTTATACTTCAGTGCTTTCCTGACAGGCTAGCTAGTGCTTGAAACTGTTCCCAAGCAGAGTGCTAAGGTGTCGTCTAGAGTTCATGTATTTTATGTAGTCATGTATTTTATGGGGAAAATACAACTAGATATATTTTGTTAAGCAATGAGGATTGGTTGTGAAATCAGTATTAATGTGTCAACCATATACAATAAATCCCGAATTTTCAAGCAGACACACATTAAACAGAAGATGTATTCAGTAATTGATGAAAATGTGACCAAGGCTTGGTAGAATCAAATCTTGCACTTCCCTAGGAATGTGCTGATGTATTTGTTCATTTAATTTGTGATACCTTTATGGAAAATAACTTGTGAAGAATCAAAACCGGTGTTCTGCCTGCACTGTCTTTGCAGCATTTGCATCCAGTACCCACTTGAACTGGAGTTATAGACTGTAGGTAGGGAGCTACCATGCAGGTGCTGGGAAGTGAACCTGGTCCCCTGGAAAAACAGCCAGTGCTCTTAACTGCACAGTCATCTCTTCAGCTCTGATTCATATTTTAGGAACAGCTAGATGTTTAACAAAATATTTCTTAGCAGATGTTCTAGGAATGCCACTGACCTGTAAAGGCCCACTGAGGGTAAGATCTAAGTACATCATACATACAAACACCCAAGTTGTAAGAGCCAGATTGAAAATACAATCAATGACTATCTGATGGTTGTTTTGTAAATTAGTTTCATTCTGATTTTTTTTTTAACACTCTACAATGACCACAAAGATAAACTAGATTACTTAGACTTGGTGGCATGTCCAAATGAAGCTCTTTACAATACATAAAACATTCATACAGGGTTTCCAGAGACAGTCTAAACCATTCTAAACCACATCAGTGTAACTATGTGTCTGTGTGTGTGTGTCTGTGTGTGCACACACGTGAGTGCCAATGCCCATGGAGGTCAGAAGGGAGCATCAGATCTACTCCAGTGAGACTTACACAGACATTTCTGAGCCACCTGATGTTGGTGCTGGAAACCAAGCCCAGGTTCTCTGGGAGGGTAGCAATTGCTCTTAACCTCTCAGCCATTCCTCTCCAGCCCATTTTTAGACATTAAGAAAACAAAACCCAAATAAGAACCCCTAATCACTGTCCTTCTGTATGCTATGTCTCTGTCTTTGGGAGGCCAGGAGACACTGCAATAGGACTCTCACCCCTCAGCTGAGGAGTTTGCTGTTTGTTGATCCTCTGGGGACAAAAGCACACTTGCTGAGAATAAGTTTACCACACTAACCTTAAATGCTCTGGGAGTGACGTAGCTGAACTTTCCAGACCACATTTGCTTGATGAGTTCAGCGTATGACTTAGCTATTTCACCTCTCATTCCTAAGGGATTGTCGAAATTCAGCTCCTCTTGGTACTTATCATTGAGGAAATATTCAGTAAGTGGAGGTGTGTTGCTCAAACACTGCAAGGAACAAAACATATTTTAAAGTAAAAGAAACCACATGCATACTGAAAATGAAGAGTGAAGCAAGTCAGTTTACTGTAACATACATAGAGAAATAAAATCGTTCCTTGTGCTGAGTAACACTCAGTTAAACACTCAAACGAGGCATTCAGATTACTCACTTCCCAAACTTTCAGTCAGTTACTACTAATAAACAAAACCACTAATACTTGTTGCTGCAAAATCTGCATAATTTTAACCACAGCAAACTGTTAACTGGGAGAGAAGCTCAGTGGTTTCTTTCCTTCTTTTACCTGATTGGTAGAAATTATGGGCTGTCTAAGCATGCCAGGCACCTGCAAAGTAGCCTGAGTAGCTAAAAACTGAGATGGCGTGCAAGCCAAAAAACCCAAAAAACAAAAACCAAAAAAACAAAAAAAACCCTAAAAACAAAAATCCACTTGAAAGAGGTACAGATGGTTTGTGGTATCCATGGACTCCAATCAATTGCAGATAGGAAAATATTTGGGAAAAACTTACATTCGTACTGAACAAAATTTTCTTGGTTATTATACTTTAGTCATTATAATATAAAGGTATTATAAGCAATCTAGAGATGATTTAAAGTCTATAGTGGGAGATATACAGGCTATGTGATAACCATAAGCCCCCTAATATAAAGCACTTGTGTACCTGTGGATTTTGATACCGACACCTCATGGTACCATCACAACGACTGTACTTGCTGCTTCTGCAGCCAGCGCCTTCCCATAAAGGCCCAGTCTTTAAACCTGTCATTCAGCTGGTAGTGGTGTTCGGAAAGGTAGTACTGACCAGGAAATCTACTGAAAACCAACTTTAGGCAAACTCTGGATGTGTTCTTTCAAAACTCTTAATACAATAACAATCTAATTTTCGTTTATAAAAACCTGCAAAGGTTTTCTCCAATCCTTTATTTTGAATAAATTCCTAATAAAAAAATTAAAAAGATGGTAGAAATATTTTCCACAATATTTTATTCCAAAATTATATAATATTCCAAAATTATTTGGAATAATTTTAAATTGATGATACCTTATGATTTCACCTCAGAGGGAATACAACGTTGCTTTATTAGTGAATGTTTCGAATATGCAATGTCTCACATACATACATATATACTCTGGTAAGTCATATAAATACCCACACACATAGTTCTATGTAGGGATGTATGTGTCTTGGAGACAGTGACTAAGTGCTGTCTGAGAACCAGTAGCTTGCAACGTAAAGTTTTAAAGACCCACTTTGTGGAGTCTCAATTAATATTCATGGAAATCAAAGTTTTGGAGAGCTGGGATGCGACCAAGTGAACCAGGCTTTGTAGCTAGCACAAGCTCAGCTTGCTGGGTGTTCTTACAGGTAATTTAAATTATGACTGTATTATGTAGTCCAGCCAAAACACCTAAAGAAGCATATTTTACTTTTCTTTAGTTCTTTCAAGTAAATTATGTTACTCGTTGTTTTTGGTCTCGATTATTTATTTAAAAAAGTATGTTTACTGAGTAGTCCTAATATCTATGCAGTCTGAATGTTATCTAAATTGAGTTCCACCCCATCCCTCGAGAGGAACTTGGAACTTACTTGTATCATGGGACTTATTGTTCTGCCTCTCCCCTCCCCTCCTGAGGTCCTCAGAGCTGCCAGAGAGGAATCAGTCACTCTGACTGAGTTCTAACCTCCCCACTCCCACCTTACTGGACTTTTGATTCGGAGACAAGATTTTAAGTTGCCCAGGCTGGCCTTGAACTCACTCTGTACCACAAACAGCCCATGAACTTTTAATTTTCTTTCCTCCGCCCCTAGAGAAGCTAGCATTACAGGGCCGTGGCACTAGATCTCATTGAAACTCTGATTCAGGCTGGGCTCTGCAGGTCTTCAGAGTCCTTTCCATTTGCTTCCAGTATCAAATTTATCTTTGTATTAAAAGATACACATAGGGTAGTTTATAATGTAGAAGGTAATTAAGGGAAGGATACTTCCTATGCTTCTTCCCAAGTCCGTCATGTTCCACCTGAGTTTCATTTTCTTCTTTTGGATTACGCTTCACTTGGATTACAAACCCAGCACTGGAGGACCACAGCAAAACACAGATGCGATGACTTAGCATAAGTACCCTGATCAGCCACAAGCAGGATCAACAATAAATAGACACTGGGCAAAGGGACCGGTCACTGCAGTATCTGACAGTTAGCACTTAGTTTGCAAACCCTCATTTTGTGATTTGGTTAGGGTTATATTGATGCAGCATTCCACTAAAGTCTATCACTATGCTTATACAAACAACCACATTTGTGGCTTTACAAACAGCTCAAAACTAAGTGCTGCAAACATGAATAAATTCTGAACTTCATTTTTGCTTAATTATTCATATGCTATGTATCCTTGACTTGCAAGACCTTCCAAATACAACTGAACAAAAATTAACTCTCTATTCGTAACCAGTGATCTTTTAAATATGTTTAACCGTGTTAACGCCTTGCTATAAAACCTTTAATAAATCCTTGCGTTCATATTGGACCCCCCCCAGTTCTCAGATGAACCTCTTTATTCATCCTTGTCCCTTGACAGTTCTTGTACTCTGTTCACTGCCAGCCACCTGACTGCTCTGCTCCTCTCTGCTGAACACACAGAGCCTCACCTATCTGAAAACAGCGTCTTGCCTCACCCTCTGACTGAGATTCAGGCATCCCACTGGTGTGCTCTTAGTTCGTCAACAACGTTTCCTGCTGTGCTTGTGGACTTAGTGTTCACTCTGAGTTCAGCACTGAACTTTTTGACATATCATAATGTCATTATTGGTCTATGTTTTGTGGGCCGTGCCTATGTATCAGTAATCTCAGGACTGAGCATATCACTCTGGGCCGTGCCTATGTATCAGTAATCTCAGGACTGAGCATATCACTCAGTCCATGCACAGTGAGTACACACGCTCATTAACGACGTTCTGGCGGGATTTACTAATGCCCTCATTCTCGTAGCCTTAAGTCTTCTCCTCTCAGTCTTAGCACACAGTACTCAGTTGATTTTTGTCAAACGAAATCTTCATATGTGTGGTAAATATATATATTTGCTTATAATAAATGGTATCAAAAGTATCTCAAAAGCCCAGGGATGAGGCAGAAGGACAGTGTGCACTGGAAACACTCCACCTCTATGTCTGACTTTCTGTTGGCTTTACAGTGAGACTCTTTGGATTTTCTAGACTAGCATTTATTTTCACAGGGACACATGCCAGTTTGAACTCATTATAATTCAGTACTGCCAAACTAAATAATGAAATACAAATATTTTTAACAAGTAGGGCCTGTATTACCTATGGAGATGTCCTAACCAATATTTGAATGTAAACTTGCTGAATATAATGTGTTAAAAAACTTTCTTTCGGACTATTTATAAAAGCACACGAATATGGAGATCCAATAGCTGTTTGACTAATCCAAATCACAGTAACTTAAGAACTAAAGTGATATCAGAAACGTGTCTGAATCTTGAAAACACTGGTACATCAGAAGATATGTTCTCTAAGACATGTAAGGACTAGTTCCTGTAACTGTTTGTACAAACTTCAAGATACAACTAGGATCAGGGCCAAGCATCCAAGTGTTTCCATGCTGTAGGAGCTGTCCTAGCACAGTCAGCAGCAGCATCTGGGCGAGAAGAAGGAACCAGTTTCGTACATTTTGGTTGTGCTGCTGTTTGATCTGAAATGATTACATGCAACCCATCATTCAGAGCGCTCATGTGAGCTTTTCTTAAAATCAGTCATCAAAGTCTTTTGACGACTGAAACATCTGCTTAGACTGGCGACTATCAGACACGACGCTCTAAAGAACAGCTTCCTCCTTAAATATACGCATGTGCACATTTCTCCACATTTAAAGCAGGAAGTTATCCTTTTAGCCACAGAGCCCTTTGGCTGATAGAATATGGACTAAAAGTCTAAAGTCAGACTCTACTGGGAGTCTAAATGCTCCGGCAACTGTAACACTGAACAAGACAATGCTAGCTGCATAAGACATATGTAGTGGTTAGCAAACAAACATATGAGCGTGTCGTATGAACAAACAAGTGTATAAACAGAATTGGTCAATCTACTGCTTTGGAAATTTCTGACATGACACCTGTCTCTGTTAATTTATTGAAATCCAACCATCTGACAACATCAAACATCAAAATCAAGAAAATTAGATCTCCTAGTTATCTGTAATAAAATGGGTCCCAAATATAAGGAAATGTATTGATATTAAGATACACATGTATATATGTTTTCTGAGATATGGTCCTATTATTTAGCCAAGATTGAATATGAAATCCTGATCCTCCTCCCTTAGCTTTCCCAGTGCTGGAATAAAATACAGAGATCTTAAGCCATGTTTTGTCTTAATTATAATTGGGTTTAAGAGTTTGTTCCTCAAATGGAAGAGAAAGTTTTTGAAGATTATATTGAAAAGGAAGTAATACCATTCTTGAAAATGTTATGATGAAGCTACTATCAAGTTCAAAACACCTATACTAATTAAAATATAAAGCAATAGCCAGATATAAGAGATTCTTAATAGTATCTTCAATTCTTAATGTAAAAGAGAAAAAAGTAAGCAACTTACCTTAGTAAATAGTAAAGTGCTTGGCAGCTAGGCTAAATACATCTATACTTAAATATTCAAAAAATGACATCTATGCAAGCTAACAGTGCACAACACTGCCAAGGACAGCAGACATGAAATATGAACAATCTGACTTGTCTATGGTGCCTATATGGTCCTCTGTTTGCATTTCTAACGTAGTTCTTGTTACAGAAGGAAGAGAAAGGGCTGGATGAACGAGCACTACAGAAAGTCACTGACTCAGGTGAGATGGAAGGAGAGGTGATGTGCCAGTCAAGAGAGCATGCACAAAACTAGGCCAGCAAAGGCCAGACCAAAGCCCAGCATGAAGAAAGGAGGCGGCATGGAGTCCCCCCCCCCCCAAAGGAGCTAGTGACAAGTGACAAATGCCAGAAATGGAGAGGCAATTTTCTCTGAGAGTGTAGTCCCTGATAAGCCAACAGGCCACACATCCAGAAATAAAGGACAACACAAATCGGATTTGAGGAGTTTAAAAAACAATCAAAAACCAAAGGACACAAAGTTAGGTGGATGTGGGAAGAGTACGGGAGCAGGGTGACCATGAGCAAACACATTACAGAATTCCCAAAGAACTAATCAAAACGAAATATATGATGAGGATATAAGCAAATCAATGAGAAGTGACTGCTCAATGTGTTTCTTAAAGGGGTTGTGTGTGCTTGTATATTTTACACTGGACCCTGGAAATTATTGACTTTGAATTAGTAGTCTGAATTCATGTGTATTCCTGAGTTTCATGTACTGAATAGAAGCTCTACATGTCCTCCTTCCTGTGAGAAATCCATGGGTCCTCTGGCATTCTTCAGTAGATGGAGGGGGACTGATGCTCCCTCCCCTGGGTACCTGTACTTCTAGCTCACTCAGAGTCAGCGTGTTATCACCATTCTGCCTCAGCATCTAGCCCCATGCTGGCCTGACAGCCCAAACCAGTGTTAACTAAGTGATACAAACAGTCCCAGGAGAGACTCAGAACACTGGCAAAGAAAGGGACTCAAAAGGACTCTTAAATTGCTCCTGGTTATAATTCTTATCCAAAAGTTATATACGTTCAAAGAGTCCTGTGCATGCCTAACGAGATCCCATGAACACTTCCTAACAGGAAAACGGCTGTCAACGTCCTGATGTCTGCCAGGCTACGCCTATACGAGCTGAAACTGTTTTTAAATCTGTAAGCAGAAACCAAGCAAAAATTCCTAAACACCCAATGTCTTAATTTCTGGGCAATCTGCTGTGTGCTTCAATGTCAACAGATCTTTACCTACCACAACCCCAAAAACTATATTATAAACAAATACAGAAAAGTCTTTAAGAATTTCATAAAGAATTACCTATGAAAAACAACCCAGTTTTAAGTGTCCTTAGCCCAACATGCTTAGAACTGGGATACCATGTGAAATGTTTTGTTACTTAAAAAGGTGGAAGGGATTGCACCTAATTTTCATTTATATACACATAATCTTTCATAATTCACATTAGATTTTTAAAAGTAAGACTTATTGTTTTATTAAGTATGCTCTGGTCAGTGAGACTGATGCCTTGTGAATTCTCTGGTAACATTTTTAGTTAATGGATGTTGAGTCTTAATTATAAACTTCTATTTAGTTTTTTGTTTGTTTTTGTCAAACTGAAAAACTAAGTCTTACTATAGAACCCAAACCAAGACTGAAATCAACATATGAATAGTTAATAGCCATCCCATAAGTTGTAATGAATCTGGAATTGCCCCAGTACCTGGAAAACAGTCAAAGTAA
Source organism: Uromys caudimaculatus (assembly GCA_028551405.1). Classification (NCBI taxonomy): domain Eukaryota; kingdom Metazoa; phylum Chordata; class Mammalia; order Rodentia; family Muridae; genus Uromys; species Uromys caudimaculatus. Next base: position 62,179,684 of record CM052707.1, on the reverse strand, counting down.
TCCCCTTCAAAAAGAGAAAGTTGTCTTTGTAATGCTGAGTGTGAACCTCGCCCTCTCTGCTCAGGCGCTCCAGTACCGATTCTCAAGTGCTCATGTATGCTCACTACTTTAGAAAACCGGTAACTAGAACAGGAAAGAAAACACACTTAAGTTTTCATTACCTACAGCTTTTGAGTTTTGTAACTCATTCCGTAACTGATCAAAATGGATGTCACTCAACACTTTTTAAAGAATAGCTATGCCTTCAAACTGAAAATAAAAACCCAATCCAAAGTAAGGGACTTGCTTTTATTTTCTGATGATTTTAAAAATAAAACCTGAAGTTATGCATGTTTACAATCATTTCAGAATATTCTCAAGTAACTTTTCTTGATTTAAACTTAGGTGAATGAAGAATCTATAGATGTTTTCCAATCACTTGCTGTCCTATCTGTTATGACAACAGTATGAGCATTTTGAATGGTATTGTGTGATCAACAGCACTCTATGATTAGTAAGAATAACCGCTCTAGTTCTGCACTGGGAGATCTAACATAACCGATCACTCGTGCGATGAGCTACATATACAGGGCTTTGTCAACTAGACCTGGGAAAAAAAAAGAGCTTTTTAATTGATACTTATTCTTGTAAAATTTCTTCTAGAAAAGTAAGATCTCGACACCCTTGAAAAGAATTCCAAGGATCTTTCACAAGCTTTGAGAGGCAATGCAATCAAGGCTCTTTTTAGCTTTACATTTCTATTTGCTAAGCCTTTTCTTTTTTAAGTTTAGATAAAAGTAGATATACTTTTCTTCCTTTACTTTTTGCTATCATTTCCCCCTTCCAAGGAGTACGTATGTGAGAAGTAGCTCTCTTACAGTGCTGGGATCTTACACAGAGTAAACTCCCCTCCCTCCCCTCCCGACCTCTCTCTCATCTTCTGAGATGGGGTCTGGCTAGGTGATTCAGGCTGGCCTTAATGTCACAATCTTTCTGCCTGAGCTTCCCAGGTGACTGCAGCAGTCTGTGCCACACCTAGCTGAGTAAACGCATTAAGGGAAGGCTCTGACAAAGACGCTGCTTTCACCCTATGACTGTTAGCGTAATCCTGAGGCATATGACACCCTTCAACTTCACCACTCTCACTGTTACTTCTCCTTTATGACGTCTTTTTGTATTGTATGAAATCCAGTAAAGAATTATCATCAAAGTTCCGGGATTATGACATACACATTTTTGGGTAGCAAAGAAATATTAATCTCTTTCCTCCTCTTTCATCTGTAAGACTGAGAAAGGATGATCCTAAATTTGCAAAAGAGATTACTTATAGTAAGTTTATCCTTTACTTATGAATGCCATTGTTTTAACAAGCTAACACTATTCTCATATTGAACAACAAAGGAAACTGGTGAGGAATCCTTCTGATATGCACACATATATGTCCGTGATAAACGACACGGCCACCAGGGCTAGGAGGCTATTACAAACTTTAGGTATGGAACACTTCAGTGAGGGTTTAACACTACTACATTCCCATAGCAAGTAGTTAATTCAAATTATTTTTTGCAAACAAGATATTCATGAGTGATTTATGTTTAGAATTTTATGGAAATCAAGTCAAAACCACATGGTTCGAATAATTTTAAGAAATAGTATAAGTTCTACTTATTTCCATAGCTTGCCTAATTTAATTTGAATGTTAAATGGCCTATCTCTTAACTCTTTCAAAGGAGAAAACTGATGAATTTTTTTCATTCATCAGTAAGTTTAATTTATTATACTCTTTAAGAAACAATTTAGTCATGTACAATTCATTTCAAGTCTGTATCAATTCATTTCAGCACGCCCACACTGCACTAAACAGAAGCTCAAGCATCACAGGACCGTTTGAAATATGAAGCATCAAATTATTTTTTGTAAAAAAGAAAACAAAAGCACCTTTAAGCAATCATTCTAAAAGTATTTATTATGGAAAACCAGTATTTCAAGAGAACTGTAGTGACAGGAGTAAAACTCTGGAGGGCTATGTCCACAGTCTTCACTGTAACACCATGAAGGCATGCCCTGCAATTCAGTGCTGGTCCCGCCTGTCACGTGTGACATTTGCCATCACACTGGTTACCCTTGTGGGGCGCAAACTGTAAGGCTGACGCAACAGTTCCTGTTTGTAGCCCTTCCATCTTCCAGCTGCAGTGAACTACTGTATGTTGCAGTTCTAGTTAAATTGCTGTGCTCTTCTGCAGCTTGACAGCAGAAACACTGCTAATCAGGACAAATCAAGTATGCTTCTGGTAAATGATTTCTTTCCTAATGCAATATTTCTTAAATCAATTTTGTAGAGAGATCAATCAAAAGAAAACAAAGCAATTTCAAATCACCAAAGACTGGCACTTTTGTGAAACAAAATGAAAAAAAAAAAATAAAAACACCATACAAAAACCAAGTCTGATTATTGTAGAATATAAAATGCCTCTATCAAATTGAGTCAGAAAACTTGGATACCTTACAATTTCTAAACCTTTTTCATCATTGACTAGTCCAGTGATATCACAGACAAATCCCAAACTGTGAGAACCACTGTGCTGGCATTATTATCATCATCTGGTATCATACTAAATATTGAAGATATGAAAGGAAATGAAGGACAGCCTGTGCTGTCACAATGACCACGGTAGCTCACTCTTAGAAAGTAACAGAAGAAGTGGGTAAGTGCTGACAGTGCATACAAAGAACGGAGAGTTCTTCATATGGATCTGCCTTAAGAGACAGCTGGTTACAATGTAAATATCATCCTTTAGGTGACTTAAGAAAACGTGAGTTATCATAATCCTATGTGCTTCTTCAAACTCTGAGTTTGGAAGCAGTCTACTGAGCGGCCTGGAGAATGATACGTGGCATAAGAGAGATGACTGGCAGGTACATTTTGATGGCTCACACCAGAAAAAGCAACAGAGTACTGAAATAATGTACACTTAGAGGAAAGGACTGATATGCTGTGCAAGATGTAGTCAGCAGGCCTGGGACTGCTGAGATTCGGGTTTGCCTTGGGTTAGTGGGTAAATGGTTGTATCTACCAAGAAGTGTAAGGAAACAAGAAGGATTTCCAGTGTGGCTGTATAAAGATAATCACAGCACCTGGGGGGCAAAGGCAGGAGCACTGCTAGGAATTCAGTGTCATCTTGTTCTGCACAAAGTTCCAGGACAGTGACAAGACCACAACAACCAACCAAGATCAGGATGATAGTAGACATGTTGAGTCTGAGTCACTTGTAAGCTATCTTGGCACAAATATGCACTCTACATTGTATGTTAAAGTTGAAACTCAGGAGAGAGAATTACATTAGGAATAGATTTGAGATATGTCAGTATATAAACAGACTTCTCTGAGGAGTAGTACACCGGATGGCATTGGCTGACAGATAGCCCATGGTGTGGGGAGCACATCTTTAAGCTCTCCATCTTTACAGATGAAGACACTATGACGCGTCTTTACTCAAGGTGACAGAGATGAAAAGCGGCAGAGCTCCAGTTTGAATTGGGCAGTGTGGGCTGAGAGCCCTGCGTTTGCCCGTCATGCTGCTTAGCTGACTGAAACAGCGATGGGCAAACAGGAGGAAGGACAGACTACTCCTTCCATCCTACCCACATACTCCATTTAGAAGACATGGACGAACTGTACATGAGCTGAAGCGAACAGAGAGGAAGTGAAACTAAAGTGCAGGGATGCAAACAGAGTCTGCAGAGCATGGCCACTGCAGGACGGTGGTGTAACCATGGCAACTTATGTGTTACTATTACGGCATGGCATCCCATGATAGCACTGTAAGTGTAGAAGGAATCTGGGAGTATATTTCATTTCTCTCAGAAGACTTTTCCTATGAAGTAATAATGGCTTGTTTGTTTGTTTTTGGAAAAACAAATACTGAAATTCTTCTTCTGACAAAATTACATATTACTTAGAAAAACTCTTGGCAATTTATTCTTAACCCTTATATCAATGTCAGTGTAACTGAGGCCGTCCAATGTGGTATACACAAAATGTGGCATATAACTGAAGCACTAAGAAGAAGCACTGTAAGTACTCTAAATAGTTTATGCTACCTTTTTTTTTTTTTTTTTTTTAAGAGCATTCCAACATGTAAAAAGTATCACTAGTGTGGAGGGTTCTAATGCACACCTACTAAGTGTAACGAAGTAACACTAGCACAGAGGGTTCTAATATATGTATTAAGTGTATGAATGGTATGCTTTTGCTGTGGTGAAGTAGAATTCTGTCACAGAGATTTTTATGGAGAAAAAATAGAAATAAGACACGAAGTATAATGTATAGTCTGTAAGTCTGGTAATTTTCTGCTATAGTATCATAGTATGGATAACCTGAATCAGGATGTAATGTTCTCTACCAAATAAAATTAAAATTAATTCAAAAGGCAACATCTGCTGAAGTGTGATAGAACATGTGCCTAACATGTGCATGGCAGTAATAAAGTATTTTAAAAAAGCAATAAAATATCCACTTCTTGGTGACACTTCACTTATTTTCTGATGGATTTCTTTTCTTCTATGTCAAAACATTATGTAGACCATATAGTCTGATATATCTTAGGTATTCATAAAACCATGAATTTACAAGACCATTAACTCCTAGAGACAGGCAATGTCTTTTTGAATTCTGTATTAATAATGTCTGGAATAGATACTCAATGGATTTTTTTTGAGCAGATAAATAGCAAAAACAATTATTTTTCTTAGTTACTTCACCCTCTTCTCAGCTGAACTTCCCCCTTTTTTTTTCCTAGATGCATTTAGTCAATTTGTCTCATGTACCATATAACTAAATTTTGTTGGGAAAAACTTCAAGTGAACAAATGAATTCCATTCTAAATTAGTGTTGCCTGATTCCCAACTGAGCCCCTAATCTTCTAATTCTCTACAAATGATTGAATGCTGTTTTTCAGAGATAAAAGAATTCATTACAAAACCTAGAAAATATTTGCATTCGCAATTCTTTTTTTCTCCTACCAAACATAAGAGTCCACCTCTTCGCAAACGTGGCAGGGCTTTCTGTCCTCTAGATCCATTGCTTCCTGTCTACACACATTTCCGTCTTCCACTGTAAGCTTTTATGACCTTTACTCCCTAACAAGATATCTGGCTACTTATAATGTATTTATTTGTATGTATGTAAAGCACCATGAAACAAACACACCTATAATTCATAATCTCCCTTCACTCAAATGTAGCCTCTTTTCCACTACCATGATTTCAACGATGTTAGTATTCATTACTATAGTGCACAAGACAAGCTACAGACACTTAGGATTCCCTTTACCCTTCCTTCAATTTAGTGTTTTCTAAGTATGTGCAATGTTATTCCAGGTAATAGGGATATAGTGGTAACTAAAAATAGCTGCATTAAAAAACCCTTATTTGTTCATGCTGTATGTATGAACTAGGAACAGGAGGAGAGAGGAACAAAACCCCCTCAAATACAAATGAGCACATCAGCTGCGCACGAGTTGCATTCAGAATGTAGAAAAGCAGTTACTCTTTTCTACAGTGTGCTGGGATTAGGGCCTTCGGCTATTAGAGACCTACCAAAGTTAAAGGGCAAAGATGCAGACACTCAGAGGAAGATTATCATAGACACAGAGGCAGAAACACACAGTGAGTCATCTCAGATAAAGCAGACTAATAAAATGATGGGCTCGAATGCACCAGGCCCAGATGATATAGGACTCTGTGGAGTTCTGAGGACGGGCTATGTTGTGGGAGTGTACGTGCACACGCACACATACACATGGGCTCGAATGCACCAGGCCCAGATGATATAGGACTCTGTGGAGTTCTGAGGACGGGCTACGTTGTGTGAGTGTACGTGCACACGCACACATACACAATACATATTTGTGGAGGCCTGAGGTGCAGGTTTGGTGTCTCCTCAGTTGCTTTCCATCTTATCTTTTGAGACAGAATTCTCCCTGAAATTGGAGTTCATTGACTGGTCAAACAACTCCGGGATTCTCTGACACCTCCTTCTCCACACTGGGATTCCATGCCTGGCTATTTCCTTGGGTACCTGGGAATCCAAACTCAAGTCCTCAAACTTGCATGGCAAGTACTTTACTCAATGAACCACCTTCCTAGTGCCCAGAGCTTGGCAAACGGACAAGGCACTGTCACAGGTCAGAGTAGCAGGGAAGTTTGCTTAGGTTTGAAAGGAACTCTGCTTTCTTTATAGACAGGATTGAGGGTAGAAAAAATGAAAGCAGCAAAGAAATGAGACTTGGCAGCCTGGAATTCTCAGTATCTCTGTAACACAGTCACAGGTCAATCTCCCGTGACCTCGCTTTGTGTCTTTTGTTCAGCTCATTCTGTCCTCACAAACCGCACTTATTACTCTCAGTGCTCCCATGTCCTCCTCACAAACCTCACTTGTTACTTCTCAGTGCTCCTGTGGCTCCTCACGTGATGGACTTCAGGGGCTTTAGACATGTTTTTACTGTATCTAACTTGAACTCACAATATGCCTATGTCACCCTCATTGTTTGGTCATAGCTCCAATGTGAATGCCTGAGAAGCATGGCACTCAGGATCAATTGAGAGATATCTCGATTCTTTTCCAATCTCGTTCCATTTTTCCTCTGATCCCCCCTACTGTACACTCGAACCCTGACAGAAACAAAACTGTGTTGCCACAGTGTAACCAGTACCTATCAGAGTGGGAGGTGTTCAATAGGACCAAAAGATCTGCAGAGTAAATTAACAAGTGACGCCACTAATGGAGCTTACCTCAAAACTCATTGGATTTGCTAACATACAATATTCTGAACGTAATGGTCAGAATAACTTTTGGTTTTTGAAAAATCATAGGAAAATTGATTTTAATTATATATCTGACAAACATATAAAGATATATTCACAAACTATTTTAAACCTAATGACAACTAGGACTTAATACATGTGATTATATAAATCTTAAGATATTAATTTTATCATAAATGGAATAAAAATAGCAATGATATGAGAAGAATGAAATCCCAAGGGAAGTGTGAACTATTCTGACCATGCATCTGAGCAAACCATTATGTATGCATATAACTTTCAAGGAAACTGCTCAGATGACTTAAAACAAGAGTGCTTTATTATGGAATGATTGGGAATTTTATGGAGCATTCATGTGTCACAGATACGTTTGCAACAGTTACACAAGAATGTGAATACCTTTAATGCCACTGAACTTTACACTTTACAGTTAAAGTCAATTTTCTTATGTATAATTTACCATAACAAAATGAAAGGCGCTAATATAATTTCCTGTTAGCTGATTAGCATAATTTTAAAAATATTTATTTGCCTGCACTGTACATGTGCACTGTATGGGGACCTCGTGCCCATGGAGAGAAGGGAGTGTTGGATTCCCTGAACTGGACATAAGGATGGTTGTAAGCCTCCATGAGGGTCCTGGGAACCAAACCTGGCAAGTACACTTAATGGCTTGGCCATTTCTCCAGCCCCTGATTAGCATAATTTTGAAAAAAGAGGTTATCTCAGAATATTCTGTTCAACTCATTTATTTATATCAGTCATGTAAACTCCCCTTGTCTCTGTTTCCTTAGTAGTCACACAGGGATCCTTAGACCTAACTGACTGACCTGTGTGGAGAGGGAGCTAGGACATGAAAATGGCACGGAGGACACCTTGTTGCACACAGACCACACTTGTCACCATGAGCTGACGACCCAGTTCAACCTTGGACTTTTAATGCCTCTCTATGGCTGAATTTGAGAGTTGGTAATTCATTTGTAGATGTTCACTGAACTGTAGTTCAGGAAACAATTCATTAAGCCTTTTTCTGCCCCAAATTATAGTTTTCAGTCACTGTGAAACAGTGGTTGACATTATTTAGTGTACAGTCTGTACATAAACTACAAAGAATACTGAACTCAGAAAGCTATGTGTAAAATGCACAATCACAAACTTTCTTGATATAAACAAAAAAGAAAGACAGGGTCAAGAACAAAGTGTGTGTGTGTGTGTGTGGGGGGGGAGAAGTTAGGGACTGAAAACTGCCAGCAGGTATGGGCTCAACTATTAGTTAAAAGAAATCAGCGAGGACAGAGTATGATGGACCGCGTGTGGCTTTCGTTTTTTCAAGAGTTTACCCATGTCAATCGACCACATTTTATAGTGATTATTTGATAATACTAATGTGCAATTTAGTAGAACTATAGGGCTGACTGTAGAAGAGAGGGAGAAAATACTCTGAGAGCAGAGAACCGGGGGTCTGCTCAGATTCTGTCTCCCAGAAAGGACAGGGAAGCTTCATCCAACATACCTCGCTGACATGGCTGCCTAACCCTGACCTGAACACTGACCAATAGGCATGCTAACATGACAGGAAGAAATTTCACAGAACCTCAGATCTATACAAAGAGCTCCAAGCACCAAAGAAGAGCTGAGAGTGGGAAGATAAGTCTTATTCAGGGATGACCTCTAACTGGTCATCACCACTGAGTAGATAGCCCTTAAATCATACACAGACAGGTAACACTAAACGGACTGAGCAAGTTGTATTTACTATGTTTACATATATGCATGATAATTCCGTAACAGTAACACAGAAAAGGAGGCTATGATTTAAGAGGGAGTGGGGGGTTGTTGTGGGAGGGACTGAGAGGAGGGAAAGGGAAAAATGATGTAACTGTGCACGGTTGTTTGCCAAGTTTTTGTAGAAGGATGAGTAACTGGATGCCATAATTAGACATGGACTCTAAACACCTGTCCTGGAAAGTATGATTTGAATTTTTAATTGGTTACATTCTTAGGTTATCAGAACTAATTATTTTCTTAAAAGATCAGAACTATTGTTTTAAAGTTTCTTTGTCTCAAGAATGACAATTTTTCTTTCTTTCTTTGATAGGCAGAATAATTACTTAAATGTAAAGTTGGAAAACGTCTGGCGGTGCGGGTGTGTAATGAACCTCAGCTACCTGGCAGTGCAGAGTGAGGTTAAGGCCAGCCTGGGCCTTCTCTCAAAACAAAAACTAAAAAGGAGAAGAAGGCAGTGGTAAAGCACTTGCCTACTGCCTATGAAGTACTGCATCAGTCCCAGCTACAAGGGAAAACCAGTAACAAATAAAATTACAAAGTTTCATGTTAAAATGAGCCTTTGAGATTTGTGTCACAACAACTAAACAGAAGTCCTCAAGACAAGCGGGGGAAGTATGGGAGCTGAAGCCAGAAGACAACTTGTGGCACAGCTCCCTTCTCCTTACCATAAGGAACCTTAAGACTAAATCCAGGTCACGAGGCTTGGTGACAAATTCCCCACCCATCCTGATCCATTCCACTGGCCCCAAAGAATGCCTATCTTCTATTTATCATTCTTCTGAATTTAATATTTATTCCCAATTCAATAGATTGGAGAAAAGAGGCTGACTTTAAAAATGTTTGGGATATCAGCTCACTTTATACTGTATGACAAGAAAACTGACTTCCTAGAATCTGTTTGGAGCCCTATTGTGTCTGTTAAGATGATGAAAACACCACCGTAGGCTGTGCTGCCTCCGGTGGGACACCCTACCACTCCTGATTCAAATCCATCTCCGGTGCCCGGCTCCCAGGAAAGGGCCAGGGTTTGAGAGCTCCGGAAACCTATTCATCTAATGCTACCTCACTCATCTCCAACCCTGAGCAAATGTAAGACTGGATACAGGTTCTGAGAACTCCACACAGACTAAGCAACTCTATCATGTCCGTCTAATTACTGAGGACGACATTAAACTTTTCACATAATAAAGAACAGTTTTCATAGTTAGAAACCAAAAATTGATATTATAGTACCTATAACATAATATTCATAAAAATCAAGTTAGACTGCCCAAAGTATTTCACAGATAAATGGTATTAAATAGATTTTAGCCAAATAAAACTACATGGTAAGACTCTGCAGTGAAAAAGCTAATATATCATTTATCAGAAAAATACTGAGTATAAATAACTAAAATAATGATGTTATATCATGCTATTAATTTCTGAATCATTGGTGATCAAATGTCACTGCTAAACATAACCCATTCTCTCAAAAAAGGTTAATTTTCACACACATCTGCATTACTGAAAGACGTTACATTAAAATTCATCACGAGTAAAACTGTTCATGGAAGCTCATGACTGGGCTTCAATTCTAAAGTTACAAAGAGAAAAAACCAAAACGTAAGTGAGGAAACTCTGAAAAGAATGTAACTGAAGTTCTACCTTTGAGATCCTGGATTTATATTAAAAGATAAAAGCAGAAAAAGATAATCTGGGGGCTGGAGACAGCCCCGTGAAAGGGCACTGTCTGCCTTTCTAAGGACCAGGCTTGAGTCCCAGCAACCACACGGGAACTCAGAACTGTCTGTCATCCTGTCCAAGGGGATCTGACGCCCTCTTCTGGTGAGCACGACACAGGCATAAGGAACATAGACATAAAAGCAAGCAAACACCAATATTCATGAAAATAAATAAAATAAAATCATTTTTCCTTTCTCTAATTTATTTGGAAGAGCTTTGTTTTAGAGAAAGTATAGTTTTTAACAAAATTAAGATACAAGCATCGAATACTCTCCACTATTTTCACAGTTGCTGCTGAAATTTCTATCAATGAGTTTTATGATTACTACTGAAAAGTTAAAAGCCATTACCCTCGTGGTCACATTGAGCTATATTAAAAGACATAATTAGGTTTTACCAATTAATTGCAATAAAATGAACGAAGAAAAACTTTTTTTTTTTAAGAAAAAGAGCCAATTCTAGCTGAACAAGATAGTTGTATTTAACATTTGCCAGGTATAATGGCTCATGACTATCAGTCCATTATTCATAAAAGGATTACAATGATCCATGAGGGAAGGCAGCCTAATTAGGTTAGCTCAATTTCTCCAAACAATCAAATTGTAGTAACTGTTTTTAAGAAATTGCAGGTAAGCACAAGGAGGAAAGCAAACTACCTCAAAGACATGAGAAACCAGCCTGCGGCGGCGTCTTGGAGGAGACTGCCAGAACTAACCCTGAGAGAACACCAAAGACTCCCTCCCGTGCTGTCACAACAGCACACATACTAGAAACCGCTCCTGTAGCAGTGCGCAGAGAGAGGAACACCCCGTCAATTGTATCTTCTTCAGACACCAGGTCTTTACAAGGTAAGTTTTCTACACTGGAATATTAGATTTGGCCTCCAGCGCACAACCTACAGAGGGAGCCAGCTTTTCTTCTGTTCTCTGGAGCTCAGTGCCCACTACTTTACTGCTCCCTAAGCAACTCTGAGGGTAACGTATCGTTCAATAATGTCCAGCCAGTAAGAATCCTTGAACAATAACAGAACAAAGTAATCCATGTTCAAGCAGGAACACGGCTCATCTCAAAAGGCTTAAAGAAGAGTTTATTCATTTATCCAGTCTCTGCCTGATACGCAGCTATCTCCTGATTGGTCCCACTAAGAAACTATGTTCCTTGTTCCCTCTAGTTTATTGCCAACTCTTGGCCTAGATAGTTCAGCTAAACCTTAACTGGCCAAGAAGCTGCAAGGAGAAGGGCTAAATTAGGATTCAGCTAGATTAACGACAATGGCTGGATGACAAAGCCGTGTTGTTTGTGGCTATCTACCACCCACACTCTTTACTTCAGTCTAGCCCTACTTTGGGCTTTTAAAAACACATAATTTTATCTATAAGAAGGGAATAGAGCAACTGGCTCTAATTTATATATATGATAGCAACCTCAATATATGTTTCTTTCATTACCTCAGAATCAGAGACATAAATATCTAACAAATACGGAAGACTACATGGAATACAACACAAAGAGAAGCTCACAGAAGACATGGGAAGAAAGCAGTAACCTTTCTTGTACACCCAGAAAAGGCTCTGGAAGAGAAAAGTGGTTGGAACATGTCTCATTCTTAAATATCAAGCCCTAGTTAAGGTTTTAACATTTTATTTTTTAAAGCAACAAAGTTCTACTGAATAAAGGAGAAGTGTCATTGCTTCTACTTTGAGAGTTTAAATTTGCTGCTTGAAATGTTTTCACCAAGTAACAGTCAGTCTGAATATAGCACTAAACCTCACTACCTGAGAGGCAGGATGGCCTCCTAATCCCAGCAGTTTATGAGCCAGATGTACACGTCTAAATATCCCACAAATTACAAACTGTCAAAACACATAATATTCTGTACTAACATGAAAAGATAAAATAACTCTGTTCTTTTTGTAGCAATGATTCTATGAACACAAGTTTCTCTCTGCTTGGAAAGACCTACCTGAATGGCTGAGTTCATGAAACACGTATTTCCCAAGTTACTTAAGCCACACAGGCCTGGCTGTTCATTGTTTCTTCCAGGTTCTGAATAATCATAGTTCTTATAAGCAGTATATGACGGGAGACAATAATTTGAGTTTTTCACACTGGAAGACAAAGTTATAAAAACGCAGCCAATTACATCACAATATAGTAACAATAAAGAGTACTTTAAACCTATTCATGAGATATGTGGTTAATCATTAAATAGCTTTTCCTGGACACTCAACTAGTACTTTTTGAGATAGCATTTTCAAAGAAACCTCCTTAATTACGGCCTTTTTTATCCAAGCGACAGAACACTGTATCATAGTACGTCACTCAATAAACCCCACTATTATATCATTCTACCCTTGGTTAATGGGAGCAGCATCATGGCTTGCTCCATTCTGCATTGCTCCATCAAAATTCCAACACTCAGATTTTAGACACCACCCGCAGCAATAAATCATCTCATTCATGTCCCTTTTGAATCAGTCTGCTAGTGTAAGGGAAGGACTGCAGGGGCAGAAGAGCTGGGCGTTAGTTAGATGAGCACTGAGAAGTCCACGGCCACTGTGACGTCACTGTTGAGATGCACTCAAAGTTCTATTTATAGCTTCTATGCTAGACTAGCAAAGTCAGCACTGATGCAGAGAACAGCCCTGGTCAGGAGCACTGCCTGAATGGACCCTGTGCAAGGAGGTCCAGTGCCACCGACTGCCCTTTCTTCCAGTTGCTGCAATACTGTGTTTTAACTTTATCAATTCAAAACCTGTTTTAAACCCCTCTATAATCTCAAATTTAGCAAATCAGAATAATTTTAGAATTAAGTCAATAGGCTAAATCTTATTTCTACATATAATAATCTTGTGAAAAGGTGAATTCTTAATTTTTTTAGAGACTGGCTGTTTTGTAAGAATATTTATAAAGAGGTTCTTTACAGTAGTTTAAAAATATCAGACTTTCAAGATTTTTTATTCCTTAGGATGAAGTTGAATGCAAATCAAGGTCAGGGGCTAAAAGTAAATGATGATGTAAATAATATACAGTTTTACAAATATAATAAACAAGCTAATAATACTGATTGGTTATAATTTATTTCTGATAGCTCATTTCAAAATAAAATATTTCATCTTATAGTTCTATAATACTCTCACTAGGGTATCATGACGGTTTACATGAACTACATGACTGCTTATTCTAAAAAGGTTTTAGTAAACATACACACACCATAGCAAACAGGTAATACAAAGTCAGAACAAGTCAGCCCAAGAGTAGACAATCAGCAGCTGGAGGCCATCAAGGACAGACCCTTTAACTCCTGTGCTCAGGCGCTGGGATGCTTCCACCACAACATGCTAAGTTTAACACCGGAACTTATCCCGATTCCTGTCTCTAGGACTAGAGACATCACTCAGAGCTTGGCTGAGGCACTTTATAGGAAAGCTTCCTCCTGGTAAAAACTTTTATGTATTTAAATTTTTTTCTTTAATTACTTTTAAATCCTCTTTGTCAGTGAGTTTGAGTCAACAGAATTGGATCTGAGTTTTATCTCTGGTCTAGAATGGGGACATGACATTCTAAACTTCTCTAAAGGTTCTAAGATCAGTAAAACATACTACTGCCCTTCCCTGTCCTAAGAGTTAAAGACTATGCTGACAAAAAGATCCTGTCCTCTAATGAGACAGCCCTTACAGACTGCAGAAGCCCCTGCAGATCTTCACTGCTAAGCCTGTGTGAGAGACCCTGTCCCCCCCTCTCTCCACCTCTCTCTCTCCCCTCCCCCTCTCCTGATACACCCCTAGTTCCTAAGCACATCTGTCCTGGCAGTCACGGCTGTCTCATTCTTTCTGTACAGGACTTTCACATCTGTTGTGGCTTTCTCTTTCCCATTACTCATTTCTACCCTTGCAGCTGATGTTGAGATTTTCAGCTTGTTTATCCTAGAATCTTTCTCTTGTACTCTAATATAATCCAATAAAACCATCTTTCCGAGTCAGTTTTTAATGAGACTATGCATATTTTTCCAGTTAAAAAATACACCCCCTTATAAGTAATAAATAAATATCAGCTCCCAGTCTTCCTAAAAGGGATCTACTCAGATTAAATGAAAATATCAAGGTCCAGAGAAATGCAAGCGTGATGAAGTCAAATTCACAATTCAAGGCTTACAAAGCAGACAGACTTCAGGTTTCTTCTTCTTTGGAAAATTATTAGCCTTATTACTTCTGTTTTCTAGTCCTAGTAACTAAAAGCTTGCCAGGTACATGTTGGCAATTTAATGTATCATCAGAATTTAATTAAAATCAAGATCTTCTAGACGGTTTTTTAAAGCGCCAATATTTGTTGTACATTTCTACACGTAACAGAGAAGGAAAACCCGGTGCACCCTGGCTGTGAAATAACAGTGAGATTTAAGTAGCTCCAGCAAAAAAGCAAAATACCCTTACTACATATTCCCGAGTGCTCATGTGTGCACCTCCCCCAATTAACGCAGTTCACATGCTTATCCCAGAAGAGCGTGTGTGTGTGTGTGTGTGTGTGTGTGTGTGTGTGTGTGTGTGTGTGTGCGCGCACGCATGCAGTCTTTTCTTACATGTAACACAGATGCTGGAAATTTTTTATTCATTAAAATGACAACAGTCTTATGCTAAAAGTAAAACAGACTATTTTGCTGGACTAGAATTTTTACTTACTCAGAAAAGGGAAAACCTTATGAGCTAAGTAGTTTTCTCATTGTTTTAAAATCGAATCTTTAAGTGGTGTCTATACTTTGGTTTAAATCATGGGCATCAGTCTAATGCTTACCCAATGATTAAGACAGTCTATCTGCTCAAAGGTGACAATGAAAGCCAATGGATTCCAAGCGTAACTGGTGATCTGTCCTCTATATTAAAGCCTGTCAAGGACAGCACAGAAGCTAGCAGCTGTCCAGCC
Source organism: Uromys caudimaculatus (assembly GCA_028551405.1). Taxonomy (NCBI): domain Eukaryota; kingdom Metazoa; phylum Chordata; class Mammalia; order Rodentia; family Muridae; genus Uromys; species Uromys caudimaculatus. The sequence goes on along the minus strand of CM052707.1, from coordinate 62,164,447 downwards.
TTCTGACAAAATATACAGGAACCTCAAAAGCTTTCCTGTACTCCAGAGGCACCTCTCTTGTTTTTGCTAATGACTGGAAGCTAGTCACCATCTCTCAAGCATATGCTACTTTGAAAAATTCAATTTACAGAAATAGTAACAGGAGTCTTAAAAGTATGCTGTATTAGGCTGGGTAGTAGTGACGCAGGCCTCTCATCCTAGCATTTAGGAGGCTGAGTCAAAAAGATCTCTGAGTTCGAGGCCAGCCTGGTCTACAGGACAAGTTCTAGGACAGCTAGGGCTACACAAAGAAACCCTGTCTCAAAACAAACAAACAGTATACAGTTAATTCTGTATTGTAGACGCTCTTTAGTTGTGACAATGGCAGTTAACTCTGTACTGTAGACTCTCTTTAGTTGTGACAATGGCAAGCTTTCCATGGAATCAGGTCTGACTTTTTAATATAAGCTTCAGACTGAATACCCCACCAGTCTTGCTGTTTGACATTGTAAACATATGATAACGCTTACCCTGCAGTTAATAAAAATGTGTGCAACTAGGTCACTTAGCAAACACAGACGGCAAGCCCTAGATGTTTATAACATCCACAATTACTGCTATGACGTAATCTCATACAGGCCATCACTTCGTTTCAAAGGAGATTGAATAAACTTAACAAAACACCTCTTTGATATGGAGTGTTAAAATCTAGACAGTAGATCATTAAAATACCTTGAGTAGCAATGTTAGTAATACGCCAAATCCAATAGTGTAGAAAAATAAGGTAATAAAAACCATTCATAGTTTAAAAAATTGGCAGATTTAAAAAATGTTTATGAGTTGTAATTTAGGCAAAAATATTTTATCCCCTAAGAGGTAACATTGCTTGCTGTACAGGGTGAGTGAAGTGCACTCTAAAAACAGATGCTTCACAATTTTTTAAATAAAATAAGTTTTATTAAACTTAAATGAAATAATTGTGCTCATTATCACATTTATAATAACTTATTTCTGGACTTGTAAATGTTTTATACAATCCATCTACTGTTCTTACTATATAATAAATCTGCAGTTTAACTGTAGATTCTAACATACAATTTAAATCTGTAGACACATATGTCAAGTTTTACAAGTGTACATTACCTAGAGAGGTCACTACCTTGTCAACCTACTGTTACTGAAACTGTACCATTTCTATCTGAAGTCTGCGGCTACTACTTATTTCTTCAAGTCAGATGAAAATCAAGAGATAGCCTTCTGTAAAATAGTCCCTAAATATATTAATTCAAATTACAACACACACACACACATACACACAAACACACACACACACACCCCTAAATTCTGTTCATTACTCAGAAAGGTAAATAGTGCATCCAACTTACTTTCAAGCTCACAAATGATCACAGAGAGGCTCCCCAGGAGGTAGCTTCTGTTACAAGTCCTTAAAATAACCCCAGCTCCCCTCAGGAGTTCTTGTTTCAGAGATTCTGAGACTAGAGTACATTTGGATATTTTTTATTTTATGAAAAGAAAAAAAAAAAAAAAGACAAAAAAAGAGAAAAACAAGAGACCACATACACCAACATAATGACTCTAGCCAAAATACAGTCTGTTAGTAAATACCACTATATCCTGTTAAAATGAGTGTAAGGGCATAGCACACCTGCAATTTACTTATTTCATAGTAAATGTGGGAACCATCTGCAACTGGCATAAACAAAATTTTATCCCCTACAAAAAGTAATTTTGACGAATTAAAATACAAAGAAAACGTAAACTGGGTTGGAAAGTATTTCTTTCTCAAAGTCTTTTGTGCTGGTATGAATGTTTACACGGAAGAGAAATCAATAAAGCATTTGAATATTCACACTGTCCATGACAGTGCAATGCTAATATATATTTGCATACGTTTTTATGAACTATGAAATGAAGTTATGTTTTAAGATTGCTTAGATTGGGAAACACCACTAAAGAGGTGTGTCAATATTCCAGCCACTCAGAAAAAGCCTTACAGGTACAGATATTACAGTTTAATTTTTTATGGTTTTAGTTAACAAAACTAATTAGTGGGAAGCTTGACACGTAAAATACTTACACTCAATTCCTTTTATTACCCATTTATATTATTTAGTTTTCTGATTCAGATAATCTCTTACCTTTACAAATGTGATGTTTATCCGTAAAAAACAAAAATGATTTTCTTTTTTTATTTCTTTACCTTCTTTTAAATGCTTGATTGATCTTGGATTAAAAGTCCTACAGAGAAATCACGCAGAAGACTGTGCAGCCTGAGTTACTTTCCATCTAAGTGTGTTCTGGGCTGCTGCCCCACCGGCCTGTACGTGTACTCTTTGGCAAACTGTGCTGTTTACATTTCTTACTTTCTAGTATGTCAGAACTGACCCTTCTCATTATTTTTCCCTTTAATTAGCTTAGCTATTATCATCTACTTAAAACCCGGACGTGTCAGAAGCACTTTACCAAGTTCCAACAAACCTAAGGATTTAGCAGGGAAGTTACGATGGTGGATGGAGTTAGCGCTTCATTTAACAGGGAAGTTACGATGGTAGATGAGTTAGCGCTTCATTTACCAGTATTTCAGGCTGCTTTAGTGTTTTCAAATTTATAAATACGATGTTATTTGAGAAGTGCTCTAACAAGTTAAGCCATCTGAAGTGTGACAGTAACATAACTACAGTACATATCACACCCATTAATAAAGATGTAACATAACTACAGGGTACATACCACACCCATTAATAAAGATGGGTGATCTTATTTGGATAGAAGTTCTCACACACTGACTGGGTTGGACAAATCACAATTAAAATATTTTTTTTCTTTTTCCCAGTAAAATAAAAATGCCATGTTTTGCCAGAAAGATGGCTCAGCATGTCAAATGTTTTGCATACAAACAAGCCTGGTAACCTGAGTTCAGCATACATACAGTCACATGATACAGGAAGGCCCATGTGACTTTCAACATTTTAAAATTTAATTAAGTAGAACATATATTTTCACAAATTACTTAACTCTAATTATCACCTAACATGGAAAAAACTCTTTTTAATATTTAAAAAAAATACTTTTTTCACGGTATCTGCTTTCCAGGTAAGATTCACTGATGCATGCTTTATTATGGGTGATTAACTAGACTAAGATGACACATGAGAATTATATTTGTTCTTGAATTGTAAGAAAGTCCTATAAAAATTTCAATAGTTAGAATCTAAATTTTAGAATACAAAATTCTGAAAGTTCTTTTTATTTTTCAGTCAACTATTATACTATTCTATATTAAGTCAAGTAGTTTTTAAAATGTGTTTTATTTCTTATGACGCACCTCTTGGAATAACTATCAATAATTTAAAGGAAAGCAAATTTTGATTCATGAAGACTTTTACCCTAAATTTAGATACAAGAGATCTTTTTGCAACCATAGTAGGGCCAACCAATTAAACAAAGGTTCCGTGCTTACTTTCTGTTGTTGATGTTGTTATAATTATTTGATAGAGATGAAGGAGAGATCTTTGGTAAAGTTGAAAAATTGGATGCACCTGGGGACCTTTGAAAATATGAAAATGTCAAATTAGATAAAAAATGAAAAATTATGAATTATGAAATAAAGAAAAGAAACAGATGACAATGTTTATAGTAAATGAATACTGGAAAATAGATTTTATGGTCAAACTAATTATAGTATCATTTGTTTTTTAATTTTCAATGTATTTTTCCTTTGAAATATAATGGTATAAAGGGAACTTTTTCAAATAAAATTTATGAAATTATAAAACTTGCTGCTATTCTTATAAATTTACTAAGTCAGTACACCACTTCTTGGGGTAACAGTTCCTAGCACTTTACAACCAGTTTCTGTGCATTGAAAGGGATGAGGCTGTTCACTTTCTCCGTAAGGTACCAGGCCACTGCAGTTACACACAGTGCCGACATAGGCAGTCCTCAGAGAATGTCACTGATTCATAAATCCGACATCATTTACAAAGAGCAAAGGAGAACTCCGAACATAATCCCAAGAAACAGTGTTTGGACAAGACTGTCTCTGGAAAAACTGAAGAACATATATCTATTTGACTTTATGATACACACTTCATTAATTCAGAACCTTTTTGGGGTGGAGGTGTTAATCTCTACTATGACTGGCTTTTAGATAGTAAATGTACTTTAAAGACAGACAGAAAAGTCAGTAAATCTATTACGAACAAATAATTAAAGTACATAAAGGTGTCTGAAGGATTCAACTTTCCTTGAGTTCTGTAAACCATTTCTATTTCCTATGCAAAATCTAGCTGGCGACTGTGAGGACTGTGCTGTGCTAACTTAGTCACATAATTCTAAACGAGGCCCAAGGTGATGGACAGACTCTGAATCGCCTCCACTCAGGTGCGAAACAGGCAGGACAATATAATCTATGAAATTTACTTAATTTTCATTTAGTCTTTATACAAACGTATATGTTACATGAAATAAATTGTGGGCAATGAAATTTCTTAAATATAAGAAAAAAGTGCAAATGTTTAAAAAAATACTAGTAAAAATTGTCTTTCTTTGTGAAGAAGATTCTTTTTGCTGAAAATTGCATATTGATGTATTATGTTAGGGGCCTTTCCAACAGAAGGCCCTTCACAGGATAGAACTTTACTGTGCTAAGCTAAGATAGAAACTATAGTCTGTTGTGTTTTAAGAGAAAATATGGTAGAGAAACCATTTTAAAGCTTTAAAGCCGCTAATATTTTAGCTAGTACCTTTGCAATATTAGTAAGCAGAAATACCTTTGCCTTTGATAATTCAAGTCTTTTGCTTGTTTGCCTTTGAGACCTGGCTGACCTTGATCTCAGAGATCCACCTGTGTGTGTGCCTCCCAGTCCTTCAGGGACTGAAGAAGCGCACCACTACACTGGCCACTGCGGAAACACTTCCCAGTAGGGAAAAAGTCTGATGGGATTAGAGTCTGAGTTGCAGCAATGAATTGAATATATTAATTTTCAAAACTCGATTCAGTACTACATTCCAGAATTCCTTTCCATTTTACTTTGAGTAAAAATTATGAACATAGAGATGGTCTCCATTTAATTAAGTGGAGGCACATATTTATCTAGACATTTCTGGCCTGTCCAGAGCTTTTACTATTGACGAGGAGCTGAACTTACGACATTAATCAAATTACTACTATCTGCTTTGTTTTCAGTGAGTCTGAGGCTATAAGAAGATATAGTTCCTGATCACAAGCAAGCTTGTGATCTAGTGGGCAAGAAATGATGTAAGCAAAATAAATGTAAAACACTGCGTGCTTTAACAACTAAAGAAAAATTCTGTAGGTGTGCCCCGAAACAACTGGAAAAGTGATGCAGTTAGAGTGTACGTAGACAAAGGAATTAGGAGTATTCAAAGTGGGAAAACCAGCATATGTAAAGGTGTGGGATTGTAGGAACAACTGTTTAGAGAATTAACAGTAAATTGTCCCTGGCTGAAATAGGTCTACGGTGGTAAGAGGAGGGGCTAAGACGGGGGTGATAAAAAGGAGCCTTTCATGTCCTATGAAGGAATCAGAAGTTTACCCAACTGACGGAACATTATAGACTTTAATGAGGATCAGCAATGTAATCAGATTTACATTCTAGTAAGATTACTTACTAGGGGAGAGAAATTCAGTGATGAATACAGTACTGATTAGGAAACTATCAGGACAACAAAGGGAGATTCAGTAAAGGGTGGAATTAAGAAAGTGGAGCAAGGACAACATGCTCGTGTCTAACAGGCAGTTCTCAGAGTAGCGTGCATGGCCTCAGGATGAAAAACCAAGACACTTTCATGGCATGTGAGGTGAGCTTTTGGAATGTTATTTGATAGCTCTTCCTGAATTGATAGTCAAATCAATGTTAGGTCAAGCTCCTGGCACACATGGATGAATGGGAACACAGGTCCTGCCATACTGCAGTCTTCACCACTCTAAACCCTGACACCCAGCAACACTTCACAACGGGCACTGTGGGACACAGTGAGGAAAGGTCTGGAAGAAGGTGGGCGGGACAAAGATTGAGACAACCTTGAGTGGGAAAGGGGATGAGATTCAATGCATAAACATTCGGACTGGTCCTATGAAAAGAGAGATGTCTCAGGGCCACAGGTAAGGCTTGGTAGATTTGATCTTGGAAACCTGTGGAAACTTTCCTGTGAAAATAATGTCAGTATGCTAAAAAGAAAAATAGTTTGACAAGTTTACCAATAAAAAAAAAAGCACTTCAAAATGACTTTTACTGAGGTGTAGGTGTTTGGATGTGTGTGCGTACGTGCACCTGAATGCGGGTCCCTTTAGTAGCAGAAGCCAGGTGTCGGATCCCTTGAATGTGGTTTTCTAATCAACCGAGGGTGTCTGAGGTGGGTGCTGGGAACCAAATTCCGGTCGTCTGGAAGAACAGTATGTACTCTCGACTACTGAGCCCTCTGTCCAGGCCACAAAATTTCCTTTAAATATTGTCTGGGAATTGGAAGCCTGCAAAAAGCAGATGTGCTGCATGCTGAAAAAAAGCAGCTAGTGTGAACACAAGTATGAAGCCAAGTGTGAACTAGTCATTAGGCATCAATGACTGCCTGTGGTTCCTCAGACAAGTGTACCTACAGGACATTCTCTCAAAAATAGACAGAAGCAGTGGACTACTCCAAGGAAAATAAATGAAAGTATTAATTAGTAGTGACAAAGTCTGAACTTTCAAGCAAGATACCTAATAATGCTGACTTTTCAACCATAATGTTGACAAGTTCAGAGTTCTCCCATAAAATCAATTTTTAAAAATCCGAGCTTACGAGAAAGTTGTATTGTAAAACACCAGTGTTCTGAAGGCCTGTATAACTTAGTGAGTATTTTTCAAGTGACCAATAGCATAGTTAAATATAGATCTTAATGTCAGACTACAGGCCATTGATTATCCTTCAGATTTCCATATTTCAATGAATCTTTTGGAATGAACACCACCTGTGCCAAGTGTTGATCTCTCTGCAAAGTGTCTTCCTTTCCAATTACATGTCCGTACGAACTCTTCCTGCGCTCTGTCAGGACAGTGTGTCAGTGAGCTGCACACAGAAGTCTGAGAGTTTAGCTGTCATATGACACTTAATTGAATATTCTCACTGAGAATATTAAGGATGCCTCTCTCACAGGGTGGGCACCACGCCCAGCAGTAGATGGCCAACACAAGGTCAACATAATGGTGTTTTTGTAACTTTTTGTCTCATATTGCTGTTTTGACATGTTTTCTGTCTTATTAATCTTTGTGTGTTATGGTTTCCAGTCTAGTGTTTGTGGTGGTTCTCGTGCATGTTTCTTTTGTTTGTCTGCTTGTTTTATAAAGAAAGGAAGGAAGGGCATTGAGTGTGTGAAGACATGGGGAGGAGGACCAGGGAGGATTGGAGGCAAAGTGTGAACAGAATGTACTATATGAAAAAAGAATACAAATAAAAAGTTTTGCAATAGTGTTTTGATGCTACTCTCAAAGTGTCTTAATTTTAAAATAGTTAACTATGAATGTGTTCTGATGTTAAACTATAATTGTTCAATAATTTTACACTTAATTTTAATTATGATAAACTCATAAAGTCCACATAAAAGGAGTTCTTTGGGTGGCTAGAAACAACAGGATACAACAGCAATGCTTAGCAATAACCATTCCCAGGTGGTACCAGGGAGATGGACTAGTTAGGTAAGGAAAGTGTGACTAAGGAACCAGGGTCCCTGAATGCTGCCTGATTAAATCAATGCAGGAAAAAAAAAAAAAATATATATATATATATACACACACACACACACACACACACACACACACACACACACACACACACATAAATATATGACAGAGGGGGGCATGCAAAACAGGAACAAATTATCAGGTTCAAATAGATGTAGTGTCCTGCATGACATCAGGAAAACCAGGGATCTTGAGGACGTTCTAAGTTCTAATCCTACTAGCAGTATTAGCTTGCTTTCTGAGAAAGGCTCAGCACTGAACCATCTCTTGTCTTTGAGTGCCTACTATGAATGAAAGAAGAACTTTATACAATGCTGAGGATTACTAATGCACATAAGAGGTAAGGGGAGCTGCTGCAGAGACTCAGTGAGGCTAGGGATAGTCTCATAGATTCAGTGTGAATGATTCCCCCGCCCCAGGAGGAACAAGGACTTTATTAAATTGTGAATGGCAGTTGAGGACAGCTTTGGAAAGAGCTCGATGTCTAGAAGACAGGCAAGAGGTGATGGTAGCCCACCAAACAAAGCAAAAGCCCACAAGGTACTTGGAAGAAACTGACGGCTTGTTTCCTAATGAGGTGGGTTTTCTTCTGTTGATAAGAAAATGACATTAGAGAAGAAGCAGAGATATATTAGTGCCTCCTATACAGAGAGTATGGCAGGCACTATACACACACACACACACACACACACATATAGAGGAAAGAGGGATTAATAAGAGAAGCAGCAAAGAAAAGTCTAGGATGTACTGATACAAAAAACAGGTAAAGGTTGTCCTTAAAGATCAAGGAAATCAGAGCAAAAAGGATAGATGTTTGCTACAGATAAAGCTGAAGTTTGCTGTTAAAGAACTATTGATAAGTGAGCACAGCTCATGTATTGATTCCGACTTCTAAACCCCATTTCACACAGCCCTTTCTAGCTAAGCTCTAGTTAAGGCCGTGCCATGTATAAGCTAGCCAGTCTTCTGAGGATCATCGGTGGCACTTGGCCCTCACTAGGATCTAATTTGAAAACGACCTTGTTCATGTTCCAGTGGGCTTCTACACAGAACAGAGGAATGTTTGGAATACTATATAGGGATTGACTGGCCATCAAGCCATTTACCTAACAGTAAACTAATTTTGGCCAGTGGAGGCTATGTGCAATATAAGACAGTGTATTTATCTCTTTAAAAGTCAGAAAGGTCAGATGCCAATTTAAGAGGAAATTAAACCGCAACAGTCCCATGCCTGTAGTATCTGAATTTTATGCCCAATATGGTATTTCAATTAAATGAATGTAATTCAATACTAAGCTTACATTCTTACTTCAAAAGGAAAACACAACTTGTCAACTTGTTCTTGTTAAATTAACTAAATATTTAACATGCATTAAAAGCTAACACCACACTAACGAGCAGCTAAAATGGAGGTAATTGTTTTGATAGAATAAAACATTCTAACTTTATGAAATCTAATAACAAAGTTAGAAAAAACAAAAATAAGATAAACTATATTTCTACCAATTATTCTAAAACAAGTTCTTAAAGGAAAATTTAAATTATTTTATTTAAATATATTTACTTTGTGAGTGCTTCTATGCTTCCTTTGCTGTGTATCTCCTACAAGCCAAGGAAGACTTAGACAATTTATTATCCAAATCCACAGTTCTTATACTCAAGTCTGGCTTCCTTTATGAATTTAGAGCCAACAAGGTGCTGGTTTGGCTGTTCCCTTGTCTTACACATTAAAGTCTGAGCAATGTGAGGAAGGGAAATGCAACCAGTGCAGAGGTCTCCGTACAGTGTAGCTGTCACAGTAAAATGGGCGCTGTGTGCTCCGTTTCCTAGCAGGCACTTACACCGTGACCCAACTGCTTCTATGTACCAGTTCCTTTTATCCGTCTGCTTATATAGTGGGGCCTCTTCTCTTAAATGTTGGAAGTAGTACTTTATACATGGCATAGAAGCACAGAAACAATTACCAGTCACCTATATGCCCTCTTCTGACCTCTGTATGTACAGGCATCCAGGTGACACATATGTAAACATGCAGCAAATCACTCACAACGGAAAACAAAAGAATTATTGGCACAGTTTGTCTTTCAGTCACACATGCTTTGTTGATGAACTCCTCTGATGTTTATTTGTCCATCTCAGGTCTCAACCTCTAGAGACCTTCTCACATTCTTGTCAGGATTGTTTTAGTAGTTAATGAAAATGAATGAATTAAATTCTGATGTTATTTTCACAAACAAGACTTTTTACTAGTTCAGAAAAGCAATCTAGTTTTCTTTGCTATATAATTTTAATAACTTAAAGCATTTTGAAATAGTTACGCCTAAATGAAACAATACACTAAAAATTATAATAGCAAATATAGTCAAAATGAACTTGCATCCCAGAAGCCCCAGCTCAGGAATAAAGAGCTTTCTTTTTTCTTTGTTGGTTATACCGCTGCACTTTTCTTTTTAGGAACCGCAGGCCTTCCACAGTCATCCTACCTGACAGTTTCTTATGTGAAACACAGTTTAAGCCCCCATACACTTATAATTGCTCATTCTCTAATGCCAGGGTCTTTGAAAAGCAGATGCAATGAACATAATAGAAACTTAGGAAACTTTTAAAGGTAAAACTGGAAAAGACTGGTTTTTGTGAAGCATAAAAAAGTGGATACTCAAAATATGGATTATATATCCAAGTTCTAAAGCAACTAATAAACATGGAACATTTTAAATGTATTGCACATATATATATATGTTAAAACATCAAATTGTATGTTGATATTTAGCATGAAAAGTTAAATCACTTTTGAGGGGTTCTTAAATTTTAGATTTCTAACAGATTTTGGGTTGCTTTTCATGCTAACTAAAATGCATATTTTAGCTGTTTCAAGCAAAATGATGTTTTCTCCTTAATATTTATATTTAACATTTCGAGTGCCATTTAAAATTAATGGTTTAACATAAATACTAATGATTTCAATAATGATCAAGATGGGCCTCGTAAAACCTGCCTACAGGCAAACTGTATTCCATTTTCCTGATTCAGCATTGATGTGGGTGGCCCGATTACTGGTGTCGGTGCCACCCATGAGCACATCACAGATGGCCTAAGCAGGAAGGCTGAGCAAGCCTTAAGCGTCTGTGAACAGCATCTCTCCAGTTCCTGTCTCCTGCTTCCCGAGTCCCTCCTCGAGGTACTTTAGGTCATGATGTTTTATCAGAGCCGGAGAGACCTGGGACGTGCCTCCAAACACCAAGCAAACAAAACTATCAAACACAGCCGAAGCCCGTTATACTCCAGAAAAAACACTGTCCTGATGCTTCAAACAACTGACGGCCCTGACTTCAACAGGTCTTTTTGAGCTCACTCACTTGTTCCAGGCCATCCATTTGCCTTTTTTTTTTTTTATGGCTCTCCCGCCCCCACTTTCTGGGTAGTGTGACATTAGAGGTCTTTTACTTAGTTTTGTACTAATTCTCAGTTATCTACCAGATAAATTTTTGCATCCTTACTTACATTTTTGTTGGTTTATTTTCTACATGGTTTAGTATTAGTATATACCAGAGCTCACAGATGTATGGCTCATAAAATAGACTCAAGCCTTCTGCTTATATATAAATCAAACATTACTGTAATACAAGCACACCTTTGTGATAGCATGCCACATCAGCAAAGCTGCAGATCACATGATCCATAAGATGGAAAATCTCTATCAGTTATCCTACTAGAAAAGGTTGCTGGCCCGGGCACAGAAAAGGCCTACTGGTCTATAGTATGCCAAACTGTTCAGTTTCTACAGCTCTCAGCAGGTTGTAGATCTAGATGATTTGTTTGCTTTTCTTTGAATGATCATACATATAATTACAACATTTCTCCCTTCTCTTTTCCCCTCCCTGTCTTCCTTCAGATTCACAGCCCCGTCACTCATTAACTGTGTGTATATGTGTCTAAGCAGACATTTCATGTGTTACTTGTGTGCATGCTTCCAGGGCTCATCATCTGGCACTGAACGACCACTTGGTGTGCTCGTCCCATCTGGATATTTGGTCATTAGTATTACAAGGCCCTTCCACAGTATTATCTATCTTTTGTCTTAATTGAAATGTGTTCATATTTCACAAGAAAATACACTGTTTACTACTAATGATTTTGGCCACATAAGATTTCTTAAGCTAGGAGAATTTTCTTTTGTTGTTAGCTTTCTAAGAATCCTTTCATACACAAGTACAATATTAAACATTTTATATTCTGACAATTGTCATATGACAATATGACACATTACAGTGTAGTATTATGTTCTACATTAAGCAATACTAAATTTTTTGTTAGTATCCTTATTGGACTGATAGATCCTCTAACTGTACTTCTATGCCTCTCCATTATTACATCTTAATTCACCAGTATTTATTACATAAGTAAGGTATTGAGAAATTGTTTTCTACTCTGACATAATACATTTAAATACTTTAGCTATGTGAACAGATGACAATAATTATGGAAAACTGATCTGGACTGAATGTGGTCTATAGTGTGTAGCCCCACCTAATTTGGCAGCTAACACAAGAGAGTTACGTGAGCTCCTTCCTGAGTTCAAGGTCATAGCAATCTCTTGTTTTTAAAAAGAGGGAGGTAAGAGGAGACAGCAGGAGAACTCAGTAATTTTATACAGAAAAGGTTTCTCAAGCCTCAGAGCTCATAATATCTGAATATAAGCCAATTTTATTACTTTAAAATTGTTTCAAGATTCAGTAAAAATATAACAATATAAACATAAGTGAGAAAAATAAACATGATTTTGATTAAACACTAAAATGAATGTTTATAAAAGTCTATAATTTCCAGATTTCTACCTGTTAAAATACTCATGATTCAATTCACATGCTTTTAACTCTTCCTATTAAAACTTCTACTTTTATTCTAAATTTTACCCTTGTATTATGTTCAACTAAGCAGGGTACTGAGCAATACATACCTCTAAGTAATTAATATACTGAAGAACCAACTCACAAGAAATTTAAACAACAAAAAAACTTCACCTAAGATAAAAAAGACTGAACCTCTTCCTGAAAGTGCCATTTCCTTTAGAAGAAAATTTGCAGTCAAGTAGCAAACCCATTCTCTTTTGCAGATTTGCTATGTCAGCACGTAATAAATTACTCATTTAATTACAAATCATTAAAGTTTTTCAAAATTCAGATCTCCAATCCCTCATCAGAGAAGCTAAAATTCAGAGTTATAGACAGTTAAATGTCCCTCCAGTTATCTGGCAGTAAGTTAAGGTTGAATGGCTATGAAGCGGTCCATAGATCTCACTCATCTTAATCAGCACCGTATTTGCAGAAGGGACCTTAGTGTGACTGTGCACACTCTCTTTACACTACAGAAATATTACAACTACAGACACATGGATTACTTCTCAGAGACCTGAAGTTTATGTACTAAAATATGAATAGAATTAAGTGGTTTTGATAATGCAGATCTTATCATTTTGAAAACATTTTCAACTCTTTGTTTACCATCAAAAGCAGTCTTAATATTCCATATACTATATTTACTTATTCACTTAAACTCTAAAACATTTGTATAATAAAAATATTACTCTTGCCCCAGACTGCCTTTCATAAAGAAGCATTTAAAAAACAGGTATACATCACAAAAATACTCAAGGAAACATAACAAAATGCTCAAGGATCTGACTCTATTAGACAACGCAACATATATTTACACTGTAACTTATTTTAAAAGCCATTTGACCTTGAAGGCTTGAAATCTGCAACACATTAATCTACGTGTGGGAATAAACTTTGAAGAGGTCTTCAAGAGTGAACTCTAAAGGATGAAGAATGCGTGTTTCCTTGCAGTTCAGTCAGGTTTTGCCACACTGTGGATCCCAGCATCTGAATGAGACGCAACATCATGCAATAAACCACAAGGAGGAGCACTTACTTAGGAGTAGAGGGACCCCTGGGCCACGTTCCATCTTCATTTTTTTGTTCTATCACTAACACCTGCAAACACGACACAACAAAGGGTGTTTTTCCACAGCTATGAAGGCAGAACAGCTTCAGGAGACAAGTGGATAAGGACTACAGTAACCGATTATTTAAAGGACACAAGACAAAATGGTCTGAAATAAGTCAGCACTGATAGTGAAGAAGAAAAAAAGGGGAAAATATCACTGGTTCTATAACTTTAAGAACGTATAAGCCAAATAACAGAATAAACCTTGTTTTAGTTTAAAGTGTATGCTTTTAAATTGTATTTATACTTGTAACATAGATTATACAATTAACAAATGCCCTATCACTGGCTATATTTGATTTAATTATTATTATGCAATACTGAGAAACTGTGGCAAAAATAATTCCAAACTATATATTACTTATAATTTATTTTGGGCTTTGAAGTTAGTGTTCATTTGTATTATTTATATGAATTCTGAAACTTTTTTTAGAAATGCTTTTTTACATTTATGTATTTATTTGTAGTGTGTATGGGTGCCAGCGGTGTAGGCACCCATGATATATGGGCATACATGTGCCTTGATGCACACATGGAGATGAGAGGACAATTTGCAGGAGTCGTTTCTCTCCCTCCATTAAGTGTGCATGGACCTCAAAGAGTCAGACTTGGCAGCGAGTGCCTTTGCCCACTGAGCCATCTTGCCACCCTTATATTATGGAATCTTTTAGTGCACAACTGACAGGCACATTTAGAAGAATCTCATAATAAAATTATGAGTACTTAAGTTCCCTGCTGCGGCATGTGTCAGGTAGACAAAAACCGTCTTAGTCAATGTAGAATCAGTGCCAAGATAAAGCTACTTTCAACCATCCCCAGCTCCTCCCTTTTATGTTCTAGATTATAAAGAAGCTTCTCTTATAGTTCCTATTAACGATGAGTCTATGTAAGGAAGAAAAAAATTTTAAAATACTTAAAAGAAGTTTGTGATATTACTAGCAAGAAACTAAAAATCTAAATTATTATGGTAAAACTATAATGCAAGACAATAAACATAAACTGAAGTATAGTTACCTACAGATCTGAATAAATCCTATATATTTAGCTCCATTAACTTTGTCTTATAGCTACAATTCACGCAATATCGCACATACACAGCAATACTCTTTGGTGGAAAGTGTGCTTCCAAACCACGTATAAATTGGCTTTTTAACCCTAGTCACATAAAATGCAACAGACAAACTAACGGGTAAAGCGTGAGGTGTGAAATGTAAGTGATACTGAAATATTCATCCAAGACACTCCTGTGACTTGTTAAAAGGGCACAGATGTATTAAGTCCTAAAGTTGTCTTTGACTAATGCATTCACGCTCAGCAAAGCTCTCTGCCGTGTAGCTTTCATAGAATAAGTACACCAATTACCTACCACCCTGATCTCTCGCTGATAATCTTCTTCTTGCTTACCAGTTATGCACAGTCTCAATTTTCTAACTATCATCTCAACGTGGAAGTATATTCTTTAAAAGATTTATTAAGTAGAATTTATAGCTTAAGATTTTCTTTACTACAACTTGCAACTACAGTGACACATTATCAACTATATCTGTATATACATAAATATTATGATCATTTGGAGGAGTTAAATCAGGTATAAAACAAAGAATTTCAGCTATTAAAAACTCCCTGTTAGCATTTACTGTTGTTTAGCAACATTTCAATATCAAATAGCATTTTTACTTAATTCCATATTTACAGCCATAAATAGTATTAATAAGACACAAGAAATAATAAAATTCACTCCTTTATATAAATATATCAGTTTTTGAGTAGCTTTGTGTATTGTTAAAATTTTAGGAAAGTCCAAAATTTAAAGAGAGAGAGAAAAATCAATATGAGCAGGCAAACTCTTCAATAATCTCTCTCTCTCTTACTTTCTTTTACCTGTTTATTTTTAAGTAATGTACGATTTTGTGTATATGTACTGGTATGTACCCATGAGTCCAGGAACCTTAAGAGGCCCAAAGAGACTTGGAATCCTTTGAACATGGAGTCACAGATGGCTGTGAGTCACCAATGTGGGCCCTGAGAAGCAAGCTCGGGCCCCTCTGCAAGAACAGTATGTGCTCTTAAGCACTGCGCCACTTCTCCATCCCATACTCCCTCACTTTCTAATTAAGGTGCTTTAGGAGACAGCTCAGTGAAAAGGAGCCCTCATGTGCTTGGATTTCAAGTGCTCAGAATGCACACTGTAAGGATGGGCAGGACTGTATTTGCCTAGAATCCCAGCACTAGGGGGCTGGGTACTGGGATGAGAAAAGGAGATTTTGGGAACTCAAAACACTGAGCTATTGGTTCAGGGAGGAGCCCTGTCAAGAGAATAAGGTAAAGAAGATGACACTGATATTCTTCTATGGTCTCTGCATTCACATTACATACACAATATTTTTATTCTGAAAATTTTAGTGTATATTCTTTGAATCATACCTCCTCCCAAACGAACAGAAGTTGTCACAAATATTTAATCTCATCAAATAAGCTTAATTCTCTAAATTCTGTCTAATCTTCAGTTTGGCAAATGTACATCTATCTAGAACACTGAATTCTTTAACTTTCTAAGACCACTTTTTCTCTGTGTCTGGGAAAGTAGCATCGATTAGATAAGGCTACTAAACACTGAATGAATCACCTTATCATTTCAAATAGCACTCTTCAAGTGCCAACAGATGGTAATCAGAGCAGGGGTTTGTGTCTGGGGGGGGGGATGGAGGACTCGTTAGCTGTGAGGAGACTTATTAGGCCTTACTTGATCTTCAATCAGGCAACTTTCCTACTGTGTATACTCAATTTTGTAGTTTCACTTAAGAAAATAATGGCTAAAATGAGTTTGGAAATTGCTGCTTTGAAGTTTGAGATTCTGGAGGGAAGTATATGGCTAACTGTACCATTTCTTTTATTCTTTAAGAGATTTTAATTGTGTGTGTTCAGGTGTGCTTGTGTGTGTGCACACGCACGTGCAGCCAGAGGGCAATGCCAGGTCTCATTCTTCAGCAGTGATTCATCTTGTTTTTTGAGGTGGGGTCTCACTGGCACCTGGGCTTGCCAATTACATGAAGAACCCCAGGATTTGCTTGTCTCCATTGCTGCGGTGCTAGGGATCAAGGTGTGCTGGGGATCGAACTCAGGTCCTTAGGCTTGCAGAGCAAGCACTTGGCACACTGGACTGGCTCCTCAGCTCTCATTGTCTTTGCTAGCCTAGTATAACCCTTGACATACAGCATGCATTTACTAACAATTTATCTTACTTTCTCTGAGTTTTATAACACTAGCACATTATTGATGTTAATAATAATTTTCAAATAAGCTGGCAAAAGAAAGCCATCTACACACTGAATCACCACTCACTCTGTTAGGTACTAGCTACTAAAACAACAAACTAATCAAAACATGAGCCTTATAGACTAAGTATATTTTTTTAAAAATACAAATGATAGAGAAATTAGGGGAGAAATTCTTTAAAGTAAGATCAGTGGACATTGAGAAAAGGAGGGACAGCTGAAGAGGCGCTGACCCCTGGGGTGGAATCTGCAGGGTAGATTAATGTGACCTGATGCACCTGCACAATGGGACGAGCTGGCCACTGTGAACATCTGCGTGGTAAAACACTTTCCTGGACAGATGCAGGGAAATGGGAAGAACGGCCCGTCAGGCAGACGGATAATGCATCTAAAAGCATACTGTAGGAATCGTATGGTAACCAAAAGACAAGAATAATCTAAAGATGGACAACCAGACAAGAGGCTCAACCAGGACCTGCACGCTGGCCAAGGGGCCTGGACCTCATAATCCTTAAGGCCTCAGAAAATATTTATGAAAGCCAAATAACTAGATTTGTATTTCAGGATGAATTCTGTAAAGGAGTATTTTGTAAATATGTAAGAAACTAGAGGTAGCAAGATGTGTTGAGCATGAAAGGTAAGTGCTGGGTCAGGAACAGAAATAAAGAGATAGCTGTAAGGTAGGACCAGTTCTTCACTGTAATTAAACAGCCTACTTTGTAGATATATTGAATGTTTTGAACTCTATCTTAAGG
Source organism: Uromys caudimaculatus (assembly GCA_028551405.1). Classification (NCBI taxonomy): domain Eukaryota; kingdom Metazoa; phylum Chordata; class Mammalia; order Rodentia; family Muridae; genus Uromys; species Uromys caudimaculatus. The sequence continues at coordinate 62,146,669 of CM052707.1, read as the reverse complement.
GAAGATGAACTTGAGAGTGGACAGACCCGAGAGAGATGGGCAAACTGAGGCTCGCTTAGCCTACCGCACTGCTGAGTTTCCTGTAGTGCAGGTGCATGCATCCCATACACTGCTTTTTTATACTGTCAATGTGGGAGAGTCACAGTTGCAACGGAAACCTTATTCTGGATGGCCAGTAGAGACAAAACCACTATTTGATTCTTACTTTAGCTGTTGTTACTAAAAACATTAAGAAATACAGTATTTCCAAGTGCAAGAAAGGAATTAGAAATCGCTGTTGCTGACCAAGGAGGCTGGAGAAGAGTTAGAAAGAGTAGCATGAGACAGACCCAGTACACACTACACAGCACCCACCAAGTCTTACACTGCAAATAGTTGTATTTACAATAAACACCACTGTTGGCCTGGAGAGACGGCTCAGCTTATAGGAGCATTTGCTGTTCTTGCAGAGGACCTAAGTTCAGTTCCCAGCACCCAGTTGGCTCAGGACCATGGGTGACTCCAGTTCCAAGGAATCCAACGCCACCTTCTGGTCTCAATGGGCACCAAGCATGTATGTGGTATAGACATATACGCAGGTACTCACACATACACATAAAACACAATAAATCTTACAAAGAAATGATTGCTAACGAATACCTGTCCTTGGTAGAGGCCGGCGTCCTGGATGGTGCTGTCTGGTTTATTCAGTGGCTCAAATGTGTTACTCATGTACTTGTTCCACAGTCGGGCCTCCTTCTCATCTGGAATATTGAAGATTTTCCTTATTTCCTTTTCAATTGTATCTGAGATTTAAGAAGGGAAGATATGTTAATACAGTACATTTAAAAACAGTTTATTCACTACAAAGAGCTAAATTCTTATCAGACTAAACACTATAAATTTATTAAAATAAGGATAAAATAGCAAAAAAACATAACTATGTAAGAAATAATTTAAAAAGCTTTGACTTAAGATTTTCTATGTGCTGTTAAGGGGGGGAAATGATAATTTTAACACTGACAGATGATTATTTGAGGAATATAAGATTGTAAAAGGTAAAAATTAAATTGTCTAACACTAGCCGGGCAGTGGTGGCGCACGCCTTTAATCCCAGCACTTGGGAGGCAGAGGCAGGTGGATTTCTGAGTTCGAGGCCAGCCTGGTCTACAGAGCGAGTTCCAGGACAGCCAGGGCTACACAGAGAAACCCTGTCTTGAAAAACCAAAAAAAAAAAAAAAAAAAATTGTCTAACACTAAAATGCAATTTGTCCCACTGGATAGACTTTTAATACAATATAAAGTCACTGCGTTTCTAAGACTATGTAGGAGTTAGAAAGTAAAGCATGGGAAGGAGACACCAACAGTGGAAAATATTCACATTCATAACGCAATCAAGTTAAGAACATCTCACGCTGAAACAAGTCCTTTACGCTGTGCGGTTAAGTGTGGGATGGTAAAAATACATCCAAATGTCACTTTTTAAGCAGGAAGACACTTGTTACACTTGTCTAACGTGTGTGTCTCTTATTTGCATGTGAGGAGGCATGGGCATGCATGCGTGTGGTGGGCAGAATACAACTCGAGTGAGCTGGTCCTCCCCTTCTACCACGTAAGCGCCAGGGATGAGCGCAGACTGTCAGGCATGGCTGCAAGTACAGCGGTCCCTGCTGAGCCACACCGCGGGGAGACACGCTGCGGGCCCAGTGCACCCCAGGTCTTTACCTGAGGGACTGCAAGAGAAGGCGGTTAATTACTGAGACAGGGAGGAACATAGCTTAGCTTTACATATAATTAAGATTCTTAGCAGACATACGTGAAGATGAAAGGTAGCTGAAACTGGAAGTAAACGTGTTGGGTAGAACATTAGTAAAATATTCTTAAGCCAGAAAATTAGATAAATTATTAATTTTTATTAATAAAGAATTTTTAGGAGGCCTTAGCAGTTGGCCTCAAATGTTGATTTTTATCTCCTACTGGACATGTTCAGTGCCAAGACAACAACTTAGAAACTAAAACATCAAAGTATTTCATCCCTAAGATGCCAAACTATTTCAAATAGTCTTTTGTTATTATTTTACTACAAATCATATAAGCAGTACAAGCTGAAAGCAGAGTTATTTTATTAATTTAGCAGCAACACAAAAATGGAAATTTAATTTTCTAATTTTCAGTAGACAATTTATTTGAGCTTTTAAAAAATCAGTTTCAATCAAGTTTTTAAAAAGACTACAGGGGTAAGTGTGTGTGTGTGTGTATATATATATATATATATATCCATATATCCATATATATATATATATATATATATATATATATATATATATATATCTATCTCCATGTTTTGCTTATTATCCTAATTTTAAGCAATCTGAAAAACATCCATTTACCAGAATAAGAAATTTCAAGTTCTACAAACATTCAGTTCATTTACAATTTATGACATCTGTTCAATGTCTGTACCCTTAACAAGTGTCAGGATAGCTAAAGTATTTGGGTTAAAATCTGCGTCAGATCAAGTGTTCTGATAAACAGATATTCTGCCTAAGTTACATTTATCCTCTGTAAATTTTTATTTGTATGTCAAGGAAAAACTTCCTAATGGTTGTTTTCAATGTAAAACTTAAAATCAGTTGATTTCCAGAGTTTGTAAGTAAAATAATCGCCTAAACAAAAGTTTCTGATAGACTCAGATTTTCTACAACATTTTTGTTAAAATAAAGATTTATAAATTACTAGAGATTTTATGATTACTTAAAATGTAGCTTATTTATATTCCAATTGGCTACTGATCTCTAGCTGGCTTTTCCAGAGCCAAAAGGTGGTGTGCAGGTGCTAGGTGGGAAAGTTTTCAACAGCCTGACCCAGTCAGCGATATGCCTTTGAGCATGATGGTGGCCAGAACATCTTGCAGGTACCCAGTGGCTGTCTGACTGGAATTCGGGGTAACTCAACAGACAAACTCCTGTTGGATACTGTCCACCTGGACAAGAACCTGCGGCTGGACAGTCACATGCCCTACATGATGACTGCTATTACGACTTGGCTAAACTGGTCTAGTTGCCTTAAAGTATTTCTTCTTAAAACCGTGAGTACAGTCTCTTATTGGCTTGTATTTTCCCATAAGATCACTGTTATTACTATCTTTTTAATAAATACTTTATTTGAAGATAAATGTGTTAACATTGTGCATTATAAAGGTAATAGAGAAGACAGGCTAATGGGGGTAAATAAAATCAAATAATATCATATACATATATGAACGTTTCACAGTTAGATTATTAGCATACACAATTAACATGTGTAATTAAAGCAACGTGTTAAATTCATTGTCAGTATTTGTGCATTTGTATTTTTTTATGGCTACAGGGAAGTGGGTCCACTGAGAGCTTGAGACTGTTTTTCAAACTTATTCATGAACAACCCTCAATATGCTATAATAACATCAAGCCTGCTGCCTCAGCTGCTTACCTGTAATGAAGGAAATACCAACTGGGTTTTCTTTTTCCATACTTGACCAAGTTTTGACTTAAATTTATATTTTGTTATAAATATGGCATGCAATTTTTCAAATGCTAATTTTAAAATGTATTTGGGTTTTTTAAATTAAAAGTAGCACAAACATTAAATTCATTTAATAAACATAGTAAGAAACAAGCTAGCCCACTGTAAGCTAAGACATATATACAAGGAAGCTGAGATGCTACCATGTTTATAAATAACCTCTCAAAAGGTTAGCACCACAGTTGCCTACAACCAGGAATCACAACTGAACACCTGAGGCGGTGGTTTAGACTCCAACCAGGAGTCCCAGGTAAACACCTAAAGCAGTGGCTTAGACTCCAACCAGGAGTCCCAGGCTGTCTGGGACAGGAGTTCCATTACCTATGGTGTCAGCCTTGCTAAACCTCCGCGTTACAACGTTGTTCATGTTCCCATTCTCACAGAGCTTCAGTTCTGTGAGGTAGACTTCGACTTTGCAGTGCTTTACAAACATACCCTGTTCTACCACCTTAAAAAAAAACAAAAACAAAAAAAAAACCAAATTAATATGAATTTTATCAATATATTGCATTCTCATAGTAACACATATCTTTAACAAGGCTTAAAAAAAAACTACAGATAGTCAACCAATATAATTAGCAAGTATAATCATAATTTAAAACAATAACAGTTTAGAAAAGCATTCTACTACTCTGTTAATATTTTGGTATGCCATAAACAATAAATTTACTCAAGTTTAATCAAAATGATTATATACAAGTCTTCTCTATACAATTCATGTACAGCTCTGAATAGAGAGATAGACAGATGCCTACTCTTTAACAATGCTCTGAGATAGAAAACACACATGGAACTGGAAGTACTTTAGTACTTTATATAACTGTATCTACGAGGTCTGTTATTACTATTTATGTTAAAAGATGTCTTTTTAAATGACAGCTTTGGCCCTATAATAATATATCCATTTCATTCTAAAATTACTTTGTCTGACCTTCAAATGTGTACTTAGTAAGTCTATACAACACGCAAGCAAATAAAAAAGTAGTCAAGCATGCAAGTAAATAAAGTATAAAATGATAAAATATATATTAGGTTCACCTTTTAAATAAGTATATTTCCTTTTGCTCTTCTAAAGGTTAACTGTAGGATTTCAGTCATGAACACTGTTTCTGAAAATAGTAATTGGCCTGATACATGATACATTAGACAGATATGGCAAAGGGAGGCTCCAGTGACTTACACAGACTAGCAGCCTCAGACCCAACTCAATACAGGAATTACAAACTCCTCTTTCATGTTAAGGAAAAACTGTTTCAACTCGGGGTTTTAAAAGAGTTTATCTGAAGTTTCCTGTATAATCCAATACGAATTTAATTCCTTGGATTGTTCTCTTAATTATGTTTGTTACAAATCTTTAAAACAGTCTCACAGACTACATGTCTCATATTTTAATAGGCTTAATTCACAGCGTAAAACTTAAATTTTGACTCAACTAAGATGCTTTAAATCTCTTACACAGAATGATGCTGAGTTTAAATAATGTAATAATATACTGAATTTTTATAACTTTCTTGTAGCTAATTAATAATTAAAAAACTAGGAATCAAATATTCAACAAGTTTGGTACAGGGACTCAAGAGCTGAGTAAAATCCTAAGACACTACACTACTGTAATTATATTTTACTTCACTGTTGTCTACATTACAATTTTTCTTTACTAAAATTAAATTTCCATTTCTTAACTCAAAAAAGACTGCTGCTGTTTCCTGTCTCTCAATATTTGTACTTAGTTGTAAACACCCACAGTGACTTTACCCACTCCTTTGTAGAAATGGAGCTTCAGCAAGTAGCTGAAGCTAGCCCCCTCCACAGGAGATTTCAAGTTTCAGTATTTGGGAGGCAGCGTAGGCTTTTAAACTGTTTTTTAAATTGTATTTTTATTATCATTTAGTTTAAATTTTGATTTTTGTCTCTCTGCTGGTAGTTGGGGATTATCAAGTGTCTCTTCATTATAAATTTCTAGCTTAATCCTAACTAGGGACTTGAAAATACACTGGATAATTTCTTTTATTTGATATTTTGGGAGTTTGATGACCCAGGAGATTTTACCAACTTATCAGTGACTATTATTAAGAATATGACATCCTGAACTCCTAATGGATCTTGTCAAAATATTTCTGTGAGACACATCTCTGACTTTCCCATGGTAATGTTACAGTCCACACTTTGGCTTTAACATTATTAAGACCATGCTTTCAGAAATGTTTCTTGGTTTTTACGTTATTTGGATTCTGAAAGGAATAAAGTCCTCAAAGCTAGTAAATTATTGCTCTGTTCTATTTAAGGGTTCCATCTTTAGCTTACTGCCCTTACATAAGGACTATAGGCAATACAAGTAGATGTTGGGCACTACTTTGGCAAATCACTAAATTCATGACATAGTGATTTAATCTTTTGGTTTATAGTAGAGACTTCTGCATAGGTTATATCCCTATTGTTATGGATAGCCCTGGGGCTGTTTGTATTCTGCTAATTCTGCTCTCCTGGGAGGGGCTTCAGACAGGGGTGAGTTACATACTCATGTGACTTCTTGTGAACCAATCTCCTAATGAATAAAGGAGCCAATCACTGGGCAAGGAGGAGGAACTTCCGGGGCGGAGAGAGGAGGAAGAGAGAGAGGGTCCTTTTGGAACGGACAACATGTAGGTAAGATGTAGCTACTAGAGTCTCCTGGTATGGTGGAATGGCAAGGATTCGCCCCCAGAGGAATCAGACTTTGATAAGGTTTACAAGATTAGGTTTTAGTTGATGCACCCAGAGATTGAGTTACTATTGTAACTCTGAGCTAAGTTTGTCTTGCGTTTACCTTCATGCTGCTGCTCGTCTGGGTTCCAGAGAGAAAAGTACAGCAGCAAAGTGTGGGTTTGCCTGATATGCACCACAGAGGCCATGGGGGTATTGAAGCATGGGGCTGATGTGGTAGCGATCCGCCAGTGGGGACCTAGCAATCTGACTCCGAGCTCCACGAGATAAAAGAAGGTCAGCCATTGGTCACCAGTGCATGGCTAGCCAGCCCGCTGGGGATGAGAGAACCAGGGCGTAGTGCGGGAACCTGCCATATATTTCCTTTTTTAATATTTCCCACAACACCCTATAGTTTTTTCCTTTAAGTATTCACTGGTATTCTCCTCAGGTCACTTAAGGCCCGTTAGGTTTTTACTGGTACTCATGTTTTATAGCTTTTGCTCACTGTGGCCAAAGCCACAGCTCTGTTAATATTACATACAGCATCCAGGTAACTTAACTAGCATGAACAACCTACCACTGCATGATAAATTATCTTGGACTTACTAACAACGAACACCCCACGTCATTTCTGAGGATAAAAACCTGAAGATTTAAGCTAAGATTTATGCTGATCTGGGGTGAACTTCTCATGAAGTCCCTGTCAAGCCCTGGGCTAAGCCTTCCATCACCTGAAGATTCCTTTAGAACTGATACCCACATTTCTGTGCAGGCGGGCTTCTTCCCTAGAGTATCTGCATATCTTTGCTATGCACAGCACAATTCCCCATGACAGAGAAATAAGAGGAGTGAGGAGGGGAGAAAAAAAACACACCTAAGATTTAAACTGCAGGGTTGTCTATCTTAAAATATACCACAGCAGGTGTATGAGAACATACCAGTAATCCTAAAACTAGGAAATCAGCATCAGGAAAACAGACAGGAGGATAAAGAATTTAAGGTCTTTTTTAGCTTCCTCTCCTTTCTGAAGGATTCCTTTCTGGGCCACAGAATTCTGGGTTGGCAGTTATTTTCTTGTAGTACACAGAAAGTGGCTCACTGTTTCCCGGCTTCCATCGTTCCTGCTGGGAAACCATTTCTTTGACTTATGCTTTCTTGAGGACAATGTATCCTTTTGTCTAGCACTACTGTGGAGAATCTTTTTGTCTTGTGAACTTTTGATATGTGTTTGTATTTCTTCAGTCTGAGCCTGTTTCCTGACTAGATTTGGTATCTCAGCTTCAGCTGTCCCGTCAGGCACTCCTCTGCCTGAGATTTCGGTGATGCGGATGCACGTTAGACTTAGTCACCATAGCAAGTACAACTGTGCTTTGTAAAGACAGTCTGGTCTTTGCTATAAATCCTACACTGCATATTTTCTACTGATACCAACTGGTTTAAAGATTCCCATTCACTGTTTACAACTACACTGAAATGTAAACTGGATTACTAGTTTCAGAAGTGGTGGGATCTTGTTGAATAGTCTTGTACTACTTTTCAGTTGTTACTAAATCTAACATCACATTAGTTGTGCTCCTAAGGAGCCCTCTCTACTGTTACTTTTCTAGTTTGGCCACACTGCCTCTGTCCTTACTACCCTGCTTTCTGGTCAGTCTGCTTTTAAGGCTGTGCACCTGACACTCAAGTTGAAATACTTCGAATAAAATTCAGAGCTGGACATCAGACTCTAAGAAGTCAGTGTTTATTTCTTAAAGCACCTTTTCTCTGTATGGGTAGAGTACAATGAGCCTTCTTAGACCTACTGATTTAATGCGGAGAAATGACGCTTCTCTAACGAACAGGCATCCAAACAACTTCATGAATATTAACATTTGAAAACTATATGTTGAAAATTTGCATTTTTCAAAAAAATTTTTTCACCTTATTAAGAACAAATATATGACCCTCTAGCAGACTTCTCAAGCTTTTCTTTATTCCGTGTGAACTTTTTATTGTTTCTCTTTGCTATTTCCATAGTCTTCAAAAACCACACTTCAGTACATCTTTTTTAAAAGACTAAGAATTTTTAAAAGTCAATAAATTGGTTGGTAGATCTAGTACCATTCTGAAGTGTGTAGCATATAATGTGCTGCAAAGATACTGTAATGTGTTCGTAAGAAAAAGTAATATACACACATTTCCTTTAAGAAGTAAGAAAATTCACTGAATTCTCAATATGAGCTACTCCACAAAAATATATTTATACTCGGTTAACTCTCAAACATACCTTTCTTGCTATTGGCTCTTGGCCTTCCATCAGCGTGTACCAGCTGACAAGTTTATTCCAGCCCTCAGTCGGCAACAGTATGTAATCCAACTCATCGATAAGGTGCTCCTTAAGTGACTGCGCGTCACCATCTACAGAGGGAAAAATAAACTCAGCACAGAGCAGGAGGGCACAGTCCACAGCTCTCAATACACGGCTACGCACAACACAAATACTGAAACTCATGAACAGAGTCTGAAGTATTTACAATAATGAACTCTGAAAAAAACTCCAAGAAGGTTCAAAATCAACATATTTCAACATAAACCATTGCCAGAAAAACTTCCCAAGGTTTTTCTTAGATTCCTAAAATACTAACACATTAATATTAGCTAAGATACCATCAGAAGAGGTTCCTCAAATATTTTGAGTATCAGTGATTCAGTGGGAGCCATTCTTACATTAGATAATTAAGTGTAGGAAATTCACGAATAAGTCAATAACTTTTTTCTGTTTTAGGACAGGGTCTCATGATGAGGTCCAGGCTGGACAAGAATTTGTAATCCTCTTGCCTCAATCTCCCAAGAGTTGGTATAGGCATGCTACAAGCTGGTATCAAATTAACAACATAGTAAATGACTCCAATATATGTAAGCCTGGAAACTGTGATAAAAAAATTTTTAAAGTTATTTTGTAAAGCATCTACATTTTTCCAGAAGATCCACATTCTGGATTCATTCCCAAGATGAAAACAGTGGTAGTTGCAGAGAAGTGACTTTAATTATAAGATGCTTTCAAATGTCTAAGCTCAGCTCGGGACTTTTGTATAATTCAGGGCAGAAACCTAGGAATGATTTCCTGAGTCAGAACAATGTCACTGTCCCATTCTGGGACTCATTTATCAATTGATCATCTGAGGTCCCAAAGGACTGAAAGAGAACCAGCTCAATGAGTTACAACTAACCCAAAGGTGATTTTCTTGCCCTGAGTTGATTTTAATCATCAAAGGAAGGAACACTGTTTTCTGTGGCATTTATGACAAGAATATTCTACGCCTACAGAAAAAAAGCTCAACAGAGTAATAGAATATTATTCTTTTAGAATTCATCTGTGGATTTCTGGAGTTTGAGAAAGCTATGTTTTATTTATATAGAAACAAAAGTTGGCAGCGTCTGAATTTTACATGATCTTCAAGAGTAGAAGTAAAACAAGTACTGGTTAAAAATGGTTACATTTACTGTGAATGCATGGTACATACACATATGTATCATGGCACACACATGGGGGGAGGTCAGAGGGCAACTTGGGAGAGTTGGTTCTCTCCTTCAACTACATGGGTCCTAATGGCTGATCATGTCCTCAGTCCTGGTGATAAATGCCTTTACCATCTAGGCCATTTTACCAGCCCTGGGTATGAATTTTAAACACAGCCTCTTTAACTGTGACTGTAATTTCTAAATTGTCAGCAACTACAATTTGGAATACATTGTCAGACACTCCGAGGGTGAAGGAAAATGACTTATGCTAAGTAAGCAAGCCTTACTATGAGACGTCACACAGCAGGTAACTATGGCACACACACTACTGTGAATTCTCTAAACAGTCTTGCATGATGTGTGTCTTTACTGTGAGAATATATCCAAAGACACTAAGTAACTTGCCTAGGGTAAACATACAAAATCAAGAGCAATGGATGGAGCATTACAGTCTAGAAAACCTTGCTATTAGCTGGGTATGGTGCTGGTGCACACCTTTAACCCCAGCACTTGGAAGGCGGGAACGAAGGTCATCAGCTACATAGTGTATTCTGTTCAAAGGCCGACCTGAGCTTAGAAGGAAGAAAAAAAGAGGAGGGGGTAAAATTCTTGTTATTTTATTCTACGTTTATTTTTTCAGAGTAACAAAGAATTAGGTAGCTTCATTTTCATCAGCAAATAGACCAAGAGATAAGTTATTCAAGCTTCAATAAACACAAATTTGCAGAGACTCAATTCAAACATGAATGTATATATTCTAATTCCATGTGCTTTGCCATATAGTACAATATAACCTGAAGAAAACTTTGTAAGAATTTAAAAATCAAGACTTACGTGTTATTTTCTACATCTAAGTTCAGGCAAACAGTCTGACACTATGTGACAGAATTCACATAATATACTTAGTAGACTGAATAAAAATAACCACTTTTGTGTGTGTAGAGAACACCTTTCAAATTAAAGAGAAGGGATTAGCTTTTGATTTATCACTTCTGTATCTAATGAGATGTAACTGTTGAAAATAAACCATATTTACTTAAATTACACAAATTGGTAATTTTTTGAACAGAGGAGACAATGTATTAGGTTACAACTGCAGAGATTCCAGTGGCTGTAACGAGCTAACAGCTGGAGCCACATGCTTTTACAGGACAGAACACTCTGACCATGAATTCTAAGTCTGGGCTGAGCATATGTCTGAGCACTGTCCCACTGTCCCCTGCATGATGAGCCAGAATGGAGGGTCACTCCTACTTGCCTTTCCATCTTTATAGTCCTGTATGCTGGCCTCACACTTGTCAAGCTCGGGCTACATTATAGTAATGAGCTTGCTCAGGCCTTTCAAACATGGCTCCACAGTCAAAAGAGCACCTCTGGTCTGAATGTATAAATGAATTTTGTTCTCAAGGATGGGTTGTAGTATAACCAGAAAATTCCACTTCCTGGCTCTTCCTATTGTGCAAGACAGCTAATTTCCTTCTTGTGCAAGACAAACGTAACATAGTGTCTATGTGTTCCAACTGCTAGGTCCCTTTCAAGACTAGTTTACTCCTCCTTTAGCTCTGTACATCGCCAACCCTGATATTTTTCTCTACAGCTGCTCTTTCTTTTATTACAGGAGCTTCCTGGGTCTTCACGTGGTGCAGGGGCAAAGGGAGCTGTGTCTCATGCTACAAGTATATGGGCAAGGCAGAGATAAGCTCTGTCCTGGCTACACAAATGTAAAATGGCAACTCATCTATCACTCCAAAAGTTCTCCTGTGGCTCTGTAATCTCTCCCCTCTTCGGTCAAGAATCTGTTGTTATGCTAATCTTTATCCACGCTTTACAATGGACTAATTGGTATTTCTCAAACTAATCTACATCACCTATAAATGTACATAAAACAATATGCTCTCTTTTTGTTTGGCTTCATTTATACTATTATTGTTTGAGAACTATAGATATCTATCAGCAATTTGTTCATTTTAAAGTGCTAACAGGGTTTCATCATCTGACCATACTATCATTTGCGGATGCATGCAGACACCGACAGGCACTTGGGCTGCTGGCATGCTTCTATTACGGATAGCACTATGTGAACACTCATGTGGAACTTTTCTTATGGGCAAATGCTTTAACTTCTCATAGTCTCTCAGGTGAATATCTCGCATGCTATGACTGGGTACTATGGCTAACAGATGTTTAGCTTTAAATCTATTTGTTGTCCATTCTAGTTAGCAAGTGTCAAGAGTGATTCTCTTAAATTTTAATTAAACAATACATCTGTAGTGGCAACACACTGTGGATGTATGCATCAAACCCAGGGCTGCACATCATTCTCATAAATTTTTTTTGTATGTATGTATGTATGTATGTATGTATGTATGTATGTATGTATGTATGTATGTATCTATCTATCTATCTATCTATCTATCTATCTATCTATCTATCTATCTATACCATGAGGCATCCAATACCCCTGAGCTAAGTAAAGTCGGAGGCAGCTGTAAGCTGACAATGTTGGTGCTGCAGACTGACTTGGGTCCTTTGCAAGAGAAGCACACATTGTTAACTGCTGAGCTAGCTCTCCAGCCTCTACACTCCCCATTTCTTTCATACTAATAAAGGTGAACATTTATACCTACTCTTTTGGAAAACTATTTTCTTCTTTGGCATAGTAGTATGTGGATGCACAAACTGTATGGGTATATTCACGTGTGTGCAGTTACATGTGCATGTATGTAGAGGGACGGCTTGACTGGGCATTCTTACTCAGTAGCTGACCACCTCATTTAAGACAGGTGTCGCAATGGTCTTAAGACTTAGCAGAGCAGACTGGCAGGACAGTGAGCCCAGGTCTCCTGGTCCACAGCACAGAAGTGATAGGTGTCCACCAGCATGCCTGGTGTTCACATGAGGCTCAGCCTCAAGTCCTCGCCCTCATGCCATAACAACTTACCACTCTGCTACCTGACCAGCCCCTCTTCTGGAAAAGTAATGGGAAAGATTTGTTCAAGTTTCTTGCCTATTTTTCTAACTGGGCTTAATGTTTTCTTAAAAGTAGGTTTTATTCTTTTGTGGTAAGAGAATATACTCTGATGTGAATGCTTCTAATTTTATGGAGACAGGTTACGACCTAGAATGCAGTCCACTTAGTTAAATGTTTTCAGATATAAGCCTCAGTTGGGCTAGGGATTCTCAGAGTCTTTCTATGGATGTGTCTTTCTTTTCTGCCTTTGCACGTACATCATCAATCACAAGGGTTCGTTTATTTCTTATTTTTAAATCTGTCCAGGATCCTATAATGTTCACCTTACAAACCACAGGTCAGGGCATACTCTACTCTTCTTGTTCCTTCATCTTGGAGAGCTAGCTGTGCTAGGCGCAGCAAGCCACTGCCTCTTACTTTTAGCTTTCCCTATCAAATCTAAGCTGCTCCCAGTAGCACCTGAGTGAGACACCACAGAAAGCAGTCTTCACGCAAGCACATGGTACAGGCTCGGGCTATCCCTCTACTGTGGGGAACAACCATCCAGTTCTGCAGCATCTAACAAACAGGGCTGTGGTAACTAAACCAAGTGCCTTCCTCGTCGTCCTTTGCTCTTCAGTCCTAGGCATCCAAACCACACCAGTATATGTCTACATACAGAGCTTAGACAGAAACCAGGTCTGCGACTGTTACCAACAAGCCAAGATGCTGGAACGTGCCTCTTTTCTTACTGCCTGTCCTAGCAGAAAAGCCTCGGTCTCACAGAGTATTCTAGTACAGCAGCCAGTCATGTACTACTGTCCCCTGTGAACAGCTCTTAGACGTCAGAACTAGCCTGGTCCACTCAGTGCTCCGTGTGAGGTGCAACACCAAGCAACTTGGCCATGAGTGGAGCTTCAAGGCTAACCAGACTCAAACCTAGGATGTGATAAATACACATTCTTTATTAGGATGTGTTAAACATACACTCTTTATTGTCCTTCTCTTAAATGGAAACACCTCATGTTATAAAATCCTTTTAAAAATAATTTTAAAATATATCATTGTGTTACACACAGTGCAGGTGCATGTCCCAGTGTGGATCGTGGATGGAGGTTAGAGCTTCAGTTATTCAGTACTATGGTCTCGTTCGTCCCTCTGACTCCAACGGGACCACAGTGGGACTGATGGTGGCTTACTCTCTTTAAATGTAAGAGCTGAAGGGGCTCTGGGAAATCGGGAGGGTTGAAGAAGGACAGTGCAAAGGTCAAGAATGCAAACATATACTGGTGAGCACTGACTCTGAGAATGTCATATATCCATTAAGAAAAACAACATGCGTCATACCATTTCCCCAAACCAGAAATAGGCCTCATGTTAACATTTCAATTCTAAACCATCACATCATAAATATGAAAGAGAAATGTGTCACATACATACAAAATAATTACAGAATGATCTCAAATAAGTATCCTCTCTGTGTGTGTCTGTGTTGATTCTCTGTGTTGGTCTCCTGTCCAAGGAATTCAGGTGTGTGCTACCTGCCACGCCATAGGTGCAATGAATTTCTAATTCTCAGTCTGCTACATTAACATCCTGCATTATTGTACCCATGGACACTTACTCAGTAAACTTAACACATTTACAACTTCACTGAAGAAGAGAATACCTTTGAGAAGTCCGGAGTTATCGATGGGTCCAGGATAAACATTTTGATCTCCCATCTGGTATTTATCCCAACTGTCAAAGCCAACATATTTTTTCCACTGTTTGAACCACCGACTATCAACTAGATACCTAAAAAAGACAAGACGCTGGTTAATTAAAATACCTGCAAATACAAGAAGAGCAACAATCTGCCTTCTGTTACTCTGTGTTGTATTAAAGAGAATGTCTACTTCAAGGGACTAAGAACAACAGTAACGCCTCGTTATAGCCGCACTGCACTTCATACGCAGAGGAAAGACTTGGTTTGTACAGACATTCCATCGTTCTCAAGCAGTCACCACGTGAGGTCATGTGCTGATACAAGACTGGAAAGCAATCCCTGTAGCAGTATACAAAAGCGTTCAAATGATAAAGTCAAGGAAACCCTTGTCAGGTGAACAAAAGTTGTAAGAATCCCTAAGAATTTAAGTACAATGTAATATGTAAAAAAGGCTCGATGAGATTTACAAATACAGTATGTATATCACAAGCGTTAATGTAGTTTTAAGAAAGGAAAGCTTGTTACTAAGGGTTTTAAAAGTTATGTTAATTGTAGTCAAACTTAGAAATAATAGTATATCACCCAATTTTTCAACACTACTACTGTGTACTGTCTTCCCATGACGGTCCTATGAAATCTTCTGGACACTATTATTTAGCCAGGTTTGACTGCAGGTCAAACCAGCAGGAAAGGTTAAGGAGCTGCTTAAAGCCTGGTGTGCAATGCATCTCTGAGGGATCACCATTCTAACAGTTTTGGGCTTATATACAGCACTAGAGAAATGAAAAACCCACAGTTATGTCTGAAAATAGCTAAAGCAAAGACACCAACGGAACAAAACCTTCTAATTCTTAAGGAATATTCATGAGCAGTTCCCTTCCCTAACAGTGGATCTGAAGTCGGCAGTGCCCCAACCCCACTGCAGTTATGCAACTCAAGGCCCTCCTTGTGCTGGAAAACTCTCTGAGGTAGTAATTCTTAAGAAAGTCCATTTCTAAAGTTATACTTGGTTTAAAATCCACACACAGTACACATAATATGTTGATATTTTCTCATGAAAATATGATCCTCTGCACCTAAATTCTTTTTATAAAAAGCCAATAAGTACATCCAAAACAAGAAAATCACTCAATTTTAGATTTTTCTGCCTTTTCAATTTAGTTAAGATACAAAATCATGTGACTTGCTTTCTTCTGAGATTAATGTCACACTAAGAGACACTTGTCCTATTTCATTCATCTACACATTTATTATTGTTCCAATTCTATAGTGTTTTAATTTCCTCAAACAAGATACTGTATATATAAAACATTTCCTTCAGCTTATTGCTATAGTTGGCTTAGCTATATGTGTTGTATTTTCAAAAGAATTTTATCAGGTTCTACCAAAAAATAAGATTATGACTGGATTGCACTGAAATTAATAGAAAAATTGGGGGAGACTGTCTTTCGATTCACAGGAATGGAATATTTCTCAATTAGGTTCTATTAATGTCTTTCAATAAATGTTAGCATTTCTCTCCATAAGAATTCAAGGTAATTTGTTGGAAGAAAACACTTCATTCATACAAAGTACTTCATTGTTAAATAAGTAGTTAATACTTGGGGTCAAGAATGAAAAACAATCCCCTTTGCACTTTACAAAAACATTCAATGTTAAAAATTCACGAAAACCCCTTGTCTATCTAGCAAAGTCTGACAAATCCATAGAGAACCTCAGTTTCTGCTGTATCTTACTTGTCTGCTGGGTATGGAGGCCCACGTGCACTCCCAGTACCCAGGAGACTCAGCAGGAAGAATGCAAGTCTGAGGTCAGCCTGGATATCCAAGCCAGCAATAGACACACCAATGCTATCTCAAAACCAAACCAAACCAAAACTCGTTTCTGGCAATTAACCTTTATAGTTCTTGGTAGTTTTGTTATTTTAATGGACACATAGAAACCCTGTTTAGGGGACCCTGTGATGTACTATCTATGCCCACAGTGCAATACTATTTTACATCAGCATGAACGGAACTCCATCAAGGACTTATACAGCGCTTTCTTCTAGCTCTTTGAAATATACACTACATAATCGGCACCTCTAACACCAGAGTGTAACACCAGAACTTAGTTCAAACAACTCAGTTTTCACAGACCAAACTCTCCCTAGTCTCTAAACATTCAACTCTTAACTGCTCTGAGATTAACTTTTAGATCCACACTTGAGTAATTTATGGTTTTTTTTATACCTGCCTTATTTTACTTACTACCATGTCAGCTACTGGTTACAGGGTTTTATCCTTTCTTATGGGAAGAGCAGTATTCCACTGCGTACCTGCACATTTTCTTTACTCAGTCATTGGCTGGCAATGGACACTGAGGCTGTTTACAGGAAATATTTTTTAAATCTCATATCCACCAGCTGTCTGAGTCTATTTTGTTGGAAATGCCCTTGAGATTTTCCTTTTCTCTCAAACACACAGTCCAGTCTAACCTGGCATTCCTGGATTCTCCTGCATCAGCCTCAGGAGTGCTGGGATTAGTGCAGATGCCAGCACACATTTGGCTCTTCTTGATTTGTTGCGTACAAAACACTTAATGTTGTTACTGTAAATGGTTTTCTAATTCAACGTTCACTTCCTAGCTAAGCACTGACCAGGACAGCTACATTAGGCTAGAAGAAAAACTTTATTTTTGAGACAAAGTCATCTTGCAACTCTGGTGCAGCTGCAACTAAGTATGAAGACCAGGCTAGCTTAGTACTTCTAGAGATCTGCCTGTCTGCCTGCCTGTCTCTGCCTTCCCTGTGCTACCACATCCAGCTGAAACATTTTTTTAAAAATAGGACTATCTAAACTTTTACCATTTGATAAAATAATTTGCTATTGTGCTAGACAGACCACCTTCTATTTAATGTGTTTTTATACTATCATGATTTAGTATTGATTGTGTGAAAAATTTCTGCATTTAGCATGATTTCATTCTTTTGCTAAAATTAGTGTAACTTTTCATTTCTTTATTTCTAAGAAGCTACTTTTGTGAGGATGGGGATGGTTAGTCTCTAGGCATCTGATAGTATATCACCGTTGGGGAAACTGCATTTGTTTTGATGATTAGTTAATTTTCTTAAATACTTTTTGGCTTTTACCTTTAAAATGGAGACACAGATTCCCCAAATAGTTGTCTTAAATACCTATAGCATTAAAAAGCAGAAATGTGAACTTGAAATGACATTAATACGATAATTTAAAATGTCCTACATTAAAAATGTAGAATTTAAGAAATGTACAATTTACACAACAGTTAACTTTCTATATACTGATACTATAACAGACTTTTTAAAAAATATTTAAGTGCTTTCAACACTATTTTCTCTCTAAAGATTACATTTCCACTGCAGACTTCTATATCTTATTTACTGAATTATGTAGGAATGTTCTGGAAACTTTAACATGCTAGAATGCAATTGTTATGTCAGGTCACTCATAAGAACAATGAGAACACCATCTTCTACCTATTAGAATGGGTGTCCACTCAAGAGCTGGTGAGGGTGTGGAGAGGAGGAGGAGAAAGTAGAACTCTGGAGCTTTTGATAGGAGTGAAAAATGGTACATTACTTATGAAAAACAGCATGGAGATTCCTCAAAATTAAAAAAAAAAATAGAGCAACTATATATGATCTAGCAACCCACTTCACATGACACTTAATATCAAGATGCTGAAGACATATATACATTTCCATGTCCACTGAAGCATTAAGACACAAAAACCTAAACATCTACACATAGATAGCTAATAAAGAAAATGTGGACTAGACATACAGCTTGTAAGAGGAAGGAAATCATGGTCTATGTACTAACAGATATGCCTGGAGGGCATTATGCTAAATGAAATAAACTGCTCATATAAAGACAAATGTTCCAGGATTTACTTATATGAAGTATATAAAATATTCACAGAATCAGAGAGTAGATGGTAGGTGTCAGGAGACATGAGGAGACATAACTTGCTGTTCAGTGCTGACATAGTCTCAGTTATGCACAGATGAGCTGTGTATGTGCTGACAGTTAACAATACCGTATTTATTGCAGATCGTATATCAAGAGTTCTTATCACAAGGCCAGGAGACAGTTAAGTGGTAGACACACTGCCGTGCCTGATTGCCAGACCTCGATCCCTGATCCACACATAGTGCAAGAAGAAAACTAATCCTTTGACTTGTCTGACTCACGTGAGTAGTGTGGGTTGCCCATACCACTCCCAAATCAGTAATAAATGTAAGGAGATGCTTTTTAAAAAGTTCTTATCATGATATAAAAGTAATAGATGATGCATTGTACATTTGAGCAGTGTCTTATATATAAGGGAACAGCAGCAGGGGAAGTCAGTGGTGCCCTGTGGAGCTGGGCGTGGAAGGCGCTTCCACCCAGCGCTCTGGAGGCCAGGCCCTGACCTAACTACTTGTGAGACACCGAGAACCTGAAAACGGCCTGCTGCACTCAGCCTAAAAAATGGACATGTGCACACAGCTCAGATACACGTCTCACCTGCTTTTAAATCTTCCTGGTACTTACTGGAGAATCCGCCTTGCACCAAGATATAACACTTCTCTGTTCCATCTATAAGCAAATCTCATCTTTCAGAGTAAAATTCCATTTTACTGTGGCATTTGTTTATTTCTTAACCACTTAACATTAAAACTGTGTTACAACTGACAGATGTGTTTGTACCCTAAACCCAATACTACACGTATGTTCTGTGTTTGAGTGTTGTACCCTAAACCCAATTCTACATGTGTCTAGTCATTTTAAAAATTTTTATTATTTAACGTGTATGGGTATCCTGCATGCATTTGTGTCTGTGTGACATATGCATGCAGTGCCTAAGGAGCATGCTGGATCCACGGGACCTGAAGTTCCATCCAGATAGTTGTGAGCTGCCATGTGGTTCCTGAGGGTCAAACCTGGGTCCTCCGGAAGAAGAGCAGTGCTCTTAACTGCTGCATCACTACTCTAGTCCCATCCCTGTGGTCTTCTGCATAGCAAGTGGTTTATAGACCTCAAGCTGTGCTACAGCAGAGCTGGCATAAAAGTTATCCTTGGATGGGAACATATGTGAGAGGCTGGGAAGACAGTGAGGGCCACTTCACAATGCTGGTCAGTTGACTGGGCACGTGGGAGGAAGGAGAACCAGGGACACAGTGGAAGAGGCGTACGCAGTGCTTACACTCCTTCTGACAATTCTGTCTTATGTCATGAGGACAGTAGACTGCCTCACTCTGTACTTGGCAGAAAACCTAGAAGTGTGACATCTGTCCCAACATCATTCCTTTTGTCAGTGGACAGTGTAACTCTTTCAATTCCAGGCCAACTGTCTGGCTGCTGAGATTTGGCTCGAACACAGTCCTGTCTCCGTGGAAGTTTGCCCAGCAGACAGCAGCTTCTCTTGTATCTCCTCCTTCCATTTTTTTTTTTTTTTTTAACAGCCAGCATACAGAAGGTTTACTTTCCAACTCACATAGGCGTTCCCACCTCATTCTCACTTTTCTGACAGGGCTTTACCATCAACCTTCGGTTTCCAGTTTCCTCTTCCTCTCCAACCTAGCATGGAGGCTGGTCTTCCGATGCCAACACCAGTTGCATAGTCAACTAAACGAAGGGTGTCACAATTTTACAAACCAGCCCACCCTGTAAAACCTTAACTTGTCATGCTGATTTTGCAGGGTTGGGGGGGATGCTGGTTTTTAGCCTGTTCCTGAGTGCCAGTGTCAGAGAGGGTACTCTGTGTACCCCATCACTGCTGGCCCTCCTGGGACAGTGTAACTCACAGCAGCGAGTCCAACACCTGCACAGCGGGCGAGCCCTCGGTGCTTGCTCTTCCCAGTTAACAGGCCACACAACTAGCATTTCCACAGACGCGTCAACCCCAATCTTCTTCACCTCTGTCTTTCCTAATTTTTATCATCATTTAAATAAATTATTTCCCCAGTGATTTACTCTCCTGAGCTAGAAGCCCAGCTGCATCCTATGTGACCACTTGCGGCTCTCCTCTTTACTATTTGAAGCAGCGCCTCTGCGGCCTCCCCACTCCCTCACCTTGAGTGGCACCAAATACTGCAAATGCTCTTCCATCTCTCTCACTGCTTCTGATTTCTCTTACTTAAATCTGTTCTCATTCTGCAGCTGGACTATTAAAAGTTTTTATTGTGTATGGAGGGTGGGCTGTGGTGGGAACGACTGAGCACATACGGAAGTTAGAAACCACCTGTGAGAGTTGCTTCTCTCCTTCCTATCATGTGAGTCGAGGAATAAAACTCAGGTTGTCTGTCAGGTGTGTGGTAAGGCCCCCCCCTTACTTGTTCAGTCACCTTACTGGATCCATTGCAGGATTTTAAAAAAGAAAAATACCACTAGAGCAGAGACTTCCGGTGCTTTAGCAAAGCAAAGACAACTGTAAAGTAGTTGTCAGGTAACCTGTGGCCTGGCTCACTGCCTCTTTAGCCCTCAGATTTCAAGCGTTTCTAACCTACTTTCTGCTCTGCACCTTAACTCCATCACTTAGAAAGAACTAATCTGTATGACCCATTTTTAAGCCTAAGCTAACACAAATAAGGAATCCAAGAAGGAGGCCAGGTATGATTGTTCTTAAATTGTTCATCCAGAAAGCAAATAGACACTCATTGCTACCTCAAAGCGGAGGGGCCCCAGCTAAATGAGCCCACCACTCTCCCTGCATGTGCGCTAGGGTAAGCACAGGAGAAGCAGAAAGAGACAATGTCAGGAACACTTGAGCTTTGCTCTGTCAGTTCTCTGACCTAACTCTCTTTTAACTTTTCCTCCTACTGGAAGGTGGAGGAGGGACAGAGGACAGTAAGGAGGGTAGGGAAGGAATGAACAAAGGAAACGTGCTAGGACATATTAGGACAGCCTCTAAATAAAGTCCTGACAACTAGCTTCTCTTTAAAAATGACTTCAGTGCAGGCACACATTAGAGTCCTGACACTAGTAACCATCCAGGCACATACTATGGAATCGTGAACAAAAATCAGCACACACAGCCCTTTCTGGACCTCTTTGCACACTCTTACCCTGAATTTAGCATAAATTATTTTAAAAACATAACTATTTCCAACCCAATATATTGTCTATTGAATGTTTTCAAAGTTCAAGTGTGAGTAAACTGCTTTTCCACTAGAGGAATTAATGTGGGTTAAGCACCAAAGTAAGATGCCAGACAATCTCCAGTTGCTGAGGGTGTTATAGTGTTGTTCTACCTTATCAGATAGAAACAACGAAAACGTTGTTGTTTTGACAGTTAGCAGACCTATCTTCCTTTTCTTTTAAGTTTTATCACCATCTACCCACCCACGCACTCACCTATCTATCTATCTATCTATCTATCTATCTATCTATCTATCTATCTATCATCTACTATCCATCCATCCATCCACCCATCATCTCTCCATCATCTCTCCATCATCTCTCCACGCACCCATGTATCCGTGCTCCATATGTGACGGTGCATACATGATACAGCGTTCATTGGTGGTGGAAGGACAACTTGGAGGTGATGGTTCTCTCTTCCCACCATGTGGGTCCTGAGACACAGATGTTATTAGGCTTGGCTGCAAACTCCTTTACCTGTTCAGGTACCTTCCTGGCCCTTATATAAGTTACTCGCACAGTGAGTAGTGTTTTTACCTTTAGGTAATATATGGTTAAAAGTCAGGAGAGAGCTATTTGGGTAAAAAGATGTACAACATTTACAGTGTGAATAATACTGTGATAGTCAGCTATCATATACAACATTCACCGTGTAAATACTGTCAATTATAGCTAAGAAATATAGGGGAGGAGATAATCTGCTAACAAGATTATTTATAATAATGTGTAGTGAAATAGTGATATATACTTAAAATATTACACCATTTCAATGTATCATACTGAAGCAGGAAAGTCAAAACAACTAAAACAAAGTTGCTGAAGAAGTTTAGGCAGAAGTGGGAGGTGACTGCTAATTTTATGGAGTTTCTTTAGGGGTGATGAAACTATTCTAAAGTTGATTATGATACACACACACACACACACACACACACACACACACACACACACAGAGCTATCCAGAGAGCTGTTCACTTAGTGAGAATATTGTATAGCACATAAATTATATCAAATTAAGCTGTTATGTGTTTTTATAAATCAAAGTATGGAGGGATTACACATATATATTGATTAAGAAATGGCTTTACAGGGGTCAATTTTGAGTTGTGAGTCTTGAATGAAGAAAACCGACAAGCTGGCCCAAGAGTCACAGGAGCTGGCTGAAGCCTGATGAGCTAAGCTTGGTCCCCGGGGCCCAGATGCAGACTGCCTGTCCTATCCTGACCGCCCAGACTGCAGCAGCCTGTCCTGACCGCCACATTTGCACCCTGACACACAAGCCACACACTTACACAGTACACATGTGCGATGAAATTTTTAGAAAAGAATCAGGAAGACGTACTTGAAGTAAATGTAACACAAAGTACAGTAACACAGGATAATACAGGAAGTAGTAAATAATTTACAGGAAAGGGCAAACCCCACATGCATCAAGCCAGAAGGGATAAGACACAGACTGTGAAGACAGAAACTCTATAGGTCCCCTATATGGATAACAGACGAAATGATGTTTAACTAGAGTGACAAAGTTGGCCCCTCTGATTTCAATACTTTTTAATTATCTACTTTTAGAGAGTTAATCTGAGTATGGCTCAAGTCACTCACAGGAGGACAGTCTAGTTAGAGTCTTCTGGGGTAGACTGCCTAGGTCAGACGCCTCCTCTCTCACTAATCCACCACATGGCTGTGTACACTTAACTCTTTAGCTCCTCTATCTATAAAAATTATGCTACTTATTTCAGACATGTAAGAAAACTGTTAATACACTAGTGATATTTTTGCAAACCACACCAACAGATTTATGTATCTTCCTAGAACCAGAAAGTTCAACATTAAACTTATTCATATGAACATGATTTTTCTAAATCAACGATAAGCCTTTTGACTTATGTTACTCTGTCAAAATGTAAAAACAGAATAGAAAAACAAACCAAAATTATTAAGTTATCTTTTGCCAAAATAAAGGATCCTGTTCCTCTTTTCATGCAAGTAATTAATTTTGTCTTGAACATCCCAGGCTTTGATATAACCATGTCTATAACTTAGAATAGTCTGGCCTTGAATACTCTTGGGTTGTCTATGAGACCCTTTGGAGATTTTGGTTTTTTACAAAGGAAGCTTTTTTGTGGATACTTCTGCTAAACAATTTTCAGTAACTGTGGAGAATTCATTCCAGAACCTGTGCCTGTCAAACTAACAGAGGGTAGAAGGGGCAGTCACTATTTTTAACTCTCCTACTGGAGAAGAAAAAGCAGCCCAATACCCCCCTTTTTGTTTGGAAAGCTAGGGAGAAACCATGTAGAGGGCTGAGGAGATACTCACTTTGGGTAAAGCCCTCTGTGGGCCTAAGGAGCTGTGTCCTCACCCCAGAGCTGTACTGGGGGAAGGAGGCAGACAGTAGAAGCCCGGGAAGCAGGGGCTGGCCAGCCCAGCATGCACAGAGATGAACAGGCCCACATTAAGGTTGAGGGCGAGGATCAACTCCTATGGCTGTTCTGCCACCTCCACGTGCACCCATGGCATTCACTCTTGTGAACAAAAACTAACAAATCATGTAAATCTTAATGATGGAAAGAAGCCACTACAAACAGTAATCAAATACACATTACAAATTCCTAAAGGGGTTTTCTACCTTATTTCACAATCTGAATTTATTTCCAAAGTGCAATTCTTGATGTCTTCCTTACATACTATAATGGGTACTAAAACCCAAGGCCAGTTAGTTAGTTGCTAGTCTTGAGGTTTCTTTAGTAGTGATTTTTGTCTGTTTGTTTGAACTAGATGATAAAATTTAAGGATGTAGTCATCTCCCCACCTTAAGACTAGATAAGAAAGCCTAAAGAAGAAACTTGAGGGGAATAACTAAGACAGACTATGAATTAAGTGATAACCCAGTGAATGAAAACAGAAAGGACAAGCCAGAATGACACTACTGAAGAAAAAAACCAAAAGCCAAAACCCTAGCAATTGGAAACTTTCTGTGTGAGAACTAAGAAGAAAACAGAGTAGCCATTGTCTGCATTATATTTAGTAGTGACAGCATCACATTGTTAATACTAAGGAGAAAATGACAGCACCTATGATTTTAGAATTACAACCAGGTATTTAAACAAACTCAGAAACCCGACAGGCTTAAGGGCATGCTCTTTAAGGCACACACATTGAAAGCAGTGGCTGGTGCGGCCGCAGTCAGTCAATAAATGCTCATCTGCAGTGGCATTACCATGTAACTCACTCCTCAAATCCTCTCCTACAGGAAAGACATACAAAGACATTTTCTGGGGCCTATTTTAAGGATGGATTAAGATGTTTACATTCAGCCTGTATCAATTGTTTTTACAAAGCCCCTTTTACCTATCGGTCCATATCCCCAACAGTTTAGAGGTACCTTTCCAATAATATAACTAATATGGCAAATAATAAAGTGCTTCTCAGGTGAGAAAGGTCTCATTGTACACTCACAATGGAACAGACATGTGCAGTGATGAGGACAGCACCACAGACTGTCAGCAGCTGTGGAGCCATGAGGCCTGGCAGACCTTCAGGACACTCCTGACGAACGGGGCAACATGGTTGTGCCTACACCTGCCATTCTCTTCTACATGTTTTTTGACTTTACAAGTTCATTAAAACAGTACCAAATTTTTTTTCAGTTGCTAATTATGGATCACAAACTATATGTTTTTTAAATGTTAGGCTGTTCATAAGAACTTCATGTGTAGTGGCAATAAACAAATGCTTTTAAAATACAGACAGAATACTAAAACAAAATAATTGACAAGACCTTACTACCATGTTTGTTTTGATATTTCTGCAAAATAGTGAGAATGGGCCATATCACCTGTAATATAAATTTATGATTATTGATAATTAAAATTCAAAAGCCTGTTATCAGTAATGATCATGGATAATTTGGTCTCAAGAGCTTTCAAACAAAATGACGATTGTCCTATATATTCAGATATTTGCCTGTCAATCTTGAACTATTATTTAATTTCCAGAAGCAAGATGCTACAATAGTCTACATACTCCATCACATCTAAATGAACAGCCACAAGAGACAAGTGTGGGATAACACGCTAGAGTTCTGTTGCTAAATATAAAATGTGCTTTCTTTAAAGAGGAAAAGAAGTATTTTTTTCTCCTTAAAGTAGAGCTATTTTAAATAAATCTTTAAAAATAAGAGCAGTTCAGAACAGTGATTTAAGGGCCTGAACCTAAGATCCAAACTAATTATGGTCAAATTCCAACTGCTGTGTGAAGGTCTGAGTCTGGCTTCCTATTTTGTCAAATGTGAATAACAGTAGCAGTTCCCTGAATTTTAGCAATGAGTAGTTAAGTCAACATAGACTTGCAACAGCTCCTGGGCACTTAAATTTTTTGAAATGAAAAGCTATAGGCTATAGGCTTCGCAAGCTAATATTTTCTTAATATATAAGCAAGAATTGTAATTGTCACAAAAACCACCTTGTAAAAAAAAAACATTTAATACTTTAAATGTACTAATGGGGAAATTGCATAATTTGGGGGAAACGAGAAGCCCGACAGTCATGAAATAAATTCAATCACTAAATACCTCTAGATCCTGGCCCAAAAGACTTCATTAGCCCCTGATTCGCTAGCAAGCTTACAGTCAGGGGTTAAAGAAGTAAACTTGCTTCTCTACTATTTTAAGCATCTAAAATAAGAAGAATATGCTTTAATGTGACTACTTTCTATTTTAACTTTTGCTAATATGCTAATATTTCAAAAGTTTCGCTTTCTATTTTCATTTTCTGTGATATAATATATGCCCTACTTGGTGGCAAACACCTAACTTCTTCTGTTAAGTATGTACTTTGGACTGTATGTCAATGGTGTCTTTAGCACATTTCTTTTAGTGTCTGTCAGATCACCTTGTTCCATAAACCTAAACAACCAATTAAAGCCTCAAAGGTTCCTAGGTAAGACAGAAGGAATGGAGGAAATCGCTAAACATTGAAATCAATGTCTCCTGCCTAAACTGCAGTGATCAGATTCTTTGGAAATCTATAAAAACAAAAATATAGACATGCTACATAACTAACTACCAAAGTAAGGCTACTCTCCAAAATTACCTTAAATGTACCGGACTTACTAGGGGTTGTAGAAGTACAACAAGCAACACAGCTGTTTTCGTTAACAACAAGTTATTAAACACAGCACAAAATGACTGAAAATGATTAGCAGACATAATTAGTAAAACTTGAAGGAATGATTCTGATGATGATGTGCACTTCTATTCCTAACAGATCTGTTTTCAAAACCATCTCAAAAGGGAGCACTTTACATCCCATAATTTTCCCTGTACTTCATCCAGCTACCATTCCTTAGGCTCCTAAAGAGCTTACAAGTGCGCACATAGCTTTTAACCTCACCAGGAAACCCACCACCATGTGTATCCTAAAGGTGTCTTTAGTTCATCCCAAGCTAAACCTGAGTCTCTCAATTCTTTTTCTGCATTTTCTAAATTCTAATTTAACTTTGTTTATGGTTTCCTCACTGTCTTGTCAGAACGGAAACAGACACAACTAGCATTGTGAGACTACCGATTTATTCCTTGTCAATGAGTGTCACTTCGCTATCTCACCTTTTATAGGTCTGACTCTTGTAGCAATGTTTATGTACCTCTTACTACAAATCCAGCTATCTAGTTATACAGAATGTTTCTCTTCATCTCAGATTGTGTACTCAATCTGTATTAAAAAAAAAAAAAAAACACCACCCATAAACAAATCAATAGAAATGGATATTCATGAAGAACCAAATCTTTATATTTGCCTAGGTAGTTGAGTTAGTTTGCAAAGTGCTCAAGAGCTAATTTGGTGAAATTTAACACACTTGACTATAATTTCAAAATCCTTACAAAGATTTCTAGATTATGGTAAACCTATCTCTTTTTTTCTTAGTAGTAGAATCAGCATGAAGAACTGTACTAAAAGGTAGCATTGTTAGGAAGGCTGAGAACCACTGATTTACACAAAAGGAAAAATTAACAGTAAGTTAAATTTACACATTTAGCTGCTGCCTAAAAACTGGACTTCAGTTTCCTTCTTGAAGTTAAGGCATTGTAATAACTCAAATATGGACTTAACTTCGACATTTTAATGTGGTTTACGGTAACTGTCAAAAAATATATTCGCTTAAAAATAACCAACTTTAAAAGTAGTTTAATATCCACAATACACATATTTCTTAAATCATACATCACCATGAACACTAGTTTTATATATATATATGTGTGTGATATTACTCAACACAAAAACATTAGTGAGAAAAATATCCACATTCTAAAAAGGTTTCTATTTTATTGGTTGCCATATTTATATTTGTATGAGGCAATAAATGACTGGATTGGTTTTTAAAAAATGTTCTTCAATATTCCAGAGAGAACAAGCTTTATCTTTTAAGACCGAACAGGCCAAGGAAAGCACAGGTGTTCTAGGGAATGCCCAATTTCTCCTCGGCAACAAACTTGGTAAGAAAAAAATTAAGAATATAAGCAATAATGACTTAAGCCACTGGAAGGCTGTAATGCAACAAGTGTGTTTTACATCTTCACGGGTCTTAATTACAGAAAGTGTATGCGGCCTTACAAACTAAGGATCGAAGGACTTAATCATGTCTCCAAGCTGTCACCTATTAGCTTACTCGCAAATGATTCCAACCCACAGCACTTGTCTGGAATTAATGGCAGAAAGAAAAAGATTACTAAAACTTAGTATTTCGTGAATAACAGATATTTCAGAATATTTAACTGAATTAATATAGAACAAACACAATAAAGTTATTATGCGGAGGTTCAATGGCTTGGATGAATTTGCTTTCAAGTCACACTGCAAAGTATGAGATGGACCTGTGAATAAATCAGGTCTAAGTCTCTTTCCACTAGCCACACTGCAGTAACTAACAAGCACTCGAGAAGCTATAAACCATTGGTACTGATACAGAAAGAAAGAAAAGTAACTTTAAGAAAAAAAAAAAAGATATAACACACAGGCACACTGCCCTTCCCCTAAAATAGTACTTTCCCTTTATTTAAATAATTCTGTAAGTCAACTGCTTTGGCTGACAAGTGTTAAATTTTGTATATGCTTCCTCTAGTATTTAGGTACAGTACCTTTTTTGGTTTTTTTGGTATTTTACAAGTTAGAATATTAGCAAGCTTTTAAGCTTCAAGCAAGACTTATCTACTTTTTGCAGGCCTATGTTATCCTTCGAACCGGAGGGAAGGGCTCCACTTCTAAACAGAAGCGCGGCCGGCTCCTATCAAGCCAGGAGCAAAGCACAGGACCACGTGGTGTCTCTCAAAAAACCCAAGGTCCCTACACCGCTCCCTCCTTTTGACAAGGAAGTGGAAATTAGGGGTTTCCTTTTCCGTGGAGCCCTGACACAGACCACCTGTGTGGTCCCCGCCGCAAACATCCTGAAGCCCGGGTCCGGGATCAGAATGGGGAACTTGGGTGCGGACGACGCCGGCGAAGGAGTGACCGGAGAAGCGCGGCGAGCGAGGAGGAGCGGCGGGACCGGGATCTGTCAAAAACAGCGGCAGGCTCACGCCGAGCCACAGCACCCGAGCTCCGCGAAGGCCCGAAGTGGGAGCGGCTCTGCCGGAGGGAGGAGGACGGGGAACCCCGCGAGCCCCGGCCGCCGCTTCCGCGCAGCTCCGGGCGCGCACCGCTCATCGCGAGCCCCGGCCCTCTGCGCCGGTCCAACCTTTGCCCCCAAAATCTGCTGCCCCGGCGGCCGCCGCCGGACCTGTCCGCACCTGTCACCACCCGGCGACACCAGCCCGCCGCTCCCGCCCAGCTCTCTGCCCGTCTCGGGCCCTCGCGGGCCCCGCGACCCCGTTCCCTACCAGGTGTCCCCTTTCCGGAGCGAGGTTTTGAGCAGCGTCGCGATGTCAGAACGCTGGGTGTCCAGGTCCGCCGCTCCGCCTTCCGCCATCTTCTTCCACTAGCGGTAGCGGAGGCGGCAGCGACGGCGGCGGCACGCCCCGGAGCATTGTGGGAATGGCGTCCGCGGCCCCGCCCCGCCGGCAGGTCTGTACCAAATGGGACGCAAGGGCGGGGGACGGGGGGCGTGGCTCGGCGGGGAGCGCGATGTGTGCGCGCCTGCGCTCTGCTGCCCTCTCTGGTTCCGCGCGCCCTGCAGCCTGGCGTGGTCGCCGCCGCCCCAGACCTTTGAGTTTGCACGGTTCTTGTCCGGCGCGGCCCTTTTTCTCCCTGTCTTTGACCTGGTCGGACTCTCCTCGCCCTGCTGGCCCTTCTCTTGCCGCAACCGCCTCCAAACGAATTTTTGCGGGTTCACTCCTGCTGGAGGGCGGGGCCGGCTGGGACATGGCAGAAAGCGCACAGTTCCGTGACTTGGGGCTTTTCTTTCCAGCCGCAGAGTTCAAGCCCACTGAATATTGGCACAAAGAGTGCTCTGAGACCAAAGGTTTGGGCGTAGTGCCCTTCCTAGGTTCCTCCCAGCTCTCCCATGCTTGCTGTCGGTAGGGACCTCTCCTACCTTTTATAAGCTCTTTGTGACGCCTCCTAGCGCGCGCGGACACACACACACACACACACACACACACACACACACACACACACACACACACACGTAGCTGCAGTGCAAAACACGTCCCAGTTTCTAGATGAACAGGCAGTGAAAGATACATTGAATAAGGCCAGGTACTAAAGGTGGTTAGAAACGTGGGAGAAACCTCATCAGTGTCAAATTAACATTTCCCTAGATTAATTTTCATGGTGTATATGCCTGAAGTTAGACTCGATAATACAAGCTGCATTTGAAGACAACAATTACAAACGGGGAAATTGAGCCTCTTAAAAATCAAATGCCAAGGTCACGCGGCAACTGGAAATGCAAGGTTATCGCCTAGTTTTCAAATCCTGAGTACTCAGTACCTCCATGAAAGACTGAATTAAGATATAAACTCCGTAAGAGCTGGAACTAAGTTCTTTTTATAATTTGGTGTGTGTGTGTGTGTGTGTGTGTGTGTGTGTGTGTGCGCGCGCGCGCGCGCATGCACTGCAGTTTAATTTCTATACTTGTGTCTAGTACCATTCTATATCAAATGTAAAGAGGCAAATGTTTCAAAATTAGCTGAGGCAAAACTGCTGTTTCTAAGAATGAAGACAGTCACCCCAGTAAGTGACAAGTTAAAAGATGGGCAATGGTCTCTCCATTTTTAATGCCTCCTAGTTTATTTGGTGGGAAATTCAGTAAGGAAGGGCGTGGCTGCACTAGGGAGAAGTGCTGACCCTTCCAAGAGAAAGCAGAGTTTCCCTGGTTAGTGTTTGTCAGCTTGACAGAAACTAAAGTCACTTGGAAAGAGAGGAACCTTAAGTATGGGATTGCCTCCCTTAAAGTAGACTCTGACGAGTCAGTGGGACATTTTCTTGTTTAACGATTGGCGTGGTAAGCCCACTGTGGGTAGGTGGTCCTGAGGTGTGTAAGAAAACTGAGCAAGCCATAAAAAGCAAGCCCAAGCCAGTAAGCAGTGTTGGTCCATGGACTCTGCTCTAGCTCCTGCTGTGTCCATCCCCCAGTGTAAGCCACCCACACCCTCTCTTCCCCAAGTTGCCTTTGGTCAGAATGTTTTGTCACAGCAATAGAAAACAAACTAGCACAACCCGAATATATTGATGTCATACTTTGGGTGAGTCAGTACTATGACTGCTTGTTTCTGCGCAGTAGTCTTTTGTATTACTTCAGCCTCAATGAATCTAAAAGTAATTTCCATGTATGGCTATTTCTTATGTCATTTGACTACTCCTGATTATAAACCCGAGTTTTCCTAACTATGGAGATTCTCTAGGTGTTACAGATCCACCCCACCTCCCCTCTACCAGTCTGTGAAAGAGAGCCAAGCAAGTTTCCAAAGAGAGACAACTTGGTATGCAAAGAATATACTGCATCTTCAGGGCTTCAGACCTCAGCCAACACTTAATTTGCAGTCTATTTACAAATTTGAATAATATAATATTTATCTTCAGGGATTTTAAAAGCACGTATTTGCATTTATTTTCTATATGAATTGAGTGTGTGCCTGCCATAGCCTACAGTGGAGATCACAGGTCAACATGCAGGCATCAGTTCTTTCTACTATGTGGACCAAACTTGGTAAGTCACAATTATGCCTGCTGAGCCAAATTGCCAACCTAAACTTTTTTTTTTTTTTTTTTTTTTTTTTTTTTTGGTTTTTCGAGACAGGGTTTCTCTGTGTAGCCCTGGCTGTCCTGGAACTCACTCTGTAGACCAGGTTGGCCTCGAACTCAGAAATCCACCTGCCTCTGCCTCCCAAGGGCTGGTATTAAAGGCGTGTGCCACCACTGCCCGGCCAACCTAAACTTTTTATCAGTTTTTTATTTTATTTTATTTTTTCAGAAAGGATCTCATGCATTCCAGGTTGGCAGTGCAACAGAGGATGACTTTGAACTTATCTGATCTGTCTGCTTCCACCTCCCCAGTCCTGGGATGTTTCTGCAGTGCTGGGCACCAAGCCCGAGTTTCATGCTTGCTATGTAAGCACTCTTCCAGTTGAGTCCTAGCTCTAGCCCCTATTAAGGACTTTTTTTTTTTTTTTTTTTTTAAATGAAGATTAAATGGAACAATATGGGTTTGTTGCCTGAAACTTAATAACCAATCAACAAGTGTTAGCAGGAAGAATTGGAGTGGTATCAGGGTAAATTGTATCGTACGTGTGTTGTATCTCAATAAAGCTATTCTTAACAAAGCATTCAGGACTTTAAACGTGAAACCGTGTCATCTGTTATTTTGTGATCGAACAGAACCACAAAGTATTAATGCCGTTCACCCTCTCTTCTAGTTTCCCTTCACACAGAACTGCCAAAGACCATGGCCATACAGAAAAAAACAATAAACAAAAAACCAAAACCACCGTAATCTTCAGTTACACTGTGCTCAAGGGAGGGGGCCCTTGTTAAAGATGAGTCAATTCAGTGTCAGTTTGCAGGCTGATGAGATCACCTCGGAGACCTAACTAGTTTGTATCACAGTCAATAAAGTGGTTACACTCAGTGTTTCATTTACCAAGCACATAAATATCAGGTCTTCCGGATTGCTCTTTGCCTCTTTCCTGTGAGATAGAGTGTCTCTCTGAAGCTAGACTGTGCTTTATTTCAGCTAGCATTGCACTCAGCCACAGAAATGTGACTATAAGTGAGGGATTGCTACTGCTTATTTACAATTACTGTCTTCGAATTGCTTCCTAGAGTTGACCTTTTCCGTTGGACTCTTCAGTTAGTGGTTGCTATTTTCCTTTTTTTATTTCAGTGTGTGTGCCTGTCTGTATGACGGTGTGCACCTGTGTGTGTGTACACAGAGGCCTGAAGAGAATATCGGTGTCTTCTGTCATTCTCCACCCATTTACTTGAGATAGACTCTCTTCCTGAACCTGAGCCTTGCATTTTCTTGGGTATGCTAGGAGCCATTGAGTCCCAGTTATCCTCCTGTCCCTGCCTCACTTGGAGCAGGCATGCTGGGATGGGGTAGGCATGTGCTGGCTGCACTGTGGTCCTCGTGACTGCCCAGCAAGCTCCCCCCCATTACTCTCTTAGACTCTCTGTACCGTTCTTGTTCATTAAGAACCCTAGGGAGACGGGTAGGGGAAAGGAGTACAGAGTGTTGGGTGCTTTAGAAGAAGGACTTACTATGAGTAAAGGGGATCACACAGAAAATGTGCCAGTTTTGAAACTGGAGCCTTCTAGGGAGGATTTTTTTTCTTATCTTGTAATTGCTCTTTCTCCCACTCATATTTGAACAGTCCCTTGTTCAACCTTGACAGATTTCTGTACTGAACAATCGAGAGATAAGGCTTCATGTATAAATACTCCAGAAGAGAATAAGGCTTAAAGCAAGGTGCCAATTGAGCACCACAGCAGAGGCAGGTTCTCCAGAATCTATGGCTTTCTCTAGCGCCAGTTCTTGGCCAGTTTTATAGTACGAGGAATAAGTTCCATGCTGTGGAGCAGGCATCAAATCTAATCAGAAAGTGCTTGGTTACTTCCTGTCCTGGTTGAATATGGCTGGCCCAGGGAATGGCACTATTTGGAGGTGTGGCCTTGTTGGAGTGGGTGTGGCCTTATTGGAGTGGGTGTGGCCTTGTTGGTGTAGGTGTACCACCGTGGGCCTAGGCTTTGAGACCCTCATTCTAGCTGCCTGGAAGCCAGACTTCTGGTGGCCGTCTGATGGGGTCGTGTAACTCTCAGCTTCTTCAGCACCATGCCTGCCTGGATTCTGCCATGTTTCTGCCTTGATGGTGCTGGCCTGAACCTCTGGGCCTGTGGACCAGCCCCAATTAAGTGTTGTCCTTGTAAGGGTTGCCTTGGTCATAGTGTCTGCTCACAGCAGTGGGACCCTAACTAAGACAGTACCATAGCTGTCATGCTACTATTGCAGCAGTAGCTGCCCCTTGCCAGAGAGGTAATTACTGTGGCTCCTGGGGTCCATAGCTGGGTAGGAACTTTAGTGACTGACTCCCACCTCTGTTACTTGTATCATCTCCCAGCGCCATGATAGCTACCCATCAGTGAGAAACTGCAGCACCAGTCCAGTATGATTTCTCAGTGTCCAGTAGCCCAAGTGTGTGGTGTCTTCAGCAATAGAGTCTTCAAACCAAGAGCCCTGGCATTAGCTGTAATCTGGTGGCTTCTGGGACTACCTGACCAAAACTTAAAGGGAAGTATTCTATACCTAGCGCTGGAATTATCATTTCATAACCTTTGGCTTTTAAAAAGTGTTATCCACTTACCCCTACGAAACTGTCAAAGTTTTTGTTCTAAAGGAACCCCCCCCCCCCAGCCCCCGCAAGATGAGCAGTTTTTCAGTCTGGGGTGAACAGAGAAAGAGTATACAATCAATGTTGTCTTTATTAATGGAATTGAATGGAAGTAAGAACAAGTGTTAACCAGCCAGGCAGCACACACCAACGGATATGAGGCCCCGACACATCCACAGCAGAGGACTGCCGGGTCTGGCCACATGAGAGAAGATGCACCTAACTCTGGAGGGACTTGAGGCCCCAGGGAGTGGATTCTCTTGGTGGGGTGGGGGAGGAGGTATGGAGGGGGGTGAATGGGATGAGGAACAGTCGAAGGGTGGACCAGGAGGGGAATAACGACTGAAGTGTAAAAAAAGTTAATAATAATAATAATTATTATTATTATAAAGAAAAAAAGAACACATGCTAAGATTAGCTTTGCCAACTTTACAGTTTTGTAGCACTGGCTCGACAAACCCAAGAGAGCATCTACCTGAAGTCGTGCGTTTCTCTCCTCGCTTCTTCCAGGAGTTGTTCCCTCTTGTAACCCCGCTGCCCACGCATTCTCATTCATCTTTCAAACCCCTTTCCCCTGTTAGATAATCTTGTAACTTCCCCTGTCCTCACCAGCTCCCTGAACAGGCAGGAGACGCTGAAAAGGCGGGGGAGTAGTGCAAACACTGAAATAGCGTGTAGTAAGATGCTTAATCTGTTAATGGTGTTTTGAAACTGGGAGTGTGAATAAAAACTGTAAGCGCAGCGACGCAGCTTCTAAAGCTTAAGAAATAGCCCCGCTCCTCCGTCAAATGTTAGGCTCCGATGAGAAGGATGAAAAAGGTAGTGAAATGAACGCAGTGCCCCCACGCCAGACTACTTGGTTTTGACTCTGGCTTGGTGCCACTAACATATCAAATACCTTTGCCAAGTTATTTAATCTCTGTGAGCATTCGGTTTTTTTCAGTATATCACAAGGTGATTAAAAGCGTCGGCTAAGGCGCAAGTACTTGCAGAGTTCAGATATGCCGAATGTAAACGGGTAGGTAACTTCCCATTGAGGAAGTACGGAATGGGGGGGGGGGAGGCGCTCCATTGAGCTATGCACCCCAGCTAAAGGTATTAACTAGAACCAGACCAAATGAAATATCTCCTGCTCCATAAGATCTGAGAAGTTCATTCTGTCATGAGTGTGAGTCCTACAGATTGGTGTTGGCTGCTGCTTGTACCTGCTTTTCCTGAAGCAGCACAGAATGCTTTGAATGGTTACACGTTACCTAAAGATATGCAGCAGACTTCCTATACACCTCGCTAAATGATGAGGAAATCAGGCTGATTCCAATCAACACATTAGACCTAGTCTAATAGGTTTAAATCAATAGCAAGAGTTTTGATAGAGATTATAGTATTTGGGTTCTATATATTTTAAGTGAAATATTTGCATATGGTGAGAAACTTTTCAAAAAAAAAAAAAAAAAAAAAGCTGACACTGT
This sequence comes from Uromys caudimaculatus, assembly GCA_028551405.1. Lineage (NCBI taxonomy): Eukaryota > Metazoa > Chordata > Mammalia > Rodentia > Muridae > Uromys > Uromys caudimaculatus. Next base: position 62,110,848 of record CM052707.1, on the reverse strand, counting down.
CCAACCAAGAGTGATATAAACCAAACCAAAGCTAGTATTAGAAAAAAAATTTTTAATTAAAAAATGTATTTATTTTAATTTATGTGTGAGTGTTTTTGTCTCTGTGAATGTATATGTATGTGCACCATATGCATTCCTGTGAGGTACCTGTGAGGGTCAGAAGAGGGTGTCAGACCCTTTGGAACTGAAGTTACCACGTGGGTGCCAGGAGCTGAGCAGCAGGTGCTCTTAAGTGCTGAACCACCTCTCCAACCTCTCTCTATTTTATGTATTTTATTTACTATTTACCTTAATGGATAGACTTTAAGGTTAAGAATCATATATTAATAATAATAATAATGATAATGATAATAATATAATAAAATAACTAGAAATGTCTAAGTAGCGCCTCCGGCTCCTTTCCCAAGCCTCACTCACAGGGCGTAGAGAGCTAAGTGATTAAAGGATGCTACCCTGGAGCGTTTCCATTTAAGCAGTACGTGACTCTCACGTTATGTTCTTCATCGTTTGCCCTTTTCTCATTCCCTCCAAGAGCCTCACAACATTTCTGTGCAGATAAAACTGTGAAACCCCAACTACAGAAGTGAAGTAGAGACGCTAATGAGGTACTGATTCAGCAAATGTTCAGATCCCAGAGAGATTAGCATCATTTTCTCCCACGAGAGGACTGAATTATTCAGCTTTTCTGTTTGGACGGTCCTTCTCTTCATTTGGCTGGAGGATCGAAAAGATGCAAACTGCTTACAAAGAGTTTTAGATGAATATAACAGTAATTATTAAAGACTATATGTGCTCCAATACCTATGGAACATTGAGAAGGCACTCTTCACAATACTGCCTTCCTGTTGTCTCTCAGCACCAGGACACTTGTAACTTTTATTCACCTGGTGTAATTGTTGTCTCTGAGGCTTACTGCCTCAGTCAGCTAACCCATCCCTAGTCCTGGAAGCTTCTAACCTCCATACAATCTAATCTAGGCCTAGAATATTTTCAGCCTGAGGCTTACAGCTGGATAAGTTCACCCTTTCTGGTTCTTTCTGAACTCTGGCTGGCTGCTTCAACCCAGCTGTTCTGGCTCAAACTCCTCTCTGAGCGGATTGATTCTATCTGGCTTCTCTCTCTCGGCCTCTAACTGAATCACTCTGCTTGGTCTCAAACTAAGTCTGGCAGTCTGTTCTAATCTTCTGGCTCCTTCTCATTCTCTGGCTCATCTGTCTTCCCCCATGCCTAGCTTGCTCTCCCTTTCTGCAACCTGTCTCTCTATAACTGTTCCAATAAAATGGCCTTCTTCTCTCTCTCTCTGCACAGACACTTAAGTAGCTCCCTTTTCCCTCTCTTCTTGTGAGAGCTGGGCATATCCTATTCTGTCAAATCTTTCTCTGATTCATCATTTTGTCTGAAAATCAATTAGACATCACTTTCAAACATGGATACTTTCTTCTATAAACTAAATTTATCTTCATTGTTTGGGACTAGAATTGTGTTCTAAGGGCTGAGCCACACCACAACAAGAAACAGGCTTTTTTTTTCCAGTAAATAACACGATCTTGGGGGAGGGGGGTGTCATAGTATGATCATATATCCTGCAACAGACACTACTGAACATGCTTGGTGATATTATAAAAACATCTCTTGTTGCTTTGTTTTGCCAGCCAGTATGCTTAGGACCTTTTGGATTATGTTAGTTATGTTTTCATAAACTTGTGGTGGTCCAAGACTGCCACAATCTGCTACTGGACAGAGCTGCCACCAAAGAGATTCATCAGAAGGGCGAGAAATAATTGTATACTTCCATAGAAAAATCTAACTTCCTTAATCATTTCCCCTTCTATGTACTAGTTCTGTAATACTGGAAGATTTGGTTTTGCTTCTTTTAAACGATGACAACTTCATATTTGTTCAAAACTGAATTCAATACTGAATATGAACCTACTTGACCTCAGGATACACTAATGGACTGCTACTAAATGTGAATGTTTAAACAAATTTATACTCATTAAGATCACAAAATTGTTATGTCATAGCGAACAGTCCAGTCTAAATCAGATAGAAAACTAATAGACCATATCAAAGAGCTTATCCAACCACTGAAAGTGTTAAAATGAATAGTAATTATAACTTCACTCAAAATGTTTTTTTGTGAGGAATTCTTCTTGTTCTGGCATGTTTTTGATTTTATGAGACATGATCTTGGTATCAGGCCAGCATGGCTGGAAAACACCATGTCGCCTATTCTGACCTGGCCCGTAGATCCATCTTCTACTTATTGAGTGTGGGGATTAAAGTCTACGCTGCAATGCTAAATCTGTGTGAAGAATTCTTCCAGATAAAACAATGCACTGAGAAGCAGATAGTAGGAAAATGATAAAGCATATCCTATATGCTTATGAATACTCTCCAATTAAGCCTTAGCATTACAGATAAAGGACACGATTTTACCAATGGATTGATAGCCTGGAAGGCAGAATAAAGAATCTCCAGTGGGCTCTGTGTTCTAATCTCAGAATCAATGGACGTGTTATAGTCATGGCTTAAAGAGTCTTTGTAGATGTGGTTAAGGTTACAGACCTTGAAATGAGGAATTATTCAGTTGAGTCCAGGCTAACCACAAAATTAAAAGAAATGCTTTCCCTTGTGTTTATAAGGTGAGAAGACCATGGGGAACTAGCTTAGAAGAAGGGATAAAGAGCCCTGAACTAGTGATGTGGATGCCTTTTAGAAGCGGAAAAGGCCAGGAAATATGGATTTCCATCTAAATTCACCAGTAAGGACCACAGTCTCACCAACACTGTGATTTTAGCCTCATTAGATTTGTGTCAGAAGCCTAAGCCATATGACAATGCTCTGCTACTATCTCTAGTCACAAGGTGTCTGGTAGTTCATTATAGCAGCAGTAGAAAACAGACAAATTGTAGAACAGAGTACCTCAAGGGAGCAAAAACAAAGCAAAATCTGGTCAGGCTGAGATTAGTCATTCTCTCCGCTTACATAGTTTATCATAGATTAAACACAAGAAGAAACTGGACTGATATTCTCTGGGTTACAAGTCGGTAAAATATGCAAGACATATCTTTTTAGCAATGAGCTCTGAAAACAACCATGTGAAGAGTTACAGGTACACACAAGACTTTGGTGATTAGGGGATTATTTTAACTTTCAGAGGCAACGCCATTCAATTCCTAACATCAAATATTAGTAAGTGGCCCTTAACAAGGAACACCTAGAGCTTATAAATCACACTGATTGCATTTCAGCTGGGCCACAGAAGACAAGGATAAGTAAACATTTGATAACCAAAGAGTTTCTAGACCAGCTTCCACAGAACAATCCATGATCCACCACACACAAGAAATTCTATGAAGACTTTTAGTCAACTCTCTGAAGCAGTTCAAGGAAGTTGGGACAGTCACCCCATGAACCTAATTATATTAGGGTTCGCCAGGTGAAAAGAATCAATGGGTTATAGGCAGGGACAATATAGAGATACAGAGAAAGATATTTAGTATGAAAGATTGGTGACTAAGAAGTCCGTATCCTACCGTCCCTAAACTGAAAATGAGGGAGGTGCAAGTTCTTTTCAAGCTCGCAGCCCTGAGAGCTGTAGAAACTAGTAATGTTAACTCTCATTTTAAATCTGAAGGCTCATACTCGGAAAGCTAACTCTTGAAGACAACAGAAGATGGATAGCCTATTTCAAGCAGAGAGACTTAATACCTCCTCCAACTTTTTGTTCTTGTCTGTCCCTTAGAGTTTCAAGTGGTGTCAACCTTCATCGGTGAGTGTGATTTTTACTCTGTCTATAGATACAAATGCTAATCTATTCTTGGAGCATCTGCGAAGACATACCCAGAGACAACGTTTTACTAACCTCAGGGCATCTACAGCACAGTCAATTAGCCCTTAAGTTGACCATCAGAGTCACACATTACAGTCAGAGAAAACTGAGTCAGGTGACTTATGAAAGCGGAATCCAGAAATACACATAGACCAGGATATCACGCCGGTCTTAGAAAAAGGAGGTTAGAAATCAATTTTTTTTTCATTTTTTAAATTCTTTAATCCTTTTTTACAGTCCAGTCTTCATCCCCCTCCCGGTCTACCCCCAACCACTCCCCATCCCATACTTGCCCCCTCCCTCCTAGCCCCCTCTCCAAGAGGATGTCCCCATCCCCCCACCCTCTCCCCGCCAACAGTATCATTTTGTCCTCTCCGTCCGCTCCCCTCTGTTCCTCCCTTCAATCCTTTCTTTCTCCAAAGGCATTTGATAACAACTGTGTATGGACAGAAGTTCTTTGGTGAACCCTTATTGAGTGATTGACTCTGCAGGAAGTTAACTCTAGGTCTACTGACCACTTAACGCGATGAGCGGAAAGGAGAACCAGGTCAAAGTGTTGTCTGACCCTCTTAGAGAGACAGGAGGAAAGACTCTCTCTAGATAGGGAACTGACAGCAAAGCGAAGTTACAATACCACCCAAGACCAGATCAGCGAACAAATAACTGTGCGGTACTTATCACGAAGCAGAAGTGAGAGGTTGCTCACAAGAACATGGGTGGCTCAGAGGCAGCTGCCTCAGCAAAGGGCGGCTCCATCACGGGCTGACGATGTGCGAAAGCTGTGCGAAAGCGGAGACCCCAGAGTGCTCTGTACACCGCGCAGGCAGCTCTCCAAGGTGGGGAGCATCCTCACCTCAACAGTCCGTACTCATAAAACCTGGTGGAGGAGAGACCTTGGGCATCTGGTAAGTTTCAGCGAGTTCTTGAGACTTTGAGGTTGCTTACTTCCTGAATCTTGTAGAATTTCTTGAGTTGTAATGAGCTTCTTCCAGGAGGAAATATTTCAGCTTGGAGGAAATTCCTATACACCATAAGAAAAAAGAGCAGCACCAAAATTCCTGCGTTTTAACCAGAGTAATGATTGAGTAATAATACCCTTTAGATCAGTGGTTCTCAACCTTCCTAATGCTATGACCCTTTAATTCACTTCTTCATGTTGTGCTAACCCCCAACCATAAAATGATTTTCATTGCCACTTCATAACTGCGCTGGCTACTGTTATGAATTATAATGTAAATACCCGATATGCAGGATATTTGATATGTGACATCCCCAGGTTGATATTCAACCACAGGTTGAGAACCCCTGGTTTAGAGCATGGTGTTCTCCCTGCTACTAGTGACTCCTCTAAGAGATGCAGTACAATGAGCTTTTCTAAGTCCTTGGAGAGAAAAATAACTGCTAAACGTTTTTCATGAGAAGGCAATCAAACTGCAGAATTGAGAGAGTTAAGAGCTGTCAGACTTTCAAAATAAATAGACACCTCCCAAAAGTTCTTCTGTTAATGTGGTTCACATTTGAAAAACACTAATTCCAGGTTGTTAAACCAATTCGGAAAAGAAACGGGAACTGGACTTGCTGGCTTGTAATCTCTGCCCCGGGGAAGGTAGAGCAGGAGGGCCAGCACAAGGCTGAAGCCATCTTTGTCTTCATAGGGAATTCCAGGCTGGCCTGCAAGGATGTGTAGTGAGAGTTTGTTTCAAAATGTCCGTGCTCCCTCCTAGCGTTGTTCTCTCACCGGCCTTTCAAAATCAGAGTGGGTGGACAGTGAAAGGAGGGAACTTTGTTTGCCTCAAGGGAGTCAAAGTTCAAATGGGAAAACAGAAACTCTGAGCCCCTCTGTGGTAGTAGAGCGCCAACCAAGAGAAGTCGTGAGCATTATAGCCCTGAGCTCTTGGCAGGCTTTGGGGTGCCTGGGACGGGGGTCACCAGCGGGTGTTACAGCTCAAAGGTTCTCTGAGGGCCTTGGGGACCAACTGAGAGGTTCCTTGAAGACGAACAGGTTTCTGAAAAGAGTCCAGGAACAGCAGGTCTCCTTTTTCTGGGAGGTCTCTGGAGTTGCAAGTCTTAGAGACAGGATGTGGTGGCAGAACAGTCGTGTTTCACCAAAGCGTAGGGGATTGGAGGCTGCTGTGGGAAGGAGTCCACCTGCCTGCTGCCTTTGGTGAGTCCTGACTGGAGGCTGGAGCAGCGACAGTCTTCCAGAATTCTCTTCCGTGAGTCAGAAGCCTCCGGTGACCACATGAGCCTCTGATACGACTCTCTGTAGTGTCTTCCTTCTCAGAAGAGTGTGGAGTTGGGCTCCTATGAACGGAGTGCAGACACAGATACAGTAAGTTCAGTAAATAAGAATACATTTGTCTTTCAGGTTTGAAAAACTTTTACCACTCTTTTGTTTTTCTTTTTATTGAAAATCGTTTCCCCCCTCACACAATGTAGCCTGATGATCAGTTCCTCTTCCACGATCCCCAGTTCCTCCCCATCTCACCTTCAGTCTGGATCCACTCCCTTTCTGTCTCTCATTAGAAAACAAACAGGTTTCTAGAGGACTATAATACAATAGCATCATAATATAATATAACAATATAATATAATAAAAATTAACACCCTGAGATTGGACAAGACAAACCGAAGGAAAAGAGCCCAAGAGAAAGCACAAGAAACAAAGACCCACTTATCCTTACACTCAGGAATTCTATAAAAACAGGAAAGTGGAAGCCACAGTATTTACACAGAGGACCTGGTACAGACCAGTGCAGGCCCTGTGCGTGCTGCTCCATTCTCTAAGCGGTCATGAGCGCTTTGATCGTGTTGATTCAGAGGGCTTTGTTTTCTTGGTGTCCTCTATCCCCTTGGACTCTTAACTCCCTTCCACATCATCTTCTGCAGGGTTTCCTGTGCCCGAAGAGGGGAATTTGATAAGACACTGTTTTTAAGCTGAGTGTTCCAAAGTCTCTCACACTTTGCCTAACGCCTGGCTGTGGGTCTCTGTATTTGTTCTCATCAACTACAGGAGGAACCTTCTCTGAAGGTGGCTGAGAAAGGCACTGATCTATCAGGACAGCAGAATGTCAGAACAGCAATAGTCATTTTGTTGCTACTTTTTATTTGCTTTTGTTTTTAAGAATTGTAGTATTTGGTTTCACCCTAGCTCCCTGGGCTGTTTAGTTTCAGGCTCTGGATCACCCAAGCAGCATCAGGTATGGGTTACATCTCAATGATGGGCCCTAAGTCAAATCAGACATTGGTTATAGGTTGGTTACTCCCATAAGCTTGTGCCACCATTGCTCTAGAATATCTTTCAGGCAGGAGAGCATTGGAGATCAAAGGTTCTGTGGCTGGGTTTTATGGTTTACATGTCTCCTTCGGTAGCTTGCAGAGTACCTTCCTGTACCAAAGACACTAGAATACAAAGGTAAAGGTTTTATGTAGGCACCAGCTTGACCACTCTGTTTTTAGTCAGTTTTATGGTGGTTGTCTTGTGCAATGGGGCCTTGCTGTCAGTTTGTGGAGAGCAACCTATAGTCTTGGCAACAGCTTGGGATATTTGAGGATTCCTATGGGACCCAACTAGGTGAGCAACTCAATTAAATGTGATTCAATTCTGGGACTGGAAGCTTCATTTGGTGACAAGAGATGGGCAGTGGGGGCTCTGTTTCCCCCATTATTTGATAATTTCTATTAGGTCACCTTTGTGTATGTATATATTTTAGGAAGTTTCTACAGTTAGGTTTTACACTACCTTTCAATTAAATTCGATTTAATTGAAGCCATTTCTCCCCATGTTCTTTTCCTCATTCCCTTCTTTGCTCCACCTCTTCATTTGACCACGCCTCCCACTCCAGGCCCCCATATCCATCCATAACTACTTATTCTGTTTCCCTTTTCTAAGAAGATCTCCACCCACTTTCACACTCTATATATAACCTCTGTGCTTCTATGAATTGTAACTTGGTTATTCTTGACTTACCAGGCAATGGCCACATGGAAGTGAACACAGACCATATTTGTCTTTCTGGTACACCTCACTCAGGATAATTTTTTTTTCTAGTTCCATCCATCTACCTGCAAATTTCACAATTTAATTTTTTTTTTAGTGGCTGGATAGTGCTCCGTTGTATAAATGTACATTTTCTTTATCCATTCTCCTGTTGAGAGATGTCAAGGCTGACTCCAATTTTTGGCAATTATGAAGAGAGCAGCAGCACTCTGTTAAAGAAAGTGTATAAGCTTAAAGCACAGAAAGATTCACTTAAGGGAACTTACATGTGTTTAGAAAGCAAGCCTTCACTTATGACATATTTATTATCCTGATGTAAAAGAAAATTTATATGAAGTAAAAAGCAAGTGACTGTGTAGGTGTTTCTTTTAAAGGTTAAAAAAATGGTGTTCTCTATTTAAGAATACGCCTGGACACCACAAACTAAACTTTGGAGTCCCTCAAGAGAAAAATGAAAGCACTTAGATCAGGAAGAAATGCACCTAAGAAGTGAAATAATTCCTCATCCTTGTCCTCGTCCTCGTCCTTGTCCTCCTCCTCGTCCTCCTCCTCCTCTTCCTCTTCCTCTTCCTCTTCCTCTTCCTCTTCTTCTCCTTCTCTTTCTCCTTCTCTTCCTCCTCCTTCTTTTTCTCCTCCTCCTCCTCCTTCTTGTTCTTCTTCTTATCATTGTATTGAAACTTTTTAGATTACAAAACAATTACACCACCCACTCTTTCCTTCCTCCAGCCCCTCCCATGTACACTCTGTCAGTCACTCATGGCTCCATTTTATATTTATAAATATATATAAATACGACTTAGGTCAGTCCATATAATAAGACCCCCACCCCCCAAATAGCTACACGATTACAAAGTCCTATCCCTCAATGAATGATGACATAGAAGCTACATCATGGAGTCCAGCTTTTAGATAACCTTCTACTTCCTGTTTACTCAACATATCTTCAAATCACATGCAGCTGGTACGTAGATAGGGTAGGAAGACATAAGAGCTGGGATTCTGAGTGAGGGTCCAGGGACCCTCTTCCTACACCTTCTACAATGGAGTGTTAAAATCTCCATCACCTTAAAAGTGATTTACTTTATTCTTAGTTATGTATATGTGTGTATCTGTGGGTGGGTGCATATACATTTTTTTCAAGTGCCCACAGAAGAAACCATGAGATTCCCTGGAGCTGGAATTAAAGGTGGTTGTGAAATTTCCTACATGGGTTCTGAGAAATGGACTCAGGTCTTCTGAAAGAGCTGTGTGCCCTTTTAACCACTGACCTTTCCTCTATCCCATGCTCTGTTACATTTACACGTACATACGTAGCGATCATTGTTGCTACCAGGCTATGGTTGTATCTATTCCAAAATGGCAATTGGATAATTATGTCATGTCTGGAGGTGCTACCTGAACTACTCACAGCCCAACTCTACCTGCCCTTGAGGGTTGAAGGTAAGGTAGTACAGTGTCCATCTGTCTGTCTGTCTGTTTCTCTCTCTGTGTGTATGTGTGTTCAACTGTATGTTTGTGTGAAGAGGTCAGATATTAATGCTGAGTGTCTTCCTCTATTGTACACTAATATTATTTGTTGAGCCTGTGTCACACACTGAACCTGGAGCTCATTGATTGGATGGACAGCTTGTTCACCAAGCGCTGGAAATCAGCCTTTCTCTGCCCCCAGTGCTGGGATTATAGGCACATATGGCCATACCTGGTCTTTATGTGAGTCCTGGGGTCTCCGTGTTTCCACAGTAGGCACCTTACCAATTTTACTGCCTGAGCCATCTGCCCAGCGCCACTAGCGATGGGTTGAGGCACAGTTAATTGCTAAGAACTGTGTGATGACAAATATTTTTTAGTAAATGATGTGTAAAGGTAATATTTTGTTGAAAGAGATGTATTTTGTATAAAAATGTCTAATTTAAAGCCTGCTAATAATAACTGATTAAGTATAAATGTTACACAAATATATACAATGAATTTTGTATAGCGCACAAGTATAGGGAACTAGAGAATTCCTGAGTGAATGTCAATTGTTGTATGGACACAGTCAGACCAAAGACCCCCAATGCCTCATCCCATTGACATGGCAAAACCTTCCTTAGGTGAGTCTCAGAGGGACGGCGATGCCTTGTGCCAGTCCGATAGTGAATAGTGACAGTGTGTGCAGAAAATGTGCATCATTGTTTTCTCCCTCCGGATGTTTACAGCCTGAAGACTGGTCCTCTACAGAGACTGCTCCTACTGAGGTTAGCTACACCCATATCTTTGTTTAGCTGTATATAATAACTCTGCATCTTTGCTCAGCTGTATGCAACAACCCAGCCACCCTGCTCAACTGGACATAATAAACATACTAAGCTTCCTGGATGTGCAGCTTGCCCTTTAAGAGCCCAGTCCACCCCCAGCCAGGTTGTCTGTGTCAGTGCGTCTGTCTTTTCTTCATTCCCTAACTGCCTCCGTTAGATCAATCCCTGGAACCACGAAAGATGAAATGCACAGGCATTTATAACAAAGGTTAACATTTAAATGGAAAGAATATAATACTTGTATAGCATCTACTTTAGTCTGTTTTTAATGTAAATACGTCACAGATTGGGTTTTCTGTGGCAAAACCTTGTAAGTACTAAAGCTTTTAGGATCACAATCCTATCTACTACCTTATTTTCCTTTCTGTTGCTATGATAAAACATTCTGACCTAAGGCAATGTGGAGAAGAAAGAATTTATTTTATTTCCTGGTCACAGTTCATCACTGATGGAAGTCAAGGCTTGAACCCAAGGCTGATATTTCCAGCAGAAACCATGGAGGAATACTGCTTGCTGGATCCTTCTCTAGCTCCTTTAACTAGTTTCTTTATACACCCATGCCCAACTGTCCATGGGTGGTGCTGCCCTCAGTGGGCTGAGCCTTCCTACATCAATCAGAGGTCAAGACGGTCCCTCACAGACATGACCACAGGCCAATGGATCTAGGCAGTCCCTCAGTTAAGGCTCCTTCTTTCCAAGAGACTCTATGTTGTGTCAAGTTTTTAATAAAAGAAAATAACCAGGACAGACGCTATACGTAGTTACTTTATACTTGGTAAGGGGAAATACTCGATAAAAGCAGCTGAAAGAAGGAAGCAGGCTTCATTTTGCTTCCTAATTCAAGGGTATGAACCATCATGACGGGCATATGTGACAGCTGCCCCCACAGTCAGGAGGCAGAGAGAACAAGGACTCAGGATGCTCATCTAGTTCTCCCTTTTGTGGAACGATGCTTCTCACATTTAAGGAAGGCCTTGTCCCCTTAATGAGCCTTGATCTAGACAAACTTTCACAGTCATATTGTCTTAGTTAGGGTTTCATTGCTGTGAACAGAGGACAACATTTCATTGGGGCTGGCTTACAGGTTCAGAGGTTCAGTCCATTATCATCAAGGCAGGAGCATGGCAGCATCCAGGCAGACATGGTGCAGGAGGAGCTGAGAGTTCTACATCTTCATCTGAAGGCTGCTAGCAGAAGACTGACTTCTAGGCAGCTAGGATGAGGGTCTTATACTTCATGTCCACAGTGACAAACCTCCAAATAGTGTCACTCCTTGGGCCAACCATATTCAAACCATGACACATTCCTAGCAGTTTGTCTCCTAGGTGATTTTAGATCGTGTCAAGTTGACAATCAGTATTAATGATCACATTGGATATAAGGACCACTACAACAGAAAACACTACTACTAAAAGTTGATTACACCTTGCAAATGCTGAAAGGGCAATGATTTTATTTGGTAAAATACTTTCATCTCCTGCCCTCAAATTTTAGCATACAAAAAAGTCATGCAAGAGACTTGCAACCATGGCTTATTGTTGAGTATCAAACTTAAAATGACTATGTCCTTGCTTAACCAAACTATTTGGGAATGTATCCAAAATGTTACCTTGGTTCTTAGAAGGCATGGGTTTTATGTGTTCTTTCATAAATCTAATTGATTTATAACATTAGTGTTGAGTCACATCTGACATAATTACTATGTTAGAACTGTCTTTTAAATTACTGTATAGTCAAAGGTACTAGTGAAACTCCACTGTTTATTTTATCCCCAAAGGGAGGAAAAATGTGGTTTTATATCTTATGACACTTGATTTCTAGTGTGCAATAATGTAGGGGAGCCCACTGAGATTTTCTGTGAGACATAACAGAGGCAAATATTGATGTGTATTTTACAATATTCTGCCACAATCATGGCTCTGAGGTGAAACGGAATGAGAAGTAGAGTTGTGTACAGTGCTGCCTCTTGACTATCGTACTGACTCGGTTTGCTCTGGATATTATCTTCTTTATAGCACCATACAGAGAAAGCTTCTGTTGTGGGGGAAAATGGTTGGAAGAACTAGCTCTAAATTGTATGAAGGCACATCTGTGAACGTTACATCTTCCTAAAACAACTATGATTAAAAGAATCTAGGACCACGTTCTACCAAACCCTTGAAGAAGAGCCACCATAAATTCTCATCAGAGTGCTCATAAAATAGAAAGGGGGAGGCTGGGAAGATGGCTCCGATCATCAGGTTCACACTGTGCAAACATGGGGACCTAATGTCGATTGCTATTACTCATGTTAGAAAGCCAAGTGTGTGTCATGGGTCTATGAGTCTAGCACTGGAGTAGGAGAGTCAGGATCTGCAAGAGCTAAGAAGGTAGTTCTGTAAGCACTAAGAAGGTGGTTCAATTCGGTGTGACTCAGTAGCCCGCATTGGTTCAAACTTTGAGAATCTGACCTTGAATAGTTTACTTTAGGCACATATAAGCACAGTACTATTTGGACAAACCTTTCCTTGTGATAATTAACTCAATCCTATGTGCACAACAAAGCTTATGACACGACTACCTTGAAACTCTTTGTAAACTACAAGTGACATCGCCCATAAAAACAGATTCTATAGATTAACCGAGAAAACAGGCTTAAGATAAACAAGCTCAGGAGAAGCATCTGGGGGAAGAACCGGTGTATCTTGGACACACAGCTGATGCAAAGATCATCAGCCTATTCACCGCATCCACTCTGGACAGAAAACGGGTCGCACATCTCTCTCTTTGAAGAGACAAACCTGTATGTTTAATATTCCTGGTTGCCTTAGTGCTTACCTGTGAGAACAAGCACCCACATGCCTCTTACGCCAGAGAAGTGGAGACGGGATGATTCCTAGGGTCCAGCTAGTCTACCTGGCAGATGAAGTGTAGGTTTAGCGAGATATTCTTTCAAAATATAAGTTAGAAAGTAGTGGAATAAGAAACCCAAGGTCCACCTATTGTCTGTGCTTGCACATGAATGTATGTGTATGCACCCCACATGCACGTACAAACACATAAACTCATGCGCTTACACAAACAGAACGGAAGCAATACTACCATATTCATCTATGAAGTCAGCGTCACCCTACCACCAAAACTGGATAAGGACACAACAACAACAACAGCAACAACAACAACAATTATAGACTCGTGGTAAATACATATGCAAGAATTCTTTTTAAAATTCTGTCAAACTGAATTGAAGAACATATTAATATCATACAGCATGTTCAAATTGACTTCATCTCAAGCATGCAAGTTTGTTCAGCATATACAAGTGTCTTACTTAGGGTTTTACCGCTGTGAGCAGACACCATGACCAAGGCAACTCTTTTAAGGACAACATTTAATTGGGGCTGGCTTACAAGTTCAGAGGTTCAGTCCATTATCATCAAGGTGGGAGCATGAAGGCATCCAGGCAGGCATGGTGCAGGAGGAGCTGAGGGTTCTACATCTTGTTCCAAAGGCAAACAGGAGAAGACTTCCTCCCAAGGACCTAGGATGAGGGTCTTAAAACCCATGCCCACAATGACACACTTCCTCCAACAAGGCCACACCTACTCCTACAAGGCCACACCTACTCCTACAAGGCCACACCTCCTAATAATGCTACTCCCTGGCCCAACCATATTCAAGTCATCACAACAAGTGTCACTCAGCATATAAATAGACTTAAGGACAGAAATTGTATGATCATCTCAATCAGGGAAGATAAACCTTCAACAGAGTTTAGTATCCATTTGTGAGAAAAACCTCAGAGAAATGAGAGAAAAAGAGAACTTACCTCCAGATAGTAAGGATATACACAACATACCTAACATTTGAGGAAATGTTCCTCAAATCTGTAACAAAACAGGGTGCTTAGTCTATGTTACTTGATATAGTACCTGAAGTCTTGGCAAGGGCAATAAGACAAGAGCGAGAAGTAAAGGGGAGACACACAGGAAGAGTAGTACAATTTTCCCTACCCACAGACAATTTGATCCTATACATAAAAGACAATACAGACTCCACTCCAGCCTCTAAGAACAGATCAATGTATTCAGTAAGCACACCAACATACAAAAATCAGTAGCTTTCTTATGTGCCAATAAGTGACTTGCTGAGACAGATATCTCTAGAAAAAGAAATACCATTGACAATATTTTTTTTTTAAAAGAATGAGAGAAAATATCTAGAAATTAGCCTAACCAAGAAGTTGGAAGGGGTATATATTGTAATATTTAAGGCATTTAAGAAAGACATTGAGGGACATGTGTGAGCATGGAGTCTCACAGACTGACTGAATCAAGATGGTAAAATGACTATATTACAAAAGCAATCTACCTATGCAATGCAACCCCCGTCAAAGCCTGATGACTATCTTTTCGGAAATAGAGAAAATGATCCTAAAATTCATACAGAAGCAGGAAAGATCCCAAATAGCCAAGGCAATCATAAGCTAAAAACAATGCTGAAGGCATCATAACAGCTGCTCAGAGGACGTAGTACTAAGTAACAACAGAAAGCACGGTCCTGTCACAGAATGGAAACAGAGAGCAACAGAGTATCAGAGAGAGCGGGAAGTACATCCACAGTTACTACAACTTAAGTTTTGACGAAGTTGTGGAAAGTAGACATACATTTGAGAAAGACAAGCTCTTTAACAAAGGCTTTTGGGAAAATGGGATTTCTACATTTAGAGAGCTGAAGCTACATCCATAGAGCTAACCCTGCTCAAAAAAAAAAAAAAAAAAAAAAAAAATTCAAAATGTATCAAAGTACCCTAATGTGAAACCCCAAACTTGGAAACTGTGAAAGCAAAAATCTAAAAGCCTTAAAGATATACATACTGGCAAAAAAATTTTGAATGCACTTCATTAATATAGCAAATAATTTCAAGAGTTGACTAAGAGGATTATGTGAAGTTAAGCTTTGGGAAAGCAAAGGAAACAGTTACTCAAGGGAAGAGACAGCCTATACCACTGGAAAATCATAGTTGCCAACTACACATTAGACGGACAATTATGCTTCCAATACATTCAGTACCAACTCCTCAAAGCATACAACTGACAAACGGGTTAGTGAACCAAGGAACAGTTCTTAGAAGAAGAAATACAAATGGCTAGTAAATACTTGAAAACGTGTCCAACGTTTTTAGCAACCGAGGGCATGCAAATGAAAATGGCTTTGAGAATCTGTCTCACTCCAGTCGGAATGGTTGCCATTAAAGCAAGACAAAGAAACAGAAAGGGAGTGACAACAAATCCTGGCGAGGATGTAGGGAAAGAGGAGCCTTCATTCGCTGCTGGTCAGAAGTTAAACTTGTGCAGCCACTGTGAAAGTCAGTATGGGAGCCTTCAAAACCCGAAAAGAGACACACTATGGCATTTTTGGTATATTCCTAAAGGATTCCGAGTGGAGATACCCCAGAGATACATGTTCATTCATCTTTGTTGCTGCACTGCTCACAATAGCCAGGAAACAGAACCTGCCCATCAGTAGATAGACGAATAAGGAAATTTGGTACATATACACAGGGGAGTTTTGTGCAGGCATAAAGAAAGGTGAAATGATGACATTTGCAGGTGATTGGTGAGAGCTGGGAAGTCTGTTAAACAAGGGGAAAAAAACCCAGACTCCCAAATTCAAATACTGGTCCTTTTTGCTCACCTAGACTTGAAGCATTGAAGGGGATGCTAGAGGGTGGAAAGACTCCATGTTCATAGAATAGCATAATCAATATGGTAAAAAAAAATGTCTGTATTACCATAAGCAATCTGCCTATGCAATGCAATCCCAGTCGGACCCTTTTCCTGCCTTTACTACCACAGACGTTTGGGACAGATGGCCTGACCTGGTTTGTTGACACTTCCAGACCTTGGCTTAGTTATAGTAACAATTTAAAGAGAAAGTATACACACACACACACACACACACACACACACACACACACACACACGCACACAGGCACACACATGTACACACACATGCTCACACACATGCACACACACCCTATACACACATGCATACACATACACACATGCACATACACACGCACACACACATGCACACATGTACACACATACACACACACACCCCAGACACACATGCACACACACCCTATACACACATGCATACACATACACACATGCACATACACACGCACACACACATGCACACATGTACACACACATGCACACACACATGCACACATGTATACACACACACTATACATAGTGAATATACATTGTATATTATACATCTGTATCTTTATCTCCATCACCCACATATAATTTACCCATAGAGTCAGGGGAATCCTTTCAGAAATGAGTTTGAGTGACATACTATTGATAATTTTTTTCTGCTTTCTAGAGTTTTCTTTGCTATTATTAGTTTTCCAAAAAGAACATTGCTAATAAAAGGAAAACAAACAAACAAACAAAAAGAATGGTGGGCACTTTGTGAGTGTAATAAAAAGCAGATACCCTAATGGTTCAGAGACGTTAATATCTTACTTTTGATGCTAACTGCATTCTGTATTCACACAGTGTGCTTATTTTTGCTAGTTCAAGTCCCTGGCGTTTAAGCACACAATAAAACAGAGAATTAGTCTGTAAGTGCAGCCTTTACAATAACTGTGAGTGTATGTTGCTGCTCGGTTTAATTAACTATGTAATGGTTTTCAAAAATTACTTCATTTATTTGATAAAGTGAAATGCTATAGGGTTTCATTCCACCCTTCAAGATCCACGAAATGCATTTATAAATATGTACTTAGGAAGCTTTTAAAAACAGAAAATGCCAGAGTTACATTTTGGGTCCATCATCTACACTCTATAGCATTTTCCTGTCGTATTTTTCTAGCATTGAGGTCACTAAACAATTCATCTTGACATCCAAACTTGGACTCTGTATGAAAACACAGTAGTAAACTGACTTCCAAATGCTTCCAGGATTAAAGGAAATTTCATTATGATCTTACTTTTGCTAATACTTAAAAACCCTAATGCACCGCTGAACGGTTTCTCCCACAACTTCAGCAGGACCACATACGCATTGCTATTGACTTCTCAGGCCATTGGATCATGCCCAGGACTTGCACGAATCTGGATTTTGAGAACAAAGGATTTCGTTAAGGTTCTTTTCTCTTCCTTTCATGTGTATGTATGTTGTGTGCATGTGTGCCCACAAGGGCGTGAGTGCGCGTGTGCAGGGCCACAGGGGATGTTGGAAATCTTCCTCAGCCCTCTTCTCCCTTACTCTTTCGAGGCAAAGTTGCTTGGTCAGACTAAGTCCCACTAGCCATTCTGTTCCAGGGATCCTCTTCCTCCATTTCCAAGGCTGGAATCACAGGAGGGTCACCATGCCTACCTGGCACCTACATAGGTCATAGGGATCCAAACTCCAACTTAACTGCTGAGCCATCTGCCCGGATCCTTAAAAGAGCTTCTGATGACAGTCTTATGAATTGGTTACTTTCCTATTACTTAGAAATTGTACTCACACCAGTACATACAATTCAATCTATATTCATTTTACTACAAAATACAGAATATTCTCAGTCTAAGAAGCTTCACGTTTTAATCCTATATACATTGTGCCTATGGACACAGACTGGATGGGCAAACTTGGATGGAATTAAAACAAACTCTGAAAATATATTTTAAGAACAAGAAATCACATGGTGTTACAAAACACACACCCATAAAATAACCATCAAGAATTCTTGACAGTTACAATTTGGTTATATTTATCTCTAATACGGAAAATGAAATAACCAGGGTAACTCAGAGTCTTTAATACTCAATCCTGTTTTCTTTCCCACCTATAAATTTAATGTGTATCCTTCCAGCTCTTAGTCACAATTTATTTTTTGAATATATAAACACATATCCAGACAAAATTAATAGTATTACTGTCACTAGTCTGAACCCCCAAATTTCTGATAGTTTCTCACCCTGGCAGTTTTTCTGATTATTTGCAAAAAAAATTAAGGGCTGTTTGCTGATAACCACATGATCCCAGTTATCATCATCCAGTGACCAAGTTATCACAAACTTTGTAGGGTGAAAAGGGGGATGGGGTGTCAGGCTGGCTGAATCTGGCCTAGAGACAATGCCCACATTGTAGACAGTCTTATTCTCATTATAATCTCATTAAGAGCATAAAAGACACATACCCACACCTGTACCATACACCAGTACCTGTACCATAACATACCATGTACCATATCTGAACATGCCCAGAGTATGGAAGAAGAGAACTCACATCCAGACCCCTGGAAATCTCTTCTCCTTTCCAATCTGATCTTGGTGTTAGCACACACACTCTGGGCCTCCTCATAACTCTACCCTAGTGAATGCCAGACTCTAGATCTGATTGGTAAGAAGAGGCTTTTAAAGTCTGAGCGAGCTATCTATCTATCATCTATCTATCTATCTATCTATCTATCTATCTATCTATCTATCCATCTATCTATCATCTATCAATCATCTATGACTATGTATGTAGTACTAGTGTATTACTTCCATCTGCTAATAGTCTATCATTTAAACACATCAAATTGTATTTATTTATTTACTCTTCTTTTGATAGACACTTCTGTTTTGGCCAATATTTTGCTCCTACAAACAATACTGAAGCTAGCAATCTGCCTGTCTTATACAATGTGGGAGTTTCTCTAGTTTGTATCTAGAAGTTCAAATACTGAGTTACGCAGTAGATGCATGATTTTACTTCTTACTTATTAATTTTAAGTCCATACTTGTTTGGTTTTAAAATTTTATTCATTACGATATTTTAAAAACTGGTTAAAATTATCTCATGGTTTCTAAACTTCCATAAAATATAACTCAATATAATTTGTTATTCGGCTTAAACCTGAAGTAATTTATTACTTCTGCTGTTTTTTTCTTTCTCATGGAAACACTGATACTGTATCTTATTTACTTTTTTTGTTTCTGTGACCAGACACCATTACCTAGGCAACTTAGAGAAGAAAGGATTTAATTTGGGGATTGCTTACAGTTTCAGAGGGTTAGAGCCTGTGACCATGGCAGGGAGCATGGCAGCAGACATGGTGCTGGAACAGCAGCTGAGAGTTTACATACTGAGACAACCACAAGGTTGAAAACTGGTACTGAGGTGAGCTTTTGAAATCTCAAAGACAACTCCCAGTGACACACCTCCTTCAACAAGGCCACGCCTAATCCTCTCCTCAGAGCTCTACCCACTGGGGATTAAGCATGCAGATATGTGAGTCAATGGATGGCATTCTGCTTTAAGCTATCACATCTCACTCTCTGGCCCCCATAAACTTGTGGCCATCACATAATTCAGAAATGCATCCAGTCCAGCTTCAAAAATCCCCACGGTCTTTCATGGCCTCAACACAATTTTAAGTCCAAAGTTCAAGTCTCTTCTGAGTCTCGAGGCAATCTTAACTGTAACCTTCTATAAAACCAAAAAGCACGTTATGTACTTTCACCAATATAATGGCCCCAAATATACATTACAGTTCCCAAAAGGAGGAATAGAGACACAGTGAGGAAATACTGAACCAAAGAAAGACCAAAGCCCAGCATAGCATCAAAGGACTTAGATGACTCCACCTCCAGCTTTGTTGACTGCAATATACTTCTCTCTCTTGAGCTGGTTCAACTCCCTGTATGCAGTGCCCCCTGGCAGACATTCCACAGCTCTGGTATCTCCAATATCTTAGAGTCTCCAATGCAATTCAGGCTTTGTCTTTACAGTTGCATGCCACAGTACGAATGCAATCTGAGCCTCTATACAGTGACTCACCTGTCAAATACCTGGCCTCGCTGACTTTCCTTAACCACAGAGGAAAATTCCACACCCACTCCCTTTACTACTTCATGACTCTAAAGCAGTGGTTCTCAACCTGTGGGTTGAATGACTCTTCCACAGGGGTCACATATCAGATAGCCAACACATCAGATAATTACACTATTACTCATAACAGTAGCAAAATTATAGTTGTGAAGCATCAATGAAATAATTTTATTGTTGGGGGTCACCACAATACAGGGAACTGAATGAAGAGGTCAGAGCTTTAGGAAGGTTAGAATCATTGTTCTAAAGCCAGAGTCACGTTGCTGATGCTGCCTAATTCAGAAGCCTGCTTGGGATGGGATCTTGCCCCCTTTTTGGATAACATTTGCATAAACGCAGATCTGTTGATGCTCTTAGGGCTTTTCTTTTCACAGATTGTGGGATTAACTGGAGGGGGTCTCACCTTGAGGGCATCACACAAACCAAGGCTTCAACATTAAATTTCCCAGTGTTCTTATCCCCTCAAACTGCATGTATTTTTAAAAAAAAATTCTTTTGCCCTGCTTGGTCTTTCTTATTGTAGATCTAAATAAGAGTCATCACTACTAACCATACAACAGAGTCAACATTAGACTGTCTTGAAATCGCCTCTGTAAAGAAATTAGTACTAAACACTTCAATTTAGCTTCAGGTAGATTCTTAGGACAAGAACAAAAAGTAGTCACATCCTTTGCCAAATCACAAGGATGGTTTCTAACCCAGCTCCTAATATTGCTCTCCTCTGAAACCTCTTCTGGAGGACCTCCATAGTCCACATTGCTCTCAGAACTACTATCTTCCAAACTCCTACTAGGATGGCTCATTAAGCCTCTCTGACAGCATCCAACCTTTCTCTAGTCCAGTGTTCCTGCATTTTCTACATATTTCAAAAATGAAATAAAACTAGACAAAACCAAAAGAAATCAACAAATAAAAACACTAGCATGGTCAGGCCTGTCATAGCAACACCCTACTCCTGACACCAACTTCTGTCTTAGTTACTTTTTTATTAATGTGAAGAGACCCATGACCATGGCCACTTATAGAAGAAAACATTTAATTTCAGGCTTGCTTACAGTTTCAGAGGGCATGTAGAGTTTATGACCACCATGGTGGGAAGCTTGGCAGTAGACAGACAGGCATGGTCCTAGAGCAGTAGCCAGGAGTGTATATATTGAGACAACAATCATGAGGCAGAGAATTAACTGGAAATGGTGTGGGCTTTTCAAACTTCAAACCCACCTCCTAGTGACACACCTCCTCCCACAAGGCCACACCTCTTAATCCTTCCCAAAGAGTTCTATCAACTGCCAAACAAGCATTCAAATCTATGAGCATATGGGTGAATTCTCATTTAAACCACTACATACTAACATACCATATCTTGAAGGCTACCAATACGAACTGATACGTTCTTTGCCTTGAATGTCACTGTTATCTTGGAGCTTCTCTTTCTTGCTATTTTTGGGCATCTTTTTGATTTCTCTGATCTTTTTTTCTGAAGCTGGATGGAGAAAGAGAGGGAAAAATGTCCTACTGCTCAGTATCAGTCCTTTTGCTATCTTCACCTATGCCAGTGACTCTCGAACTATTAACATACCCATTTTTATGTCTCTCACAAAAGGAGGCATAGGGGCTTAGAGAGGTAGGTGCTCAATGAACATTTGCTGCACAGAAAAAGTCAAGCCCCTTAAATGACATGTAATAATAAGAACAAAATCACTGTCAACTCAGCATTATTGATTTTTCCATATATGATCTCATACTTTAAGAATTAAAACTATGACAAACTGTAATGTTTCCAAAGATTAATAACATGCAGATCTTCAAGGTTTCATCCAAGCTTACAAGTTATAATTTCTCATCTTAGAAAACAAGTGTAAAATGAAAACTGCCTTTAATTACTATAGACCTTTATGCCTGGTAATTAGGAAATCTATTTGCTGGCTTAAAAAAAAAAAAAGGGATAACAAGGAAAATCAGAAATTATAAAGCAATGAATAAAAGCAAACATATTTATCAACTCACACCTATTTGATCACCTTTCTTCTAGTGATTTGACCCTGATTGCAGTCAAACTAAAATGTTTGATCTCTGCTGGAGAAATATTTTGCTGCTACATCACTCATACTTTTTTTTAGATTAGCAGCCAAGAAAAAGCAGTTCCGTGGAGTAAAAGATAAATAGGCCCTTGCCCCTCACACTTCTGGCAGTCAGGAAAATCGGGTGGCCCTGGGATTATGAGAGCAGGAGAGCTGGCCCTGTCCCTTGTCTGCTGCAGCGCCTCACCTGGGCAACATAGTGGAGCTGACCCTGATGGTGAAGGCATGGATGAGCCAGTCCTAAAAGTGGGAGAGTTGCCCCAGCCCCTCAAGGTTGCAGCATTTGGAAGAATGGGCCCCACACTTTGACAGGGCAACACAATGGACTAGCTCTAGAGGCTTGGGTGCTGGTGATTTGGTCCTGAGGGCATGAAAGTTGGAGAGCTGACCCTGCCTCCTGCCAATGTCAGCATTGGGTGGCCTAGCTGGAGCAGAGCTAGAGAGCTCACCTTGGTGGTCTAGATGCAGGAGAGCCAACAGGCTGATCAGCTCAGTTACCACCCAGACCCAGATCTAAGGCTTTGAGTTGGCCTGCCACAGAATCTACATCATCTGTAAAATGTTGGCGTGAATGAAAGGGCCACTCCTACTGATCCAAAGCTACAGGGTCTCCATGACAGCAGGATAACCAGGAGGAGTTCCTGTAAGGATCCAATACTAATGGTGTGACAGAAGCCAGAGACCAGGAACCAGACCAATGACTCATTGCAAGGAACGTTTGCAAGTGAAGGTATGTGGACAGAGGGTATATTGTGGGACACACTGTGATACACTACAGCTTCCAAGATGAGGTGTTTTCTAGGTTTTGCTTTTGTTTATTTATTTTCATTTGCTTGTGTGATTTTTATTTTCTTAGTGGGTGGGGGAGGTTGCAAGGCTGGAAGGCTGATACGAGGGCATGGAGAGACATGTGGAACTTGGGTGCATGATATGAAACTCACAAAGAGTTAATAAAAAGTTAAAAACAATAGAAGTAGCTTCAGTCCAATTACTAGTATGCGCACCTTATTGTTGGGTGTCCCCAACTCTGAACAACATAATATACTACAGACAGAGTGTCTGAACACAGAAAAGTATTAATTCTTTGCTTGGTGTTGGAAAAACTCATTCCCCCAAATCAGATATGCTTCTTCAAGGAATTTGTATAACACATAAAAATATCCTTATGTACCAGATAGTTAATACCAGATGTTCACTGGGACTCTCTTATTCATGACCCCTCCATGTGCCTATCTGGCTCCCTCACAGAAAACTAGCTGTGTTGAACATGAGGGCAACCCAAGGAAACAGGGTAGAAGTGTACAATATTTCATGAGCTGATCCTTGCACTATATTGCGCAGTTATAATTGTTCGTCCATATTAATGGGAAGAGCCATTATTTAAGAGCAGTGTTAGTGCTAATCTACAGTAAAAATTTTAATATATGAATGTGTGTAAAAGTCTGAGGATAAAGATCAATGTTGATAGTTTTGGGGGGGGGCTTAGCATATTAATAGCAGTTGAAGTCCAGAGAAATAGATTGCTCAGGAATACTGCATCATAAAGAGATACAACCCAAGAAGAAAACCCTATAGTAGTACTTACTTAAGGGTCAGCCTTGTGGGTTGGGGTTTATTGTGATCACCTTTGGGAAATACAGTCAGCTACAGTGAGAACGGAAATGGCATAAACTTTAATAACTAAATTATTTTTTCACTATAGATCAAGTAATCGTGGAAGATTCTTGGGGTAAACATAACTAAAATCGGAACAGAGAAGGAGGTGGAGGCATCGGCGGGAGTGGGGGCGGGGGCAGAAGAGCAAGATGGCTGCTACAGAAAGCAGAACCTTGGGGCTGGCAAGATGGCTTTCTGGAGAAGACTGCTCACCATGCATGGCCAAATTTGACTCCCAAATCTCACAGTAGGGGAGAACCAACGCCTGAAAGTTTCCCTCTGAACTTCCAGCCGCAAGATGATTTTCTCTGAAGTTAAACCTTCTCTCATGGAGGGAAACTCCTTAATGCGCGGGATGTAAAGAGAAAATGAAACAGTAGGGTATTTTAGAACAGGAAGTTTATAAGGAGGTCAAACAGCAGGATGCTCTAAAGTGATGGATCTTAACCTGTGGGTCGCGACCCCTTTGGGAGTAGATCACCCCGTTCACAGTTCACAGGGGTCGCCTAAGACCATTGGAAAACACAGATGCTTACAGCTACTATTCATAACAGCATAATTACAGTTATGGAGTAGCAACAGAAATAATCTTACGGTTGGTGTGTGTGTGTGTGCGTGTGTGTGACCACCATATGAAAATAAGGAGTTGTAGCATTAGGAAGGTTGAGAGCCATCAGTGGGAGGAGATGCTCTTGGGCCTGAGGGTGTTGGATGCCCCAGTGTAGGGGAATGCTAGGGAGGGAAGATGGGAGTGGGTGGATGGGTGGAGGAGCACCCTCATAGAAGCAGGGGGAGTGGGGATGAGATAGGGGGTTTCCGAAGGGGAGACCTGGAAAGGGGAAAACATTTGAAATGTAAATAAATATCAAAAAAAAAAAAAAAAAAAAAAAAAGAGGAAGGTTGAGAGCTGCTGGTCTAAGGGAAGGTGAAACACTCAAGCCTGTAAAAAAAAAAAAAAAAAAAAGCTTCTTAAAGCAAGAAGTAAACTCTAATCCCGGAACTCTAAACAGCTTCAGGAAGTCCCAGAGAATGGGCAGATTCACTGGGTTTATCAATCCCCAAGAGTATCCAAGAGTCCTTCTCAGACAAGACAAGCTGCAAAGAAGATACATGGAGTAACTTGGAAGAAGCACAAGGCAACCAAAGCAGCTGGGAAGAAGCAGAGACCAGCCAAACAGCCTAGATAGCTGAGCTGCCTGGACACTGACTGTTCAGTCCTGCTGAGCTGCCTGCAGGCTGTGCACTGGGCTCCAGGCACCTAGACTTTGTGATATCACCATGGTGGGATTGGCTTTTGGAGAAGCAGCTGTCTTTGAGTCATTTCTACTCCCGTAATTTACCTCTCACCCATATTCCTGTAAGTAGCTCTGGTAAAACTCACTAAGCTGAACTTTGGCAGTATCTGTCTTCATTTCTCTAAATAGGTTGAGGGTCATACAACACCTCCACGTGAACACGGGTGCACAAGAACAAAAAACACATTTAACAACAACAACAACAACAACAACAACAACAACAACCAAAAAAAGCAGTTAGAAAAAACTAGAAAATACGTAAGGTCTTCTAAGAATTGAGAAGATTTGCTTTTCTGTTCTATTATTTATTGTTGCCACTGGGATTGGATTTTTGATCGGTTACAGAGACATATTCTAGTTATGTTAAATGAAGCTTGAAGAACATCTGACTCAGTGTTATTCAGTCATATTCATAATAAAATACTCATATATAAATACCCATACCATAAAATATCCAAACATAGCATCTTACTACAGCATCCTACAGTTCTGCAGACAACTTCCAAATACAACTCAGCATAGATTAGGTTTAGTTCAACAGTCACTTTAGAAGTACATAGACTATTTCAGACATCAGCTGTCAAGGATGAAGAATAAAGTAAATTATTGCTATGAATTTAGCAGGATGGCTAGATCTAAAATTTGTAAGTTTCATTTAAATTTTTCAGGGCTTAAGAGTTTGGATTGTGGACTCAAAATACCTGGCCATGGGCAAATTAGTTTATATATCAGAGAGCTGTTGGGAAGAGTGAGTGAGAACATATGAGTAAAGTGTTCAGTTCAGTGTTTGGACACATGGAAAGTTCACAAACTGGGTGGTGGTTAGGCACCATGATTAAAATGGTATTTATAAAGCTTTGAAAATGCACAGGATTCCATGAGGTCATAGACAGCAGGGTATTTAAAAGTCTTTACCAGTCCACATGTTGGACCAGTGCAAGGCAAAAACTTGGTGTTCTTGTCTAGATATTTCTACGAATTAAGCATTAATAGGTTGGTTATTACACTGTAGGTATGATGTGACTAATTCAATTATACTCAGGCACCTTTGTTAAAATTATAACATGATGATCACTCTGCCAGATAGCAGAGTTATCCCAGCTTGTCCTATCAGCTAGCACAGAGACCATATGACTACACACAGCAGGAAGGGATACATCTCCCATTTTGAACAGGCATCTTTGGAGAAGATGGCAAATGAGTTGTGTCTTGAAAGATAAATACGATTTACCACAAAAGAGAAAAGGCAGGAAGAATAAGTCCAGAGCATAAGAAACATGGTGATGTATGAAGGGGAAACAGAAAGTCTGTGGTGGCAGAGAAGAAAACTCGAATTATGGGATGAGAAGAGTTGGGTGAAGGTAAGGAAAGGGAGAGAGATCATGGAGGCCTAGTGTCCTGTCAAGGAGCCTGAGCTCTAAGCTGACAGCTCCTGGGCCCACTGATGGATTCTCAGCAGGGTCCCCTGCATGACTGTCCTGAGGTGACTGACCTGATCCAGTCTGTCAGGCCCGACTTGACTGATGTCCTTTGGTAATACCAAATATGGTATTGTTCCCAGACGGGAGCAGTTTCATCCAAGATGGTATCAGATGTGCGGGGGCAGCAGTGGCGACTCAAGGTAAGACTATCTGGGCTGAAATCTTCGAACAGAGGAGCCTCGGCTCAGCTTTCTGCTCTGACTCATGCACTCTGCTAGGGAAAGACCAGTTACAGAGCAGATTTGCTTTAACGAAGCCCGTTGCCTTGGGGCTCTCTGTACAGGGAAGGAGGATTGCTAACCTCAGCAGGAAAAGAGAAAAAAAAAAAAAAAAAAAAAAAAGAGAAGAAATACTAGCTGTCTTGGAAGGAATCTAGTTGCCTAAGAGGGAAGCTGATGTCTAGAGCAAAGGACACCCGAGAGGGGATTCCCCAGAAGCCAGAGGCAACAGAGTGGTTGATGTAGTCACCCAGGAAGTGGTCCTAGTACTTGTGGGACCTCTCCAAGTCTTCATATCCCTGCTGGAACTCAACGTACTAGACCTGTCCTGACCACCACCAGGAATGCACTCTGGGGTGAGACTGAGTGGGTGAAGAAAGAACTGACCAAACAGAATAAATAACCCATGTAGGAGCCACAAAACCGATGAGCTCCTCAGAGCCAGGTGTTCCGTTCCTAACTCAGAAAGCCTGACTAAAGACCCGACTTGTGCCACTTGTATTCAGGTAACCCCAAATGGGGAAGGAAGGTCCCACAAAGGGCCTAGGCTCTAGAAAACAAGTCTGGGAACATTGGGAGCCGGACTTTAATGAAATCAGGCCTACTGTTTTTTGACTATGAATATTTGCTGAAGTTTGTAGACACTTCAGGATGAGTGGAGGCCTACCAACCCCAACAGAGACTGCTCCAATAGTTACAAAGAAAGTTCTTCAGGAAATAATTCCTAGGTTTGGACTGCCCCTAGCTTTGAGGTTCAACAATGGTTCCGGCTTCATGGCCAAAGTGTCTCAAAATCTGACAAAGTATCTGATTAAGTATCAATTGGAGGTTACTTTGTAACTATAGGCTACAGAGCTCAGCACAGGGAGGAAGAGTAAATAGAACTCTAAAGGAGACTCTGACCAAATCGGTCTTGCAAACTGGTGAAAAATTGAGCCAACCTCCAACCCTTTGACCTGAAACCATATATCCACAAACAACAAAAATGGGTTCAGTAGGTTATGTGTGTGTGTACATATACATACATACATGTAGCAAAAATAATAATAATAAAAAGAGGCTATCGAGTTGGGGGACCATGAGAAGAATTTGACGAAGGGTCCTTGGGAGGGGCTGGAAGGCAGAAAGGGAGGGGGGAATTATATAATTCTAATTAAAAGAATATAAAAGAGGCTGGAGAAATAGCCTAGTTAAGAGCACTGGCTGTTCTTGCAGAGGACCCTGGTTCGGTTCCCAGCACTCACATGGTGACTCATAACCATCATAGCCATCCAGTTCCAAGGGGTATCGATGCCCTTTTCTGGACTGTATGGGCACACAGGTGGTGCACATACCTACGTACAAGCCAAACATCCAGACACATAAAATAAAGAACATTTAAAAAAATTAAAATCTGTGTTAAGTAAAACAATATTAGAGTCCTAAGATGCAACAGCATTTTAAAAATTATTTTGTTTTTATCTTATGTCTATGGGTGTTTGCCTGAATGTATGTCTACATATCACAGGCATGCCTGGAGTTCTTGTAGTCTAACATACCCCTGAAACTGGAGTTATAGATAGTTGTGAACAGCCTCATGGGTGTTGGGAATTGAATTTGGGCCTTCTGGAAGAGCAGGCGGTGCTCTTAACTTCTGAGTCACTTCTCTGGCCTGCAACAGCATTCGAGGGATAAGCACAGAACAGAAGTGAGAGATGACAGGCAGACAGGAGAAGAAGAGGCAGGGAGGGGTCAGGTTTCAGAAGCTAATAAACTAGAGAATCTAAGGAGTCAGGAGAACTTTTAGATGCTCACATAAGTAAGGAGCACTGTCCTTTTCCTAAAAGTCATCTAAAACAGAAGTAAGTAAAGACAACAGCAGAACTGTCAGAGGCAAAATGCTCCAGTTCACAAGGGGGTGGGCTGCTGACAAAGCTTTAGAAGTGAAGCAAGGGCATGGGCAAGGGAAAGCCGAGGTAGCACATCGCCTAGAACATGTCTGCAGTAAACGTCTTCAAGGCAATATAATCGGAGAGCACAAGAACCTAAATACTTTAGGGGAATGGAGTGTGTCTTAGTGTCTTTTCCTGTTGAGGTGATAAGTACGTTAGCAAAAGCATCTTAAGAGAGAAAAGGTTGGCTAGGCATGGTGGCACACACTTTTAATACCAGCTCTCTGGAGGTAGAGGCAGGCAGATCTCTGTGAGTTTGAGGCCAGCCTAGTCTACAGAGTGAGTTCCAGGATAGCCAAGGCTACATAGAAGAGACCTTGTTTCAAAAACAGAGGAGAGGGAGAGACAGAGTCACAGAGAGAGAGAGAGAGAAAGATACACACAGACAGAGACACAGATAGAGAGAGACAGAGAGACAGTAGCTTGGGTCACCTGGTCACACTGTACCCATAGTTAAGAAGCAGAAAGCAATAAATGCGTGCTTTTCACTTATATATAATGAGTATTCTATCCAGGAAGTCTTTTCAGCCGTTAACACAATCATGATAATTCCCTACAGGCATCAGCAGAGGCCCTTCTCCAGGGTGATTCTGGATTCTGTCAGTCACATTGAGTCAACATCTGTCATCATGGAGTCCATGCTATGTGACATCATCTGTAGAATAAGCCATGAAACATGACCACACCCTGGTTATTTTGATGAACAGTGGTAAATTACTGTCCACAGCTTATTAACAATTCCATAGCTAGCGGTCCTGATCTTTGACAAGCTTACAGATAGTTTTTTGGTGTATCTTTATATGTATGCCCTTTCCTATAACAAGTTTATGTGTTTTTTTATGACTAAATGCTGTTTGCGCGTCATGTCTTATGAAAAGTCTGTACATCTTCCATTTTTCTTTTCATCCCTAAGCAGATGAGCCATTTTTAAATTATAAAACTTTGTTTTATTTAAAAAAGTGTGGTGGGTGTTTTCATATACACTGATGTGTGTGTGTGTGTGTGTGTGTGTGTTTTGTGTGTGTGTTGTGTGTGTCTGTCTGTCTGTCTGCACACTTATACACATTATAGGGGTCAGGCCAGGATATCTAGTATTTTCCTTTATTGTTTTCTGACTTATTGCCCCAAAGGAGGGTCACCTCATTGACCCAGAAATATTTCACTGTCATGGTGAGTCAGTGAGCTCTTGGGATTTGCCAGATCTTCATAATGGTGAAATTTCTGGCATGCACATCCACGCCTGGCTTTTTACGTGATGCTCGAGATTCAAACTCAGACCCCACGTTTTTAGAACCAATGCTCTTACTCGGTGAGCAGCCTCTCCAGCCCCCCCATGTTTTTAATTTTTAATTATTTTAAACAGCATAAGTATAGTCAGATTTAGGCAGTGTTTCCTTGTTTAGAAATAAGGGTTTTGATTCTTTTAAGATTATAAAATTATTCATATATAACTTCTAATTTATTTATATGTGACTTTTTGATAAATCTTGAATCATTTTTGTCATAAGATAGGAAGTACGTGTGCCCAATTTTATTATTTTTCTGAAGACTTTTTTTTTTAATTTTAAAATTTATTATTACTATTAGTACTATTATTGTTATTATTCTTTAATCTTATTTTACAGTTCAGTCATTATTCTCCTCCCGGTTCACCTTCCGACAGTTCCTCATCCCACTCCCCCCCCCTCCAGACCTCTCTCCCTCCCTGGGGCCTCAAGTCTCTCGAGGGTTAGGTGCTGAAGACTATCTATTAAACACCGTATTTTGTCTAATAACTTGAAACTTCTACCTTCTCATTGTGTTGGAATCGTATCTGGATACTCTGGCTTATTTCTTCTGTGTTGTCTTAGTTGTAGGTTTTTGTCTTGTTGAGAAAAAATTACAAACTCAGAGTGGAACTCAGGGATGATTTATGGAAGTCAGCCAGAAAACAAAACAAGGCAGGCGAGCTGGGATCGACTCAGCTGGGGGAAGAAGATGGGAAGAGACCCAAGACAGAGATTTACAAGGTACATCTCACAAGACCAGGTGGGCATACTGGGCTTGAGGGAAAGGACCTAGGTTCCTTCTATGTGCTTTATTTATTTATTTTTGATTATTTCTTTTATTTTTGATATTACAA
Source organism: Uromys caudimaculatus (assembly GCA_028551405.1). NCBI lineage: Eukaryota > Metazoa > Chordata > Mammalia > Rodentia > Muridae > Uromys > Uromys caudimaculatus. The sequence continues at coordinate 62,080,071 of CM052707.1, read as the reverse complement.
TGACATCATTTTCCCTCTTTGCCTATGACTTTTATCACAAAGTCGTGTTGGATTTTGTCAAAGGCTTTCCCTGCATCTACTGAGATGATCCTGTGGTTTTTGTCTTTAAGATCATTTATTTGGTTTATTGGGCTTAGTAACTTTGTATATTGAGCCATCCCTGCATTTTAGGGATAAAACCAACTTGGCCATGGTGAATAATCTTTTTGATGTATGGCTATTTTTTTTTCAAGTATTTTATGGAGCATTTTTTGTGTCTATGTGCATCAGGAATGTTGGCCCATAGTTTTTGTTTGTTTGTTGTCATTGTTGTTGTTGCTGTTGTGTCTCTATCTGTCTTTTATACTAAAATGTCACTGGCTTTGTAGATGGGGTTTGGAGTGCTCTTTCTATTTCTATTTTTGAATACTTTAAGAAGACTTAGTTGTAGATCTTCTTTATATTTCTGGTAGAATTCTGCTATGAATCGACCTGGCCATGGACTTTTTTCTCTATCTGGGAGGCTATTTATTTATTTAGTTTAACCCCCCCCCACGCCCAGTCCCTCTCCACCACATCTTCTCTTTCTTCAACCCCACCCACTCCTTTATTTCTTTTTAGAAAGGGGCAGGTCTCCCATGGATAGAAATTTTAGCCTTGGCATATCAAGTTGCAGTAAGACTAGGCGCCTCCTCTCCTATTAAGGTTAGGTGATGCTTCCCAGTAAAGGGATAAGGTCCCAAAGGCAGGCAACAGAATCAGAGACAGCTCCTGCTCCCATTGTTAAGAGACTAAGCCACACAACTGTAACACATGAATGGAGGACCCAGTCAGTTCCATGTAGCTCCCTACTTGGCGATTCCATCTCTGTGAGACCTTATGTGCCTGTCAGCATACGGGGCGCTGTCTGAGGGGCTTTGGCCAAGTACGAGGGACCAAAGAGTTCCAGCTCTCCAAGGGGAAGCCAGAGTAAGGCAGGCTGCAGGGCCTCCTCTGTGGCTGCTGCTGCCCTGGAGTTGGTGGCAGGTGGTGAGATGCAGTAGGCAGCTAGGGACCAAGGTATGCGCCACCAAGCAGAAAATGGCTGCTGTGCACCCGGCGGGTTGGGCCTTGGGCTGTTTTGAGGTCCAGCAATGAACAGCTCAATAAGACAGGCACTCTCAGATGATTTTTGGTGAAATACCTCGTGCACATTATTCCTTGTGGATAGGACCTTGTAAACATTTAGGGGTGGGTTGGGGTCTCAAGGCAGATGGTTTCTTTCTATTGGCTTGGTCCGAGGTGGTAGGGGTGCCTCATCTGTCTGAGGAGGGGTTTCAGGTATTATCCCTACCTGACTGGTTGTCGCAGTTCTCTTAACGGGGTGTAGTGGTCAGGAACCTGGTTGGGAGTAACTTTAAATGCCTACCATTCTCAATTCTGAGAATTGCCGAGGTTCTTGGATCTGCTTAACCTTACCAGGTTTTCTGTCTGGTGGCACGGTCCACTGCCCCACTTTTTTTTTTTTTTTTTTTTAAATTATTTATTTATTTTTTTGATACTTTATTTACATTTCCAATGTTTCCACCTTTCCAGGTCTCCTCTTTGGAAACCCCCCTATCCCGTCCCCCTCCCCGCCTCTATGAAGGAATTCCACCTCCCACCCACCCGCCCACCCATTCCCATATTCCCACCTTGACATTCCCCTTTACTGGGGCCTCTAACCCCCTCAGTCCCAAGGGCCTTTCCTCTCCCTGATGGCCAACAAGGCCCTCCTCTGCCACCTATGTGATCTGAGCCATGGGTCCCTCGATGTGTATTCTTTGGTTGGTGGTCCAGCCTCCAGGAGGACCGGCACCGCCCCACTCTTACGGGCTGAGATTAGTTGATTCTGTGGGTTTTCTCATGGTGTTCTTGAACTCTTCTGCTCTTGCAATCCTTCCTCCCCCTATTCATCAGGACTCCCGGAGCTCCGCCTAATGTTTGGCTGTGGTTCTCTGCATCTGTTTCCATCAGCTAATGGAAATAGCCTCTTTGATGACTGTTGGGCTAGACATCAATCTATGAGTATAGCAGGATATCGTTAGCAATTATTTCATTGACATTTTTTCCATTTGTGTTTGGTTCTATCATGGGTTTCTGTGCTACCCACCCTCTGGGTCCTGGCCCTTTAAACAACATAAACATTTCAAGAATAACTTTAAATATCAATGGTTTCAATTATTCAACCAAATGACACGGGCTCACTGAGTGGATCAAGAAACAAAATCCCTGTTGCTATTACTATTTCAGGGTTTTTATTTGTTATAGGTCTAATTAGGTTGTTAACTTTTTGCCTTAATTTAGGTGGTTTGGCTGAATTTGGAAGTTCATCCATTTCCTTTAGGTTTTCTTGCTTAAAAAAGCACAGCTTTTAAAAGTATTCTCCTATAATATCCTGGATTTCTTTGGTGTCTGTTGTAATGGCTCCCTGTTCATTTGTGATTCTTTTAACATGGAGCCTTCCTCTTCCCTCTCTCCCTCTCTTCTTCCTTCTCTCTTTTTCCTTCCTTTAGCCCCTCTCCCTTCCTCCCTCCCTCCTCCCTCTTGCCCTCCCTCTCTTCCTTTCTTCCTCTTTCTGTTCCTTCCTTCTTTCCTTCCTTTCTTTCCTTCTCTCTCCTCCTCCTCCTCTTCTTTCTCCCTGCTTCCTTCTCTTGCTTCTGTTAGTTGGATTAAGGGTCTGTCAGTCTTGTTTACCTTCTCAGATCCAGCTCTTAGATTGGTTGATGCTTAGAACTTTGTTTTCTTTATTTCAATTTCAATAATCTCTGCTTTGGTTACCGTTATTCTTGCTACCAGATGAATTTGGATTGGTTTGTTCTTGCTTTCCCAGAATGCTTTAGTTACACCCTTGTATCACTGACTTGCTCTCTGACTGGTGTTTTAATGTCGGCTGTCAGAGCTCTGCAATTCTTCCATAAGAAGACTGTTGATGTGCCCAGGGGGTTTTGCTGTGTTTTCATTTTCAGTTAGTTTCAGGAAACTTTTTATTTCTTTCTTGATTTCATCTTTAATCCCTTCACCATTCAGTCATGAGTTGTTTAAGGTCCATGAATTCATGTATTTCCTAGAGATTTGTTGGCTGGCAATATTAAACTTTAATGCCCTGTGGCCAGATAGGCTACAAGGAGTTTTTTTCATCTTTTCCGGGTTGTAAAGGTTTGTTTCATGTCCTAGGATTGTTCTATTTTAGAGAAGCTTCCATGTGCTGCTGAGTAGAATGCACATTCTGTGGTGTTTGGTGGACTGTTGTGTAGATATTCGTTAAGTTCCCTTGATGTATGGTGCCAGTGAATTCTGGGGCGTCTGTTTATCTTCTGTCCTGATGACCTGTCTATTGGAGAAAGTGGAGTATTGAAATCAACTACTGTTAATGGATTGTTCTCAATCTGTACCTTAATTTCAGTATTAAGTTTTTTAAAAACTAAGTTGGATGTCTTAGAGTTTGGTGCATATATGTTTAGGATAGTAATATCTTCTTGGTTAAATGTCCTTTGGTTATGCTGAAGTATCCATTTTTATGTGTTCTGATTACCTGTAGTTTGAAGTCTGTTTTGTCTGCTATTTGGGTAGTGATGCTCATTTGTTTCCTGGTCTCAGTTGATTAATCATTCATCTTTTTGTGCTAAGGAAGTACATATATTTAAA
>CM052707.1:61981426-62071426 GCA_028551405.1 Uromys caudimaculatus | reverse complement strand
CCTTGTTTGTCCAGACAGCACATTTTCCAGACTTGTGTCTCACATTTTGCTTCTGAGTCTCACTGTAAATATAACTACAAGCAGCCAGCAATGACTATGTCATAGCCTGAATTCTATGCTACATATTTTAAGTACCGAATTAATCAGTCTATTGCTTTTGAATCCAATCTCATTCAAATTTTCAGCACATGGTCAAATGGTAGATGATTTTTTTGTCAAAATGGACCACAAAGGGCCTCCAGTCCAGTTCCTAATTGAGTCCTGTTGCTACTTGAAATCCCATGAGCACAGTCTTTAGCTGTCTGCCCTTGTATAAGTGTCTTGGTCTTCTAAGAGAGTCCCAGGATGGCCTGTTAAGTTCTGCTTACAGCACGTTGACGTTTCTCTAGCCTAGTTCCAAATTACTCCTTTGAACCAGTGCTAAGAGCCTAAGAATCACATTGACAATTTTAATCAGAAAAGCTACCCCAGTTCACTTGTATGGATTTTCTGGGTTGGTTACTTGTATATCACTGTGACAAACAAAACCAACCAACCAACCAACCAACCAACCAACCAACCAACCAACCAACCAACCAACCAGCCAACCAGCCAACTGGCAGGAACAACTAAAACGGAGGAGGGATTTATTTGCAATTCAGCACACAAGGTCAGGCTAGGAAGCAGAAAGTATTAAAATGACCGGTGTGGGGGAGGGGGAGGTAATGGCTTCCTCCAGGTACCTACATATCCCAACTAGCTGTTACTGCTCAGTTTCTGGAACCTCTCAAAGTAGAGTCACAAACTGGGTTCTAAGTGGCCCAATCACCAGCCTGTTGGAGACATTACAGATTCCCATCACAATGCCTTAGTACCAGACTACATGATCATATCTCAATAATAATAGAATTTGGTATTTGTTAATTAGATGCCTAGTTAAAAAAAAGGGGGGGTTAGCGTTTTTTATTGTTTTCTTTGTGCGTATGTAGGTGTGGGTGTACATGGATTCAAGTTAATGTTGCATATCTCCTTGGTAGCTCTTCACATTATTTTGGGGGATAGTGACTGTTTTTGAACTTGAAACTTGTCAATTTGGTTGAATTGGCTGACCAGGAACCAAACCCTAGGCAGTGGTTCTCAATCTGTGGGTCGCGACCCCATCGGGAGTCGACTGTCAGATATTTACCTTACAATTTACAACAGGAACAAAATTACAGTTATGAAGTAGCCATGGAATGATTTTATGGTTGGAGGGCACCACATCATGAGGAACCGTATTAAAGGGTCACAGCGTTAGGAAGGTTGAGAGCCACTGCTAGGGATTCTCTTGTCTCAAGCTCCGCGGTGCTGGAATTACGGTCGTGTACCACTGCACATGAATTTTACACTCTGAGGACTCGAACTGAGGCCCTCACACTTGCATAGCAAGGGCTTCACAGACAACTACCTTCTCAGCCCCCGTTCTCTTTCTTCGTTCTTGAGACCGAGTATTGCTGTCGTACATAAGCTGCTCTTAAAACTCCTTGCCCCAAACGATCGATCTTCCTGCCTTAGCTTCCGGTGTAGCTATGAATTCAGGCACGGGCTACCTTCCTTTGTTAGCTTCCGGTGTAGCTATGAATTCAGGCACGGGCTACCTTCCTTTGTTTTCTTTACGTAGCTTTAGGTAAATAGCAAGGTTGAGTGGAAAGCATAGAGTATTAGTTAACATGTGCCTTCAGCCCTGTACAGGAGTACGCCACCACTGCCTGGCTATGTCAGTGTGTTTTGATAAGGTTTTTCCTATGCATGTCTTAGTTAAGGTTTCTATTTCTGGGATGAAATACCATGATCAAAAAGCAAGTTGGGGAGAGGAAAGGATTTATTTGGCTTACACTTGGACAACACTTTCACCGAAGGAAGTCAGGACAGGAACTCAAGCAGAGCAGGAGCCTGGAGGCAGGAGCTGATGCAGAGGCCATGAAGGCGTGCTGCTTACTGGCTTGCTCCTCATGGCTTGCTCAGTCTGCTTTCTTATAGAATCCAGAACCTCCAGCCCAGGGATGGCTCCACCCACAGTGGGCTGGGCACTTCCACATCAAGCACTAATTGAGAAAATCCGTAGAGCTGGATCTCATGGAGACATTTCCTCAACTGAGGCTCCTTCCTCTCTGGTTTGTGTCTAGTTGGCACAAAACCATCCAGTACAATGTGTATCCATTATTAAAGTATTATCCAAGTTGTTTCACTGCCTTAAATTCCTGTGTCCTGCCTGTCTCGCCCTTTCCCTACTGTCTAACCACTGCTGATCTTTGTACTGTCTCTGGTCTTGTGCCTTCCCTAGAATGTTACAGACTTAGAATTACATGTCGCACATTGATGACGTCTGGCCACTCAGCAAGTTGCTTTTTGGTTTCTTCCATATTTTTATAGCGTAAAAACCTTATATTTTGTATTTGTGTGAAACTATATTCCATTAGGTGTATGTAACAGTTTATCCAGTGGCCTATTGAAGGATATCTTGGCTGCTTTCAAGTTTTGGCAATTTTGAGTAAAGCTACTGTAAACCTTTGTTTTCATGTTAACACAATTTTACAACTTATTTTGGTAAATGCCTAGGACTATTGCTGCTGAGTTGTACAGTAAGAGAGTATTCACTTTGTAGGAAAGTTTTAAGCTCCCAAAATGGCTTTACCATTTCACACCGTCACTAGCAATGTCTGAGAGCTCACAGTAGTCTGTGTCTTTAGCAAAATTTGATGTTGCCAGTTATTAGGTTTGTTATTCCATTATTTTAATGAAAAAATTTCCAGAAATATTATATCTTCATTTTTCTGTTTCATCTGTTTTATTATTTTGTGGTTTTTGTCAACAAGTTGGCTTAATTTTGCAAATTTACTTTCATAGTGTTCGTTTGCACTTATTCTTGCTGTAAGTTCATTATTTGCGTTGTATGACTTCTTTCTTGTTTCAGTTTCAGTTCTCTAGGTTCTGGCCCACCAACCATTTCTGATCCCTTAGAGCTTGCCTTTAGTGAAAGAATTTCAGGAAATTATTTTCTTTTTGGGAATATTCATAATATCCCAACAATGTAGCTGGTTAACAACTATACATTTACTTACAGTCTCAGATGAACAATGTTTCCTTTAGGAAATGTCTCTGAAAACAGATACATGACCTGAAAGCGCCACCTCAACAGCCGTCGGAACTCTCCTATGAAAATTATCCTTGGGTATTTCAGGACAGCCCCTGCCCTTGGTGTGCAGAAGCTCAGACTCCTGCTGATTTCCTGTAGATAGATTAGATTTAAAAGTTGGGATCGCTGTATATAAATATTCTCTAACCTTTCCTCATATCTATGACTCTCTTCCATTAAATCACTTGTTACAAGCTTCTTCATAACAAGTTGTCTCCTAAATACAAGTCAAACCGTGGCTTTTGGCTTCACTCACAACTTTAAGTGGAGCTATGTTTTTTTTTTTTTTTCCACTTCCACACCTCAAATAACCAAACTAGTTTTCACTTAGTTCTATATTTGAATTCTAAGTTAATCCACATTTCTATTTTTAGAGCTGGATGAATTTTCATTCATCCATTTACAGGGATGTAGAGTTAATAAGAGGAGCTTCGAAATGGTTTTAACCTGTTTTTATTTCCTCTTCAGAATGCTTTTTCCATTCCAATTGTTTTCTTTTGCGGCACTCACCCTGACACATTCTCTGCAGTAATTAAAGTGATATTTTGCCCTTACCCTTCCTCATTTAGTACTAATAGCAGTTTTCATAGAACGCCACCTTCATCTTATCACCTCAAATCCAAAGGCTCAATACCCAGCTACTTTGCAAGTATGATCTGATTGAATCTCTTATGTAAATGTGTAACTGCCTGAAAAACTGTCCTTCAGAGCGCCTTTGGTAAACAGAAAATGGTTCCAATTTAAACGTCCTTTTGATATATATACTCTGATTATCGTTGCTTCATTGACTTTGTGACTTACAACGAAAATGTAAAGGAGACAGAAAATAAGTGTCCGGCAATAATTTCATAGGCAAGAATATTTGTAACATCCTTTTGACGCATGCACCCGAGGGGATATACGTTACAGTTATATGAAGCGGGTGTATCTTAGGTGGTGAATATTTTCTGAACAAATAAAAGAATTTCAGAATTTTCATAGGACTCAAAAATGAGTAGAGTCTTGGTTGATGTATTTGGCTTCTTGGCTGAAAAGCAATGGTAGCGTTTCTTAAGGCTATGCTATTCCTCCCCTGGGTAAGTTGTGAGTGGAGGGTGTACCCAGCTGATCATAGGATGGCACTTGTGATAGCGATCGTGAGAGATGTTAATTACTCATGGAGTGGGGAGCCTGCTCTCCCTCCTTTTACACCCTCTCCTCCTTAGCTATATGGTTTTTTCATTATAAAATTGAAATAGATTCAGATTTGTTATGAAAATTCTACAACTGACCTTTCCTCTTCCTGACTTAGAGAGGGAAGCACAGAGGTTTTAAACTATTGTTCTCTATGATCTAGGTCCTATTCTGACCAAGCCAGTCAGTCAATGGGGTCTCAAGGGAGGGAGTGAGGATTGAAAAAGAAGAAAAACCATTAGACAAAACTATTCCGTGACTCCAAGTCTCACGACTCCAGCCAGTGCTGAGGCTGAAGCAGCTTTAGTCTTTCCTAGCCTGCTTTTATACCATTCTAGGCACATCCAAAAAACAATGGTCAGTTCTTAGATCGAAGACAAAGCCATCAAGTGAAGTAGTAAACAAGGAGCTCACACAAGACAGTAGTCAAGTAAAGCAGTAGGCAACAGGTCACACACAAGGTAATAATTAAATAAAGTAGTAAGCAAAGAGATCACACAAGGTAATAATTAAGCAAAGTGGTAAACAAAGCCCTGTGGTCACTGTTTCTAATATTCTTATCTGAGCCTACTTCCTTGTCCCAGCCCAGTGACAAATGCCAAATTCCTAGAAGTGGCATCAAAAGCTCTCAACGCTGTTCCACGAGCCAGGGAACTAATACAAAGATTCTCCCTATCTCCAAGCCTGTTCATGACACTTACACATTCTGGGATAGGCGTCATGAACAGGGGTGGGTATGTAGACCTACCATTGGCTAGATTACAGCCTGCACACCACGGGGCACTCTTCCATTTATTATGGACCTCTGTGTGCTGGTTCTCGAATACGGACACATAAGGACACTTACTGTAAGTATCAATTTTGTACCCCCAAATCCTTGAAATATTTGTCTTTTTTTTTTTTTTTTTTTTAAGGTTTAGAAAATGGCTGTAGGAAGGGACTCTTTGGGGATCGATCAAGGACTGTTACTTTATTTACTTGCTATGGTGATGAAGAGTTTTGAAGACCCACTCTTTCAACCGGTAGAACCGCAAGTAACAGACATTCTTAAAATCATTTTATCTCATGATCACCACTGGTCTTAGGATTAGGATGGCTGTTATAAGTGCCCTCCTGCCTCAGCCCGGAAGTGGAGGGTTAGTTTAAGTTACACAGAAAGCAAGTAGAAATCTATTTTTCTACCCGTCTTTTCTGTTTTGGAAACAATGTTGTCTCTCTTTAAGCTAAATCCTATCCCGGGAGACTGTGGCTGCAGTAGATTCACCCTGGGTGATATTGTGTTCAGATAATTCTTTGTGCCTGCAGAGCAGAGATGAATGGCAAGAGAGGAGGCAAAAATGTCAGTACTTCCATAGGCAATGGGGTATTCTGGAAAATGTCTTTTCGTATTCTATTACCAGGCTTTTGTTCAAGCAAGGTCATTCCCGCTGTTGGTGCCACTACTGAGAAGACTCTGATGATATATGTATGGTACATAAAAGGCTGCTTTTGGGGATCGGATGCTACATGCAACTAATGACTTATTAAAAATATTATCCACTTACCGATGACTCAAACATGAATGAGTAGAAACCAACTTTTGTATTGCAGTAGGAACCTGGAGGTAAAAAAGGAAATTTCTCATGAAAAAATAGTGACTTAGCTCTCTGGCTAAGTAAGGTATGTATAGTTCACAACCGTCTTGGAAAATTTCGTTTTAGTTTTGAATCGGGAAACTGGTACTTTACTGGGGTGTCATCTGCGTGATTCTCAGGATCACAAATGAAACTTTTAAAGATGGTACCTCTTCAACTGCCTCCTTCTGACTTGAAGTGTATCATATTAGGAGGTAGTGAGGATTAACTTATTACATGGGCTGCCATCCCGAAATGTTATGGTCTGGTGACTCAAACTTTCTTTGTTTCTCCTTTGTTTCTTTCTTTGTTTCTTCTTTGATTCTTTGTTTCTTTCTTTGTTTCTTTGCTTGTGTGTTTGTTTCTTTCTTTCTATTATTATCTTTAATCTTTTTTTTTTACACTCTAGTCTTAGTTCTCCCCCTCCCAGTCTGCCTCCAACAGTTCCTCATTCCATTCCTCCTTCTCCAAGAGGATGTTGCCCTGCCTCCCACTAGGCTTCTACATTCCCTGGGGCCCCAGGTTTCTCAAGGGTTAGATGCTGCTTCTCTCGTTGAGGCCAGACCAGGCAGTCCTCTGCTGTATATGTGTAGGGAGCCTTGGACCAGTGTATGCTGTCTGGTTGGGAACTCAGTGTCTAAGAGATCTCAGGGGTCCAGATTTGTTGAGACTGCTGGTCTTCCTACGGGGTCACCTTTCTCAACTTCTTCCAGCCAGAAAGCAATTTTCTCACAGTGCTTGAGGCTAGAGCTCTGGGATCAAGATATGGGTGAGTTTTCCCCCAAGGTCTTTTTTCTGGGCTTGCAGATGGTATCTTCCCATGGTCTCCAGCTGTTTTGACAGTTGCCTTTCTCATGAGGGTACTGCTCATGTTGGATTAATTTTTTCCTCCTTAAAAGTCATGTTTTAATGTAATTTTAAAAAAAGATTGTGTCTTACAATACAGTTACACCTTGAGAGAAGGGAAGTTAAGAATTCAGCAGATGAATTTTGGAGTGTGTGGTATAATTTAGCCAATAAAACTTGAGATTGGTTTTTACATTGGCAGTTAACAGCTGACCAAATCAGCTCTTCTTCCCTGGGTCACTTGATGGATCGTGTTACTCCTGGATTCCTTGGAAGAGTTTATGACATTTAAAGTCCACATGATGATGAAGACTTGTGGTGTAAATTGAGAACTTGATTCAGTCCCTGGGTTTTGTTTCCTTAAATACATGTAAAAGAATCAAATCCTCATTTTAACCATAGATTCCACAGGGGTTGGAATCCACACATAGATTCCAAACACCAGACAAAATCTTGAAAGACACTCAAGACACTTCAGTAGCTGGTAAGCATTTTAACTCTTTGACTTGACCTACATAATCTACAAAATAAGATCCCATGGGTTTCATACACAGAAGTACCCAATAGCAACTTGTGTTTTTTAGCAGTTATTAAGCTAATATATTATTTAGTTATCACACATTTATCTTCCCTGTTCAAGTAATTGTCATGAAAATAGGACAGTTTTTTTCCACAAACAAAATACAGCTAAGGATTTCTTTCTGCTCTGAATTCTAAAGCACAATAAACAGCCCTCCTCTATCCCTCTGACTCATGGTTTTGACCCAGCCCCTTAAGTCAGAAGGGACTAGAGCAGCTGCCTTGTCAGAATCCACAAGGAAGCCTGCACATGTACCTGGGACAAGGGTCACTTCAGAAAAGATAGAACTTCCTTGTTTGTGTAAGTTCTACTATTGCAGTCATTTGAAACCTCTGACATAATTATTTCCACCTAGAGGAGCAAGCTTGGTTTTTGGTTGTGTGGCCTCTTATTTTACACAATTCCACAATTGCATGTTTTTTATAGAAGTAGTCTGTGAGGCAAAGACCTCAGAGAGCAGCCATTTTGTTTGGGCTTGCTTTTTGGTCAACTCGGATGTTCCCGTTGTACAGGTCTTCATCCTTTGAGAAGGATTCCTACTTTGAAATCTGTACCTTTTGGACCTGGGTCTGAACCTATCTTGGCTCTTCTTAAAGTAAGGAAATAATTATTGTTCTGCCAAAACAATTGATTTTTTCCCAATAATTGGTTTACCTTTTTCAACAATTCAGAATGCCATTAGAAATGAAATAAATGTTTTGATTGTTCCAAACTTAACGCTGATAGTGCTTGTGAAAACAACCATTTTAACAGTCTTTTAAAGGACAGCAGTTCTATCTGCTGAAGAGAGGGGGCGGATGCTTGGGGACTTTTGCTGCCGACAGAAAGCTGGCGCTGTGAGGCAGTTTTCCTTGGAGGCCTTTGATGAGGCAGCCTGGCACAATGCCCGGTGGTAGGTTTAAGGACTGACTTCTGGAAGGTTCTCTCTTGGAGAACATGAAGCCCGTCAATAAGGAGACTGACATTATCGAATTCGAAACCGACAATAGCCAAGATCAGAAAAAGCAAGTTTATTGCAAAGCCCAGGACTCAAGAAGACACCTTACAGGTGGGGTTTTAGGGAAGTTGTTGCATTTTTCTAGCTGAATATTATTAGAGCAAGTGCGGATTTGCGGTGGTTTAGGTTGAAGATAAACTTTGTCAATAAAGAGACGCTGGATATGTTTCGAAACAATCTTTCCAATTCTATTAGTTGCCTGTAAGCACAAGCCAAATTGCTGCGTTCCCTGTCCATCCCGACTTTCTCTGCTGTGAATGACAAGGATAACTAAAATAAAATCTTCGGTGGTATTTAGTAGTTGAATGCTGGCCTTAACCAAATGGAAACTTTGTTGTGTGGTGGGTAATGAATAATGCAGCTAAGACATAGCTACGTTTTGGGGAATATTTAAGATCTAAAGCAGGGAAGTTACAGCTGCCGTTGGTCTTACTGTGGTCTCTTTAGAGGGGACAAAAGAACTTACTGAGAAGAGAACAGAATTTCAAACAGTCTCAGTGCATTTATGAGTTTTCCCTCTCTCCCACATGTAGAAACAGACAAACAGAAGCCATTGGTCTGACCAACAGTCTGAATGCTCTTGGGTTGTTTGTAGCAGATACCCCAGTAGAAATGGGTTTCACATCAGATGTTGACCTTACTAATATATAAATACTTGTGAAAGAAGATCTATCACCATTTAAAAAAAAAAAAGTCCTTTCTCTCTTGTAATTGGAGTGCTATGGTCTTTTTTTTTTTTTTTTTTTTTTTTTTTTTTTTTTGCTTTTAAGGTTTAAGGTGGGGGCTGGAGAGATGGCTCAGCTGTTAAGAGCACTGACTGCTCTTCCAGAGGTCCTGAGTTCAATTCCCAGCAACCACATGGTGGCTCACAACCATCTGTAATGGGATCTGATGCCCTCTTCTGGTGTGTCTGAAGACAGCTACAGTGTACTCATATACATAAAATAAATAAATCTTAAAAAAAAAAGGTTTAAGCTGATTATATTGTACACACACACACACACACACACCCCCACACACACACGTTCAAGTTTATTGCTTCTTGGCATCCATACAGTTGGATTGATGACGTTAATAGCTTTATGCCTTGACAGTGTTATTATTTTTGCTTTATTGAGTTGTGCTAAGGGCAGGGCTGTCAATCCCTGAGATGACCGTACCCTGGCATTGGTCCGAAAGGAAGCCTTGTTGCATGTTCACGTGTGTTTGTCATTACAGCCATCTAGACCTTGATTCCTATAGGTTTCCCTTCAGTTGTCTAGCTAGATATTTCTCTGCATACCATTAATATTGGCAATCCCACTAATTCCTTTTGTGGCTCATTACACTGCCTAATTAACCTCCTCATTTAAACAAAAAGTGCGAACAGACTGCTATAATTCTCATTTCTGATGGCTTCTGAACATATGACTAAATTTCGTCTCATTTCTTTTTATTCTCTATTTTAAGAAATTCTTTGCTTTTTTTCCCTAAGCACGTTATAATGACCAAGTCTTTCATTATACTACTTAAAATCTTCCTTTAAAACTGGCTTCTCACTTTTGTGTGAGAGTATAACCAACATGCACACAAGCGTCCACCTTTCAAAGACGTCAGGACCTCAAATCACGATTTAGTTTTATGGCTGTAAAAGAGAGCAAATACTTTTCTGCAGAAATGGTGGGGCCTGCCTGCAGTTGCTCTGTTTGGACGCTAGGTGGCCAACATGCATCGAAACAAACAGGTTTGATCAGTGCTTGGTGGGGAGAATTTTACAGGGAGAAATTTTTTTTTATCAGCATTTAAAGCAAATTTAAACACAGGAACTTCAGGGTTTGTATTTAAGCTTTCTGGAAATAACTACATCACACCGATCCACAGAATTAAAGGAACCAGGGAATTGGAAAGTTTGGTTTATTGTACATTTATTTTACTTATTAAAAAAATGTAATTATACCTTTACATGCCATACTTTCCAGCTGAATTTATTGGGCAAATTACTTGATATCTGACATTAAGATTATAGTCACCAAACAATATCTGTTTTATATAATTACTACAACAAGATAAGTTTTAGTTTTCTCTCTTGATACATTTGTAACATTACCATCAATGTAGCTTTCTTTTGAAACACTCTCCAATGTGTGTTCATTTAGCTCTTTCTCCCATTTTTAGCTCCATTCTGAGGAGGAACAAGAAACTATATATTGATAGTTGTTTAGTTAGCAAATAATTGAGTTTCAGCTAAAGGCAAGGGACTCTATGCCTTTTGTTTTGTTTTTGAGACAGTTTCTCTGTGTAGCATTGGCTTTCCTGGAACTCACTGTGTCGGCCAGGCTGGCCTTGAACTCACAGAGATCTGCTGTGTCGGCCTCTGGAGTGCAAGAATTAAAGGTGTGCTCCACCACCCCACTAGGGTATTGTTAACTGACTCTCATGGGGCTTTCTAATTTCAGAGTGTGCGTTGCTCTGTGAAATCATTGGCTTCCTGTTAGTGTGAGAATCTGTTTGTGTTTAGTGTTGTCATGTGATTCTTGAGTATGTGAATGAGCCCGGGTGGTGGAGTGGGTGTGTCTCTGATTCTTGTGCCTCCTCTTGAGCTCTTTGCTTCTGTTTGTTTGTCTTGTCCAAATCCATTGTGTTTGTTTTTCTTTTTCTTATGTTTAATTTTATTATTATCTCTTAGAAGCCTGTTTGTTTTCTAATGAGAGACAGAAAGGAAGTGGATCCGGACGGGAGAGGTGGGGAGGAACTGGGAGGAGTAGGGGGGACGGGAACCATCATTAGGATGTATTATTATGAGAGAAAAAATATTTTTAATGAAGGAAAAAACTTATTCCAATTAATTTGGGGGAGGGGATGCCCTTTGTTACACATAAGTGCAGAATTCATTATGAGGTCTTATGACTATAAACAATGGATACCCCAGACTGTAGGAGTTTAACATAAATCTCCAAGCTTGCATCTGCAAATAAAAGTTTTATATTCATATATATATATATATTGGTTTTTCGAGACAGGGTTTCTCTGTGTAGCCCTGACTGTCCTGGAACTCACTTTGTAGACCAGGCTGGCCTCAAACTCAGAAATCCACCTGCCTCTGCCTCCCAAGTGCCGGGATTAAAGGCGTGCGCCACCACTGCCCAGCAATAATATTTTCTAAAGCTGAAAAAAAAAATACTGAGAGTCTGTTTGTCTCATTAATCTTACATTGGGGAAACCTGGTTAGGAAGCGGCAAAAAATAAGTCAGAATTCCAACTGGAGAGATGACTCAGCAGTTTAGAGCACTTGCCGCTCTTGCAGAGGACCTGGGTTCGAGTCCAACCACCTGGTGGCTCACAACCATCTGTAATTCCAGTTCCAGGGGATTTGGTGCCCTCTTCTGGCCCTACAGGCATCGAGCAAGTATGAGGAACACATATATACAAGGAGGTAAAACATCTGTAAAAATAAAATAAGGGAAAAAAAAAAGTAAACCAAAGGGAAGTAAGAAGCAATTGAGTTAATCTGTTAAATCAGGCAGGAAGAATAAAATGGAGAAGGAACATTTGTTGTTCGGGATCGCTGCCAGCACTGAGAGTCAGCCGTCTGAACTAGCTGTGGAGCGCTGTGTAGACAGGAGGCAGCGTACCACATTCAGGTGGAAGCTGTTGAACGGGGAGCTCTGGGTAACTCATAGAGTCGTATGGAGCAGGACTGTCGATGAGCTAAATGAGGTGCCTTTAAACGCTCTGGTTTTCTACCTCAGTCAATGGAGATTTTATTTCTGATGGAGGGGAAAGCTTAGTAGACAAGACCCTCAGTCCTGATGATCCCGTCCTATAATCTGTCTGCCTGAAATTGTTATCTCCGTCATCATCTGGGCTGTTAATTTATTTATCTCGACTTGTCCGTTAGCTAAGTACTATAGCCCTGTAACAACTATTTACATCCAAAAGACCATTATTCATGGGCCTTAGCATTTTGCCTACTAAAACGTGGACACAAGATGTTAAGTGAAATCAAGTAAAGATGGTTTTTCCCCTAAAGTCTCAATGTCTCAGACCTCATCCGTTGTGATGTCTACTCTGTCCAGGAGTTACTATGATGGCAGGCAGGCGTGAGATGATAGATTTATTTTTTTGATTTTTGCACAATTCACCCTCTTTCTATTTGGTGTTCTTGGTCACTTCTGTTTTCAGAGTTTTTTCAAGACAAGAAGCAAGCGCGTCTCTTTAATTTTACATCTTCTATAAACTATTAAGAAGCAAGGTTTAGATTCCCCCTGAAGCTGTTTTTCACTTTGGTCATTTGGCAAATATCCAACCAGGGTATCTGCTCACCCCCCCTTTGACAATCTCAGGGCTCACAAGGCAGGAGGCGATCTAGAAGTCAGATACTTGCTCAGCATCGGTACCCAAGATTCCCAGGGAAAGGCTCAGCACGGTGATCATAGTGAGTTCCTTCCTCATCTAACTAGCCTAATAATTTGGCACACTGGGGAAAATGTATACTTGATTGTAACTCACAATGGACATATAAAAATGTTGGGGACTCCATAGTTGAGGGCTATTTTTCTTTGATCACTGAGAACTGCATTGTGGAGAAACAGAACTTTATTTTTTTTGGTAAATTTAATTTATTTTTTAACTTATTCATTTTACATCCCTCTCCCTGCCCGGCACCCAGTCACCTCCTCCCTCAAGGGTAATCTCCCTTCCCTCCCAACGATGCTGGCACTTCAAGTCTTTGTGAAGCTAGCCACTTCCTCTCCCACTGAGGCCAGACAAGGCAACTCAGGTAGGAACATATCCTATATACAGGCAACAGCTTTTGGGATAGCCCCCGTTTCAGTTGTTTGGGACTGACATGAAGACCAAGCTGCACATCTGCTGCGTACGTAATGGGAGGTCCAGGTCCAGCCCGTGTATGCTCTTTGATTGGGGGCTCAGACTCTGAGAGCCCTAAGGGTCCAGGTTAGGAGCCACTAGGGTTAGCTACTATTCTGAAGTGAGGCTTGAGTTGAGAAGTGGATGGAAACAGTCGAATGCAGCAAACAGATCTTTTCAAGCTCAGAAAGGGTGGGGTTGAGTGCCTTAGCGCGCATGCACGCGTGGGTGTGTGTGTCTGTGCACACGTGCGCGCGCACCCACCCACCCACGTGTTTGTGTTTGTTTGTATCGAAACGAAGAAGACAACTTTCAAACAAGCTACATGTTAGCACCTTTCAAGATGGCAGAAAACTTCTCCGACGATTTGGATGCGGCCTGGTGGTTTCTGCTAGATTGTGCCACAGTTGCTGGGTCATGTTTGCTATCCTGACACTACTGAACTGGACTGCTGTTATACTGACAGAAATTGGAATCACCCCAAAGAACTACCTCTAAGCAAGTCCGCATCCCCTTGTCACATTCACCACCCCCCCCCCCCTCTTGGATGGTGAGCCAGAAGAGGGGTGGAAGCATTTGAGAACCCTTGTTAAAAGTAGGTTTTAAAAAATCTAAGCCTACATACACGAATGTGTATCACTTACCTATACAGAGTTAAATAGGAAATGAGTTATAAAATTAAGTCAGCTACAACGCAATGTGATAGGTGTAAAAAATGAAATAAAACACAGAAAATTGGGAATGCATAGGTAAAAGTTGACGCAGTAGGTAAGGAGAATTGGAGATGTTTTTCTAAAGGGATAATTCTGGTCCTAAGTCTTAACCACTAAATTGGAGCTAATAAGGCAAAATAGGTGTTGCTTACAGATATAGTATGCTGCTGCCAAGGGTTTAAATAAGTTTATTTGGGAACATGCTTAGAGCAGACAATCTTCATCTCATGAGCTAAATATCAAGAAGTAAAAAAAAAAAGTCCATGAATTACCAAAGTTGATGATTTCAGGTTAGAACATACTGCTTTGTAAATGTTACTTATCTCCAGTTTTTAAAACCTTAAAAGCATTTAAACTATGCATATGTGTGCACGTCTGCCTGGGGGTATGCCCATGAGCAGATGTGTCTGTGGGGGACAGAAGAAGGAGTTGGATTCTGCAGTGTCTGATGTGGGTTCCAGGTGCTGAACTTGGCTTCCCTGCAAGAGAACTATGTGCCCTTCACCCCCGAGCCATCTCCCCAGCACCTTATTTCTAGTTTCAGAAATCAGCCTCTACTACCCAATAGGCACATTCGGATTGTGAGTTAATCCCATGGGATTAATTCAATGGTTGAACACGTTGCTCGCCAGAGAAGCAGAGTTATGGAGACACGTTTTATACTGTTGATGAAAATGTTTAATAACAGGAATGAGCCCAGAGACGACGTTCTAGGCAAACTTCCTGCTCTCACCACGACAGGAGCTCTGTTACCTTCAATGGGACATTTATACTTTTCACAGCCATCTCATAAAACACTTGATTTAATCCACTGTGCAAAATGTTAGCCTAACCAACTTCTCATTTCCCCTGTCCAAGTTCCGCCTGTCCAGAGGTGGGGATTTTACCATTTGAGCCTGGGATGGCTTCACAAACCTTGCAGTCCAGGAACTGTGACAAACCGGATTCCAGCAGAGACTTGCAAACTGGTTGGCACTGAGGCTTCCTCTACTAATACTCTTAGAAACCGGAGGCCACCATGACTTCACGGCAGTCTGCACTGTATTCACAGGGGCTACACCCACGCACTGTAACATATGTCTTCACCATTTTGTTGAATGCTAGAAGGAGTAGTTACCCTCAACCCTCCCTTTTCTGTTCAGTCAGTTGTCGGACAGTGAGAGAGGAGATGTACCCCTAAGTGGCTGTAGGCATTGTGAGGAAGCCCAGCTAAGTCCAGACAAACTTCTACCTCAGTCTGAGCTGAGCACAGAAAACCAATCCACAGAAATGTGGCCCAAATCAGCCACGGGACAATTGTATGATCTAGACTTTTTTGCACATCATTTTTTTAATTAAAAAAGTTTATTAATATTATTAACTGAATTCCATACCACTCACCTTCCATATATATTATTATTATTATTATTATTATTATTAATTCACTTATATCCTGCTTACGGTTTCCCTCCAGGTCACCCTCTCCCACAATCCTTCCCCCATGCTCCCTTCCCCTTTGTCTGTGAGCGAATGGGGGCTCCTGGGTATCTCCCCACCCTGGCACATCCTCTCCTTTGAGGCCCGATAAGGCAGCCCAGCTAGAAGAACATATCCCACATACAAGCAACAGTTTATGGGATAGC
Source organism: Uromys caudimaculatus (assembly GCA_028551405.1). Classification (NCBI taxonomy): domain Eukaryota; kingdom Metazoa; phylum Chordata; class Mammalia; order Rodentia; family Muridae; genus Uromys; species Uromys caudimaculatus. The sequence goes on along the minus strand of CM052707.1, from coordinate 62,055,880 downwards.
CCCCGCTCCAGTTGTTGAACCCACATGAAGATGGAGCTACATCTGAGCAGGGAGGCCTAGGTCCAGCCGTGTATGTTCATTGGTGGTGGTTCAGTCTCTTGAGAGTCCCAAGCATCCAGGTTAGTTGATTCTGCTGGTCTTCCTGTAGAGTTCCTATCCCCTTAGGGGCAGCAAGGGAAGCAACCCATCCTCTTGTCTTGAAGCAGTGTCTCTGTGTGTCTGATAGGCGTGTTAGGTAGTCTGCTTCTTATAGGTAGACTAAAAGTTAGCTACATGTATGTATGTCACTTTGTAGTACATGGAGTGAGTTTTGTCTTCCCGTTATTTACCTGATTCTATAAATGTTTAAAATATACATCTAAAATTAAACTGGATGTGGTGGTGCATACCTTTAATCCCAGCACTGGGGAGGCCTGGGCATGTGGATCTCTGGGAGTTCAAGGCCAGCCTTGGCTATATAGTGAGACTGCTCCTCAACCCTGCAAGTGGAAAAATTCTCTCAACCCCCAGAAATTAAGTTGAGTGTAGTGGTCCTTGGATGTAAAATGGACACTAGAGATGGTGAGGAAGACATCACATCTAAAGCTTGCCTGGGCTAAATAGTCATTATCTCGGGCAATTTGGCAATCACCGTATTTTGCTAGAATACAAGGGAAACAAAAGCATGGGGAATGTGGCTCAGAGATTGGACTTGGTGGGGACGTGCAAGGCCTGGGCTTGGTACTCACCAGGCATCGCAAGAGAAGATGGGAAGGGGGTTGGGACAACAGGAATACACACAGATAGGCAGGCAGCGATGAATGGACCACGTGCGCCGACACCTGGGCAAACAAACAGGGGAACCGGAACCAGCCTTTCCTCTCCTTCTCCTTAGTGACATCGCTGCAGCCTCACACATGTTTTGTTGGTGACATTTCAGAATCCCAGGTCCTGATAATTTCGCCGTCCTTGTAGCACAGGAGATGGAACGTTTTTTGTGGTTGGGGGATGGGACCGTGCTGGGAGACTTTGTGGATAAAAAGCGAAGTTGGCGGCTGGCTTTTGATTTGGCAGACCTGGTTTGAATCCCTCCACCGGGCTCATTTCATTCACAGGCGAAATCAGTTCAGCTCATCTGTTTTATTGGATGTTGTGAGGATTTGAGATGAGGGGTTGAGATAACCTATAAACCTTCTACTAGAGACTTAAAGTGCCTCTAAAATCTCTACTACGGCCAAGGGGAATGTGCAGTGTTGTATACAATACTTCAAGCAACGTCTGTTCTTAAGTACACTCCACCGTAAGACACAGCCTTTCTATTCCTAGATATTTATTTATGAGAACTGAAAACATATGTTCATTGAAAGATTCCCTCATAGATGTCCCTAGTGGCTTTGTCGCATGCCCAACTCAGAAACAACACAAGAGGTGCACGTCAAATGATGTTTAGTATTACTACGGAGACGGTCTGACTTGTGGCTGCAGTAACAGGGATGGATCTCAGTGTAATTATGCTGATGGAAAGGAGCTGGTGGGGGAAAGACACACCACATGATTTGACTTATCAAATCTATAGTTCGGGCAGCTAACTGCAGCCAGGTGTGCTTCACCTAGGATAGTTTTAGAGGCAGAGAGAAGAGAGCTTGCAATAGTAATATTGTAAGTTCTCAGAACGCAGTGAGTTGTGATGGAATTGCAGTCCAGTTAAATTAAGCATTTAAAAAAATTATTCATTTAAAAAAATGTGGTAGAGTTTTCAGGAGGCAGAGAGTTTAACCAGATGTCAGATTATTTATCAACTCCAGGGTTCTGCTAAGGTAGATGAGTGTTTCTCATTTTGATTTTTGTTTTGGCAGGAATGCAGAAGATTTTGTTTCAGACTCCCAAGAGCCCTGATTTACACACCTGGATCAGAAAGTTATTAGGATCTATTTGCCTGGAGATTGACAGAGAACACCAAGGTGTCAGGGAATTTCAGCATCATTAGGTGTTGGGTGAGGATCTGTGGATAAGGAAGGCCTGTTTTATTTTGTAATTATATATTTATTCTCTTTGCTAACTTTTTAATGTGCTTGTAAAAATACAGCAGGTTAAATTGTAAAACATAAGATAAAATGTCCCACATTTTAGCAGCAGAAATAAATATGATAAAATGATAGGTTTTCATGAAACCACAAAGACCTTTACTAATTAGACACTAGAAAGATGACGTGGAAGGCCAGTGTTTTTGAAGTTAGGTTGAAATGGTTTTTCCTTGTAGTGAAGAATCCAGGTTTTAATGTCATTCTTGTTTGGAAAATATATGGCTGATCAGACAGGAAATGACTGTAAGATTTGTAATGAAATAGTGCCAGATATTAAAAAAAATAAACCTTGTTCCCCTAGGAAATGAGTTACCATGTAACTGGGATAAAATAAAAATCTTTAATCACATGAGACACTGGTCTTTCGAAAGAGGTCATTTGAAGGTATGTTGGGAACAATGATTTCCATGCCCTAGAGTGTCTGAAGCCTACTAAGTACAATCAATTAAAATTCAAAACCCTATATTATTTTGCTTTGGATTCTCATTTGAAATTGCTTCAGTTACTCCCAATTAAAAAAATATTGCCTTTAAGACTAGACTAAGTACAATGATTGGGTTAGAAAAGAATAAATAAAAAATTCAAAATGAATGGAAAAATGTTTAATCATAACCTTAATACAGATTTCATAATTAAAAACACACAAATGTCTAAAGCATACCTCCCACTAAATTACAAGGGTCACAAACTCTTACGGCTGTACCTAGCTTACTAGTGATGTGACAAAACTTTTTAATAACATTTGCAGGGATGCTTTATTAAAATAGTCCTCCCTACTTAATTTAATCACCTGAGATCCTTTAGATAGAGAATGTGGCTAAATTACTAAGCATGTTACCATAAAATCACTAACTAAAACCTTAGTTCTTAGTAACTATTGTAATAAGTGGTGGTTTATAGCTGGTGGGAAGAATTATGCTAATCTTTCAGCGACTCGGGACTAGGAAAACACAAAACTTAGAATGGGGAGGAATTTAGCCAGCTTGAAAAATGACCCTCGCTGAACGAGAGGAGTCAATTACAGTCAAGACCCCCGAGTAAGGATTGGGTAAGCGTTCCAGAGTCAGCATTTTCTTACCTTGTGACTAAGTCTTTTCTTTTTTTTTCTTTTGGTTTTTCGAGACAGGGTTTCTCTGTATAGCCCTGGCTGTCCTGGAGCTCACTCTGTAGACCAGGCTGGCCTCGAACTCAGAAATCTGCCTGTCTCTGCCTCCCAAGTGCTGGGATTAAAGGCGTGCGCCACCACTGCCTGGCGTCTTTTCTTATTTACTCATTTTTTCTACTGTTCTAACCACTAGCATAAAGCTGTTCTCATTCGTAAGCACGATCAAAACGAGCTGAGTCGAAGGCAGCCTTTCTTGCGAGATCTTATGTTCACCGCTTAAACCAAGACCCAATTTGGCCAAACCTTAAGGACATGACCTTTTAGGATCCTGCTATGAAATTTCTGTAAAGTCAGGATACTCCTTTAGCAATGAATATGCTATCGTGGGATTGTATAAGAAACCTTACCTTTGATTATGTCAGAATTTGTTAGTTGTAGAAATTAAAAAATTCTCTGAAATCGGATAGTATTTTCTTTTTTATTTTGTGGAATTTTCTTTTTTTTTTTTTTTTTGTGGAGTCCTGGTGACAGCCGGCAAAGCGTTCTAATACAGACTTCCCGCTAGAGGGAGACATAGTCCAGCATTTGCAGCGTTTGCTGTCTTTTACTGTTTTTCTGCAGGAAGGTGGTTTGCTCTCAGCATCTGCAGCCACTGCTGACAGAATTGGGAGGGAGAGGGAGGGAGTCAAAGCCTCCCGGTCCAGCCGTCCCATTTTACTGCTTAACTCAGCCTGGAGTGTCAGATCCCATCTCTGCCTGCCTTCTCCGTGTTTTGTTCAGTGGGGCCAGCCGCTCCCAACGGCCAGCCAGCTGAGTGGAACAGGGGTCTAGGGTGGACGAGCAGGGCTCTGCCCGTTGGGGTGACTTTCTAACATTATCTCTAGTGTATTTTAACCGTGCAACGCTTGTGGTGGGACTCAGAGAGGGGAAGCTTTGATTGCTTTTTTATTAGCTTCTTTTTATTCTGGTGATCTGGATTTGTTTCCTCCGGCCCCTCCCCTTGTTCTGTTCTTTTTCACTCCCGCCTTTGGCGAAGTGACACAGGCGACACCTGCTCGCGTGTGTCTGCAGCTGGAACTCGCACCTCCACAGTGGAAAGGGGCCGGCGCGCTCGTGACTTTGGGGGGGGGGCAGCAGAGGGGTTCCCTCCCTTGGAGCACACGATGCCTAGAGTGGTGGCGGGTGGGCTGCGAGGAGCTCGACCGGCTGCACTTGAAGGCGGGATCGAGGGGCTGCAGCTGGCCGGGAGTTGCTGCTAAGTGGACGCGACTCGACGGCGCCCGGGTGTCAGCGAGGGCACCCGCGGGACCCGAGTGCGAGCTGCGGGAACGCAGGCGTCTCCCTGGGACGACGCCGGCCGAGCGAGCGCACAGCCCGCGAGCCTGCTCAGAAAGCGGTCCACACCGGAGCCTGCAGACCTGGGAGAGCCGGGGAGCTCGAGGAGTGCTCGGCGGAGGCTGCTCGGCTGAAGGTGAATCACCGCGTCCAATTGCCTTTCCCTAGAGAACCCGGGGGAGGGCGGGACAGGGGTAACGTGTGAGCGCGCGTTTGTGTGCAAGGGAGAGACGACGCGGGGCGAGAGGAAAAGTCCTCCTGGCTCGCAGCCCGAAGCAAACAAATCGGAGATGGACTAAGAGCGGCGGCTGCTGGAGCCCGCCTGGATCCTCGGAGTCGCCGGAGCCGAGCGCACCGCGCTCAGCGCATCGCCGGGGACAGCGGGCGACCGCGGGCGCCGCCGGGGGCTGCGGAGACTTTGGCTCTGCCCCTCGGTCAACGAACCTTCTGATTACTTTGACACTGTGGGATAAAGAACAGAAGCCAGGACCGGCCTCGCGCGCTGCACCTTCCTCTTGCTTCGGGGAGGGGGACCCCAGCTTGGATGTGAAGACACTGCCGAGGCAGCCCCCTTTAGCCTTCGGAGGAGGTGGCACTCACACGCGCACGCAGGGCCATACTCGTTCGCCCTCCGCGAGCACACACCGGTGGACTTCAGGTCCCTATGCCCCTGGATGGTGCCAGCGGAGCGGCATCTCCGAAGCGATGCAGGAACGGTGAGGCTGGCGTCGGCCCGCGGAAGCTACAGGACCATCGCTAGGTGCTGCCGCCACCGGGACGCCCGGCTGCAGGTAGGTGCGAGCCGCGCCTTCGGGAGCCTTCGGGCTTTGGGGACCACAGTGGCCGCGCGTGGTCCGCGCGCTCCCGCAGCCCTCATGGGTACGTCTCTTCCATCCTCTATCAACTGGGCCCGGGGCAGAAACGGGCTTGTCCCTGGAGGCCAAGATGAGGGTAGATGCGGTCCCGCAGCCCGCGTCCTCCCGCCCCCCCCTTTCCAGGCAGACAGTGAGGACAGGGGTGGGGAAGAGGAACACCCGGAGGGGGACAGAGCCATGGCAGGAGGCTTGGGGAGTAGGGTCCATCTTATTTCAGAAGACGAAAAACCCAGGCGAGGACCGAAATGGGGTTTAATTGGGTATCTCACCAGTCCTGGCTGGTGAGTATCTGAGACTTTCATAAGCAGTTGGGGGTCGCAATCAAGGGAGAGATCAGTGAGGAGTGATGGCCCACGGAAAGGTCTCTTGTCTGGAATGCTTACTTTCTGTCCACTTCTGACTAGTTAATTCCCAGGCCTGTCTGCAGAGGGTGGGCGTTTCCATGAGGCTATTGACTCCTCCACCTCTAACTATTTCCACAAAGAATCACGTTCCTAAGTTCTGGAGCCTCACCGGCTTAGAGGTTTATTTAGCTCTGGGAACAGACTCATTATTACCGAATGAAACAGCTTTTTGTAAAGGCTACTTCAAGAGAGCTTTCGTAAAGTATCGTTTAATGAACAGCGTTCAGGGAAAAAAAGCATAGTTCGGGGTGGGGGGGTGTGGGGAACACGACTAATGGCTTGTCATTTCTTTCCGGGTAGATGACTTCTACATCTTGCCAGTAGCACAGATTTTTCTGCCCACCTGTTTTGCTGTCCCCTCCTTTTTCTAAAAGGCTAGGTGTTTTCTTCAGGTGATGGATGACGCTTGGCTATTAGTCGGCAATGCCACATTTACAGAAAGTGCTTTTGCAAAGGCAAAGTTTGAGGTCTGTCGCTCTCTTTCTTCTGGAGCTGAGCCATCCGGTCTCCTCTGGAGGCCGGTCCATAGGCTCTCTAAGAGCCTGGGGAGACCATGCTTTTCCTCCTGCTCAGTATTCCACTGTGTGGCCAGTGTTAAACAATTGCCTGAAGCCTTGGGAATTGAATGTGTAGTTACTACAGTGACCAGCTTCTCTCCATCCGGTGCTTTGTGAGTTCATCTCCTGCCAATAAGATAGAAGATGAAGCATTCTCCTTTTGTGATTGTGAATTCTCCCCTTGAATATCAAAGACCTCTGTAGGTTTAAAAACAAAAGCTCATCGCAGTCTCCAAAGCTAAGTTTTTTTTTTTTTTACCCCCAATGAAGAGAACCCCTCAAAATCACTCAGTGTCCCTGGGCCTTCTCAGGACAGGGTGAATTTCAGTGACTGTCGACTGGCTGGTAATTATCTGGTTCCTGTCTGCCTAGTCAGATTGCTTTAGACATCCTCCTTCCTACTGTTAACAATTAGCACCTTTAAACTGCTCTATTAGGCAAGGTAAGTTAAGACAGTAATTAATTTAAGGTTTCCATGTGAAGTAATAAAGGAGATTACTGGCGAAGAAGATTAAAGCTGCATTTGATGTTTTAAAGACTCAGAGCATGAGGGATATCATATTCACCCTTTCCATGTTTGTGCATCTATGCCCAGACTAATGAGTCCTTTACAGTTTCAATGCCGGCACACAACATCATACATTTTCAATAACAGATCAGACATGTTTGTCTCTATTCCTGATTCCTGCTGTTCTGGATCTCTTGAGTCCACTGTTTGGATCATGACCTTTTTAGAGTCTTATTTTTAAAAGCCATCAGTAGCCACTTACAGGCCATCAGGAACCACACTGAAGCTAATTTTATTCTAATTCCCCTGATTTCCAGTGCAAACAACTGGGCTGTATTATTTACGCGCTTAAGGTTTTGAGAAACACTTTTAATGCCAACAGAGTACTTAGTCATGGGGAGCCTTGTGAGAGGCAAACGTAGTTTTACTGTTGCTTTATTCAAAATGGCATTCAAAAGACTGATCAAAGTCTTGGTTATTTTCTTGCCTTTAAGAACAGTGGGTTACTATGCTTTGCTTCCCGTTTACATACGGTGCTATTTGATGTCTGTTTCTTAAAGAGGAATCAGGAAACCTTTGTGTTCATGCAAATACCTACATAATGCTCTAAGTTGTGTGTGAGGACTCTGAGTGTGTGTACGCACATGTGATTCTGAATCGGAGGAAGTTAGTTACTTTAACAATGACAAACTATGTTGGGGACTTGAGTCGAAGTGGATACACTCTTCGTAGGCACTACATTATCTGCATTATAGTGTTTACTAACCACCGAGTTATACAATGTGATGACACGGCTGTAGAGAAAGGTCTATTTTTAGACATAGCCACTTTCCCCTCTTAAAAATTTATAAAGTGCTGAAACTTTTGGGGTGATATAACACTTTAGAGAGATTGCTTTTATGTCTCATCAGAAAGATTTAGTAGTCCTGGATTTAATATATATATCACAGTGTTTTGATGAGCGTCTCAAATGGCATATTCATATGGAAATGCTCAAAGTACATTTAAAGGTTGATTCAGTGCCAACTGAATCTTCTGGATTACCCTGTCCAGGATGAGTAATCTGTGACTCTCCAGCACTCACCAGGCCCTTCTTATCATGGCCCTAAAACACTGGTTCTGTTTGAGCACGTTCAAGTTGAGGAGTAATTGCAAACTGATGGACATTGACTAATAAGATTTATAATGAGGTCCCGAAGGAGGAGCGTTCCGAAATGTCGTTGGTTACTTGTGCTGTATTTGAAAAGCTGAGGCGATCGCAGTGCCTCTGCTGTTCATTCTGCAGTACTTCGTTAGAGATGCCTCGTTCGGTAGTGTTATCCTGCAGCTGTTTTGTTCATTGAAAACTCAAGTAAAAATAAGGAACTTTATCACGTCATGCAGTTTTGTTTCCTTGGTGAAAAACTATACACTGTGGTAAAATAAACATCCAGCATAATCTACCTTGATCTATGCTCTGGGCATATTTACAAATGCAATTCATCAATCTGTTACTAGTAGGGCTCCATCAAAACAGAGAGAAGAAATTGCTGCTAGTTATGAAGGCCAAGGCAGCTGAATCGACGTCATTTCTGGTCCCCTGGCTTGCACAGTGTTTCACAGGATTCGGCTGACTTCTGAGTCACTGGTTTTGTGATGATTCAGAATAGGACTCAGAATTTGCCATTTTGTTGGGAAATTCTTTGGAACTCTATCTGAACATATTGAGCTATTAAACATTTCATTGATAAAGAAAAGATGGGCTTACGAGTTACCAGCAGTCTTCTTATGGAGTTTGGAGTGTGGTCTGGAATGGGTTATAGTCAGGCAGGATTAGCAAACACTCCTAGAAGTTTGCTTCTGTTTTGCAGTTGTCATGGGACCCAGACATGCTAAATAGGTTTCTGAAAGTCTGACTATATCCATTCAGAGTAGTGTTTCCGTTCTCTTCATGAAGTAAAACTGCTCAGATTTGTTTTCTGCTTCTGTTTCTTATAAAAAATGTAAGAGAAATGACTATACTTATTAGAGTATGAAGAAAGTAGAATTTCAATATATTTCTTGTGCATTATGTTTCTATACAATCTCTATGTCCCTATATATGCAAATGTTTTCATGGAATGTAGGTAATATATTGATTTTGTGTTAAAGGAGGCGAGACAACGCCTGTATTTTTCCATGTCTAGGTTTCCACTAATTTATATGACTTGACCTATAGCACAACTGCATTTATAGTTTAACAAGATAATTTATAGTTGAGTTTTATGCTTTGACCCATTGTTACACATAACACACATCTTTTTCTTTTTCTTTTTGAGATACTTTTATTGACTAAATCACAAACTCAAAACATAAAAGTCAGTTTTTCACCTTGTGTTGGGACATCTTGGGAAACGTTGGTTGACAGCTGCAGTGAGAATTCCAACACATTTTAAAGCATAGGTCATATCTGCATATTACTTTATTAAGCATATTTCTCCACAGTCCCATTGCAAATCTTCCTAGTCTCATTGAAGCATATTGTTGTGACTTAGAGATGGTAGTTACAAATCGGCTTCACTGATATCATGATCGCAGCTTGTGTTCAATTTCTAAACCTCACCCATTCTCAATGTGTGTATCACGTGAGGTTGTTGGGTCTCTTTGAATGGCCTATAACGGGCTATTCACTGACTTAGTGTCAGTTTGGCCACTGATTGGCATTGTCATCAGAAGATACAGAACTTAGTTTGCTGGAAAATCAGATGAATAGTGGAAATGCATGCTGGAAGGAGAGCCTTCTGGTTTGTTCACCATGATCTCTATGTGGCCAGGGATGTAATTAAGGAGTCAGAGTATCCTTGCCTATATTATATCACTTCCTCCAGTCTCCTAAATTACTCTACAGCAGCTGTAATTGTTTTATGATCTCCCCCAATGGCCAGTTAGCATAGGTACATTTCCCTTTCCCTAGCAAGAGTACATCTAGTCATTCAGTTAAAGTTATCTTTATATTGCTTCTTCTATGCACTAGATTTTGGAAACTTCTGATCTGGAGATTCAACAATGCAATAATGTTGCATTCTAGCAATGACTATGATGGCAAAATGGCAACAACCAGCCAGACACATCTCCTTGGCTCTTAATCATGGGCTTTGCAGAACAAAACCATACGTAGGAAACACAGAAGTAGCTTTTGATGTCACAGCTTGTTTCACTAAATATTTTCTTTTTTTTTTTTTGGTTTTTTTTTTTTTTTTTAGAGACAGGGTTTCTCTGTGTAGCCCTGGCTGTCCCGGAACTCGCTCTGTAGACCAGGCTGGCCTCGAACTCAGAAATCCACCTGCCTCTGCTTCCCAAGTGCTGGGATTAAAGGCGTGCACCACCACTGATGCAGTTCTTCCTATGAGCTAGTCAGTGGAGGATTGCTGGCATATGAAAGGGCAGCTGTGTTATCCTTAGGGGCCATGCAAAGATTCCAGACCTTCCAGTTTGCAGTGTCGGTCGCCCATGGCCTCACCTTGCCGCAAGGGAGTTTACGGCTGAGTGTCATCGTTCAGAACAACACTTTGCTTTCTTGGGTGAGTCAGGCTGCTCTCTGTGAACAAATAGATGGACATGGCCATAGTGGATGCTGGATGGAGGGTTTGGGGACAGTAGATTTGTGTTCTAGAACTCAAGTTTCAAGTCACAATGGGCTGGGCTGTGAGGAGACAGATTCTTTCTAGAGCAAACAAAAAACCCTGTAATTTAAAATTATCCTTTCTATGTGCAAACACTTCCCTGGTATTGTTTCATTTATGGCATAGCTCTTTTTTTTTTAAATGTCTTTTTTTCGAAAAGTACAATGACAATTATGCTTAAATATTCAATAAGTAAATATGCTTACTCTCTTCGAATGTTCATACCTCATGATATCCATGCACACTTGCTCTGTTATGAAAAGGATCACCTAGTAAGAAAAGCAAGGTGGATTATTTGCTCCAATTTGTTTTGCCCTGGATTTATAGTCTTTGTGTTCTGGATATGCAACCAGAAAAGCTTTGTGGTGTGTGTGTGTGTGTGTGTGTGTGTGTGTTTTAAAATCTAACTAGCAACATGTTAGCTGTGTGTCAACAGACTTTTTCTAGAATATTTTCCTTGAGAGGGCAACTCTCTGAAACAGTAGAGCGTTATACGGTAATGGGATAATTGTGTGACTATTCCTGTCAGGTGAGTGTTCAGAAGTGGTCACTTCAAAACATTGGAGGAAAATAACACACATCCATAAAATATAATGTAGTATAATATAGCATACCATACCATAATATAATATAGTATAATTAATATATACTGTGTTAACTCATGGGTAGTCCCATAGCCACAGAAGCACTACGTAGTATAATCTTATTTAAGGGAGAAATGCCTGAGTGTTATTTCTGTTTCTACCTTGTTGTAGGCATATGGTGAATAGCCTACAGTGCATCTGTTGGTTCTGGAGAGTTCAGACTCCTTCTGAGAAATTGCCGGTGGACATTGTGACAGAGATGGGGTCAAGCTTTGTTTGGGCTGTCCTTCAGAAGTTTGAGTTAAATTGAGTGAGAACGCTGCAGCTTCGGTTCTTTGTCTAGAGAGTGTGTGTGTGTGTGTGTGTGTGTGTGTGTGTGTGTGTGTGTGTGTGTGTGTAGGAGGCAGGCAGTGTTTCTATATTTCAGTGAGGCAATCCAGAGGCCAACGGGGGAGGGGAAAGGCTTCCGAGCTTCTTAGGCTAGAAAACAGAAGCCTGATTTGGGGAACTTGCGTTCAATGAACAAATTTAACTTAGGTGTTTTGGGGTTGGGGCGGGGGAGGTTAGCTCTTAGAATGTTAAATGCTAATAGTTTCCTGGTAGCATATATGCTTACCAGTATTACAAACAACTCACTTATGAAACTCTTTGGACCCATAATTGGTGAGTTCATAAATTTATGCTTAGAATTGGGTCAGATTTTAGACTTTGCTATTTTAAGGCATAGCTGGGCCTCACATCATTTGCTAAGTGCTGAATATCCGCTAGCTTGCTGTTTTGTTTTGCTTAGGAGATAACCCATGTAGATATAAAACTTGTGTGGGGCAGTGGCAAGAATGCTAGAGATGGTTTGTAAAGCTCAAACAATAGATGGTCGTGGAATATCACCTTCCTGCCTCAGCTCTTCAGCAATATTTCTGTAGGTTGAGTTTGCAAGACAATTCGAGTTGATGATGATGATGGTAGTGGTGGTGGTGGTGGTGGTGGTGGTGATGATGGTGGTTGTGGCTAAAGACATAACATTGGGGCCATAACGTTGAATCATGTTAAATCTCTTGATTTGGTTTGTTTACATGTCTTCTGGTGCACTTTTTATTGCAAGGTCAGTTGTAATAGGTAGTGGGTCTCAGGCTTGTAACATCATGTCTTCATCGTCTACTGCTTGTTCTCACTGTCACTTATGTAAAGGGGCTTGGTTTGATCAACCCAAGTAGACGTAGGTTAACAAACAAATCTTCACATGCTGTATATAAATATTAGATACATTTATTCAAAAATTGTAAATTAAAAAATTTAATAACCCTTAGAAAAGCCCGTTTACTCAGAAGTATTTGTTAACACTGCCAGTCGGTTTTGCTATAACAAAATCATCATATACCAGGAGGCTTATGTGCAAACCTTTATTTTTCATAGTTCCAGAAGCCAGGGTTTCAGAAGCAGAGGGCCAGCAGACCTGTCTGGTGAAGATCTGTTTTCTAGTGGAGAAAACCTCGGAGGAGGAGGGGAGAGGGAGAGAGGAAAGAGAGAAAGAACAAAGAGGAAGGGATAGATGAGGGGGAGAAAAAGAGAGAACGAAAGAGGGAGGGTAAGATAGATAGGTAGGTAGGTAGGTAGACAGACAGACAGACAGACAGACAGACAGATAGGTAGATAGATAGTGCCACTGTAAATTATGCCTCCATTATAGGTGATTCTTCATTCATGGGGCTTCATTCTTCTGACTTAATTAGCTAACAAACTCCACCTCCAAATACCACAGTGAGGATTCAGGCTTTATTATTATGATGTTTTGGGGGGCCACAGACATTAATGAAATGAATAGGAAGTGTAATCTGTGGTATTGCTTTATCTCAACAAGCCAATAAATAAATAAATAAATAAATAAATAAACAAATAAATAAATAAATAAGGGCAATGCACACTGTTCTGTATCTACTTTTGTGGGTCTTTCTTATTTTTTAATCGTGAAGAACAGACCTGAAGAGAACTAATTAAAATAACCAGAATGTCTGAGTCAGGGTGATTGGTGAAGGAAAAGTATCGTACCTGTACGTAAAAGGAAGAATGGCGTGCTGTCGATTGCCTGCAGCTCACGGAGCCCACCAGCCAAAGGAGTGAGCTATGGCTTGGCCTTGACCTTCTCTGAGGAAATGCAAATTCAAAAATGCCTAAGAGAGTCAGGCTGGGGATACGAATGAATGAAAGAGACTGAGTGGGAGATGACAAAATGGCAGAGGGCCGCGTTGCAGACACCTTACAGAATCGTGGAGATGCTGGCCAACACCTGAGACGTGGAGATCTGGCACTGGCATGTTGCCATGATGGAACGGATTCTTTTGGCTTGTAGAATAGAACTTAGATGCGAAGACTCTTTCCAACGTGAAGGTTCTGGAATTTTATAAACAGTGACAATGAATTCAAGTTTGAAATCGCTTCTTAGTCAAGAGATGCATCTATAGGCTGTCTGCACGTGACAGGCCATGAGTGTGCCGACGGGGTATATGGACACAACTTGGTCCTGACTTTTCTGTCATCTCTGGCCATGGCTCTCAGCTCTGTGAGCAGACTGTGGTAGGCAGTGAGAGGATCAGCAGGAGGGACAGAATGAGAAACACACACTCAATGAACGAGGACACACACTCAATGTGGCTCCAGTATATAGTTTTACTTCTTCAGATGACCATATAGTTGATGATGAACTCACTCTGAAGTTGGTGCCCTGGTGACAGGGCAAGACAGTGCAGACGTTCCTCCATCTTGTATTCTTGCTGAGGCCACATCTGGTTTAACCTGAATTTAATCTCCTTAACAGAGAATTCCGTGGAAAACTACCCAGCTCTCTTCTAAGAATCCAACATCAACATGCCCTGGTTAACCCACAACCTAGCATCCGGTTAAACTACTTGCTTGCTCAGAACACTGAACCTTCCCCCCAGCTAACTGCTCATCTTAGCTTCTGTTAAATTGCTTCCCATCACTCCCTGCGGCTGCTGAGCTAGGTGCCAGGATGTGGTTTCTGCCTTCAAAAACACTGTACTCTGGACATTTGGTGTTTCATTTAGGACCTGAATAACTGAGTGTAGCCCCAGCAGGACAGAATAAAAGACTTCTAATTGGCTACAAACTGTGTCTGAGTGGGCATCTCTGGTGAGCTCCCTGTCCACCCTCTTAGAGTCTTCAGAGATGTACTAGGGATACAGGACTTTACATTTATGCCAAACCCTTGGAATAGGCTGTGATGTTCTGTGATAGTTCTTCCTTAGCTCATTGCTTCTTAAACTTCTATGTGCAGGCACAAGTCACATGGAGGAATCTCCCTAAACCATGCATCCTGAAACAGGGCTAAAGAGTCTATTTCCAACAACGTCTCAGACAAGGATAGCACTGTTAATTGGTGGCATCCAATTTAGGTTGTGAGGCTTTGGAGAGTATCATGACATGTTGTTCTGGGTATTGAGGAAATAGGACTGCAGCTCTTGCCTCTGTGACAGGCTCCTCCCCTGGTCAGCAGAATGAACCTGATGACTCAGCGCTTTGCTCGGAGACTACGTGAGTGCAGAATTAATAAGTGTCTAGATACTTTCTAGCTTTCTATTCAGAAAACGTACTATTCCCTCAAAACACAAGCCAGAAATGGTCAGTTCTTCCCACACAGATGTTTCTTACAATTTGAAAAAAAAAGTTTGTTTTGTAACCAAATCATTATGTTAAATACAGATATATTCTATCATAAAAGAAGAATTTTAGAGTTTTAGATCATTTTGGGGAATTTCAGGAGTCACTGCCATCTTATTTAAAGCCTAGTTGTCAAGATTTGGCTACACTGCCCGGGTTCTGGTTCTGCTTGAATAGGTCTGTGAGTAGGTGTGGAGGTGGACTTAAAAGACTGGCTTTCATTGTGTGATTTCTTGGCTGCTGCCTGAAAGTGACTGTCTCTTTGTAAACAATGTTTTCAGTGGAATGTGGCAGCTCACATCTGTCATTCCATTCCTAGAGAGTGGTTAAGGCAGGAGGAAGATCACAAGGAGCATGAGGCTAGCCTAATGTGAGGATAGCCTGGGCTGCAGGGTTCCATTCTTGTCTCAAACACTGAACAAATACCAGCTACCCTCCTCCTTCCCAACAAATAGCTCTGCTTTGTCATGGTTGTTATTTTTCTTTTTTTCTCCTTCTCGATCAGGACCCCGCTCCCTCCCTCCGGCCCCTAGTAAATAACCACCCTAAAGTGGATGAAAAACAAAATACTTCACAATTTAGTGACTTCGAATTTTTCATCTTTGTGTGGTGGTACCGTTTGGTTTCCTAAGCCAGATATGCTAATGCCAGAAAGTACCACAGCTCACAAGACTCTCTTCTGTGGCTGTGGTTCTCAGGTCACAAGCTTAGATCACTTGGTGTAGCATTTTGTCATCTATTTTACCAGAACTCTGGGAATTATTTTGGTTCTATATGGTGATAAACCGATCATAAGATGATACTAGATTTAGATATGCCAGTCTAAGTGCATAGAGCCATTTGTTCTGTGCTATATGATTAATACTGTTTTCAGCATTTATATGTGTTATTCATTTCCTTCTTCTAAATGTTTGTAAGGCTCTAATTTGTAGAAATAGCTCTGTTTACAGCTGAGCAATGGGTGGATTGCCATTACCAAATCCACTGAACTGTGAGCTTCAGGGCAAGCATGTCTGCAGCTTATTGCTTTGATTTCCAGGGTATTTGGTACATAATAGATAGTAAACTCAATGGGAGCATAACTATTACTACATATTGATTAGCTTTTGAACCCCTCCTTAATGTGTGAGGGAGCATTTGGGGAATAACTTTCATTTATTCTGAGGGTGCACGTGTGTGTGTGTGTGTGTGTGTGTGTGTGTGTGTGTGAGTGTGTGAATATGTGTATGCACATAAATGAATGTATGTGCTTCCCCTATCTAAGTTGACCTTAAAAATGTTACTGTGGCACATCTGCACAATGGAGTACTACTCAGCTATTAAAAACAATGACTTAATGAAATTTGCAGGCAAATGGATGGAACTGGAAAATATCATCCTGAGCGAGGTAACTCAGTCACAAAAGAAGGAACATGGTATGTACTCACTGATAAGCGGATATTAGCCCAAAAGTTCAGAATGTCCAAGTTGCACTTAACAGTAACCGCTGGACTGAGAGTGAGGTACCAGATGGAGGAGTTGAAGAAAGGTCTGAAGGAGCTGAGGGAATTTGCAGTCCCATGGAGGGAGCTAGAGCGTCAATGGGCCTGACCCTCCCCCTGGTCGTCCTGGAGTTCGGACCACCAACCAAAGAATACACATCTATGGACCCATGGTTTGGACTACATATGAGGCAGAGGATGACCTCCATGGCCATCAGGGAGAAAGGAGAGGCCCTTGGGCCTGAGGGTGCTAGAGGCCCCAGTAAAGGGGAATGTCAAGGTGGGAATATAGGGATGGGTGGGCAGGTAGGTGGGAGGAGGAATTCCCTCACAGAGGCGGGGAGGGGGAGAGGATAGGGGGTTTCCAAAGAGGAGACCCAGAAAAGGGGAAACATTGGAAATGTAAATAAAGTATCAAAAGTAAATAAATAAATAAATTAAAAAAAAAATGTTACTTCTATGGGCTGGAGAGACTGCTCAGTGGTTAAGAGCACTGACTGCTCTTCCAGAGGTCCTGAGTTCAATTCCCAGCAATCACACGGTGGCTCACAACCATCTGTAATGGGATCTGATGCCCTCTTCTGGTGTGTCTGAAGACAACTGCAATGTACTCATGTAAATAAAGTAAATAAATAAATCTTTTAAAGCAATGTTATTTCTAAATTTTAAAGTTGGATAGGAAAGGCTGGATGTGTGGAGAGTGTGGGATGGAAAGGGCTGAGGCTGCTTAGCTCAAAACACAAGATTCTCAACGAATTAATAAAATATTACAAAACATACCTACAAATTAAAAATATTTATTTGTATATAATGGGCAATGGAGAAAAAGAAACTAAGTACACTGATCCCAAATTCCATTCTTTATATAATTTAATACAGCCTGGAGCTCCAGAGATGATATATGCTTGTGATCCTGCTGCTATATAAATTAAAAACTTTGAATAGCATTTATCAATGCCAAATTTAAGTGTTGTTTAGCCATATATGGAATATACTTTGATTGATTTTGCCACTAATTTGACTCATCACTCATTAGGGAATTTAAATCCACTTGTTCATATATACAGAATCACCATTTTCATGAGTCAGATACTTTTAAAAAAAAATTTTTGGTAATAAATACTCACTGTAGTAACATTGCTCTAGGCTTCAATGGTATTGGAATATTTTGTTGCTATAATTCTGAATTCTATTTAGTAAACAGACAATATGCTCCAGATATTTATTGATTTTGTGTTAGCCATTCTAAGTTAAATAAAGCTCTTAAGTGCCAGCTGCTAAAGAAAATTCCAAAAATTAAGACGGCCTATATTTTTTTTATTAAGAAAAGTAGTATATTTAATAAAATCTGAAAGGCCAATTCTTTATATAATAAAATTTAAGCTGAATATTTTTTAGTTTTGTTTAAAGGCTCGATTTATAACTATATATTAGGATAACTTCATTCCTTAGCATATAAAGTATATTTATGGAGTTGAATGGTTTTGATGGCAGAATTTAAACTGAATGGACCTTTCTGTCTCCCTGCATTGTCTAAAAACGCTGAAATTTATATCATTAGATTTAGGATTATGAAGTTATGTGGAACTTACTGTAAAACATCTGTTTTCCTTTCCCGACTCAGTTCTGATAAGATATTATTGAGAATCTTAGAATGATTTTTAAAATGAATAACCAAATTAATAGAGTTTACTGCACACAGGTGAATTTTATCTCCCAGCAGAGTCTGTTCCACTCCCGGGAAGACTGGATGAGCAGCCTTTCCCCTGGCCCGCTACGCTTTCCTAGCAGCTGATTACATGCAGCGTTTAAGCAGACTTCAGAGCTCATGGCAAGTCTTTCACTTTGTATTTTGTGAAATCCACATCAGGTTTGCAAGGATATGACCAGGAAGAGGTATTAGGTAGAAGACCAGATGGAGGGAGGCACAGGAGGAAGATAGGGCCAGGGGAAAGCTGTTGCAGCTAGAATTTTTATACAAAGGAAAGAGCTAACCATCCCTCCAGAGGTAAGCATCTAGACTCAGGATAAATTTATTCTAAAATAACAACCAAAGCTAGACTGAAGAGGAGATGTGTGTCCATCTACTGTGTCAAAGTAGGCTTCCTCCTCTGTTCTGGGTCAAATTCTATCCAGGAATAAGACGTTCCTATCAAGGCCGTTGTGCAAACTGAAGGTCAGAAATAACAGACCTACTTCTGACCTTGCACCAGACAATTGTCAGCCCTTAAAAGGTTACCAAACCTCTTTGTCACCAGTTCTCTCCCTGGCAAATGAGATGGCTGGGTGTAACAATTGTTAAGACACCACCTCACCTGAGCCTTATGTACCTGTGCTGCCATTCTATCTATCTTGAACATCTCTTGACCACTGTCTGGTCTGATTCTCTGCGTTGTGAAACTAATTTTGTGAGCAGCTTATATTTTAGCTGAGGTATCATTTTGTACATGTTTTTCTGAGGCACAGTGTGTTGTCCGATACCTGTATAAGTGTAATGACCAAATCAAACAAATAAACCGACCCACTAACTCCTCTTTTATAATTCTTCTGTGGTAGGGATCTGAAACATGCTTTCTTGTAGCTATCCTGAAACACACATTAAAAAAAAATTAGCAGGGCAGTGGTGGCACACGCCTTTAATCCCAGCCCTTGGGAGGCAGAGGCAGGCAGATTGCTGAGTTCAAGGCCAGCCTGGTCTACAGAGTGAGTTCCAGGACAGCCAGGGCTACACAGAGAAACCCTGTTTTGAAAAACCAAAAAAAGAAAAAAAATATTAACCGTAGAAATTCTACCGTACAATAGAATAGCAGAACTTAGGTCTATCTAATGCCCATCAAGTTTCAGATAGTTTTATTTTAACCTGGTTGTTTTTCTCTCTCCTTTTGAGACTCTAAAGGCAAACAGTTGAATCTTCTGATACTATCCTTGCAGTTAAACTCCTCCCAGTCTTCTCCATCCTTTCTTTCTTCTTTTTTTTTTTTCGAGACAGGGCTTCTCTGTGTAGCCCCGGCTGCCCTGGAACTCACTCTGTAGACCAGGCTGGCCTCGAACTCAGAAATCCGCCTGCCTCTGCCTCCCAGTTCTCCATCCTTTCTTAACAATGCTGGTAATTAAAAAAAATCAGACTTTTTATTGCTATTTCAATGACACACAATCACACAGATCTCTAAGGGTATCTGAGATATTTTGGTATGTGCACACATTGTATAATCATCGAATCAGCACGATTATATATTCATGTAAAGTACTTATAATTTGTAGTGGGAACATTTAAAACCTCCCCTTTTCTAGGGGGAAAAATATTTTTTTGAAATATCTAGAACTTGATGCTAGGAGAACTTACTGTACTCTGAAACTGAACACAGGCCTCTTATGTATCTGGAACACTGTCCCCGCCAGTCAGTCCCTATCCTCTCTGCTCCTACCCGTCCTGGTCTCTGGCAGCCACTCTTTGTTCTGGGAGGCCAACGGGTTCTGATCCTACCTTTGCGTGAGACCGTGCAGTGGTGTCTGCGGCCCCCCCCCCCCCCCCCCAGCTCGCTTGGCACATCTTCTCCAAAGCGATACAGCTTTTAAAGAGTGACTTCCACTGTGTGTTTCTGTCACGTTTTAAATTTGTTTGTTCGCTGTTGGGTACTTAGATCGATGCTGTATCTTGGCTGTTGTCAATGATGGCGATGAATACTAGAGTGCAGATGTGTCTTCAGTAGAGTGATTTTATTTCCTTTGGCTGGACAAACAGTAGTGGGAGTGCTGGATCATACCACTATGGTTCTATTTTTAATTTTTTTGAGGAGCCTCTACTCTGTTTTGTGCAATGGCTGTGACAATCTGCATTCTTGCCAGCACTATGTGACCATTCTCTTTTTCTTCCCACACTTGGCAGTATGTTATATATATATATATGTCTTAGTCAGGGTTTCTATTCCTGCACAAACATCATGACCAAGAATCAAGTTGGGGAGGAAAGGGTTTATTCGACTTACACTTCCACATTGCTATTCATCACCAAAGGAAGTCAGGACTGGAACTCAAGCAGGGCGGGAAGCAGGAGCTGATGCAGAGGCCATGGAGGGATGCTGCTTACTGGCTTGCTTGCTTCCCCTGGCTTGCTCAGCCTGCTTTCTTATAGAGCCCAAGACTACCAGCCCACAGATGGTACCACCACAAGGGGCCCTCCCCCCTTGATCACTAATTGAGAAAATGCCTTACCACTGGATCTCATGGAGGCATTTTCTCACCTGAAACTCCTTTGTCTGTGATAACTCCAGCTTGTGTCAAGTTGACACAAAACCAGCCAGTACAATATATATTTTGATGATAGTCATTCTAAAGGAGACAAATGGTATCTCATTTTGGTTTTGATTGTTATTTCTATGACTATGGATCCACCTTCATAGACCTGTCAGCCACTTATCTATCTTCCTTTGAGAAATGTCTGTTTACCTCTTTTGATTATTTTTAGATCAGGTTTATTTGTTTTTGATATTGACTTGATAGGCTATGAAATTCTTGAGGTCAGGCAATGTGTCTGATTCTTCACTGTGTTTCACCTTCAGTGAGGTGCTTAGTAAATGTTTTATCAAGGGATGTTTTTTAACGTATTTTCCTTTTGTTTCTACAATAAATAATTTCCAGAAGCACAAGGAGTAACTATATTTATACAGTACTGTCTTATTTACAAAATAGTTTAATGTACATAATTTGACTTGGTATTATGAAATGCCCAAGCTAGTGATGAAGGTTCTTTCTAATTTCGCAGAGAAAAATAGTCCTATAACTCATAAGTACCAGGGGCTATTAAAGACAATTCCCATGGGTCTGTCAGGAAAACTACTATACTTTTTTTCCACAATACATTTAAGAATGCTACAAAACAAAAATGGTGATCACTGTTGGAAGACAATGTCTCCACTCTCTGGCTTAATAAACATATCTCTTTCCCAAGGCTAGGGAGGATCTGCTTGTTGTCCATTTTAATGATATAATTCCCCAAGTTCATTGTTCCTTGGGTGTGGCACCAACAAGCAAGGCCAGGCATCATAGCTGTGGGACTTTCAGACAGGCAGACATGACTCAATCTGACCTGCATGCAGCAGTGGTGAATAACAGCATCTTTTGTCTCTCACCAGAGAGTCCTGTGTATCTGGCCAGAGTGTGTGAAATATAGTAGGTTTACTTGTCAGTTTTCAAATAGAGTTAAAAAAAAAAAACACTCAACAGTTCTTCACAGTGTCTTTCTCTGTCATGTCAGAGCAGAGCTGTCTGTTTGCGTAGTTTACGTGTTGAACCGGTCTTGATAAAACTGTAACATACTTCAGTCTATGCTGCCCTCAGACCCTATGTGCTATGTATCCCCTTCTATGTTCATCCTCCGGTGACACTTCAAAAGGTCATGCATTGTGTGAAGGGGGCAGTGTAGTAAATTTGTGAAGACAGGAGAGGAAAGATTCACAGTGAGTCTTGGCTTATACAACAATTGCTTACCACATAATAGCTCCAAAGCGACTGACTGTGTTCTTCCTAGATGAAGGTAATCGCCAACATTTTAAGCCATTGGAGTCTGAGCTGGGGCTGGAACTGGTCTTGAGGACAGTGGAGAGGAGATAGAAATGAGTCGTGGAGACTAGGATTAGACTGTGACTTCAAGTACAGGTTTGGGATCCATTTAGACGGTGTCAGCTGCAGCCTGTACACTAGTGTGTGAAAACACCCAAGGAGCCCCAAGGAACAATAACGTGGAAACAGACCTCCAATGTTCTCCGTGCCTTCAGGAAGAGTTATGGTTTTTTTCGATTTCTTGCCCAGCTCGACACACTCTAGTCTCACAGTCTTTACTTGTGGCCATGAGCTGCCTCCTGGCAAAGCTGATGAAGACATCAGAAAGGGATCCAGGGAAGAAACTGGGGTGAATCTTTGAGTTTTGTGCTCCTTGTTGCTCCTTGTTAACCCAGGGGCATTCTGTGCACTGAGCCTTGCATCTTCATAGCTTCTTGGACAGAAGTACCATAAGGGAAGAAGGCTTTCACTGTGGTCTTTGCTTTCCACTGAGATCTATAGACTTTTGAAAATTTAAACCTTAACATTGACACTATGGCAAGCACCATGGTAAATAATTGTCATTAATTATCTCTTGTAGCCCACATAGAAATTCTGAAATTCCAGAAGATGATACTACTTTAGTGCTAAAATATCGTTCCTCTAAATAAGTGGAGTGAGGAGGACCACACAGCTTTTATTTTTTAAACTTTAGAACAAAGATTTGTTTACTATTTTACATGTATGTGTGTTTTTTTTCCTTCACGTATGACTATGCATCCTGAGCATGAAATGAAGTTCCCCAGGGTGGCCAGAAAAGAGCTATGTTTCTAAACTCCATATGTAAACAATCACTTAAGTAACATTGTTACTTTGTAGACAGGAGCCAGACGGCTGTATTCTCACTGCATCTCTTCTATTTTTTCAGGATGTTTGCCAGTGTCTTAGTTAGGGTTTTACTGCTGTGAGCAGACACCACAACAAGGCAACTCTTATGAGGACAACATTTAATTGGGACTGACTTACAAGTTCAGAGGTTCAGTCCATTATCATCAAGGTGGGAACATGGCAGCATCCAGGCAGGCATGGTGCAGGAGGAGCTGAGAGTTCTGCATCTTCATCTGAAGGCTGCTAGCAGAAGACAGGCTTCCAGGCAGCTAGGATGAGGGTCTTAAAGCCCTCACCCACAGTGACACACCCACTGAACAGGGACACACCTTCTAATTGTTCCACTCCCTGGGCTGAGCATATACAACCATCACACCCAGGTTCAGCAAGAGCAACCAGTGCTCTGAATCACTGAGCTATCTGTCTAGTCCCTGGAGCAGAGTTTTAAACCATATATACTGCATCTCCATCACAGTCACTGGGAAAACTACTACTATTACTACTTTCTTCTCCTCCTCCTCCTCCTCCTCCTCCTCCTCCTCCTCCTCCTCCTCCTCCTCCTCTTCTCTTTCTTCTTCTTCTTCTTTTCTTCTTCTTCTTCTTCTTCTTCTTCTTCTTCTTCTTCTTCTTCTTCTTCTTCTTCTTCATCTTCTTCTTCACGTGATGCTGATTAGAGAATTGTCTTGGTTCAAAGTATTTGTATCTGAAAATGCCAACCAGGACCTGTTTTTCTTTTCTTCTTGAATTCAGAACTGTTTCATTAAAAATCACATTTTAATATCCATAACATCCTTTGAATGAGTCTCGGCTTTCTCATAATATCTTTCTGTGATTTTTCCATTCTATTTGATGAAAAGCGATAATCTCTTAAGCAGTGAGATAAAAGATTAGTGCTTAAGATAATTCGAAGAACTCTCATTATGAGCACAAATATTTATTAAACCAAATTGAAAAAAAAAAAGAAAAGAAAAGAAAAGAAAGAAAGCACAATGCATAAACAGATGTGAACAATAGCGTATCTTTTTTCTCCGTAGCATTTAAATTCAGGCGAAAATGTTCTATGACATTTATCTTACAAAATCTCTCTTGGGCTCTCTGGTTTCTGAGAAATAGGTTTCTTGGGAGCACAATGGGAAGAGTTTATGGAGAGGGCCTGGCTATGGAGCACTTGGTTGCCTTTGTAGAGCATCAATATAAGACTAATTAGATGCTAAATGCTTGGTGGGTATTGAACAATGCAATCTTCTAATTTTCTGATTAATGACAAAGCCTTATAAAAACATTAATTATATTGGATGAATCCAGACAATCTCTTTCTGAGTAAGTCTATTTCTTTTTAAATTTTATGTTTAGCAAGTGGCAGAATGAAGAAGAAAATCCATCTACGAGTGGGAATTTTTTTTTTTTTTTTTTGGTCATCATATGGTAATGCAGGCTACAGACTATATATGGTAATATGAATAAGTAGGCTTCTTTTCCTGAAGGTTAGCAATGTTTCTAATATGGAGACAAGATCAAAGGAGGAGTGGTAATTTGTAGATACTTTGTATTTTCTTCCTTTGTCTTAAGAACTGAATTTCAAAAAGGTTGGTATACGTTAAATCTCAGCTTTATATGTTTGCTGATATATTTATTTCTCTGTGTGTACAAGTGTGTGTGCAGGTTTGCTCACAGGGTGGAGGTCAGTGTCAGATGTCTTTCTCAGTGGCTTGCCTTCTTCTGAAACACTCAGCCGGGAGCTCACCAATGTGGGAGTCTGGCTGGCCAACGAGGCCTAGGGATTCTGCTGTTTGTCAGCATTGGGATTGCAGGTGTGTCTGGCTATTAGTTAATATGGTTGCTGAGTGTGAAACCCTCTTCTCATGCTTGTGCCTTACTGATTAGACTTTCCCCCATGAAGTGCTACCATATAAAAATTTACATTTATTTGAGTATTTGTCCAGAGGACAACTGATGGGTTTTGGCACTCTCCTTCCATAATGTGAACCCCGGGAATCAAACTCAGGTCACCAGGCTTGGCAGCAGGCACCTTTGCCCATCAAACAGTCTCGGTGGTCATCCCCTCACTAAAGACAAAGACCTTATTTAAGCTTGTTCGAAAAAGAGTTAACATATATATGTTTTTGTATATTTGATTTACTGTTTTGTTGAAAAAACAAAGCAGATTAAATTCTTCTGGTCTACAACTCCTTTTTTTTCTTTTTTTAAAAAATCCCTGATGTTTATTTATTTTTATTAATGTGTATGAGTGTTTTGTCTACTATGCATAAGTACCATTTGAATGCTTGGTGTCCGTGGAGACCGGAAGAGGGTGCCAGATCTCCTGGAACTGGAATTATAGATGATTGACTGTCAGCTGCCATGTCGGTGCTGGGAACTGAAGCTGGGTCCTTTAACTGAGCAGCAAATACTCTCAACTACTGAGCCATCTTTCTAATCCTTGAATTACAATGATTGCTTATGAAATTGGTACTAGCTTGTCAGTTATTAATAAGTTAAGTGTCAACATAAATTACCTTCTGTATTAGTTTCTTTTCTCTTATTGTGATAAAAAAGTGGTTGTTATTGTGGTGAGTTATGAAAGAACAGATTTAACTTGGTTAATGGTTCCATAGGGTGAGGGACTGTGGTGGTGGAGAGAAGGCATGGTGATGGGTCTCTGGAGTAGCAGCTGAGAACTCACAACTTGGCCCTCAAGCCAGAAGGAGAAAGAGGGCACACTGAGAATGGTCTGAATCTTCTGAAATTTCAAAGCCCAACCCCAGTGACACACCTTCTCTGACAAGGCCACACCTCCTAACCCTTCCTCAACAGTTCCACTGGCTGGGGACTATGCACTCAAATACATGAGCCTATAGGCATCAACCATCATACCTTAAAAAGTTAGAAATAGCCACAAACCTTCAATCTGGGACTAGAGAAAGGGTCTTTGTGAAAGATAAGGCTGAGTCACAACTCATAACAAAATCATGTTATGGGAAGAGCCACTTTAGATAAGAAAACCCCACCCCACAAAGTTTGGAGAAATAGTCAGAATGAATAAACATTTTGAATATTTTTCTTTATACATTTTATTGTAATATTTACATGGGATATTTGCCCCCCATAATCTTTTGGTTGTTAGACCAAGAAAAGTCCCAGGTATAACTACAATTCAAAATTCTAACTTTACAAATAAGGTCATAAGGCCCCCTAAAATATTGAAATTATTCAAGTGGTATTGAGATAATTGATTTGGGTATAGAGACCCTCCCTTTATAGATCCCTCCCCCCTTTCCTCCCCCCAGTCCCTCCCAAGTACTCTCCTTCCGATCCCTTACATATCCCCTCTCCCAAGTTGATAGCCTCTTATCGTTTGGGTATTTTTGTCACTTGTATGTGTGTATGTGTATTATTCATTTAATAATGTATTTTCATGTTTATAGCTTGCTTATCAATATAATCAATACACCTATTCATCCAGTAATTGTTCATAAAGTAATGTAGTGTCATGGGCACTTTGCCATGTACCGGGACACTTATGAAGTCAAGAATCCTACTCTCTTGGAGTTTGTATTCAAGAACAAAAACGAGTTAACAAAAATATATACATGCATGTGTGTATATGCATAGGTGCACAGTACATGTGAATGTGAAAATTAGGATAAGTGCTGAATGTTATCTTCTAGTATTTAGAAGTTTCTATTGTACTAATGGGTAGATATAAAAAGGAAAAGATATTAACTAAAAATGAGAGAGAAGAGACTGGAGAGATGACTCAGCAGTTAAGAGAACTTTGCTGCTCTAGAACTTTGCTGCTCTAGAATGTGCCACTCTAGAACTTGCTGCCTCAGAACTCACCGCTCTAGAACGCGCTGCTCTAGAACGCGCTGCTCTAGAACTTGCTGCTCTAGAACTTGCTGCTCTAGAACTTGCTGCTCTAGAACTTGCTGCTCTTCCACATGACAGGGGCTCCTGTCCCAGGACCCATGTCAGGCAGTTCACAGCTGTTTGAAGGTACAGCTTCAGAGGATCTGCTGCCACTGGCTTCAGCAGTTACCTGTGCTAACATGGACATACCCACACAGGAATATGCAAGAGACACATAATTTAAAAAACCAGATTATCCTCCAATAACCATGACTTCATTAGCATTGTGTACTTAGCTAAGTTTCCAGCACCAGGCATGTTCTTTCTTGTTGAGTAGGTCTTAAGTTCAATTGTAGAGCAGTTGGTTACCACCAAGGCATATGTGCCACTGCTGCTCCATTAGGGTTATTGTGCCATGCTGTTCATTATGGTCCACAGCTGAGTGGAGTCCAATCCCAGTGGATATACCTAGAAAACATTCTCACACCTCGGGCTCAGGGAACACTGCATTAGAGGGAGAAAAGGAAGCATGTAGGAGCCAGATCAGGGAGTTTGCTGTGAGACGGCGTCTCCTGGTAATGTAGGAAGCCACATCCATATAGTCTCAGCAACATTGACCAACTGTGAGCTGGACAAGGATGGCACCAATGGACATGGTGAAGTGGAAGAGCCCGTGAGGCCTCAGTGCTACAGAAAACGATAGGCAAGTGTGTAGAGCTGGGAGTGGGAGAGGTGGTTTTTCCCAGGGAAGAGCATACCAACTGAGTATCCAGTACCAAATGGGCAGCCTGAAAACACACCTACAAGTCACATTATACACGCCAAGAAGGCCATATTTAGAAATACATTATGCACACAGTTACAATGAATGAAAAAGGAAGCCATGAATGTGAAGAAGGGCGAACAGGGATTATATAGGGGAGGGTTTGGAGGGAAGAAAGGGAAGGGGAAAATCTTCTACTCATGCTATACTATAATCCCCCAAATAATAATAAAAATAAAATTTTTAACAAAACCAGAAAGACTGGACAGTTACTAGAACTATCTAATTTAAGACTTTCAGAAAACAGTGAACTTCTGCCACAGACTATTCATAGATCTGCAGCTGGACAGCTCCCAAGACAGCATCATTTATTTATTTTAATTTTTAAAAATTTAATATTTTATTCATTCTTTCAGAATTTCATAGCCATACACTTCATATTTTGATCACATCCAACCCCCACTACCCCTCTGACACACTCCCCTCCCAAATTCAAGCTCTCCTTTTAACAACAGACTGGCAGTAAGTCTAGTTTGTGCTGTCAATATATACATGGGTGAGGGCTACCCACTGGGTCATAGTCAACTTACTAATGCCCATATCTTTAAAGAAAACTGACCATCTCTCCCCAGAAGCCAACAACTGTCAATAGTTCCTCATGAGCCCCACCCTCTTCCATGCATGAATGCTGATTGGCTTGGTCTTGTGCATGACAAGACCCCCTTCCATGTCGATTGGCTTGGCTTTGTGCAGGTCTTACACAGGCAGTCATAGCTGCTGTGAGTTCATAGTGTAGCCCAGTGATGATGAGAAGAGACCGATTCATAACTGCTCACCAACCTCAAGCTTCTATAATCGCTCTTCTGGCATTTCAGTGTGATAGTCTCTGAACCTTGGGTTGGTGTTGGTGTCTATATAGATGCCATTTAGGGCTGAACAGTTATGTATTTTCTGAATGTTGACCAGTGTGAGTCTCTGCATTTAAGTATTTCCCATTGCAGGAAGTAGAAGGGCTGAGTTGCACTAATCTGTAGGTATGAAAGTAACAATTTCGAAGGAAGTTTGATATTATGTCTAGGAGAACATGACTTAGAGAGCAAACATTGGACCCTTTATTAAATTACTTTTATTTGCCCTTCCTTATGGATAAATTAAGTTTTTTATCCAGTTAAGTTTATTAGCTTTAATTTTCTCTTGATTCTGACATTTGATCTGACTCCTTTTTCTCTGCAGCTCATCTCCTTTATAAAATCAACACATATTTGTAGATCTCTTACTTCTAGAATCATTTCCTATTTCAGAGTCTTCTGACCGGCTCCTTTTCCTTACCATTAGAAACATTCTGATGTGTGTGTGTGTGTGTGTGTGTGTGTGTGTGTGTGTGTGTGTGTGTGAGAGACAGAGATAGACACAGACAGACAGAGACAGAGAGAGACAGAGAGAGAGGCCGAGGCTGAGACAGAAAGTGACAGAGAGGGATAGACACAGACAGACAGACAGACACACAGAGTGCAGATACAAGTGAATGTCAGAGGGTAATGTTTATGAATGAGTTCTCTCATCTATGAGACCGGGATCACAGAGTATCAGGCTTGCATGATACTATGTACTGGGCCATCTCCCAGCTCTCCCTTTGGTGAGTGATCAGTGGTTTCCAGCACTCTGTCCTTGGTATGTCCCTCTTATCAACACATTCATATTTTGTTGATCTCGAATGCTTTTGAATTTCTGTGTGTCTATGATTTCCAGATTGAGGATGCTGGAGAAATGCTTTCAGCCTGATCATTACTGTGTTCTGCCCCTCTAATATATCAGAGAAACCTCAAATGTCACGTGCCTCAGACTGAACTCAGACCTTGTTCCCTCCAAATTCCTCCCATTTCCCGACATCGACCAATAATGTTTAATCTTCCCAAAAGATTAAGATTTTTCTTTTGAGTGGTAAATTTTTAGTCCTGGAGATTGTTAGATGCTTATCACTTCCATCAGAAACCCGGTCAAAGGCTTAATTGAAACTGCAAGCATAGCAATGCCGAGTCCAACCACACAGAAATAATAAGTATCATGTTTTCTTTTATGTGAGAACTGATAAAACAAACAGGAAAGAAAAAGATGACTTGATACTACAAGCATTTTATTCGTGAAGAAAGGAAATGGGATAGATATATGCATGGTTGTGAATGCCACAGTGAACCCATTAATATACACAACAATACAAGTTAATAACAACTAAAAATGAGGCAGAAACAACTTCCATTGGAAGGTAACCTGCAGGGTGTGGTAGATAGGTAATAGCTGTTATGTAGATGGGTGGATGTTTTTGCTAGATACCATGGATCAGTAGTTCTCAACCTTCCTAGTGCTGTGATGCTTCCATTCAGTTCTTCCTGCTGGGCTGTCCCCCAACCATAAATTTATCCTGTTGCTACTTCATAGCTCTAATTTTGCTACTTTTATAAATCATAATGCAAATGTCTGTCATGAAGGATAGCTGACCCCTGTGAAAAAGTTGTTTGACCCCCCCAAAGGGACAGCAACCCTCAGGCTGAGAACCACCACCCTAGCTAGGTGGATGAAGTTCATGCAGATACCGAGGCCACTTTCTTTTGCTTTGCATTTCAGAAGATGAAACCATTTGATGGTAAGGCTATAGAGCGCATCTCATAGAAACTTTAGGTTTAGAATGTCTTCAAAGGAAGTCGATGAGGAGATCCTTCAGAGTTCCTTAGTTTGGAAACCTCCTTTTGCTTCACATACATGGAAAGGATAATGAATGAATGTTTGCTTCATTGATACCTTACGCTGAGTTGCTCTCTGGTTAGAATGTTCACATATGTTAGTAAATTTATTCCTCATCATGACCCAAGGCCCAGGGGCTTAGTACATACATCCTCATTTTTGGCTGGGTAGTTGAGTCCTAGAGGTTAGAGACAACACTGAAGGCTACTGAGCTTATGAGGCTGCTGAGTGAGAATTTGAACTTAGATTCTTTGGATATTAAAAAAAAAGTCTTTCCCCAATCTCCACTCACTTTCTGTGGCTGTTTTCAATTCAATAAGGTCACTTTGCAGTTTAATGCTATCTTCCTTGAGTTTTGAGTATAGAATTATGCATTAATTAAGTATCCAGTAGGCACTTGCTTTGTGTTTACCCTGGGCATTAAACCTGCTGAAAAGAAGCAGAAATCAGCCCCTTCTTTGAAAGGGTGGAGGACATAACTTGCAGCAGCAGCCCTGGCCATCCTGTTGGATCTGTTCTTATGGGAAAACATTTTAAATGGTTCTGGTTGGAAGAGAGGGTCTGGAACACCTCACTTCTCTCATGCAGTTGCGTGGTATCTTTCTGGTTGATGACTAGAAGAGTGACTTCCATTCGACAGAGTCACTGAGGCCCTCTTTGGACACATGCAAAATGTCAGTGCTGTCAACAAGGACATTTATGTTATTATATTAAAGTCACTTGTTTGCCTTCATCTTAGATTATAGGCCACTTGAGGGTGGGGTTACCCATTGCACGTGGCACATTGTTGTCCCCTAGGTTGAGGATGAGGATGAAAGGAAAGAAGAAAGGAAGCCCAGACAGGAAGGTGCTCATCTTCTCTTTTTCAAACTTGTGTCTTGTCAAAGAAGAGTATCAAATTTGTCCAAAGTGTTTTCAGTCTTTTGAAGATTAATTTTCACTACACAATCTGTATGGAGAATTTTATTTTGACATCAAAATTTTATGTTCATTTGTTTCAGTAGGCTTCCTCAACCTATATGAGGATATATGCATATACAGATTTATATAGATACAATATAAAGAACAAGGACAATATAGATACACTCTGCCCACGTTCCTAAGCCTTCATGAATGTAAAAGAATGATGGATGTGGACCAGTGGAAAATTTCTTAGTATTAGAATAGGTTTGTAGATTTACTCTTACATGATGGCATTATCTGTTTACAATCATCAAAAGTAGAAATGAAAAACAAATCACTTAAAGTATCCTGTAACATTTCTGTGTGGAGGAGTCCATCTTCCTCTGGTGCCATCTTTAATTCATTTGAGTTTCTAGGATAAAACATATGAACTGTATAGCTTATAAGCAACAGAAACTCATTGTTTATGGTTCTGGGTAAGGCTGGTATGAAGATCAAGCTGCTGGAAGATTCGTAGTCTCATAAAGCTCCTTCCGGTGCATTCCCTCCGTTCCCGCATAGGCAATGCTGCTTCTTGCCGTGACAAAGGCAGACAAGCTCCCTTCCTCCTCTTTTCTGGATGCACAGGCTCCACTCATGGAGCTTCTACCCTCATGATCTAAAAGGGCCAGACTCAAAACTACGACTTTTGGGAATATATTCAGATTATAGCAATTACGAAAGGAAAGGCGTAGGGTGGAAGGTCGTCGTCATTGCTCTAGTTTTGTTCTGGCTACATCTGCCATTTTCTACTAATTCTGTCAAAGTGTGAGGCCTCTGCTTTAGAATCTAGAGTTGTTCAGTAATGTAAAACTTTAGTATTGTGAGACTTAAAACAACGTGTGGAGGATTTGCTTGATCATACAGTTTTCTCTCTCCAGATACATCATAGATTGTGTATGTAAGTTACCTTGTAGTGGAGAGGTGGTGAGTAATTAAAAACAAAACAACAGTGCAATAACATAATAACAATTTGACCCTTTAAATATGGTGAGTTACTACTAAATGAACAAATTAATAATGAGAGATTATAGACTGTATGTTTTGAAATATGGATAAGTCAAGAAATGTTGTGGGGCTGGTGAGGTGTCTCATTTGGGTGACACTGCTTGCTACTAAGTCTGATAACCTGAGTTGGATCCCCAGAACCCACACTGATAGTTGGAAAGAACTGAATCCCATAAGTTCTCCTCACAACTACACGTGTCCCACGGCATGCTCATATCAATCAATCAATCAGTCAGTCAATCAATCAATAAGCCAACTGTCAGTCCGATCATCAGTCAGTCAGTCAGTTAACCAACCGATGTGAAAAACAGGTACATGAAGAAATGCCAAAGTAGGGTTAGGATAAAACAAAGACTGACCCTAGTTTTAAAATTTGTGGGTATCAAATATTCTTGGTAAAACACATTAGCAGCTGAACAGTCAAGATAGTCTTTTGTCTGGCACAACTTCTACTGCAGTTCAGGTTCCTAAGTCTACCGGTCCTTTTTAGTAAGTCCTATAAATACCTATAACTCTGGGTGAGAAAATAAGCAGACGTGAAAATGGATGAACACAGAACAGTGGTCTGTGTCCCTAATCTTGCTGACTGGATGGTTGGAAACGTTCCAAACCTAGTGTTTCTTTCATCTTAAGCAGCATTTCCAAAGCAGGCATATCCCGCACTATGTACGCAACTAGACAGAAGTACACACCCAGTGTGACACAAAGGACCTAATATCCAACTCACCTGACTTACAGTTTCTTTTGACTTCTCAATGATGAAAACAGCTGCCTCTGACAAATGCTTTCCTTTGGCCTGCAGTTTGGAAAAGGTGTCAATTGTGTTAGGCCTAAGTCTTGCCCTGGGGTCATGCAGGCTGCAATTTTCTCTAGTTTCTATGAATCATTGGCATAAATAGATAAATAAGAGGACAGTCATGGTGCATTTAAAAAAACTTTGAAAGTCATGTGACATCGAAATGAGTTTAGAGTCTTAATTTATTTTTTAGGTATATGCTTATTGTAGACTCATTTTGATCACATAGACACTATCCATTTGGAATATATTAACAAAAATTGTTATTTATTGGTTGATTGGGCAGTGATGGGTGGGTGCGTGCCTTTAATCTCAGCACTTAGGGGGTAGAGGCAGAAGGATCTCTGAGTTCAAGGCTAGCCTGGTCTACAGAGTAAGTTCCAGGGTAGCCAGGGATACACAGAAAAACCCTATCTCAAAAAACCACAAACCAAACCAAACCAAACCAAAACCAACCAACCCCCTAACACTCCCAAATTGTTATTAATTTAAAACTTCTTCCTCCTTTCTTCTTCTTTCTCCATCCCACGCCCTCATTTCTCCCTTCCCCACTTTCCTTGCTTTCACGGTGTTCCCTGTAGCTCAGGCAGGTCTTGAATTCTTGCCTCTTGAGTGCAGGAATTGCATCTGTGAGCTAACACGCCTACAGATGCTTCCCATGCTTCTTTCCGATGTCTAATGGATCACGTCTTACGGCATATCATGATGAAAGACATACATTTGTAAGATTCTTAGTACATTGTTCTTTAAGATACAGCCAGTCTTTAAAAAGCAGGTACCTCAAGCTCTGATCCCTTTGCAAGTGGCCGTGAGCCAGGTGACTGTGGGAATACGCAGGACTGAAGGACGTATCAGAATTGGAATTAGGCAAGTGGGACTGAGCTCCAGCCTCATCGCTTCGTAGCCATGAAGCTGGCCATGAAGCTGGCCATGAAGCACCACTCAGCCCCCACCACTCAGCCTGTGGCCGTATGAGTTATTTATGTTTCTGTTTGTTCTGCTTATACATACAAGTATAGAAGAATTGTTTCTTCTGTAAATATTTTATGTTTCTCTGAAGGATAACGACTTTAGAAATATTTGACCATAATCATATTATCATGTCTGGAAGACTAACATTATTTCCTAAGCATTATTAAACAGCCAGGGTTGAGATTTTCCTGTTGTTTTACACACACAAAATTGCATATACACAAATATCTGGAAGTGCACATTCATATTGTCATATAAACACATCGACCAACACACATAGACATCATGTGTAGACTAACAATGGCATACATTCTGAGAAGTGTATCACCTAGTCGATCTTATCCAAAAATCACAGTGCATCCTTTTACAATCTTAGAGAGGATAGGTCAAGCACTTAAAGTGACTTTTTTGTGCAGTTAAAAGATACTGCCATAACATGGCAGCCCATGTCATAGAAAACACTTAAAATAATTATAAACATAGTGTGACAGTAAAAGTTTTAATATGGTGAGGCACATGTGTAAGTAGTGTAGACACGATTAGGATGGTCGAGTTTTACAAACGCTACGAAATAGTACATACTATATTTTCACACGACTGCCAGTACAGGAGTTTCAGTTGCACCATCACGACCACAAATGTGAACAATGCATCGGATTATAACTCTGACTGCCGTTGTGTGGCTTTTCCTTTGAAGATGTGGATAAGCCGGTGCTCACTCCAGATAGGGCACTAATGACAGACCAAAGAACCGATTCCACCCAAGCCAGCCACACTGAACGAGTAACTTTACTGGGATTGCGCACTACGGTGTGGGTGGGTGAGGGGTTTCTTGAAGGAGCACGGGCAACTCCAAAGCAACAGCATCACCAGAAAGCCCACCCCAGCACAGGCAACGACTCATGGACGTCATAGACTGGCGTTTTCCTATGCGACACAGCAGGAAACTTGGTTGCTCTGTCTCCTCCCCACGACAGTTTTTTTTTGACATATAACTACTAAGTTTTAATGGAATTTAGCACATTTGGTTTATTCTTGCCGTTTTAAAATTTCTGCGATTATAAGAGAATTGTATCATTTCTCCCTTCCCTTCTTCTCCCCGTATTCTTCTCCTTCATTATTTAACTGTTGTTACGCGCACATGCGCATGCTCCTCGGTACGTAAGTACAACATTCTCAGGCTGTGTAATATCACTTGTATGTATATTTTCAGGGCTGACCATTTGATATTGTATAACCAGTGGGTGTGCGTCTCCCTTGGGAAGACTGCTTCTCCTGCTCTCAGCAGTCCTTTGTGCGCATAGTTCTTTGTGTAGGGCTGAGGCCCCATGGTCTTTCCCCGGTACGTGTTAGTCTATTGCTGTTGCCCTTGTTAAAGTCATGGTTACCGGGCAGTGGTGGCGCACGCCTTTTATCCCAGCACTTGGGAGGCAGAGGCAGGTGGATTTCTGAGTTCGAGGCCAGCCTGGTCTACAGAGTGAGTTCCAGGACAGCCAGGGCTATACAGAGAAACCCTGTCTCGAAAAAAACCAAAAAAAAAAAAAAAAAAAAAAAAAAAAAAAAAAAATCTAAAGTCATGGTTAAGTAGTCATGTTGGTGAGATTTTATGGCTGAGGCTTCTGACACTCGTAGGAGACACAATCTCACAGCAAACTCCCTGATCTTCTGGCTCTTACAGTCTTTTCAGCCCCCTTTTCTGAAATTTGAGGGATATATGGGACTGATTCTGGACACTGTAATTTTAAGGTAATATTGCAATATCTAGCATCTATGGGAAACTAATAATTTATTGGGAGATATCAGGGAAGATTAGGGTCAAAGGCGCGTATTTAGTCGCTATTTGCATACTGACCTTATTTGAGAACGTAGGCATGGATAAAAGACGGAGTGTAGAGATTCCAGGGTTGAGCCTTGGAAAGTCCCATGTTTTGGGGACAAGGACAGAGAGAAAGAAACTAGAGAAGGACAAAGTTTCCAGATAGGTAAGAGTGGCTGGGGGTGATTTTGCTCACACCTTAGGCATTGGTGTTGAATGTAACCAAATAAAAGGAGAGAATTGAGCAACATTCTATTGGATTCTGAACTAATTGTAAGCGAATCAGAAGAGGGGCTAAGAAGCCTTGGTACCTGAAGATAGAAGGATGATCTCACCCTTGTTTGTAAGTATGTTTTCTATGACAAAATTATCCACCATAATCTTGTAACTTATGTAATAGCATTTCTCCCAAGATACCAGGGACACTGCATTAGAGGAGAGGAAGGACCCAGATCCAGCTCTGCCACTGGCCTGCTTTGTAACTAGGGCAGATCATTTATTCCAAGGGCTTTATCTGGAGTCAGCCTGTTGGAGGAGCCAGTACATGCCCTCTACTGGGGTTGAGCTACTAATTGCTACTAACCTACTGCCTGTGGTGGAGCCTTTTGCATGAGGCCTTGTGCTAATTGCTGTACCCTTTTCTGCCCTTTACGTGATCTTTCAGATCTGTTCTACAGTTTTATGATTTATTCGGGAATGCATCAGAAGCGCCCCTAATTGAGAACTGTTCTGAATTAACCGTGATTGTGTCGAAAAAAATTCTACTTTGATTAATTGCTGAGTGGATTAAAAAAAGACTATCTTAAATTTTGAGTGCATCGCATGTGTGTTAATATGTAGGGCCTGAACCCTGGTTAGACTGGATACCTTTAGGAAGCAGCGTTTGCTTTGTTTAGACACATCTCCTCTACTAGAAACGACTATGCTTATTAAGGCTCGATGGGAAAGACTTCCTGAAATGGAACTCACTGTCTCCGTTAGGCCATCTGGCTTTTGTCAGTAGATTCCAGCACAAGGATGTCCTGAGAATAGAAATGTATCTCAAGTTCTTGAGTAACAACATAGAGGTTCAATAGTGAGAGAAGAGGAAGGGGGAGAGAGGGGGAGGAAGGGAGAGGACAGGAGGGGAGAGGAAGAGGAAGAAAGGAGAGAGGAGGAGGAGGAGAGAGGAAAGAATGGTTGGATATTTAAGGGAAATTTGGCTGCCCTTCAAAACCTTCAAGTTTACCACATCTCAGATCAATGGACTCAGCTTTTATTGAAGCTTCTAAGAGACAGCCCTCTGCAGCAGAATCCGATGGAATAAACACAGATGTTCTTTGAATCATACAAGTGAAAACACATCAAATACTAGATTTCTTGTTCTACTCTCTTTGACTGCCTGAAATAAGAATATCAATAACATTTTCATTTTCTCTGTCTTCCAAAAATAAATTAGATTTCAGCTATGATTACACCAATATCTGTTGAGATAAAAATCCATCTAATGAGGCTCTGGCAAAGATCTTAAAATGTCACTGTGTAAAAGTTTTCCCAACCCCCCACAATTTTGTTCTAATGTACTCATCAAGAGAAATAAAACCTACCTGGTAGCCTTTCTTCACTTTTTCCATTTTTAAAAATATGCATTGAAGTCATGTTAAGTTCATGGGGAATTACATTGTGTGAAGACAAATGGGCAGAGTTTCTGTATTTAAATAACCACCTCTCTCTAACGACACAGATCTTACAAATGAAAGAGAACATTCTGCGAACTCTTGCTTATGCGGTTTTCAACAAATCCACTTTAAATAGGTGAGTTACCTCTTTGAAGATGAGAAGGAAGGTCAAAGAAAAGGTAACACCACTCAACTCGGCCACCGCAGAAGATAACAGTATGACCGCCATAACAGTGGTTGCCTCTGACCCAGAAGACAAGAACTTGAGAACAAAACAAAGTTCTTTAAAAAGCCATGTTATCTTAGGAGCGATACCCCAAATTTCTGGGAGCTGTCATGAAGATGAAATGGATTATTAGGGTCAGATTGAAAATCTTTCTCCCATGAAGGAAGGAAATTTGAATGAGTTTGTAGATTTTGTCCGGAATCCAGGCTCATTTCTATGGACTCTGAAAGAAAGCACAGCAGTAGCATACTCCTCCAGATATCTTAGGAGAGCTCTGTTAAGTCACGTGTTGCTCCCTTCAGAGATGAGCGGGTTGATACAATGGTTGGTATTCAGGGAAAGATGCTTTGCATCCATGTCTCTCAGGCTGGTCCTAACTTCCATGACTGACTGTGTCATTTAAGTCTCTGCCATGATGCAACATTTCCATTAGAACTCTCTGCCTTCCCCAAACATCTGTTATTTCCCCTAATTTGTGCTTTGTTCACACACATCCACTTACAACACCTCTTTCATTTTTGCCCTCAGAGAAATCTCCTCACCTTTCAGACCATAGTGCCCTTTTGCCCATGATCTTGGAAGTTGTTGAACACAAACTGAACACTCTTACTTTTGTAGTTTGCACATAGATATGTTTATATAGGAGGTACAGAATCCTCTTAGCTGACCTTTTAATGATCTAAATTTATTTCAAGATAGATTTGTTGGCAGCCAGAGAAGGCCTGCTGTAGGAAGCAATTATGTTTTTAAGAATTTTTTTTGTCAATTCTTTAAAAATTTCAAACAATGTGTTTTGTTCATATTTACAACAAATCTGCCCTTTAACTTCTCCCAGATCTTTTCCTACTTCTTTATCTGCCTACTTCAGATCTTCTTCTCCTTCTTCTTTTTCTCCTCCTTCTTGTCCTTCTCTTTTGTTGTCCTCCTTTTTCTTTTCTTCTTCTCCTCTTCTTCCTCCTCTTCCTCCTCTTCTCCCTCCTCCTCCTTCTTTTTCTTAAACTGAATAATCCATCATTGACTATATTTCCATGTATAGAGTTCAACCAGGATACTGTTGGAGAAGTGTAACTAAAAATAAGGCCTCCATACAAAGGTAATTGGGAAAGAAGCCAGTTCCACAACTAAATAAATATCGAACTCCAAAGTGATGAGTACAACAGGAAGCCTGCTAAGAGATTACAAAGACTGAGAGAGATCTCACCCCTTTAGATGGTCAACCAGCACAACTCATTACATACGTGCTTGTGTGTTGGGTGTTGGGGTAGGGAGTAGAAATTCATGCACATACATGCATGGGTGCCTGTAGAAGCTAGAGGTTGACATTGGGTGATACCTTCAGTTATCATCCACTTTATTTTTTTGAGATGGGGATGGTGGTGCATCATTGAACAAGAGCCAAGAGCTCATGGATTTGACTTGGATGTGAGTCCAAGCTCTAGGAACCCACCTGTGTGCTGTCTTAACACTAGGGGTATAGAGGGGAGCTGCTGTGCTACACTATTTACATGGATACCTGGGGATCTAGGTGTTGGTCCTCACACTTGCACAGAAAGAACTTTACAAACAGACATCTCCACAGCCTCATGCATATGTGTTCAGGGTAAACAAGAAGTAGTGCTCGACCAGGAAGACATAACGTCGTTGCCACAAGCAGTTCATCCTAAGGGGAACTGGTAATTGCAGTCGCTGTTTGTGATAGCTACTTGCCTTTATCTCAGTGAAAGAGATATTTTCCATATTTTTAAAAAAAGAATCAGTAGTTTGATAACTTAGAGCAAGAAATTGGTTCCCACTCTTCTTCATAAACTGGCAGTTAGAAAGTTTATGCTCAATAGAGTGTCTATTTCTAGGAGGTAGCTTCTAGACCCTTAGTAAAAGATTTCTGGTCTCAAAACTAACAAGAGTGTTATTTTACCATAAAAAGAAAGAATTATATACTTTTCAAAGAGACGGGAAAGTACTTATAATCATCCTTTCTCCCCTAAACAGTCTTTGGCTGGTATTGTCTCTTCACTTACTTTCACCAGTGAGTGGGAAACTCTTGGAATCTATGTTTGTCATTACCACTCCTCTCCAAGAGTATCACTTATCATTTTTGGTGCTCTCTTCAGGTAACAGGAATTGGTCAGGGTTATACCTATAGGAGGAGCTAGACCTGCCCTGTGTGCATGAGGACCCACAGCTGATCACATTGAGAGGTAGAAACCAGCATTAAGAGCCTGTTTCCTGGTTATTGCTATTGCTCTGGGATGTCCCCTCCCCTCACTATTGCTGAAGACTCCATGTCCTTTAGACACACAGACCTCAGAGGTCTCTGAGCTGGAACTCACCTGAATGCTTTCTCGATGTGCATTAGCTTTCATGGTACCAGAAAGCACCATGTAAGCTTCCAAAAGAAGGAAGTAAATTACAGACCTCCCCAGCTATGATGCCTATGAGTTGAACCAAAAGACTAGCATGACATGATAACCCTAAGAGAAAAGTTGAGGCACCCATATTTTGGCAGTAACCAATAGCTCTTTAGTTGGACTTAAGACCCAAACAACAACAGGGAAATCATGCCTTGTACTAGAAACCTAGCCAGTTATCCACAGTAATTATGTCATGGATCTTGTAGAAGTACAATCACCATTTTACTAAACCAGCCTAATCCCTGACTATATTCTAAATATTTATATTATAACCACAGATAAGTGTAGCCCTCATTGAGGAAACTTCTCTTTGCAACAGACGGAGACCATTATAGAAACCCACAACCAATCAAAATGCAGAGTTGTGGAGTCCGATCCCAGCTGATACATCTGTGATCCAACCCCTATACCTGAGGCTCTGGGATCACTGTGTAAGAAGGGGCAGAAAGGCTGTAAGAACCAGGGCACTGGGACGTTTGCTGTAAGATTGTGTCTCCTAAGATTGTCAGAGGCTACACCCAAACTCTCACTATCATGACCACTTAAACAGGAACGTGACAAGGGCAATAGCAATTGACCTACAAAAGTGACAGTGGGAGAGCCCATGAGGTCTCAGTCCTCCACAAAGAACTACAGGATGCTATGGACAAGGGAAATAGTCTTCCCTAGGGAAGAGCACACCAATTGGAATGGTGTCAGCTCTTTATCACATGTAGGGTTGGTAAAGATCTTTCCTCATTCCACAGGTTGTCATTTTGTCGTATTGATGGTGTCCAGTGCCTCACAGAAGCTTTTCAGTTTTATGAGGTCCCATTTCTTAACTGTTGATCTTTGTGTCTGAGCCATTGGTGCTGTGTGGGGAGTTGTCTTCTGTGCCAATACGTCCAAGACTATTCCTCACGGTCTCTCCTATCATATTTAGTGTATCCGGTTTATGTTGAGGTCTTTGATCCACTTGCACTTGAGTTTTGTGTAGTGGTGATAAGCATGGATCTATTTGCATTTGTCTATATGCACACTTGCGTGTGGGTGGTCATCCAACCTGGCTGTCTCTGGTGTAGACGAGCCTCTGGGATTGCCGGCAGAGCCATGGGCTGGAAAATGAAGCACAGGAGACATTGCATCAAGCATTCTTAACCACAGACTCATCTCTCTAGCTCCTTATTTCTTATTCCTTTAGATGAAAGCCATAGATGAGATGAGAAGTGAGAGGGGAGGCCCAAAGCCATGAGCACTGGAGGCAGGGTACCCAAGGATACAGAAAGACATACACTGTGGTCGAGCCTAAGAATACCAAACCACTTTGCCCATGACTTTATTGTGATTGTACTAAGCCTAGTTTAAAAGCTAGGAATTATTGGAAAATGCCAGAGTATTATTTAGATTCTTCCATAAAAATATTTCTTGTGGTTTTGCATTAAAACAACTTGGAGTGCTGACACTCAGAGGAAGAAAGTATTCCCTTTAGAGATTTTTTCTGAGTTATAATTCTTAAATGGGGGAAATGTACCCTACAAGATACTTAGGAATTTTACAATGCTCATTAATTCGCCATAGTGTACTCAGTTCACAGTGGCAGTTTTGATGGTAATGACGGTGGGTATTTCTATTAATGGTCATTACATTGAACATTAGTCTCCTCAAAATTATTAAAAACCCTTGGTTGCTTATTTGTTTTATTCTTCCCTGCACCCACCTTTTTGGCAAGGGATCACCAACAGCACTCCATGAGGCACTTTATGGGAACAACTTGAGCTTTTACAAAATGGCCTTTTTTTTGGGGCGTTATCTAACATGTTTACATAAGGGTTCTTCAGAACCATGTCAAGTTATACTGTGGGACAGGAAGAAAATAAGTTTCCTCTAAACAGTTGGAATTTAATGAAGGCTCTGGAATTCAGTGTTGATTTTAGAATTTAGTTATCAGAGGAGAAGGAAATGCTAACGGCCTGACTTGGTCATACATATTATATATTGGTACTAAGCTTATACACCATACCCCGTTCGTCAGTACAACTGAAATGGCAGCGAAGAGAATTCACTCATCATAGTTACATAACAGGTGGTTACTATCATCTTCTCTCAAACCAGAGTACTTTAAATAAAAGAGATATTTTCTTTTCTTTGCTCAAATAAGTTAGGAAAGGAATTGAGTGCTACCTGGTATCTTCTGATATCAGACATCTTTTTCTTATCATTGTATGGGAATTTTGTTTATACGATAATGACAATTCAATGGATTAAAACCCCATTTTGCCTTTAGATGAATAATTCACCTTTATTTTGTCTTTAAAACTAGAGATGAGGGTAGGAATAGATTTAAAAAAAAACATACAAAATAAGTCAGTTAAATGTTCACAACTGTGTCTTAGTAACTGTGGTGGGTGGGAAAGGTTGTATTAGAACAAGACAGAGACCAGTCTTAAGATACACAGTGCAGATGTAAGTCATTGTGGGTTGAATCCTTGGTCCAAAGATTTAGCATGTGGGTCTGAGAAAACTAATTTATACTGTTTTTAAAAGTAACATTGTCTAGGTAAATGTCTTCTTATATGCTAATAGATCATAAAAGACTCACCAAAAGAGAGTCTGTACTAATTTTCTGAAGGTATTTGGAATTTTTTCTCCATTTAGTGCTATTATATTATGCTTCAATGGAATATCATATAAGGAATAATTATATTAATGATTTGATCTATAACATATTATAGACACCTATGCACTTCTGTCTTAGTCAGTGTTCTCTTGCTGTGAAGAAGCACTATGACTATGACAAATCTTAAGAAAACAAACATTTAATTGGGGCTAGCTTGCAGTTCAGATGTTTAGTCTATTATGGCGGGAAGCATGGCAGAAAATGACGCTGGGGAAGGACCTGAGAATTTCACATCTGGATCAGCAGGTAGCTGGAAG
Organism: Uromys caudimaculatus; assembly: GCA_028551405.1. Taxonomy (NCBI): domain Eukaryota; kingdom Metazoa; phylum Chordata; class Mammalia; order Rodentia; family Muridae; genus Uromys; species Uromys caudimaculatus. Next base: position 62,013,133 of record CM052707.1, on the reverse strand, counting down.
AGAGAGGGAAGCACTGGGCCCAGTTTGAGCTTCTGAAACTTCAAAGCCTCCTCTCCCCCTGCCCAGTGACACACTTCCTCCAATTAAACCATACCTACTCCAACAAGGCCTCATGGCCTAATCCTTTCAAATAAAGCCACTCTCTATGAGCCTATGAGGGCCATTTTCATTCAGACTACCTCAGCAACAATTTTGTCATTTGCGAATAACTTCTTCCTGTGTCAGATTTAAAGGTAATTTAATTAGGATTTGACTAACGCAGTTGATCACATCTGGATACCTACTATTTGTCCATTTCTACTTATTTAAATTATTAAGAATAGCAAAGCTCGCCGGGCAGTGGTGGCGCACGCCTTTAATCCCAGCACTCGGGAGGCAGAGGCAGGTGGATTTCTGAGTTCGAGGCCAGCCCGGTCTACGAAGTGAGTTCCAGGATAGCCAGGGCTACACAGAGAAACCCTGTCTTGAAAAACCAAAAAAAAAAAAAAAAAAAAAAAAAAAAAAAAAAAAAAAAAAAATAGCAAAGCTGATTGGGGTTTTAGGAGTTCATTTGGCTCAAACCATGTATATATTGAAATTTTTTTCTTCAGGAAAGTGCCTAGGGAACTTGAGTTTTACCTATAACAGCATCAGAGCTACTTAATAATCACAGAAGCATGTGTGTGCACACATGGACATATGTGTGCACACATGCACTCTCTTGTACTTTCATGCAGCTGTCACTCAACAAATGGACAAATATTCATGGTATACTTTATGATGTTCTAAGTGTTGGAGACAGGACAGGGAACAAGACAGACAGTGCCCCTGTTTTCTCTGAAACTTATATATTCTATACCAGCAGAAAAGCTTAGGTGAAACAAATATGTCAAGTGCCAAGAAATGGCAAAGACTTTAGATAAATCCTTGTCCAAGTGTGGTGAGTGGTTCCTTCAGGGTGGGTCGATCCCCTGTGATCCCGAGGATGCTCAGAGACGCTGTCTACCAGGAACTAGAGGAATGAGGAGACAACTCCATGTAAAGCTGGGAAGGACCCCATGTGTGGGAGCCCTCTGGTGGGAATGGACTGCCATGTCCTAAGGGAATGGCCTAGAATGCCGGCATGCAAGCATGCAGGCTTGATGGCAGAGGGTCTTCCTGTCAGGTCAGAGGCAGATGGAGGTAAGGTGTTTGCAGATGTTTTTCCAACAATCTGCTTCATAATATCACTGACTACTGTAACCCGCATATGTTCACACTGCATTTTAATGTCACGTGTTCTCCACTATTCAATGAAAACGAGATGACTGTGGTAGCTGCTTCTTCACAGTGCCCTGTAATTATATTGTCACAGAGACAGAATATTTTTGTAGCTTCTTTCCTGAATTGACTTTTTTATTTAAAAATTATTTTTTTACAAATCATTTTCTGATACATGAAAAAAATTCATAGATTTAATAAAAGGAAAAAGTGACAAGCTTGTTACATGGAGATAAATTTAAAAAAGTGTTCTAAGGATTTTTTATAGTTGTCCTACCTTTTAATATTTTTTTTTTTTTTAGAGAGGAGCACAATACTCCAAAGCATTTAAATTCACTGCATAATGGCAGCTTAATTCTATCCCATGAAAATGAAGTCTAAAGGTACAGAGGTCACATTTTAAGGCAAAAACGAGTCAACAAATGTAAATTATGTAATTATATCAAGAAACAAGATATAAAATTAGTGAAACATTGAAAATTGCTAGAGTATTATATACTATACCTTCTTACTTTAAATTTACATAGTCCAAAACACACATGGAAGATAACTTTGTGTTTATTTGATTCATATGAATATGTGTATAATGTGAAATGTACATGTTTATCAAGTAAGGTATTGTCATATTAAGTGAAACATCTGTATGTTAGGATAAATATATCTTATTCTAAATTCTTTCCCATGAGTGGACATGCACATGAAAGTAGTGTAGCATTTATTATACAGAGCAGAAGTCAACCTCATTGGCTCACTAGTTAACAAAATACTTTCAGACATGTAGTGCTGAACACCAAGTCTTGAGGACTCATGGCGCAGGTCTGGAGGATTGTCTATTCAGCTCATCACTGCTAATATATCCCTAATTCTGGCCAATCTGAAAACATGGGCAACTTTAGAAGCCTCACTTTTCAAATGTCTCTTCATAAGAGAAGAAGCTGGTCATATAATTCTAGTAGAATGATCTGAAAGCAGAGTCTCACTTCTTTATGTATATGGTCCCATACAGCTTCTGTTCTGTCTCTTCTCCTTTCTCTCTTCTATCTGAAGCTAGGCTTGGATTTAGATTTGCAAGATCACCCCAGAAGGCCAAGACACCCACAATCATGGAATTGTGGCATGAAGCCTTCAACCACCAAAGCAAGTCTTACTATTTTTGTCTTTCTTTCTTTCTTTCTTTCTTTCTTTCTTTCTTTCTTTCTTTCTTTCTTTCTTTCTTTCTTTCTTTCTTTCTTTCTTTCTTTCCTCCCTCCCTCCCTCCCTCCTTCCCTCCCTCTCTCTCTCTCTCTCTGTTTCTCTCTCTCTCTTTCTTTGTTTCTCTCTTTCTCTTTGTTTCTCTCTCTCTCTCTCTCTCTCTCTCTCTCTCTCTCTCTCTCTCTCTCTTCTTTCTTCTTTTTGGACAGGTTTTTTTATGTAGCTCACTGACCTTTACCTTGCCTTCTAACCAAAGATGATTTTGAACTTCCGACCTTCCTGCCTCCACCTCCCTATTGCTTAGGTAACAGGTGCACGTCACCGTCACTACTTTGTTCGTGAGTTTCTGGGGATGAGATGCAAACCAAGGGTCGAGTGTGCTAGGCAAGCATTCTACCGGCTTAGCTGCCTCCCCAGACTCTCTGGGACTTTTTGTATGGAAATAGATAATCCTTACCTTTGCTTGCTTGCGTGTGTTTATTTCCTATTGCGCTGATAAAAACCATGACCTAAGAAGTTTATAAAAGGAAGTGTTTAATTGGGCTGAAGGTTTCAGGGGGTTAAAATCTGTGATGGTGTGAAGGAGTGATGGCTGGAACAGCTGAGAGCTCACATCTCAAACTGCAAGAAAGAGCAGAAAGAGCACACTGGAGGTAGTGGGAGGCTTTTTAGGACCTCAAGGCCACCTCAGACACACCTCCTTCAAAAAGGCCACATCGCCTAATGCTTCCCAAGAGCCCTATTAACTCAGGGTCAAGTATTCAAACCTAAGAGCCTATGGAGGCCATTCTCATTCAAACCACCACACCATGTCGACTATTACTATTCAGAAAGTATCAGTTGTATTTTCTGTTAGAATTTCAGTGATTCGATTTGGAGCATACAGTACATAAGTGGCAGTATTTGTCACCTAATAAACCTTTTGATTCTGTATTTTACACTCATTTTTACAATGACATGTTATTTCTTTTGTATCACACAATTGGTTTAGCATTTTGTTTATATATTCCTCTTTTTGTTCTTAGAAATTTTGTCTAATTTGATTGAAATATCTTTTCAGAGAATTGAACAAGATTCCTTATCTATTGATTTTTCTCATACCACTTGAAATAATAATGTTATAGATGAAAAAAGTCTGTGTGCCAGACACATGACAGGGTCAGCAGACAAATCCCTTTTTGTTGAAGATTCATCTTGCTTTGGACAATAACTCTTTTGCAGAAGTAACCTGTCTTCAAACTCCAGATTTCTATTTTCGACTGTAAAAATGAGGAGTTGTTGTCATTAATTTTAACAAGTTATTGAGTTTATTTTGGACACTAACTCCTTTGCAGAAGTAACCTACTGCCTTCAAACTCCAGATTTCTGTTTTTGACTGTAAAAAATCAGAACTTGTATTCATTAATTTTAACAAGTTATTGAGTTTACCTTACAACAATAGTGAAGCCAGTGATGGTACTGCAATGACTAACATCGACTGTTTCATTATGAAATCGTAGAGCCTGGCAGGGTATGCTCTTAGCATCTCTGTTTGTCATGTTGGACATCAACGTGTCACAACACTTTGACATGATTTTTTTGCCCTATAGCAAGGGTTCAACACAATTTTGGAGATTGATCAAAATTAAAACACGAGTATTTCTGGGGAACTGGCTCTATTGTTATAATATAATTTGACACTTCAATGGCTTTTAAATATAAGTCTGTAGAGCCACAATTATGCTGGTGATTTGGGCAACAGCAATTACCCAGGCAAGCAGCTGCAGCTGTGTACAGCTAGGCTGAAATTATTCACTGCCCCTTCCTGAGCCCCGTGCTTCACTTCTATCGGAGAGTGATCCCGAGTGTCAGAGTAAAAGAACACAGATCTTTAAACAGGAGATGTGTCAACATGCATGGGAGAGCATTATCAGAATGTTCTTATATATCTCCAGACCCACATCAGGCAATTTTGGGTTCCAGGTTTCCAAGTGTGGGACCCGCCTTTTTTTTGTCATAGACTATCAACCCATAAATACATAAACCTCTCTAGATGGCTAAATGATTCAGCAAGATCGTGGTATTATTCAGGACAAGAGTGAATCCTTCAATTTGAAGAGTGTTAGGGTATTTCTCCCTCTCTTTCTTCCCACCTTTCTGTCTCATGTGTGTGAGTGTGAGTGTGTGTGTGTGTAGTGTGAGAGTGTGTGACAGTGTGTATGCATGTGTTACTGCTTAGCTGCTTTATCTATGTAGAGTTGAGGCCAGTTCATATTTCTTCCTATTGTTTGCAGGAAATAATTCCATTTTTATTTTTACTGCATTGTTCACAATGTACACAAAATAGTAACTGAGACCATGGACGGAATCAAACATACTTTATAGTGGCTGTGGCAGGAAGAACCTTCCAGATACCATTCTCTCCCTCCGGTTGTAGGCTGCAGTGTAAGGACACTTGCATATTTTCCAAAGCAGTGCTGCTCTGCTGTGTATTTTATGGATAGACTTGCTGCTCCAGTGGGAGGCACTAAGTCAGAACTGTCTGCTTTATTGAAAATAGTTTTCACTACACACTTACATTGTGTTTCCTATTCCTCTCTAGAACTATAAACATCTAGAGGCTAACATTATTTTGTTTCAACAGTTCAGTGGGTAACTATATCTGATAAGTAAATGAAACATAACTGAAGAATTTATTCTCTGAGTCCTGTTAGTATTCTAACCTCATAAACACACTCCTCTAAATAATATAGTCTATCCTGATGTATAGTATAGAAGTCTTCATGGATGAAAGAGGGTACAGAAATAGAGATTTCTGTTGTACATAACATATACAAATCTGAAGCAGAAAGAAGTGAACCTACTAACACTTCTGACTAGAAAAATTACAGTTGAAATCAAAATGAACCAACAGAAAGATTTTCCTCTCAATGGCTATATAATTGTTATTAAATTAGCAATAAAGTCTAACAATAAAGTATCGAGTCTTTTGTCTATGGTGCTAAATAACTTTATAAACAGTGGCTGTTACATACAGGCCATATTCATTGTCATTCAGAGCATTAGTCTGCACTTAGAGAAGACTTGCCTATCTGTAGCAACACCTTTTAGGTTTCTGTGTAAGCAAATATCTAAGAACACCATCTCCTTCTCTGGAGAAGGACTTATAGCTAAGCTGTAGATGGCAAGGAGCTAGTGAGAGAAATACACCAGGGCACGATAGTCAGTCATTGCAGGAGAATCTCAGCAATACTGTGCTCTGTACCAAGGGAAGAGGCCAAGCCAGCATGATGGGTGCTGTCTTAGGGTTTCTATTGTTGTGAAGAGACACCATGACCATAGCAATTCTTATGAAGGAAAATATCTAATTGGGGCTGGCTTACAGTTCAGAAGTTAGTCCATTGTCATCACAGTGGGAAGCATGGCGGCAGTCGCTGGAGAGGTAGCTGAGAGTTCTGCATCTGCATTGACAGGTAGCAAGCCACTAGGCCTGGCTTGAGTTTCTGAAAGCTCAAAGCCCACTCACAGTGACACACTATGGGTATCCAACAGGGCTAAACCTACTCAAAAAAGACCATACCTTCCTAATGAGCCCGTGGCAGCCATTTTCTTCCAGATTACCACAGGTGCTGACTGGCTCCTTGGCTTGTTCAACTTGCAGTTTTGTCTTGTTCTGGCTCTTTAAAGATGAATACCCTGCTGCCCAAATAAACAAGGCTAGTCTTCATTTCAAGGGACATTGGAAATATTTCTAGTTCCAGCCATTAGATTGGGGTCACATCTGAAGCTACACATTAGAAATTCCTAATTGATCCTTCTGTCTGAATCTGGCCATGGTGGTGATGGGATGTCATGTCAGTAACTACTAACAAGTTGGTTGTGTTGGTTCCCAGATAGGTACAGATAGATCTGTTGGGACGATCTTTTGTTTGTTCATTTGTTTTCCTGAAACAAGAAGTCCTTTAGTTTGTGAGTGTGCCTCGGGATGGGTCTACCAGAAGTCCTTTAATTAGTGGGAGTGCCTCGGGATGAGTCTACCATTAATAAGCACCCGGCAGGGGATGGAGCATTTAGGGAAATGCTACGTTCTTCACATCAAGATTGTCTCTGGTTTGCTTCAGTTTTTCTACTTTGAGGCCAGTGTGTGTGGCTGTAGCTATTAGCATTTTTGAGTAGAAAATATGTGATTAAATTAATCTCATTCTGTTTGTGAGAAGATGCAGAAGGCTAAGAGAAAATAATTACTACTAGTGATCTACCTTTTGGGGGAAATTTAAGTCCATGCCTTCTATTTCCACAATATGCTCATTTATTAATGCAATCTATGTCCTCAAAAATAGATTAAATTACAAACAACAATTTGTAAGCAGAAAAATCATAAGAATAGAATAAAAATGTAAGTGCCATTTGACCGGGATCTCTTTGAGGGAAAGTGCCATGTTTAAATAATCTTTATGCTCCTGGTACTTATCACCATGCTTAGCACTTAAAGACTCAATTAATGTTGGCAGAATTAAAGGAGACATGGGTGATAATTGGGTCAGAAAACACAGCATCTGAATATAGATCTTCCCTCCTGACTGAAACACTAAATTTAACTCTCAGTTTACCAGAGGCTTAACACAAACCTAGGGAATTACATCTTTCTTAATATCTTAAAAATAATAAAGTCAAAGATTTTTCTAACCCTTGGTTGTGAGGAAGGTCTTTATGTGAATCTCAACATAGAGAATATCGGCCATCTTGTTAATAGCAGTTTCACAGGTAAGAGAAATGTCTGTCACACTGAAATTACTCATACTGACTTCCTGATAAAGACCAAGGTGTAATATTCAATCACAGTTCTTTGAAAGCATTCTTGTGGTCCAGTAAGAGTTTAGGGAAGTTATTCAGCAGGGCTGACTGTTGGAGAGCAAATCTTACAATGATGCTTATACCTTGGCAGAGTTACTAATATTATTTTCTGATAGTATTTTGTAAGCAAGTCCAGCTATTTTTTCCTTATTCTTATTTGATAAGGCAAAAGGACATGTGGACACTTTAAAGAAATTCATGGAGAAATTTGTGTGTGTGTGTGTGGGGGGGGGGATTTTTAATCATACAAAACCTTAGATGAAAGCCAGTGTATAAAGGAGATGAAATGAGACTGATCTTGGTTGACAGTGTATAAAAGACGGAGAAGCAGCAGAGCGACAGTCACTTCGGGTTTCCAACCACTACCGAGGCCTTCAGGAATATCCTCTGAGAATGACAGAGCCCTGCCAAGCACTTTAAAAATCTCTTTCTCAAGTCTTTAGTGTTGCCTATCTCTTGCCTTTGACCATTTAATGGGGCATGAGTTTTAATTGAAGAGCCAAGTCCTATCTGTGCTCATTTTTTTAAAAATAATTTTTACTTGAAGTATATTTCCCATATAGACTAGAAATTCTTGAGAAATGACAGTGAAGACTCTGAAGAAACATGGCTGGGATCCATAGGAATGCATGGTGGATCAGTAAATCTTTCTGTCCTAGAATCAAAAGCAAAATATGCTTTATCGGTGCTACCAATGTGCACACCTGGGTTGTAGCTCGGGCTAGATCTCTTTCAGATCTATACTGAGATGCTGGCTCTTCTGACCCAGTCCTCATCCAGTTCTCCTCAGGGTCAGACCACGATTGTGAAAGCCTTCAGCTATGGTTACATATGGCCTGGGACAGAATATCAAGGGAATCTATGTGTTCACTGGGATCACAGAAAGAATAAAGATGGAAAGGTTTGGGCTGCGATGTCTAAAAACATCAATGAATCCCTCGACAAGGGGAATCAGCACCATATTAGGAGATTCCTGATTTTTTTCTACTGAGAAGGACATATTGATTAGCATTAGTACTGTTGAGTTCTAATTGAGTATATCAGGTAAATCAGTATAAGATTAGTCAGGATGAGGGAGACAAGATCCTTTTATCTGTGCAGTTCTTAGTGGTTCTATAAAGAGCCCACATTTTACCAAGAGGCAGTTTCTCCTTAGGACCTCAGGCTCTGTCTAAACCAAGGTCCCAAGGGAGGATTATCAAACTAGAGTCTGAACCTGATTGTTTTAACTTAAAGATAGTCCTTATCAAAGGGGTTATAGAGGCCACTCAGAGGCCACCTTATCAGAGGGCTTACAGAGGCCACTCAGAGACCACCTTATCAGAGGGCTTACAGAGGCCACTCAGAGACAACCTTATCAGAGGGCTTACAGAGGCCACTCAGAGGCCATATTTGTGCCCCTTACGGCCCTAGATCATGTTTCTAGCTGTGACAGGATGTTGAGCTGCACTGTTTGTGATGTCTCAGGTTTAGGGACTGGATTTCAAAGCGAGGCTCAGAGAGATTTGTTCTCCCTCATTCTTAGGAGAGTCACCAGGATGAGGAAATGCACCCTCCAGACAAGGTGAAGAAGCCTGAACCTTGCTGCTGTCAGGTCTTTACAAAAAGATCATTTGTAGAGGAACGGATGGAATTTGATGTCATCATGCTAAGTGAAACCAGGCGGACTCAGACAAGCATTACCTGTCTTTATTGTGTGATAAATCCAGATTTAAATGATATGCATCTATCTGTCTATACATGTGATGCAAAACTAGAAAGGGGACCTTTGCATGGGAGGTGGGGCAGTAACTAGGAAGAGGAAGGAGTGGTAACAAAGGAGGGCATTTGGGGGTGAATATGAGCAAAGTACATGATATGTATTTATGAAGGTGTCATAACGAACCCCTACTTTGTCACCAATTAAAAAGTAAAGAAAAAATAGCCTGCTGGCCGAGAGCATTCTAGCAGGCAATGATATGGAATATAGGTGATATTCTGCTACTAGATAATAATAGGAAGGGCTGCTTGTATCTAATTTTAATGTCTTATTTTAAAGTTAAGAATCTCCTCTCTCTTAGATCCAGAACATACAACGATACAGGTAAGAGCTATTCCATTGTTGCTTTGTCCTGTATTCCAAAGAGTATCATGCAGCACACATGTACGGCTCAATGGTGTGAGCTCCCAGTGAAGGCTTTAGCCTCTCGTTATTTTTGCAGTATTTTATTTTCACTTTAAAATTCCAATGTAAAGTTATTGTTACAAATCTCAAGCTATCATTTAACCTTTCCTGTTCTGTGGTAGGAGGACAGAGTCATCCTTTTCCAGAGCTAAGGTGATCTTGCTTTGTTATGCTCCCCTGAGGGAGAAGTGACAGGCAGGAACGACATCCAGACATAATTGCATGTCTCTGTGGAGGAAATTCTAGAAGAAGTTCCTCTTTTGATTTTTAGTAGCAGTGTTAGATGCCAAGCAGACACAATATGGGACAAAGATGTTTCTTGTAGAAACTTGATGATATTCACCCTCTCCATGAAATGTAGCTTCTGGAGAAGAACAGCCATAGCTTGCTGACGAAAACAGGTGGCATTTATAATTTGCCAGTTCTATTCCAAACCCCTACCTTACTTTGGTAGAAAAATCTATTAACAAGATGATTTATCAACATAAGGAAGCACTGGAATTTTAAGGGATACCCTGTCCAAAGACACAGCAAATCAAGAGGAAATGTTGAGTAGGGTTTCAGGAGGAATATGGCTGGGGAAATGACCAGATTTCTGCTACATCTGCTGGGAGTGCTGCTTCCAACTGCTACATATAACACATGAATAATATGTAATGGGAAGATGCTGGGATGTGGCTCCAGGTATGTTACCTTGGACGTGTTTCATAGAAGCTGTATTAGGATTCTATAAAGGAATAGAACCGTTAGAATGAATGTGTATATAGAATGAATATATGTCTAAAAAGAATATATATTACACATATGTATATGTACATACATATATTTGTATATATACATATAGACACAAGAATACATGTATATACATATAATGAAAAGGTTTTTTATATTGGCTTACAGGATACAATTCAGATAGTCTAATAATGTCTATTTCATCCTGGAGAGGCCAAGAATCTCATAGTTGCTCAGTCTATGAAGTTGGATGTTTCAGCAATCCAAACCTGGCACTGAAGGCCTGAAAGGTTCCTGGAGTTCTACGTTGGAAGTCTGGAGAAATTGCTTCCAACATTCATGAAGGGATGCTTCAGCTGCAGGTAGATGAACTTAACAGAGTAAGGGCAAGAAGGTGAAAGGCTAACATTTTCTTATGCTCTTTTATCTGGGCTTCCACCAGAAAGTGCACCAAGATTTTGGTGGTTCTTCCTGCCTTAAATAACCTGATGAATAAAATCCCTCATAGGTGTGCTCAGCAACTTGGGTTTTAGTTGATTCCAGATACAGTCTCTTGACAACCAAAATTATCTACCACAGAGCCCCTCAGAAAACTATTCACGTGTGTAGGTTATTTCAATAATGGACAATCTAAGCATTTTCAGAGATATGAATAAGAGTTATAAAGGACTATGAGTTTCTCAGTTTAGGTGCCCATCAAGAGATGAATATGGTGTAGTACATCTACACAGAGGGCAGATTTTGTATTTTCTTTTTACATGTGGAGTTTAGATTTAAACAAGAGACATGAAAATCGGAAGATTTTCAGGTATTGACCAGCGGAAGGGAGGAAGTCGGACAAGCAAGGGGTGAGCTGAATACTACTGTAGCATACAGGGTCACACGTGCAAATGCTATCATGGAACCCATCATGTTATAGAATTAGTTTTAGAAGATTGGTTGGGTATATGACGTAGATCTGTTGCCAGAATGCTTCCCTAGCATATAAGAAGTTCTTCGTTTGAGCCCCAGCATGGCTCAAAATAAGAATGGCTACACCTGTCTGTGATCCCATTAATTGGGAGGAGGTGGCCGGAAGATTAGCAGCTCAAGGATCTCTTTAGTGGCATAGAGAGTTTGAGGCTAACCTGAGCTACCTCATAGACTGTTTCAACAAGAAGTTCATCTGATTATTCTTAGGCTAAATGTGATGATATAAGTAACATAGTATGGTGGTCTCAGCACTGAGAGAGCTCTTGGCATGTCTAAGCTTAAAGAGTTCCAAGATTTTCTTTATAAAGCAAGCATTTGATGTGAGTACATATCCTGAAGCAAGTGAAGCAACCAGGAAAGTAAAAAGGAGCAGTTTACAGAGTAGGGGTGTTTGAGGAGTCACAGAGAAAGGAATAGCTGGGTACATGCTATCTAATCAGAGAAAAAGGGAATAGGGAAGCTCTTTAGGGAAGGAGAGGGAGGTAAATACAGAGAAAGGAGGAAAAAATAACAGTAGGAATGCCTGAGAGTGTCATGGGGAACCATACAATTAACTATCTAAGAACTACCATGATATCTGTAATTCTGTGTATCAACACACACACACACACACACACACACACACACACACACACACACACACACACACACACACACACACACACGTAGTTTAAATGAAATTTTATCATCTGGGTTAACAGTGTTCCCAAGAGCCAAAGACCACCCAGCAGGAATCCTAGTACCAGGCATAAGATGCCTTCTTTTGAGTTGTTGGCCAGGGTTGTCCAAGAGACTCTCAAAAACCACTCAGCCTATTGTGTTACTCTTGATTGCCTCACCCCACCCAGGTGGAATTCAGGATCCTATTGCTGAAGACACAGTGCACTTCAGGGTCTAGACGCCCCCGATCTGGACCTGACTTGAGAGTCTTCTCCTTGGAGATCAGAAGGCACCATGAAAGCTTCCAGTGGAGGAAAGCTACCCAAAATTTTACCCACCCATCATGCTAATGAACCCCAATAATGACCAGCATGGCGTGATAACCCCAAGGGTGCAGTAGTGGCATGCATACCTTGGCGCTAACCTACTGCTCCCTAATTGGACTTCAGACCCAGTCAATAGAAGGAAATTATACCTGGTCCTGGAAGCCTGGCCAACTACTCAAGGGTAGTGAAGCTGTGAATCTTAGAGGAGAATCACTCTATAAAACCTTCATAATCCTTAATTACATTATAAATATTTGTCCTTACACACAAAGGGGATAAGTGTAGTCCCCTTCCATCATCAAAGAAACTTCTCTTTGCAATAGACGGGGACCATTACAGAAAACCACAACCAATCAAAATGCAGAGCTGTGGAGTCCAGTCCCAATGGACACATCTGTAATACCACTCCCACACCTAAGGCTCAGGAAGCATTGCAGAAGAGTCAGCAAAAGGACTGCAAGAGACAGAGGTTCAGAGAGTTGGCCAAGTGATGGTGTCTCGTAGGAATGTCAGAAGCTACACTCACAAAGACTTAACCAACATACCTGACTGAACAGGAGCTGAACAAGGACAGCAGCAACAGACATGCAAAGTGGATAGGGACAGTCCATGAGGCTGCAAGCCTACACAAAGAACTACAGGTAGCTAAGGAACGCTGAGAGTGGGAGAAAAAGTCTTCCCGAGGGAGGAGCACATTAATTAGTTATCAATATCAAACAGTCAGCCTTGAAAACATACATATAAGTAACATTATGAGAACTGATCAGGTTACTTTTAGAAATACATATGTCTATGTCTGTGTCTGTGTCTGTGTCTGTGTCTGTGTCAGTGTCTATGTCTATGTCTATGTCTATGTCTATGTCTATGTCTATGTCTATGTCTATGTCTATGTCTATGTCTATGTCTATGTCTATGTCTATGTCTATGTCTGTCTATGTCTATATTATCTATATCTGTGTCTATGTCTATGTCTGTCTATGTCTATGTCTATATCATTTATATCTATGTCTATGTCTGTCTATATCTATGTCTATGTCTATATCTATATCATCTATGTTTATATCTATGTCTATATCATCTATGTCTATATCTATGTCTATGTTTATATCTATATCTGTGTCTATATCTATCTTTAATGTGGTTATTGGCTCTGGATGCACCACTGTGATATGACTAATTAAATTAATCTTAAACAATTTCACTATCTCTGGTACTCTCTTTTGATAAAAGATAGATTTATTATATATTGCTAAGGAGTCACTTAGATGTAAGAGGACTCTGATAACTTAAATTTATCTTTCTTCTGGAAATGCATGCCACAAGAACCCTTTCTTGAGAGAGCGGAGAGAAATTTCACTGGGAGGTCTGTCCTCCTTAGAGCCATTCTCTGCTCTCTTCTTCAGGTATTTTGGTATAGCTGCCCTCAAGATTGCTCAGTACTGGTTGTCTGTCGCATGGAGTGAGAGGGGTGCAGTTATTTGGAATTCTTGGCTGTCTACCAATCTTCAATTCAGAGTGATAAGAGAGAACTGAGCAGGCCCTGCCTCTCCCACTCAGTTTCATTCAGTTTCTAAGTCACGGAGCCCTGGAGAATTCCATCTGCTTAACAAGTGTTAACTGAGGGATTCGTGTAGGCCACGTGGGGCACTAGGGATAGGAACATTGGCTGGGTGCTTATAGTTCTTATTTTTTTCCCACTTTATATGTAGTAGAACTTAGCTTTCCTTAGACATAAGTTCATAAAGAGAGTTATGTAATCTCCATACCCTCCATTTCTTTATTTATAATAGATGAAACTAATACCACTTACCAGCCCAGACAGAAATAAAACGCCTACATATTGGATGTCTAAGATAGCAGGACAAACCGCACTATAGTAGACACCTACAACTGCAGCAGCATCAGTGATAGAGCGACAAAGAGAAAGTGCCGGTATATTTAATTAGGAAGAGGTATAACTCCTGGAAAGACCAGAATCAACAGTGAACATGGCTCTCCCAGTCTTAGCTAAGTAGGTTCACTCTCTAATTGGAGTGAGCATCAGTCATCCTTATGGATAAAGGGGGGTCCTGCAAAACTAGCATTCAGCTTCCTGCATTGGAGATTCACGGATCTCCTCATAAACTGTTTGCTTTGGGCTCTCTTTCGTTCTCTCTCCCTCCCTCCTTCCATCTCTCCCTCTTTTTCCCCAGACAGGGTTTCTCTGTGTAGACCTGGCTATTCTGGAACTCCCTTTATAGACCAGGCTGGCCTTGAACTCAGAGCTTTGCCTCTGTCTGCCTCCTGAGTGCTGGGATTTCAGGCATGCACCATCACTGCCCAGTCTTTGAGTTTTCTCTTAATCTTTCCAGTTTAAAAATTAAAAACAGCTAGCCTGGTCTACAGAGTGAGTTTCAGGACAGTCAGGGCTACACAGAGAAACCCTGTCTTGGAAAAAAAAAAAAAAAAAAAAAGTAAAAAACAAAGCCAAATCAAAAGATTGTTCACCTTAAGAGATGAAACCACGGAGCCTCCACATTCATTAAAGTTTTCAGTTTGAAATAGCAAAGAGCCAAGCAAAATTCTTTTGTTTGAAAATTATGAATAGCAACTATGGCTACTTGCTTCGCCAAAGGCTCATAAACAGTTCTATGTTCAAAGCTTATCAGTAAGATTAGTGAGGGATGACTTCCCAGTGCAGATTTAATTTGTTATGATCTTATTATCAAGAGAATATGTATTTTCATATATTTAAAGTGTACACAACCATATTTTGAGATGAATCATCTGTGTGTGTCTCTTATTAAAAGTATTTTAAAGTTTACAATAGAAAATTTAGTCTGTTATCTAAAACATAGCTTGCAAAAGTTTCTGCTCAACTTGTCACTTGTATTTCCATGGCCCTATAAAATTATGTCTTTTCCTGCAGTCAAATTTATGTTTCTATTAGGCCCTTTGAAAGCAAACTGTGTACAGGTACATTATATTCATATAGAAAATTTCCATTAGGTCAACTGAGAAGCTACATAAACAGGTAAAATATTCTATTGTATGAATGTTTTTAATTGATTAATTAATTAATTTGTATTTATTTTGAAGTACTGGACATTAAACCTAAGCCTCACGCATAACAGGCAAGTGCTCTACTGGCGCACTTTAACTGTGGTTCTGCCTAATTTCACTTTTTCTTTCTCTTGTATGCGTTTATACGAAATCAGATTACCTTAAATAAAAAATGACTAAAAGTAAACAAAAGGAGAAAATTATAAATAGCGAGCCCAATGTTTATCCTTTAAAGCAGGGAACAGAGACATGGGAGGTAAAACCTCACTGAAGAATCTGCCCAACAGGGAGTCTGTCACCAGCTGTCCTAAGTCACTTGAGAGAGGAGTTTACAGACGCCCCCCTGCAGTCAGACTCCATCACTACGGGGCTGTGTAGTCAGATGCATGGGCCACGTGCATGGATGGAAGATACAGTCCTGGATACAAAACCATGATTTGTATGACTTTTCCGTCTTCGGGGGTGTGGGGACTTGGAGCTCCCCTTTCACTATGGAAGGATGACCCTGCCTCATTGTTAAAGTCACATGAATATCTGTGATTAGAGGTCTGGTAGATTTCAACAAACATGTTTCTTAGCTTCTCTAAGCCTGTTTCCTAAACAGTAAAAGCTATTCTAGAGCATAAAAAATCATAAAGCATTGAAAGGACAGTAAACAAAAATAACTCACTGCACTGCCTGGCCCAGAGACATGGATCATAGTAAGTTATAAACGGGCATTCTCCCCGCCATTAATTCACACTAGCAGGGCTAACCTCCTCTCCCCTCAGTCTAGACTGTGTCATCTCACCCATGTACCAGGGCTTTTTGAGTAGGCATGGATAGTCTCCTTTGATTGGTCATTCTCGGTTTTGTATTTCTCCGGGAGGAATTCATTACCAGTGTAGAGAACTGGGAACTGGAGTAGGCTTGTGGCTAAGGTGTCTGCCATAGAAAGTAACACTATGTAGCACATTGTATCGAATGGAGGCAGACACTGAGGCTCTGTGAAGGTTAAAGAGGGAACAGAGTTGGGTAGAGGGAGATGAGTTATGATACTGACCAGAGAAAACTGGTCACTCTAGCAGGGACCTTGGAGTGAGTATTTATTGTGCGCTTGAGTGATCCTGATGTGATCACACTGTCTAGTTTCTTATGCCACAACATTTGATCATTGGATACACAGTGCTGTAAGAGGTTGGTAACCAGTAAGGAAGTTATCTGTAACTGATAGAATTCTTCAGAGAGTAGACGGCTAACTTTACGTTCACGTTGGGCAGGAGGAAGTCTTTGAATGTCTCCCATAGTGTTCTTTAAGGAAGAAAGCTATAGCTCCTGTTGCAGGCACTCACGCACAAAACCACTTAGGATCTGTAGACATTAGTCTGGGCAGGTGAGGATAAAAATTTAATCCTACAGCTAAATAATAGGAAACTCTTAAAATATTTACAGTCAAATCTGCCAAGTAGCCAGGACAAATCTCTTCATAAAACACATTTACCCAAGATCACATCATGCTCCCAGGAAATAAAATACAGACCGTTATGGTGGCATTGTCTTTCTAAAGTCTATATTAAAAAGGACAAGCAAACTAATAAATGACACTGTCCTTTCTCTTTGTCTTTCCTCCCACACTTTTAAAGAAAGAGAACCCAATATTTATTGAGTGCCCACAATCTCCTGAAATGATGATTGAACTGGGAGTTGGGAGACTATTTTCATCCTGGCACAGTTATCGTGTGACCTTGGGCAAGTCACTACTCAAGTCCAAACCTCACTTCCCTTATGGCTATAGTGAGGACATTGGGTTCCATTCCTTCCAACTCTACTGTGTAGTGGCCTCAGAAGACAAGGAAACTTTTCTCTGAAAGGTGGACCCCCTTAGGCTTTTGTCCCCGGCTATACGAGTCAAGCAGTGTGTGTCACCTAGTTTATGAAGCAGGGAATGTGTTTCTGTGGGATAGACACTGGCTGATGTATCCACTTCCTATTTTCAACCAGATGGGGCGTGAATTTCTGTGTTTAGCCTTAAACTAGAACTGTGTATAAACTGTAAAGTGGAAGAAGGCACAATCCATAGAATTTTTTTGGCACCTTTGCATTTTGTTTTCCTGTCATCGCTTGTAAGTTGCAATGCAGCTGCTCTGGAAAGTAATGTTTTAGTTTACTGCTTTAGTCTCCTGTGGGGAGAAGGAACTGTGTGAAATGCTTGCATACCGGTGACCCTCAGTCATTCCGAGGACTCCTCAGTTTGCAGCCCCATGCTCTTGCTGTAAAGGCCCTGGGTAATTATGACTTTCCGAGGTATTGAACTATATTTTCTCCTTTATTTGTCTTTATTTTCCCTTGGCATACCTTTTAACAGTTGATTGACAGCATTACTTTCTGGGTTCATCTTAAAGGTGAACAGCTTTGGGAAGGTTTCTCTTTTCCTGCCCTTCATTTAATCACATCTAACCATTTCATACAAATGTATGGTTTATTTATTTATATTTTTTAATTATCCCCCAAGAATGGAAGGGAATTGTTTTCTCACTTGGTTCTTTAGGTGTCATGAAGTCTATTAATTCTGTGGCACTTGTTATTGAATTAAGGATAATGCTGGCAAGCCTGTTTAAAATTTAAGTCTTACACCTCTTCTGGAAAAAAATGTTATTTTAAATGAAAATGTCCTTTTCTCTTTCCTTTGCGTCACATGTCCTGAGTGGCGCACTGAGCTGAGAAGAAGTTGCGAAGTGTAGCCATTTGGTTGTACCATGGGAGGCCAAACTTTGCTGAGAACTGCATGCTCACTCAGTGGCAGTCTTTAATCAGCACAGAGTGGCATGCTGCGATGCTACCCCACCCCCACCCCCACCCCCATAGCAGTCGCCCTGCGACTAGGCTTTAGAAGAAACACTTAAAGTACCAAAGGCTGTTTGTTCCTTCATTCTCAAAGCTTGGCTGTGTACCTATGCTATGCCTGGCACTGGTCTAGGAAGTGGAGTCATAGCAGCAAACTGTCAGTCAAAACTCCCCGCACTTCTGAGACACATTCTACAGGGAGGAGGGGGAAAAAATCCTAAGCAAATAAGTAGCACGAAAGGTACAAGGTGTGTTACGGGAAACAATAAAGAAGGTGGAGGAACTGGGGACGTCAGCATAAAGGTCAGTGTGTAATTATAAATAGCCTGGTCGGGAAAGTTGTCAGAGAGGAGGAAGCGGCATTTGAAGCAAAGACGGAAGTGATAAGAGGCAGTTTGTAATGGGTAGAACATTCCAGGTTCAGGGACTACACAGTGCGGAAGCTAAGGGGTTCCTTAAAGAGGCCTGTGTAGCAGCTCCATTGGGGTGGTGGGTGTGAAGGGTTCATGAGATCCCAGAGAGGTCAGAGACCTAGGCTGGCCGGGATGGCAGTTGATTTCTCAGACCGCTGTGGGGCACGTGGCTTTATTCTGAGCACACTGGGGAGACATTGAAGGGTTTGAACAGAAGAGCAGTTCTGTGATCAAATTGTGGCTCAGGAGGGCCACTTGGACTTCTCTGTTGAGACTAGACCATATGCTGGCAAAGATAGAACTGGGCCACCTGAGCGGAGGCAACCCGGTAGTGCAGATGGGGAAAGAGAAACTGCTCTGGGGACTGCGCCGTGGTGGCGAGGAGGGTTGGAGCTCTGGGATGAATTAGGAATACACACTCAAGAGGGCTTCTTGAGTTCTTATTCATATTCCAGGAATAGTAGACGAGGATGCGGATCGATAGGGGGATGTAATTTGGAATCAGAAAACCCTAAATTAGAATCCAATTTATGTCACCTATCAGCGGTGTGACCTTGGGCAAGTCATTTCTCCTCTTGGAGCTGTTTATTGTATTTGTTTTTGAGATGGAATAATAAAAGCTACCTCTCAGGATTTTGTCAAGATTTAATTGGTAATGTTTGAAAGCTCTGCACAGAGGGCTTAGCATACTAAATGCTTCATAAATATTAATTTCCTCCAACTCCTCATTAGCTTAACTATGGTATTTTACATTGTAAGTTCAACAGATCATGGCTTATTTGCCCATGAACTAGAAATATGTTCCTCTGACATTTTGGGCGGGCTCTGTGCAGGATATTTTGCAGTATGTCTGTTCCTCTGGTAGCAGGAGTAGAAACAGGAGTTTTTCCTGCTCAAATACCTGCAATTGTATTGAAGACAAATTGCCAGTTCTTCCCCCAATCCTGACAACCCACTTCAGTCTCATGGTTGAGATGAAGATCCTCTTTGAAGCAGAGGCTTCCACTGGAGACAGGAGTAGAGTGAGGTCTTAAGAGCCTAACTCTAACCCTGAGTCTCCTCAAATTTCAAGGACAGTTTGTGAGTGTGCATATTGTAGGAATAAGAAACCAAGGCCAATGATCTGAAAGGGGTGCACGGTACCCAGACATTACCGACTATTGTCCTTATAAAGCTTTCCTTAGCCAGGGCTTACGATACGCCCCTGCTTCGTGTGAACGAAATCACTGCCCATGCTTACTAATTCTCCTAACAAATATTTCACCACAAAACACTTTGTGGTCAGAAGATGTTATCACGGCTTCTTCTGCTCCTCAGTCTGTCAATATCTTCTGTCTTTGACTGCCCAACCACAGCTAATTATAGATGTCTCTGTGTGTATACTGTTTACAGAAACGAGTTTCAGATCTCCGCATACGTTGTGTCTGTTGCCAGTTTGAATTACAAGTATAAATCTTTTATTTTTCTGCTCAGTACTCAATCCAAAAAAACCTGTGGGAAAAATATGGTTGGAAGGGTTCATCCTTTGGTATTTGTGCTCCCTGAATATTATATTAAAATAGTTTCACCTAAGGAAAATTTGATCTTCTTTGGAAATTATCAGACTTCACAGGAGAATCACAAAGGAGAGAAAACTCACATTCTATATGATTCTGGATTTCTCCCCATATAAGTGACCTGTAGACATACTAACACCTAATGATTCCTAACAGTTGTAGACAGCTGTATTAAATAAAATAATTGTTATTTCAGTTTCTTAGATATTTTTGATTGATTTCTGGATCAAGTTTATCCAAATGAATCGTGAACATATAGTTTCTCCCGATAAAATTTTAAAACAAAATAAAATTTAAAAATAAAAAATAAAATTTAAAACAAAGACTTGCCCATTTATTAAGCAGGAACCATACACCAAGGACTGCTATGTGCACCAGACGATGAACCAGGTGAATCTGAAAGATCACAGGTAAAGCTATCCTCGGGCTGTGATGAGTCAGGTATTGTCTCGCTAGTATTCATTGTCCTGCATCTAACATAAAAACGACCCCCATCTCCTGAGACACAGAAAACAGAGAACGTCAGTCAGGGTGAAGACATCATCCCTTCGTTCTGTACATATGTGAACCCCGACCCCGAGACCGACCTTGCTTGTCAGTGTACATTGCACAAGTTTTTTTTTTTTTTTTTTTTTTTTTTTTAAAACTGGGTACTGAGCAGTCAGAGGTAAGCCTTACTAGTACTACTTTGTATGACTTTTACTTTACTTCATGAGGTGAGGTCTACTGCTGACTTAATTGAGCTTATGATATTTGTAGATAGAATAATCCAGATGAGGCATATCTGTCTGGGTTGGACAATGGAAAGCTTGTGATATTGTTTCATTAAGTTTTTGTGTGTGTGTTGTGTGTATGTGTGTGCGAATGTATGTGTGTCAGTGTGTGTACATATATGTGTGTCTGTGAATATATCTATGTGTATAAGTGTGTGTGTATGTATGTGTATGAGTGTGTGCATGTATGTATGAGTGTGTGTATATGTGTGTATGTGTGTGTGTGAGAGTGTATGTGTGTATATATGTGTGTGAATGTGTATATGTATGTGTGTGTGTATGTGTTGATGTATGTGTATGTATGAGTATATATGTATGTATGAGTGTGTATGTGTGTGTATGTATGTGTATGTGAGAGTGTGTGTCATATATGTGTGTGAGAAAGTGTGTGTGTATATGTATGTATGCATGCACTTGTGTGGCTATGCTCATTTTTATTCTATGCTTTATGTTTCTAATACTTATTTCTATTTTCTAATAACTCCCTGCCTTCACTGTGACATGAATTTTTCAGATATTTCATACCTTGTAGGAGAAATACTCTGCTGGCTTGATAACATTGGAATGAAGAGATGTTTACTTGTGTACAGTAGTTGAGTTTCAAAGTCATAAATCTAGTGGCACCATTTTGCTGCCTGTCACTGGACTGCTAGGCAATTTATTGAAGTATGCAGTCCTTTGGAATGTGTGTCTTATTGTTATGTTAGAGGGGTCAGACGTTCCCTAGATTGTGGATTTCCTTGGGTTACTTGGAAACAATCTAGTGAGGTGCTCCTTGGCAGTGTGCCCTTGAGGACAGCCTCAGATCAGATTCTCATCTTCTTGGAAGGATGAAGGCAATAGTGTTTATTGAGAACCATAAACAGTCCGCGCCTCTACCTAGCTTCCCCTTTACCAGGGGACAGGGACAATGAGGTAGTTCTTATGATACAAGTGGATAATATTATGAGGTGGCACTGTTGCATCGAGGGCCAGGTTAGTGTCTGGGGCCAGAGAAAACCCTTTAGAAAAAGAACAGCATTGAGCTGGCATCTGACAGACCAGTGGAAACGAGACGGGATAATCAAGACTGGCTTAGGAAGTACATTTGCGGGTTACACTGCCCGGATGGAAGAAAATGCTTATGGTAGGGGAAATAGCATGAACGAAGACAGGCAGAGAATCAGAGTCAGGCTGCATTGCCAACCAAGACAGAACATAGAGGTCATACATGAAGTGAGTTGGAGGGGAAGTAACTTATCATTTATTTGATCATTATGTATTGACAACTACGTGCTAGGCAACAGTGATAGGCTTAGCTAGATAGATATGCTTCCTTCCTTCACAGACTTAACTTTCTAGTGAAAGACGCAATAGATAGGTACATTAAAAATCATAGGCAAAAGATGCAAATTGAGATTCATGTTATTATCCCTTATCAGTTGTTTTATTAGGAGAGGGACCGTGGGAGGACACACATCTCATTGAAAGAGACCTCCTTATCACTGCTTCAAAGCCTTCTCTCCAAGATCATCACACCGTCGGATAGGGTTGCAAATAGGAATTAAGGGTAGGGGGTCAGTCAGTAGAGAGCTTGCTATGTGCATGGAGAGCCGAATTCACGTTCCTAGAACCCACATAATATCCAGGTGTGCTGGTGCATGTCGGTAATCCCTGTTCTGCGAGGCAGAAATAGGAGAATCTCTAGTTGGTTTTCTTTTCTCTCTTCTCTCTCTCCTCTCCCCTCTCCCATGTCCCCTGTCCCCTGTCCCCGTCCCCTTTCCCTTGTCCCCTGTCCCCTGTCCCCTGTCCCCTGTCCTCTCTCCCCCTCCCCCCAGTATAGCTTAATCAGTGAGGTCTATGTTGTCTATATCGAGCAAGCATTCCCATCTCAAAGCTGAGATAGAGGGCAACAGTGGAAAACATTCAACATTGACCTTTGGCCTCCACGCACACTGTTTTTCTCTATTACATACAAATAAAAAGGGAATTTATTTGTAGGAGCACAGACATCCATTCCGTACTGTGAAGGCAATCTGAGCAGTGCTATAGAATTTTCAGAGATGCCCTAGTAGAAGAAGTGGCACTTAAAAAGTCTAGCATAAGCCAGGCAGTGGTGGCACATGCCTTTAATCCCAGCACTCAGGAGGCAGAGGCAGGTGGATTTCTGAGTTCGAGACCAGCCTGGTCTACAGAGTGAGTTCCAGGACAGCCAGGGATATACAGAGAAACCCTGTCTCGAACTCCCCCCCCCCCCAAAAAAAAAGTCAAGCATAAGGAGAGAGAGAGAGAGAGAGAGAGAGAGAGAGAGAGAGAGAGAGAGAGCATCCCTGGTAGAGGAAATAGCCTTGGCAGAGGAGGTTAGAATGTTTGAGGACCTACCAAGAGGCATGTATGCTCAGAGCATAATAATCCAGGAACAGAGAACTCCTTGAGAGGAAGCTGGAGAGTAAGCCAGGAGGAGAACTCTGTCCCCAGCTTTACAGGAAATGAGAGGCTTTCTCGGGTAGCAAATGGCAAAGCTACCGAGCTAGTTCAAGTCTCTGTGTTCTATGATGTTTGTTCAAGATTTGTTTTTTCATTTATTTAAAGTTAATCTTTCTCTGAATTCAGGCACCATGATGTGCTGTAGAGATGTAACAGGAAATGATATATTTAAGGTGTTTGCTTTCATGGGGCTCTGTCTTGCTCTTTTCCCTGAGTCATGTTGCAGTCTTGGAGGTCAAGGGCAAGGCAAGAGAAATTCTATCTACAAGCAACAGAGAAACAAAACTCAGAATGACATATAGTATACAATCGCTTGCTTATGTGTCAGACTGGATAATAATCCACCTTTAATTTTTCTTTTCTTTTTTTTTGTTTTTTTTTCGAGACAGGGTTTCTCTGTGTAGTCCTGGCTGTCCTGGAACTCACTCTGTAGACCAGGCTGGCCTCGAACTCAGAAATTCACCTGCCTCTGCCTCCCAAGTGCTGAGATCAAAGGCGTGCGCCACCATTGCCCGACTTATTTTTTCAATCACTTAGTTTTTTCCCCCTTTTTTGTGGTTTCTTTTCCCCCAATTTCAGGTTTTCTATCTACATGCCCTTCCAGAGTTTCCATTTTAAATTTTGTGCTTTGTGCGGATGGGATTGACCATGATGGGGCTAGAATGTGTCTGCTAACTGGCTCAGCTCTGGGCTCCGTACTTCTTCTAGAAGTAGCCATTGTGACAAGGGTATTTCCAGTTACTATCCGCAGAGCTACAGTAACTTTAGGAACGTGGTGCATGGTAATGTACGGAGGGACATCGATGAAGAATGTTTCATTGTCTCAACATTGAAAGTGAGTATGTGGATGTTAAAACTACTGACCTTTAGTGGACGGAGGCCAAGGATACTAAATGTCTTGAGAGGGCATAGGACACATCTGTACCAGATGGGATTGCCCCATCTGTATTTTGAATGTGCTTCTGGAGAATATGTAGCTGATAAAATTTGTATAATCATCTTAACATAGCAGATCTTTTCTTTGGCGCTGTATTATATATACTGAGTTTTCTAGAAATGTAATTACTAAATGGAGAAGAACAGACATGGAGAGGCAGCACATCTATACATGGGGGAGAGTGAGGTTGGTTCACTTGGAAGTCTGAACAGTGAGATGGTCGGTGCACTGGAGGAAGACAAAGTTGATTCCTTTCAAGCAGGGTTCATAAAGGACAGAACCCTGAAAACATACAGCATAGAGAGTAGAAACAGATTTTGCTTTACTGATACAATGTCCACACTGAAGTGAACCCTTGTCTGTTATCTTGTGTCTTAATTGTCTACCACTGTAAAGAGTCACTATGGCCAACGCATAGAAGAAAGAGTTTATTGGGACTTATGGTTTCCGAGGATGAGGCCATGACCATCACGGGGGGGCGGGGGGGAGCATGGCAGCAGGCAGGCAGTATACACAAGCATGACAGAGAGAAAGAGAAAGAGAGAGAGAGACAGAGAGAGACAGAGAGACAGAAAGACAGGAAGAGAGATATGGAAAGATAGAAGGAGATACAGAGAGAGACAGAGACAGAGAGACAGGTACTGGGAATAGTGTGGGCTTTTGAAACCTCGAAACCCACCCCCAGTGACACACCTCCTCCGACAAGGCCACACCCCCTAAACAGGTCTCCCAAGTAGGGATCAAGCATTTAAAATATGTGAGCCTCTGGGAGAAATGGCATCATATATTAGACGCTGATTCAAAGCCTATATCACCTCCTAGAGACCTCTTTGCCAGCCCTCCAGGAATATTACTATATTATGTCATGTTTCTCCTTCAGGAACTATTCCCCCTGCCAAGGTTTTCAGGAATGGGATTGTTCTCCCTGCCAAGGTTAATGACTCCACGATAATTAGAAGCAGCACAAGTCCAGGAGTCGAGGGTGTGTCTAATGTCTTAGCAAAATGGTAAATGCTGTGACCTTCAGGACAGCCCTTGAGGCTTTGGGGAAGAATGCTGAAAACATGAATTCAAAAATATATAATTTTTCAACTATGCAAAATATGAGGATGCAATATGATTTGCATGAGGGGCCTCATGGACCTAAAACAACAGAAGCAGCCGCACTGTGAGCCAGCTTGTCAGAAAGATACAAATCAGGCAGACACAAAGGTAGGCAGATTCTTGAGTTCAAGATCGGCCTGGGACAGAGTGAATTTAGGCTCTGATGGGAGTGTTAGTCTCAGAGCTCAGTCCCACCCAGCTAGCTTATTGTTTGTGCTTTCAAAGGCAGGCAGATCTCGGAATTCATTTACAGTGTTAAGGCAAATGTCCTTGCTGTGTTTTCCTAGGAGTCAGGGGGCTAAGATCAAAAAATGCTGATTCATGGGATAATCAAAAGGGAGCCTGGGATGGACAATTGAATTGATACATAAATAAAAGACTGGTCTTTATTCTGTGAGAGCTGAGCTGTCTGGTGTGGCGATCTTCAGAGAGCTGTCTCGAGCAGAACACAAGGCTGTTAGCTGGTAGCCGCTGCCAAATATTCCTTCCTTAGAAGCCCTCTTCAGACTGAGATAGTTCCTTGGCAGGATCCCAAGAATGATATCTAGTGCATTTGATAACATTGTTCTCCTCTGAAAACTCTTTGGCAGGATCTTCATAGTTCACATTGCTTTCAGAACTATTGTTTTCCAAGCTCTTACTAGGACGATCCACATATCTGTCTATTTGTCTGTCTATCTATCTATCTATCTATCTATCTATCTATCTATCTATCTATCTATCTATTATCTATCTATCTATCTATCTATCTATCTATCTATCTATCTATCATCTGTCTATCATCTTTCTATCTCAGTGGTCCTCAACCTGTGAGTCTCAACCCTTCTGGTAAACCTCTATCTCCAAAAATATTTATATTACAATTCATAACACTAGCAAAATTACACTTATGAAGGAGCAACAAAAATAATTTTATGGTTTCAGGTCACTACAATGTAAGGAACTGTATTAAAGGGTCACAGTATTAGAGAGGTTGAGAACAACGGATCTATATGAAAATGGGATTTATTAGAGAGGCTTACGGGCTGCGGTCAAAGTCGTCCACTGATAGCTGTCTCCTGATGAAAAGGACAAAGTCCAGTAGTAGTTTAGTCCATGAGAATGGGTGACTCAGCAGTCCCAATGTAGTGCTGGAGTCAAAGGAGGTTCTAGATAGCTTTCTGTTTTCAGTCTGCA
Source organism: Uromys caudimaculatus (assembly GCA_028551405.1). NCBI lineage: Eukaryota > Metazoa > Chordata > Mammalia > Rodentia > Muridae > Uromys > Uromys caudimaculatus. The sequence goes on along the minus strand of CM052707.1, from coordinate 61,986,726 downwards.
TTGGTTCTAACAGCAGTGAAGAAATGACTGAGGATGGTCAACCACTGAGAGTGAGAGCAAACATGGCAGAAGCAAAAGCTTCCTCTACCATTTTTTTTTTAAAATGTGGGCTGCCACTAGATGGTGTAGCCTAGATTTAGGGTTGGTCTTCAGAGCTCAAATGATCTAGTCAAGAAAAATCCCTCACAGTGTGCACAGCTTCTTGGGTTTTAGTTAGTTCCAGATAGAGTTAAATTGCCAGCAACCATAATTATCCTTGATCTAACCATAAAGCCAAAAATGTCCTGCCACTTTGGTCATAATAAATCTGGTGTGGCTCATATGTGGCCACAATCCAGAGTAGTCCTGGGAAGTCCTAAGAGGGCCATCTGTGTGTTCCAGGAGCATGGTGGAATTAATTAATTTTACAAAGGTTTTTATGTAAGAGTACCCAGGTAAGACTCTTAAAGCCTTCTACTTCCAGGGCACTCTAGTTTTATGAAAACAATAGATTTCCCCAGCAAACTCCCTCTAAATATGGCAGACTGGCTTTAAATGGTAAAATACAAATGTCATTTGTTTTTTTGTCTGCATACAGATACCACCCAACAACCCTTTGTAACCCAAGGGGGCAACGGAGGCCAGTTTGTTTAATCATTACTTAACATAGAACTGCCACTGACATTTTGCCTTTATGCTGCCTGTTCCTAGCTCCTTTGGTGGCCTGAAGGGCTTGGTTTGTGTGGGTTTGTAGGTGTCATTCTCTCAACAAAAGCCAGTGAACTGTAGGGCCCTGTCCCTTTCCATTAGTGTGGCTGTCCTGTCTGCTCCCCTTTCTGTTCTGCATCAATGCTGCAATCAGTAGCTAAGGTTTTGTTAGTGATTTGTTGATGCTTATCACCTGTCAGCTTTTCAGTCTGCTTAACCACTGAGGCGAGCTCTTGTGCAGATAGGGCTTCTTGTAGTTAATATAATGTTACCTAACGCATCATTTCCCCTTTGGTTTCTACTCCCTCTCTTGACTTTCATCTCTGAATAGACCTATCCTTCATGAAGAATATTATTGGCTTTTTATTTTAAAATATGAACATTCAAAAGAGATCAAGTGTGGGTCAGTAACATTTAAGTGACACTGGAGAATATTCTTGCTCTGAACATATTAGAGACCTGTGTGTGGGTGTGGTCTTAAAGTCTGTGAAAGTTCCCAGTTAAACGATTGCCACTTAGTGTCAGGTAGTGTCAAATGTGCAGGAGATACCATGCGAAAAGCAAGTAACAGGAATCCCTAACTTTCTTGTACATCCTGGGGAATCTGTTACTGAGTAACAACCATCCTGACTGGGTCTTACAGCATCTGCAGTGTTAGCTTGTATCTTCATTCCTTATGCATCTAGATCGTGTGGTTTCCCTTTTACTGTTTTCATTTTGAGCTAAAATGTGACATTTTCTCTCCTCTTCAAAACTTGCTTCTTTTTGTCAGTCTCAGCAACAGCAGGGAAATGCTGAAGGCATCTCCACACCAGTTAAAAAGATCCAAATTACCTTGTTTACTCAGAGCAAAGGAAAAATGCTATGAGACACAATATGTTCTAGGTCCCCTAGGCTCCCCAGCCACATGGGAAGATGAAGACAATTTACTCTTGTCTTCTAATTTACTGTTAAAAATAGCTGCTGAAATGTAAGAAAGTGAAGTTCGTGGGAACACTATTTTTGGATTTATATTTATCATCTGTTATAACTGGGACTTGGGATTTATAAGTTAATTTAATATGTTGTTTAATGGAGTGTTACTAAATCATAACTTACAAACTTCTCATTTATCCCTAATGGTTGGGAAACAGAACATTAGAGCATTTTGGATATTCAAAAATTGCTACATTGTATCTTCTACAGCTATGGTTCTCAAATGGAGCAAACTTAAACTCCGGGGGACATTTGTCCATGTCCTCAAACACTTTTTTTTTGAATGTCGGGAGAAGAGAGGGAGAAGTACTATTAGCATTTAGTGCTTGTGGTCCAGTGATGCTATTCAGCTTCCTACAGCACATAGGACAGTTGTAGAAGAACCATCTTTTTGATGCTAACAGCACTGAGTTAGAGGAACTTTGCTTGACAGTTTGGCACATTAAAAAAAAAAAAAAAAAAAAAGAATTTGGCAAAATTCAATTACAAAAGAGGATGACAGAGGCCTCCTTATTATGTGATAATTCTGCATAGTATAGGGGTTTACATCTTTATTAATACTAGTTGGCAGCGTTGGCGGAGTCTTGACTTGGCATAAGAAGATGCCTGGTTGCTGGGTAGATTGGGCAGTTATTTGGTGGTGCCCTTATTTGAGGATGCTCATTCTTTTTGATGTCTTGACAGCTATTTGAGCTACAATGACTACTTATTTCTTTCTTTGGAGAGGTTGTCCCCATCATGATGTAAGTAAAATATAGCCCGATCTTTGTTGATGGCTTTCTAATCTGCTCTAAGCATATCAGAGGTATGGGCTTGGATGAGAATTCTGGTTGCTCTGTTATCATAATATCCGGCTGATTTTATTTTAGGTTACTGGGAGAACCAAAAATGAAGGGAAAAAAATCTCTTATTTGGGTAGTTTATTTCTGAGAAATATCTAAGAAAATGGAAGAGAAAAATTCTTGCTTTTGGGTAGAAAACTGGAGGGACCTGTTTATCACTCTGCGAGTTAAATATTTATCGAGGACTCTTGTCCTCATTCAGGCTAGAGCAGTAAATAAGATAGAATCTTTTATGATGTTGTTCATGGGATTATTTGGAAAATAATAAAAGTTTAAAGCGTGAGACTGAAATTAATTTCTATCTGTAGTAACCTCGAGCAGGCAGATGGTGGTATTTACAACTACAGAGATGTCATGGAAACCGCCTATTGTGTGGCCCTGATGTTATCTGAGTAGTCACTCTTTCAGTTAAGAGTTAATTAAGGAGCCTCTCATTAGGAAGTGGATCTATGCAACCAATGAAACCTTCTTTGTCAAACACACTGAACACTCCTGCTGCTATTTTGGGAACATGGGGCATAGATGTGAATGAGGAGCAGTCCCTGTTATTCCATGTGATTTTGCAGAAGGAGCTAGGATGAGGGAGGGCAGGGTAGGGGTTGAGGGCAGAGTTGAAACTGCAGTGGGATAAGAGGGGTGAGGCTCCCTTGTGGTAGGAGGAGCAGCCAAGGATAGGGAGAGCTGTCACACCCACAATGACTACCTACTTGGTCTTTACCTAGATTTCTTTGTTTTTTAACCCTTTCTGTGAGAAACATTTACCACTAAGGTTTGTTGATTAATTAGCCTTGAAAAGGGCAAGGTAAACAAAAGCTTAATTTATGTTCCTTTAACAACCCCCGAGTTTCCAGGGAAATGAATTATTTGAGTGCAAAACCAGGGCATTGATTTTTGTCAGTTAACACTAACAAGCAAGCTTCTAGGACTGCGTCTCCCCACAGATTAGCATCAAATAAACAGTGAAAATTCTCGAGGTTATGTGTCTTTTGAGTTTCTATTCCCAAGTATAATCTTAATTTAGTTTTAAGCGTTTTTTGGTCTTAGGAGGTGGTAATAAAATTGACCAGAACAAACTGCTGAGATAGAAGAAAAAAAAAAACAAAACAAAACACTACCAATCAAGCATTTTATCTCAACGTGTCCAAAATAGAACCTGCTATTTCCCACTCTACGTTGGCTTCTTTCGATCCGCCCAGTGTTCTTGCCTTGATGGCACCTCCTGCAGATTTCCTTCATCAGGGCTGAGTCCCTCAAGTCCGTATCTGTGTTATTTTCCAAGTGAACTGGGAAAACCACATATGTGAAGAGAATAAAAACACTAGCAGATAACGTTTAATTGAGTATTTATGATGTACTCAGCATTCTCCTAAGCCGTAATTTGCAGTAAAGCATTCCACTTCCAGAAGGGTGCGATATCAGAATTGTTATTATCTATCACTTAACGGCTGACACATAAGACTTTAGTTCTGGATAATGTCCACTAGGTGCTGGAACCAGGTTTTAACCTCAGATAATCAGAAGAGGGAACAGTAATGCAAATAGCCAGTCTCTGTTTTAGGCCTTCCCTGGCTTCTCAGAGCCTATCACAAAATTCAAATTACGCCTATGGCTCATGTAACGGTTTTGATTCATTTTCAAAGACCTATTGCTAAGTGTGAAAAATAAAATGCCATTAATTCCAATAAGAAAAATTATAATGGGATCCCACTCCTTCGTAAGATACCTGAGCAGTTTTTATAGAAAGGAAAAGACATCAATTTAATGATGAAAATAGGTCTGGATAACTAATGAGCAACAACTTGAAAGGAAAGAAATCCAGTTTCTGCATAAAAATAAAGGGCAGAGAGGATCCAGGAGAAGCAGCCTGGCCGTGGAGGTGTGAGACAATGAGGGCTTTCTTTGGAAGGTGGGCGCGTTTTCTCCCATGCATTTTTGTGCCTAAGTCTTAAGCTTGTTTGAGCTTTTATCATCTTGTACTCAGACTTTATTTTACAACGGATGGGTGCGCCATTAGGTGAGAGAGAGAGGCTGAAATGGAACCGGATCTACCTTTTGAACTTGACCCCCATGTTCTATTTGGCTTCATGAAGACGCTGTTCTGGGCAAACCACAGGCTGGTGTTTGCTTTTCCCTTCAGTCTGAAATGCTTTGGTACATCCCAACATGGTTCTCAGGTCACATGTATTCCATGAGAAACTTCCTGTCTAAAACCTGCGCAGCAGTCCGGGACATTGGGGAGTGTGTCTTTTTGAAATTATAACGTCAACATTGTCACACCATTCACTGTCATTATTTAATGGGTGTGTGTGTGTGTGTGTGTGTGTGTGTGTAAGAGAGAGAATTAATATTGAACAACAAAAAAAGACTCATCCAAAGCTGGCGTAGCATTTCCAGAAGCAGAAGAGTGATAAGCTATCAGCTGAATATTTAGCATGAAGTCAGTTTCCACTTAGCATATGAAGCTTTCCAAGCTTTTGTTTCTATGCATGGCCTTGCTTCCTGTGTTCATCCTTACTTGTGCACACTGCAGATTCTTCAGTCACGTGCATTGTAACCTAGCATTTTCTACCACTGTTCCTTTGCACAGACTCACCTCTGCTCTCCTCCCCTCCTCCTCTCCCCTCTTCTCGCCTCCCCTCTCCTCTCCTCCTTCTCCTCCCCTCCTCCCCTCCCCCTCCTCCCCTCCCCCCTCCTCCCCTCCCCCTCCTCCCTTCCCCCTCCTCCCCTCCCCCCTCCTCCCCTCCCCTCTTCTCTTCTCTCCTCCTCTCCCCTCCCCTCTCCTCCCCTCCCCCTCCT
>CM052707.1:61964721-61980926 GCA_028551405.1 Uromys caudimaculatus | reverse complement strand
AGTATGCTTGTATACCCTGGGGCCAGGATCCATTTTGAGGTCAGTATGCTTGTGCACCCTGGGGACAGGATCCATTTTGAGGTCAGTGTGCTTGTGCACCATCTATGGGGATAGAAACTCATGGCAAAGTCTGTATATGCTTGTGTGTGTTTGGACAGGAATCATGAAGAGCCCAGTACTTGTGCACACTGGGGGTAGTCAGTATGCATGTGCACCCTGGGGACAAGGAACCATTTTGAGATCAGTATGCTTGTGCACGCTGGGTGTAGAAGCCACGTTGAAGTTAGCCTGCTTTTGCATGCTGGGGACAGGGACCCATGAAGAGTATATTGTTACTAACCTCCAGTTAACCTTGGGAGTGAGCAGGGCCAGCTTCATTGGCATATGATCTCAGCTGTCTCACAGGCTCCCGTGATATCTGGGAGAGTTTACCTGGTTGGTTTCCTGCTTTGGTGGTGTTTAAAAATCCAGGTTTCCCATGAGAAACCTGCTGGTTTTCCATGATTCAGATTCTACTACATTTGGAAGAAACACATTAAATTTAAAATTTAATTAAAATTCTTAGTGGTTTGAATATGAAACTCCACCTTTTCCTTGTACACTGGGCATTTTGAGGCATGTGGTTGTTAGCGTCTGGGATAACTGTCTGTCTGAAGACATTTGGTGATGGAGAGAGGGGGTGATTTTGCTATGTATGATTCTGAAAAAAAAAAACAAAAAACAAAAAACAAACCAAAACCCCAACAACTTAAAAGCTTTGCCTGAATTCTTCTATACAACCTCCCTGAGGCTCATTTAAGGCATATTTATTGCAGAATACTAGCCAGTCCTAATGGAATAAATTATAGATCATCTATAGGGTTTTCCAGGTTTTGAAGATTTTAGACCAGTTTTCGTTCCTTTCGCTGGCTTGATAGTTCGTTTTAGATCAATTGAATCAGCATCTCTTATAATAAGAACCAAATCAATTAAATGAGAAGTAGTGTTTCCTTTTTAGCAGGAACCAATGCCATCTCCTGTTTTATGTATATGTTACATTTCTATACGTTTATTAAATGTGGAGTACACTTTGTGATCTTAGGGGTTTTTATGCATGCAACTTCAATACTTGCCATACAGTGAGGCTGGGTAGTAAGTATATCTAAACGTCGCTACCAACATTTTGTGTTTTACCCCCTCAGTAATATTAGTTAGTTGCTTTCTCTTTAGTTAGAAACCTTACTTTGGGACCTTACGTAATCTGTGATCACACACATTTGCATTTGATTCCAGAAAACACGTATGTATTCTCAAACTTATTCCTTATATCCATTTCTTCTGGACGGTTTCCCACGATCACCTCTGTGATTGTTGCTTACCCTGGCCCTCCTCCCGCGGCTCCCTAAGCTCAACTATTCCACTACAAATGGGAACAGTGAAAACCGATGATTTTTTTGTAGTGGTGTATTCAAAACCTCTTGTCTTGATTTTTAAATACTGGTTTATCCAGGTCTTGATTCTTTAATTTTTCCATACATCAGTTGACTTTTGAGTTCAAACAGGAGAAACTTGCAAATTCCCTAACTGCCAATTCTGCAGACATGCATGTAGTATTACGTCATAGCCAGCAGAGGGCGCCGAAGTTCATGAACAAATTTCAGGAGCGATTTTGATGCCCGAACTAGAAATTCAATGTGAAAAGTGATTTTGTGGATGTTGGGATGAGAGAGATCAGGCTATATGGAGAGGGATAGAGGAAAAGAGAGAGAGAGACAGAGAGACAGATAGACACATGCAGAGACACTGAGACAAGAGGAAAACACAGACACACAGAATGAGTGAGCAAGCGAGCGAGAGACAGAGAAGGATACACAGAGACATACACAGACACAGAGAGATACAGAGAGCAGAGAGAGACCGAGACACAGAGAGACAGAGAGAGACAGAGAGACAGAGGTGTGTGCGTGCATGTGTGTGTGTGTGGGCGCGCGTGTGTGTGTGCACGCGTGTGGTTGATAATAGAAAACAGTAAAGCAGAAGAGGTTAGCAATTCCCATTTTAGGAGACACTTGAGATGTGGAAGATATATTACAGCTCCTGCAGGGGAGTGGCAGAACCGATGCAGAGAGACATTTCATTTTCAGATCTCAAGAAAGTACTTCAATGCTAAATGCATAAAACAAGTTTCCTTTTCTCACTTTTCCGGTTCTTTCTGTAAAACTCTTCAGACTAAATACTTATTCATGTCCATTTCTGGAGAATTTTATCTTTAGGACAGTCACACAGTAGAAGCCCTGTTCACTGCCTTCCCTAAGCCCAGTGCCTCAGGCTCACACACTGAGTGTGTCTGTGAGCTAGAGAGCCTTGGAGACTGTTTAAGTAAAGGAGGTTGTTTACTCAATAGGTCGATCAGTGAATCCACTAACTGTCCCGACAGTGGTGGTGTGTGTGTGTGTGTGTGTGTGTGTGTCTCTCTCTCTCTCTCTGTGTTGTGTGTGTTTATGTGTGTGTTCGTGTGTGCTATGTGTTGTGTGTACTGTGTGTATCTGTGTGTGTGTGTGTGCTGTGTGTTGTATGTGTGTATCTGTGTGCATCTCTGTTTGTATGTCTGTGTGTTTGTGTGTGTCTGTGTGGATCTGTATGTGTCTTTGTGTGTGCTGTGTGTTGTGTGTTGTGTATGTGTGTACTGTGTGTTGTGTGTGTGTCTGTGTGTATCTGTGTGCACCTCTGTGTGTATGTCTGTGTGGATCTGTATGTGTCTCTCTGTGTGTGCTGTATGTTGTGTGTAGTGTCTGTGTGTGTCTGTATGTGTCTCTGTGTATGTGTCTGTGTGTGTGCGCTGTGTTTTGTGTGTGTCTGTGTGTGCTGTGTATTTGTGTGTGTCTGTGTGTATCTGTATGTGTCTTTGTGTGTGCTGTGTGTTGTGTGTGTCTGTGTGTATCTGTGTGCACCTCTGTGTGGATCTGTATGTGTCTATGTGTGCTGTATGTTGTGTGTAGTGTCTGTGTGTGCCTGTGTGTGTGTGGGTGCTGTGTTTTGTGTGTCTGTGTGTGCTGTGTATTTGTGTCTCTGTGTGTGTGCTGTGTGTTTGTGTGTGTCTGTGTGTATCTGTATGTGTCTCTGTGTGTGTGCTGTGTGTTTGTGTGTGTCTGTGTGGATCTGTATGTGTCTCTCTGTGTGTGCTGTATGTTGTGTGTAGTGTCTGTGTGTGTCTGTGTGTAGGGGAATGTACAGGGAGAGAGAGAGTCAAAACTGCCCTTTGTTCTCCATGAGCTTCAATGCACGGGTGTCAGTAACTGTATTTGGCAAGCCAGGGTATATTAGGCAGCTGAGTGCTAAGCAGTAGCTCATTTTGTACAGGGTGAACATCACGTGATTTCTCAGAAGAGAGCTACAGAGAAAAATTATTGAGGTTGGAAAAGCTTAGAAAGACTTTAAGGACAAAATGGGCTAAACATCACTGGTTTCAAACGTTAGAAAAGGAGAGGAGAGAGAAGGGTTAAGGGGCGAGGTTTTCTGATTGGAGGGGCAGCACAGGAGAGCTGGGGAGTGGACTGTTCTGGTCTTTGAGTTGGCACATGAGCTTATGCACAGCATACCTAAGAGTGCCAATCTCATGTATAAGGCAGCCTAGATTAGAAATAGCAGTGTGCCTTTCCATAATGTTTGTTTTCCGCTGCTGCTCTATTCCTCATCCCCTCGCCTGTAAAATGGCTTGACAGTAATGGCCCCGAGAGCAAGAGCTTGGAAAGGAGACGGATGACATCTACTGCGGTGCGGTCTCTCGCCCCCTGAGCTAGGATGGCAACTTATTATCAGAATGTGGGAGGGTCTCCAACTCAAAGCCGGTACTTTTCATTGTCAGGTGCAGAAACGTTATGTTAGGTTTTCCAGTTGTGAAAATCTCGGGTCTCATCTGGACCTCTGCCTATTAGTGAAGGATGATGGTGTGGTGGTTTAGGATTGTTCTGACATCACAGGCCAATTATTGACATAAATCAGATTGCTGTGTCTTTCTCCTTTCAGCAGTAGCAGTGACACTCACCTGGAAATTCAACGGTGCTGCTTGGGTTTCCAGCACTTTATTGATTGATTGATTGATTGATTGATCGATCGATTGGTTGGTTGCTTTGGACCATGGAAAGAGTATAAGATCCAAGGGCATGGGGTCATGGCCATCCTTGTCAATTGTTTGACTGATAGGCCCGACATCCACTCTTGTTTCAAACAACTCACTAGGTTAGTGATGGAGTCGGGAATAGGTTTGAACCTCATCCTGTCATTTCATGCACACGTGCTGGAAGTCCTTCCTCTATGACAGGTAAACCAGACTGTCCGGGGAGCTATCTAGCTAAATATATTCCCATGACCATAAGATAAAATTAACAGTCTTTAGGCTGCTTTACAATGTAAGAGCATCTTCTCACACAGCATACAATTCCCTAAAACACTCATATGAACGGATTGCTATTTCTTCTAATTATTCATTTCAGTTATTGAGTATCTCTGGCACCAATTGATCGCCTTAGCAGTGCCCGTATTGGTTAGTATCTTGACATAAAATAAAGGTAAGGCAAACCTCAATTGAAGAACAGCCTCGTTCAGATTGGCTGGCACGCATGTCTGTGGGGATGTTTTCCTGCTTAATGGTTGTAGTGGGAGTGTCCAGACCACTGTGTGGTACCGCCCCTCGGCAGGAGCTTGAGGTGGTATGAAAGAGTTGACGAGCAACCACGGAGGCAATTCATCGCGCAGCACTTCTCCTCGGATACCTTATCTTCCCTCTGTGATGACTTGTACTGTGGATGAGTAAAGTCAATTACACTCTTTTATCCTTAAGTTATTTTTTTGTCCCATGTCTTATCATAGGTATAAAATAACAAACCAGAACAGCACCACAGATGGATTACCATGGACCTCGGATTTGATCGGAGCTCCTTTGACGACTAGCGGAATAACTTTCTTTTATTTATTTTTTTATGGCACCATAGTTTCTTCTATGACCATCTTGAGAGATTTATGATTATATTCAGTTCCTGGTAAAGGATAAAGCCTTCTAAATTTCTCATATTGATGTGTTTTGGCTTAAGAGATTAAAGGTGGAAGTTACTTCAGACGAATCCAGGGCTCACAGTGGACGCGATGTTGAGTGGAGAGGAGAGAGGGACAGAGGGTTGGAACTTCCGCTGGGCATTCATAAAACTCGTCATGCATCCATAGTGTGAGCCCGGATGGAATATTTCAGTGTGGTGGGTGGGCTGGACAAAGGCAGTAAGGGTACAGGAAACAGGATGGAGCGAGATTGGGAAGTGTGAGACCTACATGGCTATCTCAGACGCCATCACTTTATGTGAACGTTTGCTTCTGAGGCCGCTGGAAACTCAAGGCTAACTTCCGTTAGTTTTCTTACTGTGCCTCTCTATGCTAGAATAATGTCTTACTTTCCCACAGAAATGGTTTGAAAAGGCTGTTCTTTATTTTCTCTCCCCATCTCTTAGTTGAAAATTATTCAGCTGACAGTATGAGACATTTCACGTTCGTCCTTGCCACCTCTCAGAGCACGCTTGGGAACGGATTTTTACTTAAGGACTCTTACCAATGTAGACTATTTCTAATCTAGACTTCCTACCTCGTCAAATTATTAAATGGATGCTTTAAAAAGAGAACCCAAGATGTCTATTTAATGAGACTATTGAAATACACGTGCTTAGCAATCGCTAAAAGAACCACAATATTTTTGGCTACTTATGTAATGCTGTACTCGGTTGCGTTTTTAAATTACTGATTATACTGCAGATTAAAGTTTGCTCTGTGTAATGTCTAGTGCAGTGCCTCACTAGAAGTCGATGTTTAATAGATTTTTGTTAATTGATTTCAAAGTTAAACCTCTTAACTTGAGAAGTCGCTGAAAGATGGGGCTAGCACAGAGAAACAAAATTTCTTCTGATGTAGTGGATATTTGACAATTCGTCCACTTTGGGCGTGTCACTCCTTACTTACCTGTGAGGTAGAGGTTGATGTCACTTCATTTTAAAGTAGTATTCAAAACAATTAATTCAAAATAATTAATATAACAATGATTGTGAAACAAATCAAACCACAGTAGAAATTCCAAAATAGAAATTGATGGACAATAGAAAATAGAAATATGGAGAAATGATTACATTTGTCTGCCATTGTCTGTTCCTCCTCTCTCTGTTGCAGCAAATCAAATAGATTCTCAGTATGACTTGGCAGAGGATCTGGGAGCGTTCAGGGTTAGGGAAATCACCTCCATGCTTTCCCTCCTTTAAAATAATTATTGTTACTGTAATTTAAAAAAAATTTAAAAGATTTTTTAAAGATTTATTTTAAACTTTATTATAAAAAAGCTGCAAATAAAAAAATACACCAAAATTAACCAGACTCAAAGTCTATATATAGCTCTGTGAATGCCTATAAAGTTATTTTTATTTACTTATTTGTACTTTATGTGCTTGTGCCTGAATGTCTGTAAACACACGTCATCAATACCTGGTGCCTGCAGAAGCCAGAAGAGGGCATCGGGTCTCTTGGGGCTATAGTTACAGGTGGTTGAGAGCCAGCATTTAGGTTCTGGGAACTGAACCCAGAAGGGCAGAGCGTGATTTCAACTTTATCTCTCCAGCTCCTGTTTTTAGTTTTGAAAGAAAAGTGAGTGTGTGTATGTGTATTTGTGTCTGTGTATTTGTGTATGTGTGTGTACTTGTGTGTCTGTGTGTATTTGTGTGTGTATTTATGTATGTGAGTGTATTTATTTGTGTGTCTGTGTGGTGTGTATTTGTGTGTGCATATTTGTGTGTGTGTTGTGTGTGTCTGTTAGTGTGTGTATTTGTGTTTGTGCATTTGTGTATGTGTGTATATGTGTATGTTTGTGTATTTATTTATTTATTTGTGTGTGTGTGTGTGTGTGTGTGTGTGTGTGAATGTAATCCACACAGAAGAAGCCATTAGATGCCCTGAACCTGGAGCTACAAGGTGGCTGTGGGATGTGAGGCTTGGCTGGTGTTAGGAACTGAACTCTAGTCCCATGCAAGAGCAGTTCATGCTTATAACTTAAATAATCTCGAATCATTTTTGAAGCCCCTTTTTACTGCATTTTATGAAATTAGCAACCTCAATTACTACTGTGCACGATTTGCTTTCATTTAGGAAAAACGTAAATAATTAGATTTTACCTAAATTGTAAAGATTTGAAGTCATTTTATGAGACTCATTCAATAGCCACACCCAGTAAGTAAAGTTCAATGCTTAAAGAATAGTTGGTTCATTAATCATCTAAGAGCATATGCAACAAGACCCTTACCTCTCACCCTATACAATACACTCAAAACAGATCAAATACTTAAATGTCAAAAGCAAAATCTAAAACACTTAATGGAAAACATAGTAAATGTATTACAGAGATAAAATTAGGGAAATATTTCTTGTATAGGGAACCAAACACATTGATTATAAAATATGTACATTTCATCCCATTAACATTAAGGACCCTGGTCCATCTAGAAAGTTTTCTAAGAAAATGAAAAGTTCCTTCACATTTACAAAATCGACAAAGGACTGGTGTCAGCAACACAAGAATCACACATGATGAGTCTGGAAAACGAATAAACTCATTGGTAGCCATGTCACCGAGGAAGGAACTGATGTGGTCGGCCTGGAAACAGTAAAGAAGGCACAGTGCGGTGAGTCTTGTTTATCAGTGACCACCGAAAACAGGTGAAGATGATAACACTGCACTACAGTCGTGTTTTGGGGAAAAAATTATAAACCATTGCTACTGTTTAGAGGATAGAGGTCCATTGTATGCTTGTTTCTGGTCAAAATGCAAATTGGTCTCCTCATTTTAGAAGCCATTAAACATTTTGGGAAAGTGGCTGCTCATATATTGTATGACTCAGCATATATATCTGCTTCCTAGGTGACTAATGATTCTCACACGTGTGCAACAGAAAGCCACGGAAGAGCTAGGGGGGTGTGTGGGAGGGGTTGGGGCGGGGAAAGGGGAAAATGATGTAATTATAACTTCAAGATATAAAACATTTAAAAACTGGATATATAGCTACATTAAAATAGATCATACGTTATTAGTGCTGAGAGCCTGCTATGCACAAGGCGTATGTTGTGTAATTCATGTACACAGATGAAAAATGTTCTTCCGAACCGGGAAGGAGATTTAGTATTGACTCTGTGCTAATAGCTGGTGTGGCAGGCTGTGTTCTGTTCCTGTCTTTCTGCTATCTACGGATGCAGTTTTAGATTATACTACATGAAAAACATTTTCGGGCCACTGAAATGGCTTAATGGGACAAGGTGTCTGCTTCCTAAACTTGCAACCCGAGTTCAGTTCCCAGGAAGGTGTCTGACATTGCTCCCTTGACCTCCACCTGCACACATAAACGTGTAAGTGAACACACATGTGTCACATGCTAAAAAATACCAGAAAAACTCAGTCTTAGATTTTATGTATTTGTTATATGAAATGGAAGGACAGGAATAATTAATTTTGTTACTGCACAAAACGATCTCACATATTTTCTGAAGGAAAGACTAGTGTTTATAGTATAAAAAAAAATTGAAAGCCCATAAAAATACTTGAAGCATTTGAAGTGTTGAACATGTGGAAATATCGGGATATGGACCCCTCCTAGAAATCTGTGGAGTCTTGAGCTCAATATTCTGGATCAGTAGTAGAATTTCAGATATAAATATTGAATATCCAAAATGCACTTCCTAAAATATATCGTATTTGGTGTTTTGAAACAAAATTGGAATCATTTTGTTCTAGGACAGCAAAAGTAAACCTACCCAGATTACTGCAAATCGAATAATATAAATATACAATATAAATATAATAGAGGTAGATACAAAACCCGACCAAACAGAGGAGCTAGTCAGCAAGAAGGGTCTGATGTTGGCCTACAAAATGAATTGACGGCCTCTAGGATTTGAAGAGACCAGTTTGCCATGGAGTCTCGATACTCAGTCACACGTGTTTTGGTTTGCTACAGCTGCCAGGATAAAATCCTGCTGGTTGGGTGATCCTGGATGGCGGAGAAAGATTTTCTCGTAACTCTGGAAGTGAGAAGCCCAAGATGAAGGCGCTAGCCAATGAGAAGCAGCCTTCTTCGACTTGCTGCTCTCCGCAAGCATCCTCTATGTTTGCTCTTCCTCCAAGAGCGGCAGTTGTATGGATTAGAACTTCTGACAGTTCACTGTCACCACCTTACCTGTCTCCAAAGGCTTTGGGATGTGTGGACCTAAGAGGAGCATAGCTAAGTTCCTCGAAGCAACCTTTCCTGTGGCCGGTTCTAGGCTGGAGTCTTGCCTCCTGTTCCAGATGCAGCCTACAGTGTGTGCCCCACAAATGTACGTGAGATAAGGACCCACGATCTACAGGAAAACAGTATCATGCTACCATCCTCAAATCTCTGTTGTTTCAATATGTCTGTCATTTACTCTATGAAATCATCACATCCTGTGCCAGCAACCCAGGACAGGAAAGGGAGCTGATGTCTGATATTTTACTGACACCAGAGTTGTAAGTGAGGTTTGGTGGACACTCCTGTGCTTTTGTATGATTTATCCTTTCCCCCATGATTGATTGAAATCTACTGTTCCTGGACTAAAGGGTGACAGGTGACAGACATAGGTGTGAGGGGCAGGATGATTTTTTTTTAAATTTTCAAAAATTTTATTTTTTTTGAAAATTTCATATATATACATATATGTATATATATAACATGTATTTCCTTTTTAAAAGATTTATTTATTATATAAATATGAGTACACTGTAGCTGTCTTCAGACACACCAGAAGAGGGCATCGGATCCCATTACAGATGGTCATGAGCCACCATGTGGTTGCTGGGAATTGAACTCAGGACCAATGGAAGAGCAGTCAGTGCTCTTAGCCTCTGAGCTATCTCTCCAGCCTCCCAACATGTATTTCTTACATATATACAACATATACATATAACTCTTGCTACCCCCAACTCCCCTCAGATCTCCCTATCACATCTGCCTCTCAACTTCATGTCCCCATTTTATAATTATTTATTAATTTTTAAACCATTGATCCTTCTCAGTGTACTGAGATATCATTTCCATCACACCAGGGTAAAAAACATAAATATATAAAAAGTGGTATTTTATGTACTTGGATTACGGTCTGAAGATGTGGACTTGGCAAGTTGCTTAGATACAATGGCCTCACAACATGAGCTGAGAAAGACACAGTTGTGAGACAGCTTGACCCAAGGCTAAAGACTCTTGAACTGTAAAATTCTTACCATAGCTTTTATAATATGCTGTGATAAATAGAAAAAAATGTCAAAACTGTGTGAAATACTGGCTTTCTGCTGAAGCGTCAGGGTGATCTGGAATAGACAGTTGGAATCTGGAGACCCAGTAAAGGCTCACACCTGGTGCACATGGAAGGCAATGCTCGGTTGCTCTCAGTTTGATAATGTTGTAGCCAAGATGACTGTACTTGCTTCTTTTGTGAATTTAGAATTAAGCTAAAAAACTCCATTGTAGGAAAAGCTTTACTTAAGGAAGTCAGTTCTGAGGAAATATTTTAAAGGACAGCCACTATAGTTTTTAGAAGTTAGCTTCAGCCTAAATGACAAAAATCATGTTTTAACTAATTCATAATAGGTTCAAAGAAATTTTAATCACATGAATCCTATGAGTTAATATGTTGCCCAATTGGGATATATGACAAGTTAATAACTAACATTTTTGGAGAAATTGCTGGGTACTCTTTTTTTTCTTTTTCTTTTTGATACTTTATTTACATTTCCAATGTTTCCCTCTTTCCAGGTCTCCCCTTTAGAAATCCCCTATCCCCTCCCCCTCCCCCTGCCTCTATGAAGGTATTCCCCCACCCACCTACCCACCCACTCCCATCTGCCCTCCTTGGCATTCCCCTATACTGGGGCATCTAACACCCCCAGGCCCAAGGGCCTCTCCTCCCCCGATGGCCAACAAGGCCCTCCTCTGCCACATGTGGGGCCCGAACCATGGGTCCCTCCATGTGTATTCTTTGGTTGGTGGTCCAGTCTCCGGGAACATGAGGGGATCAGGCCAGTTGACACTGTTGCTCCCTCCATGGGGCTGCAAACTCCCTCGGCTCCTTCAGTCCCTTCTCCAACTCCTCCATCTGAGACCTCACACTCAGTCCAACGGTTGCTATGAAGTGAATCTTGGGTATTCTGAACTTTTGGGCTAATATCCACTTATCAGTGAGTATATACCGTGTTCGTTCTTTTGTGACTGAGTTACCTCGCTCAGGATGATATTTTCAAGTTCCATCCATTTGTCTGCAAATTTCATTAAGTCATTGTTTTTAATAGCTGAGTAGTACTCCATTGTGTAAATGGACCACATTTTCTGTATCCTTTCCTCTGCTGAGGGACATCTGGGTTGTTTCCAGCTTCTGGCTATTGTAAATATGGCTGCTACGAACATAGTGGAGCATGTCCTTATTACATGTTGGAGCATCTTCTGGATACTCTTAATATGGGGGTTTGAATGGGAATAGCCTTAGTATATAAGCTCATGTGTTTGAAGACCTGCACCCTAGTTGGCGGGGCCATTTGGGAAGGCTTAGGCGATTCGGCCTTTCTGGAGGAGGCATATCACTGGGGGTGGGTTTTGAGGATTCAAAAGACTTGGGCCATTCATAGTGTCTCACTCTTCCTGTGGTCATGGGATATGAGCTCTTACCTGTTGCTCCAGCACCGTGCCAGTGTGTCTGCTGCTGTGGTCTCTGCTAGGGTACTCATTGACTCTGACCCTCTGAAAATGTAACCCTCAATTAAATTCTTTCTGTTATAAATTGCCTTGGTCTTGGTGGCTTATCACAGCAATAGAAAAAGAGCTAAGACAGTATTATGAATTGCACCAAGACAAGCAACCTGTGCAATTTTGACAGAGCTTCTTTATGTTCATGTGTCTGAGATTGTCAAGTGATGTCCTGTATACCCTCACTCATAGTAGATATCTGAAGTTGTAGCTTACACATTGCTTTTCTGAAAAGGAGAAATATCACAACTTCAGAGTCTGGAAAGATGGTTCAGTGGTTAAGAGCGTTTGTTCTTGTAGAGGACTTGTGTTCAGTTCCCAAGACCCACATGGATTCTCACACTGTCTGTACCTCTAGTTCCAGGGGATCTGATGCCCTCTCCTTATCTCCAAAGATATGGTGTACATACATACATGCATGTAAGCAAAACACTCATATACAAGATATAATAAATATATCTAAAATGGAAAAAAAACATAAAAAGAGAGCTCCACAGCCTGGTTGTGGATTTTAATCTAATTGCACAGTTATTGGGCTTAGCAATAGAACTAATTTTTATTATTGCTGAAAGTTTTACTAATTGGAGGTTTTTAATAGCTTGACCCATGCTCTATAATGTTCTGCTTGGTTGATTTAACAAATTATCTTCAATTGTTGAGCCATTATGCGTGTTTGAGTTCCTAAACAATTTAATTTTCTCATACACATTAGAAATAGTGTATACATGATAAATGCCTTCATGTGGAAATGAACTACAAAGCCTGGCAAACAAATAAACAAACAAACAATAAATAAAAAGACAGTGAATGTGAATGAGTTTTCTCCTGGTTTCTGTATAGATATTTTGCATTCATATATCTGACTGTGTACCATAGGATCCCTGGTAGAGAACTTACAGATGGTTGTGAGCCACCACGTGGGTGCTCAGAATTGAACCAGATCTTCTAGAAGGTCACCGAGTGCTCTTAATTCCTGAGCAACCCTAACTTTTTGTTTTTGGAGTTGGGAAGGGAACCCAGGGTTTCATGCACCTGGCAACATTGTTACTGAACTATTTCTTGGGCTAAGAATAAAGCCTTTAAAATAATCTTTCACAGCTTCCAAAGCAGACTAGTAAAAAGAGAAGGCAATTCTAATGCTCTCCAGCAAGTACTGATAATGACATTAAAAATTTAGTCGTTTATATTCATCTAGTGTTATTTTATTTATCTAGAAAGGTTTTAACCAAAGTAAAACACATAGCTTTTGTCAGTGAGTGAGGAGGCCACTGCTGTGGATAAGCACCATGGGAGGTGTCAATGCAGGAGGCTGAGAGGTCTGGGCTCATCTTGAGGAAATGATTCTGTTCCATATTTCCTAGTTCAGTTTCTTTTAACGCCAATCTTCCTTAAGAAAGCCACCTCAGGTGTAGCTACTGGGTCTGGGAACTGCACAATTGATTGCTCTTGGAATGGTTCTCAACCTGTGGGTCAGGACTCCCTTGGGGATCAACAACCTTTTTACAGGGGGCACATATCAGGTATTTATATTATGGATTGTAACAATAGCAAAGTTACAGCTATGAAGTGGCAATAAAAATAGTTTTATGGTTGGGTGGCACCACACACGAGGAGATGTATTAAAGAGTTGTGGCATTAGGAAGGTTGAGAACCACTGGTCAAGGCATTGTGTCAAGTCATGGCTTTTTGTGATGGTCTCCATTTGGTATAAAACAAAGGGTCGATGGGCAGTGGTGGTGCACGCCTTTAATCCCAGCACTTGGGAGGCAGAGGCAGGTGGATTTCTGAGACCAGGCCAGCCTGGTCTACAGAGTGAGTTCCAGGACAGCTAGGGCTACACAGAGAAACCCTGTCTCAAAACACCAAAAAAAAAAAAAAAAAAAAAAAACCCAAACAAACCCAAAACCAAAAAAACAAAGGGTCTTTGATGAGGGATGGTAGTTATACTTACCTGTGGGTTTAAGGATGAGACTGAATGTAGTAGGGAATTTGGCTGGTCTAGCCCAGTGGCTGTGGTAGACTCCTTTCTAAAGTCCCCAATAGCCCTGGGAAGCTGGGTAGATGTCCAGCACCAGGCATGATTTCACTCTTATTTAGTAGACCTTAAATCAATTGGACAGCTGTTGGTTTCCACCTGTACGGGAGTGCCACTGCTGCACCTTTGTGCATATCATGCCATGCTGATATCACCACGGATCTTAAGGATTGTAACTCGTTATTTCTGATAAACCGCTTTTCTCCCCTGGCAGCTTGAATAGCTTTTTCTGGTGTCTTGGAAGTTAGAAGGACGAAAAGAGGCTTTCAGGTTAGATCCAGTACCAGGCCAAGTCTTGTGTGCCAGAGATTCAGTGTCTTTACCAATAGGGCTCATCTTCAACCTCCAAGAGGCAGCCAAGGGCAATAGTGGTACCCTATGTTGTTTTGAGAGTCACGTGGATTATCCTGACCAACCATTTGAAAAGATGTTTCTCAGGATACTTGGTACTGGCTTTTTTGTTAGTCTGTGGCAGTTGTGAAGAGACCAACTAATATGACTTACATACACACACACACACACACACACACACATGCACACACACAAATATGCATATACATTTATATAAAAAGCATTGTCAGAGTAAGTGGTTTAACTTACACACATATACATATATTTATATGTATTATATATAGTTTCAGGTAAACATTGAGGAACAAAGGTAGAAAAATTGTTCAGAGTCAGAATACCAGGAAGCCCCTCCTAGGAATGGCTATACTAAGAAGACAGGACCATTGGCAATATCAATAGACATGCTGACATGGACGGAGAAAAATCCCACAGGGCCTCACCCCTAGGTGAAGAAGTCCAAGGTAAGTAAAGACCGCTGAGAAAGGAAGGTTAGCTTCTCCCAGGGATGAGCCCCCAATTGGTTATCTAGGACAATGTGTTTGTCTAAGTCAGGGTTTCTATTCCTGCACAAATATCATGACCAAGATGCAAGTTGGGGAGGAAAGGGTTTCTTGAGCTTACACTTCCATGCTGCTGTACATCACGAAAGGAAGTCAGGACTGGAACTCAAGCAGGTCAAGGAGCAGGAGCTTCATGAAAGGAAGTCAGGACTGGAACTCAAGCAGGTCAAGGAGCAGGAGCTGATGCAGAGGCCATGGAGGGATGTTATTTACTGCCTTGCTTCTCCTGGCTTGCTCAGCCTGCTTTCTTATAGAACCCAAGACTACCAGCCCACAGATGGTACCACCACAAGGGGCCCTCCCCCCTTGATCACTAATTGAGAAAATGTCTTGCACCTGGATCTCATAGAGGCATTTTCTTAACTGAAGCTCCTTTCTCTTTGATAACTCCAGCTTGTGTCAAGTTGACACACAAAACTAGCCAGTACAATTGACCCCTTGTCGACTTGACACACAAACACATCACCATTAAGCCTGGACCCTTACTTGGGGATTATTCATCCCCAAGATCTAAATAACTTTAAAAGTCCCACAGTCTATGCAAATTCTTACATATTAACATTTCAGTCCCCTTTAAACATCCAATCTCTTAAAATTCAAAGTCTTTTAAAAATTCAGTCTCTTAACTGTGGGCTCCACTAAAATACCTTCTTCCTTCAGGAGGGAAAATATATCATGGCACAGTTGCAATCAAAAGCAAAACCAAACTCCAACCATCCAATGTCTGGGGTCCACTCAAGATCTTGGGTTTGAAACTCCAAGGGCTTGAGTCACTTCTCCAGCTCTGCCCTTTGTAGCACACACCTTGTCTTCTAGGCTCCAGATCTCTGTACTCCACTGCTGCTGCTGATCTTGGTGGTCATCTCATGGTACTGGTCTCTCCAAAACACTGCTGTTCTTCCACTGCAACTAGGCTTTACCAACAGCCTCCCATAGGCTCTCCCCATGGTGCCAAGCCTCAACTCCCCTCCATGACCCCTTCAGTCCTGGGCCATCAACTGCAACTGAGGCTGCACCTTCACCAATGGCCTTCTGAGGCCTCTCAACAGTGCCCAGGCCTCAGCTGCTTTTCATGACTCCTTCATGCCTTCAAAACCAGTACCACCTGGGTGACTCTTACACGTTACCAAGTCCAGCCACAGCACAAGGTACAACCCTGGCTATCTCTGGAACGCAGCCTCTGTGCTCTCAGAAAACACTTCTCAGAAGATTTCACCTCAGTGATGCTGGTCTCCTCTCAATCACCACCAATTTTCAAGCTCCAGCTAACCAGCATCAATAGTCCCAGCAATGCAATGGTTTTGCTTTAGTAGTTCTGATATCTTGTAATTCACAGCTTATCTTCAGCCCCAGCTAACCAAAACCACAGAATCTTCACAGTCAAAACAGCAATGGGCCTGATAAGAGTCTTTAATCTTCCCTCTGAAATTTCACAAACCAGGCCTCCATCTTCTG
>CM052707.1:61917697-61964221 GCA_028551405.1 Uromys caudimaculatus | reverse complement strand
CTGTTGCTTCACCCCGTTTCCCCACAAATCTCCTCTCCCCCTCCCCCCACAAATCTCCCCTCCCCCTCTCCCGCACAGCTCCTCTCCCCCAGCCTACCCCCTCCCCCGCAAAGCTCCCTTTAATTTTATGTCTCATATGCAGATAGAAGGAATTCCTCTCAGCATTTTGTCCATATTTGTCATGAGGTCTGTACGGAAAAGCATTCTAGCCTTGTGCTATTGGGAGCTAGTGGAACCTTCTAGAGGTGGGATAAATGGGAGAGCCTCAAGCCCTGGTTGCAGGTCCTTGAGGGAGTGGTGGCTCCTCAACAGAGTCTTCTTCTCACCTCTTTCCTTTCATGACCACAGCGGAGATGTTTTATTTGGTTCTTGCTCCACCAGTCATGGACTAGGGCCTCTGAAGTCAGGAGACAAAATACGCTTTTTCTCTCCATAAAGCCATTATCTAAGTTATTTGTTTTAGTGACAGAAAATTATCACATCAGGTAAACGTCGGATGTCTTCAATGGTTGCCTCCAACTAAGGTTCAGATTCATTATAACCATGATCAAGGATGAGAGAGAAGTTCACATGAGCTAGCCTGGTGCTTTGGTGATGGCCACAGCACTGCCTGTATCAAGTGCATTAGTTGGGTGTGAGTCAGCCGGGCAGGGGTCAGTGGAGAGGAGCCTATGGAGGGTTCTTATCGTTGAGAATTCGGGAGCTTTTAGGAGGCTTAGAATTCTCTCTGGATTTGTTTATTGTGGAACACACTTGAGAAACAGGCTCTGGTTGTAGCTGTTGTTTTGATAACTTCCCACTAATCTAAAGAGTTTGCGCACTTGATTGTTTGACTTGAGTTGTTTGTATGTATGTATACTTCTTAAGGTATCATGTTTGAATGCTATTCTATAGGAAGACATAGGATGGAGCTTGTCATAATGACTGAGATGCTCTTTTCTGAAGTGTCTGAGGTTTATAGAAGCACTCTATTAAGCCTCGTTGGCCTTAGTTTCTGTCTTAGGGGGATGGAACAGTATCTGCCTTCGGGCCAGTCTGTAGGTTAGATGCTGCCCATTTAAGGAACCATTCTCACTGTAGTCTATGGGTTTAGCACCTTTGAAGCAAAGAACATAGAATACAGCCACAGTGCCAGGGCTGCTTGGCTCAGAACTGAGTCATTCTCTGCATGTAGATCTCTGCAGTGTTGGGCAGTGCTGTGCAGTGTTGGGCAGTGCTGTGCAGTGCTGGTCAGTGCTGTGAGTTCAGGGAATGTACAGATGACAACCTTCATTGTTACAAGAAGGCAGAGACTGTTGATTTTAGATTACTGAATGAGCTAGGATGTAGAAAGGCCCCAAATAAATAATATTTTCAAATTATGCTTACAGGTGGGTAAGAGATGGAAAATACAATATCGGCTACAAATCAAAACTACAGGCTCTGTTTCAAAGTTAGTTTATTAGATGCCACCTCTCATGTTGGTGAAAGTGATGGGTTTTTTGTTTTGTTTTTTGTTTTTATTTTTGTTTCCAGTCTTTCTTTCTGAAATTTCACTACCGTATAAAGCTGAAGACGAGGAAACAGACCAAGGGGTTTCTGAAAGAGCAGTTTCAAAGTCCTTGCCAGTAGTACACAGAACTGAATTTGAGGGTTATTTGAGAATTTTAATGCTTCTCAATAGATGCATAGTAATTAAACAGCATTTTGAAATGTTTGTCCAGAGAAGGTTGTAAGGACAAGCTTGTAGGTCTTCCTTTGTGTGAATACATGTGTGTGGATGTATGTGAAGCTATGCTGGGGCTTGTACCAGACACCGCGCAGAGGCCCAGTGAATGGAATTATAGTAACTTGACCTGGGGTAAAACAAAGAAAGTAGGCACTGTAAAGAAAAAGGCTCAATATTTTCTATTGTAGATGGGTCCTTACATCTCACATATATTCCATTTTTAAGGTGTTTATTGATCAAAACACAGTCTAAATGGAAACCTTTGGTAGCAAGGGGAGGCAGCATGTGATGGTAACGATTTGGTCTTCAGTTAGACTGTTTGCTGTGCAGATTCTTCTCTTACATGGAAGCCATGCAAGTAAGCTCAGTGCTGACTCTGTTTGGTGGTCTGGGGGGGGCACATATTTCTCAGCTTGCAGTGTTGCTGGGGTCCTGGAATGACGTCATATGCACTGAGGATAGCCAGCCGGAGCCTGGCTCATGGCTGATTCTCACTGTGCTATTTGTCTTTCTCTCGATTTTAAAAGTTGTCACCAGGTTTATCGAACACCTTACACAAAAGACCCGAAAGCTACTTGATGGTTTTTATTTATCTGAAACACACCATCCTCAATAACAATTGCATGTATTTCTCTGACTGAAAAACGGACATATAATGTCTGCTTCAGCAGTGGCTGGTTATTGAACTCCACAATTAAAAAGTAGTTTTAAAATGTGAATAATCAAGGTATTGTTAAACACTCACAGGCATGCATGTGTCATAAAGTTCTAGAGTGTGCAGAGATCTCCAAGCTGTTTGTTCCCTCGTTGTGGAGGGTTTCTGGAGTGCCATGACTTTATAGACACCCTTATTTATTGCCACTGCTGTCCAAGTTAAGAAGAGCGATCACATTCTTGTGTTAAACGCACTTTTAATAACTTCACTTCAGATAATGGTTCTGGGATGTGTTACAATTCTCTGGTGTTTTTTTTTTTTTTTTTTATTTACTCTTAGGTGCATCTTGTCATTATTATATATCATATTGATTTGGAGGATGTTCTAGAGACCTACACTATTGATTAGGTAGAGTGTTTCTATATTTTATGATTTGCCAGGGTTTTCTTCTCATATCATCATTACCTTGGCTCTTCCTTTCATGGAATTTTTCCAGTCTTTATGGCACATACCGGATAAGAAATTTTGGGCGTGCACTCTCTAATTCCCTTAAATTTATGTAAAATATGCCATCTGCTTTGGAACCTCAAGTGATCTTATGATTTATTAGATTTACTAAGCAAACATTTAATGTGTAAATATAATTTGATAAGCTTCCCACAGGTGTCTAATTAGGCATTAATTTCTGCCACAAGGACTAAATGGAATGTACATAGGCCCCTGAGTCTTAGTCATATGGGTGAATGCTAGCTAGTCAAAGTGTGGATTCATAGTTTGGTAAAATTTTACTTTTACTGTCTCTGGGTGTCTGATGATTCTGATATGGGGTCACTCCATTAAGGAGATAATTTTGGAGCCTGTGAGAGACTATAAAGACAGAAAAGCTTCCATTGGAAACTCTACCCCATGTAGAGAACTCCAATTACTCCAATTACTCCTGACAGTAATTGACTAAAGGAGTTTGAAGAATTGGACAGAGCTCTGCAGGACCAGAGCATAGATGAGTGATGGCCGCATTTTCTCCATCTTTTCCTATTTACCCACATTGTAACTTTTCTTCCTGCTTTATTTCGGGAGCTCTTTGTAGTATTTCAGGAACATGACCAGTACACCCAAGCTTGCAACTCCAGAGGTAAAACATCTGCTTTCTCTCTTCTCAGTTGTTTGCTGAGAAGACTCTACTCAGCCTTGCTTACATGTTCATAGGTAGTTGGAGATGCTTATAGGTTGTTGGTAGGTTGATCTTGGTCACTTACTCTGGAGACCCTGCTGAACAGTGGTGAATGTTTCAGTCTTCAGCAACAAAGTGTCCAAGCACAAAGACATATGGGCATTTGCATATTCTTTCAGAGGAATTCAGGGTCTCTCCTCTGGACTTGAGCAATTTGTCTATTCTAATAAACTTCATTTTTATTCTTCCCCTCACAGTGGTGGATGTTTCTCTGTTCCCTGTAAATCTATAACTTTGTATCCTGGGACCTGCAGGATCTCCACAATATTCTGGTTGTTAGCTTTCCTTTCCTGCCTCAGATCTGTAGCTATTGTTTTGTGGCTGGGACCCTCACCTCTCTACTTCACTCTCTGGCTATTGACAACCTCAGATCTGTAACTGTTATGTTCTGTTGGGGACCTTCAGCTGCCTGCTGCTGCTGTCATAGTGTGTCAGTGTCCCTCAGTCTCTGACTGTCACTTCGCTTTGCTGTCTGTATGGGTGTACACTCCTTTGTCTGTCCCACAGAATGAATTTTGTGGTGCTCCTAGGCAACTGCCCTTCACCCAAGACCCCAGAAACAGCAGGTTTAAACTTCCGTAAGAGAACAGTGAATGTAGTTGAGAAGAGCCAGGCCTACTCTCATGTTGGCTGTTTGGTTGTTTTTGACATCAAACAGAAAAGAGGAAGCCCTTGGAAGAAGAGACAGTAAATGGAACTTTTCTACACACACACACATACGCATGCGCGTGCGCACACACACACACACACACACACACACACACACACACACACACACACAGAGAGAGAGAGAGAGAGAGAGAGAGAGAGAGAGAGAGAGAGAGAGAGAGAGTTGGGTGTCAATGAATGGTCGAAAGAGTAGAGTCTGTGTTAATGTACCAGACCTGCAATTGGTTTCCTGTATTCAATCAACCCTTGATGTCTTTGAATTATTTCTATACAACTGACTGAGCATTCACAGAAGATATGACCAAGCCGACAGTGGCATGTGCACTGGTCAACCATGAGTGCAAATATTCAGGATGACCTGCAAGCTTTACTCTGGTTCCTACCTCTTTCCTGCCTCACGACTTCCAGGTTCCGCATCAGCATCTACGGCCTCTTCTCCCTTCCCCTTTGTGCCAAGGTCAGCTTGCTTCAGGCCTTTTCCCATGGTTTACCTCATGCCTTGAGTTTCATCATGGTTCTTTCCCTCTTCATTTCTCTCCTTGCCATTTAGACTTTGGCTTAAATGTTCCTCAGGGAAGCCTTCTGAAATCTGAGTCCCGACGAGTCCGGGCAATCTTTCACTGTAACGGCTTTGCACTGCTACAGGTGGTAAAGACAGACGTGTTGTTAGATGACTCTCTCCTCTTTGCTTTGTAAGGACCATGGTGTGAAAAGCGATCATGGTGCCTAACACAGTGCTCGGGGTGTCATTCTTATTCAATAACTGCATTTTGAATCATCAGGGAAGAAATGGAAAGAGAATGGTTAGAACAGAAACAGCTGGAACAGCTGACAATAAAGATCAGAATTAGCAAGGGAGTGGTAAACAGCAGATATTTTACAGGGGAGTCGGCGACAGATATATGTGCAGACAGCTCACAGAACATCATTACAACCCGGGGCATGGAGCTGTGTGATTTCAGCCATGTGCCCCATGAGGACATGTGCGGGAACATGAGCCTGCTGCCGAACAGCTCCTGAGTGAATCAATGTGATATTCAGGAGGCCTGGCAATCAATACAGCTTAGCAGCCTGGAGACAGGCTTGCAGACTGCACCTGAGTGACAAGCTAAGCCTTTTGTGCCTGTGTTTTGATACCAGCTACACTGGGAGAATTGGTTTCATTTGGAACCTCCAGATACTATTATTAAAATATTGGAAGCGACACTGTACATGCTAGAGGTTTTTCAGAATAACAATTTAAAGGCAAAAGTTGGTCATTTAATGTTTTGGGTAGTGATTAAAAGATCATGGTAAAATTGGGATTTATGATTCTGGATACCTGCATTATCATTATTATTTTTTATCACCGTGATAAAATGTCTTGTAGAAGCAACTTAAGAGAGGAAGGATTTACCGTGCTTATGGTTTCAGGGGATGTCAGTTCCCTTTGGGTGGGGGTAGGCATGTGGATTCTGACATAAGCTCCTGTTGGCAAGACAAAGAGTCAGAGAGTGAGACCAGAGTCAGAGCGGGTGTGACGTTTAAAGTCCGTCTCCAGGGTCCTGTGTGCGCTATCTAGGTATCATTGTCCGTGGGCATCACAACTTCTTTGAGCAGCAAAACCGGGGACCATGGTCAAACACATGGTACTGCCAGAGGACTGTATTTCAGACTTAAATTGTAGTGGTATTCAATAGAACAGCATTTTAAAATAAGCCAGGTCAGGTAGATAGGTCCATTAAAAAACTCACTGCACTGGCCTGGATCCCTCAAGCCTCTGCTTTTTCAGTCTGCAGTTCTCTCTGTCTCTCTGTCTCTCTCTCGCTTTCACTCTCTCTTTTACCCCACCCCTGTGTGTGCATGTGTACATTCTATGTGCATGTGTTGTATATGCATGTCTGTGTGCATTCTATGTGTGTGTACTGTCTATGCGTGTGTGTGTGTGTGTGTGTGTGTGTGTGTGTGTGTGTGTGTGTGTGTGCAGGTGCATGCTTCTGTATACATGAGCAGAGGCCAGAGAAGCATCTGGTGTCCTGCTCTACCATTTTACATTTAATCCCCTTGAGACAGTGTCCCTCATTAACTCTGGAGTTGGGTCCCAGGCCAGCACAACCCGGGTCTCCTCTCTGTCCCCTGTCATGTTAAAGTTCACCTAGCTTTTCCTGTGGGCCCTGGAGATCTGAAGTCATGTCCTCTGGCTTGTGCGGCCATTGCTCTTACTCACTGGCCTCTCTAGCTCAGACAATTCTCTGTTTACAAATGGAACCACACTGTGACATCTTGTATGTCTTTCCATCTTAATTTTTTATGCTTTTGCATTTTGATTCTCTACCTTTTGCCTTTTTATTTTCTCTATACCATTTATATGCTTTTGTTGCTTTTTACTGTTATTGATGTATTATTGTCTGACTTTTAAAAGAGCACTTCAGTGTGAGCAACATCTCTGTGACTGTGACCGAATTCTTAGGTCCGTCCAAGGAGGTGGGCTGTACAGAGTCCCAGTTAAGGCCAGGCACGGTGGTGCATACCTTTGATCCATATACCCTGGAGGCAGAGGCAACCAGATCTCAGTGAATTTGAGGCCAGCCTGGTCTACATAATAAATGAGATCTTGTCTCCAAAAAAATACTAATTAAGAGAATCCAAAGCCATCCCTGTACTTCTTTGATGATAGTATAGGAGATGGCAGTGCACAAAGGCACTGGGAATTGTGACATTATGAAGCATTTTCCTGGTATCAGTCGTATGTAGATTTACGTTGAATCGAGACTGTAATGCTCTTGGAGCGTTGCATGGTCAGCTTCTACTTGTTCTTATCGGGTTTCCAGACCACATCAGTAAAGGTGACCTGTGAGCAGGCCTGGTACACGAGATGTAGTTAAACTAAAGATGGCAAAGGGGTCTGTGAACATGCTTGTTAGCCTCTGCATTATTGAAGACAGAATATTGAAGACTGAAAAATAAAGAACAGATGCCCATGAAGTTAGCAACATCATGAGGATGGAGATAAATTCCCAGAACCTCTTGTGTTTTTCAGAAGCTTACATAAAGTGTAGGAGTCCTGAAAGGAATTCCTGAGGGATGAGGGCTCTTTGTCCTTTAGCTGTTTTCTGGCCAGTGTGGCAACTGGGCATAGCAGCTCGTGAGGCCTGTCTTATGAAAAATTTCATGTGTCCTGTGTCATTCAGATGTGAAAATGTCACTCACAATTGCTCGCTGTACCTTTTCTATCTCTTATGGTCACTGTACCCTCTACCTTTACAGGGTTTTAGCGTATACACTAGGCATCATCGTTCTAGAAATTTCTAGGGCCACGTTTATTCTCTGCATAATTAGAAAGACATAATTATTTTGTTTCATCGCTAATTGGCTGTCTTTCCCATAAGCATACTTTTCCTGGGGAAGCGAGAGCAGCTGTCCGCTCATGGCATCTGGGGCGTCGGTGGGCCCCAGAAAGGATTCCATCCAAGTCCAGCTTATGGAGCAGTGAGTTTATTGCTGTAACTCAGCAGAGCCAGGGTGGTTGTGGTGGTTATTATGCTTTCACAAGTTTGGATGGTTCAAAAGGAGCTTCATCAGTGGAAAGGACAGCATCCGTGAGTCCTGACCAGTCTGTCCGTCTTCTATCCTCCAGCCCCTCCCAAGACCACGCTGGAGGTGGGGAGCTGAAGGCTGGGTGCTCGCTCATTCCAGAATCTGATGACCTTTCCCTTCTCCTTGGGGAAACCAGTAGCATTTGCATCCACTCCTGTCAGTACAGACTAGTGATCGCTATCATTCTGGTTGTCTATTTGCCCATGATTGTGGGGCCAGGGTGTTCTACAGGCGACCCTAGCAATCTCTGCTCTGTGATGTAGGTGGTCACGTTAAGCCAGGAGGAGATGGCTTTGTCATGCCGCCAGCAAAGTGCCACTTAGGCTGCTTTTCCTATCTCAGATGCAGTGTTAGCGCTTACCACAGTAGAACTGCTATTCTAATGCGGTGCTTCTCAACCTTCCTAAGGCTGCAACCCCTTAATACAGTTCCCCATGCTGTGGTGATCCCCAACCAGGACATTATTTTTGTGGTAACTTCATAGCTGTGCTTCTGCTACTGTTAGGAATCATAATGTAAATGTCTGGTTTTTCTGATGATCTCAGGTGACCCCGCCACCCACAGGTTGAGAACCACTGCTCTAAGGATTTTCATTTTTCTACTGCCCTAACATTCGTTTTATGACACTCTCGGGGTTGTGCGTATCATGAGTGAGGGACATTTCCTGAAACGATGCAAGGCAGACATTGTAACTCTGTCACTTCTACTCCACTGCCAAGCCTTTCTAATAGTCTGGGGCCTGGGGTTTTGGATGTGGAACGCCCAGGACCGTATGTGCACCCCTGATTACAGACACCCTTAACGTTTGAAAACTTCGCCTTGAAGAAGTTTTCAATGGCTGGTGTCTTAGTATTTCCTCATGTTCCTCGCTAGCTCCTTTGTAGCTAACAGATCTAGCTCCGGCCTTCTCTTGGCTCCTACTCATTCTGACTGCTGTGGAATGTACTCAGATGAGCCATAGAGCATAGTACAGAACGCAGGCAGAGTTTATGAAGGGTTAGCATGGGGCAGCCTCAAGAATACGTGGACAATGGCTGAAGGGACTACTGGGAGGGAAAGTACTCTCCTGGCATGGGAGGGGCCCGCGGCCAGAGAGGCTGTTGTGAGGAAGTTCCAGTTTCCATAGACTGCTCTTCCCAAAGTGTCTGGGATTCAGCTTTTTGAGGAGCTTGAGGAGCTTTCTTGTTCAGGTGATTGAGAGACCCATTTAGGTGCCCCCCATTTAAAATTGAAAATAATAGTTTATAGATACACACACACACACACACACACACACACACACACACACATACACACACACACACACCATATTCTGATAATGGATCTTTTCATCTCCTCCCAGTTCCTCCTCACAAGAAGAAGAATAAAATGAAAATGAATAAACTAACAAATGAGGAAAAGAAAAGAAATAAATATTTAGATTCCCTTTTAAGGGAGATTACCTCTTCAGGGAGTGGACAGTATTTATCTTTGCCTGTTTCTCCTTCCTTTCACATAGTTCAAATCCTAAGGAAGGGAAATTGTGATATTTTCCCCTTTCTAAAATCAGTGTATCACCAGGGATCTATGCAGCAGAGCCAGAACATGGACACGAGGAAGGGGCCCTTCCTGGGGACTTTCAAGCCTGCTAGTATCTACAGTGTGATATTAACACTAAGATAGACATTTCCCCCATTGGTCTGGTCACCTGGCTAATGTTCTAAGCAGTGCCACATGGTAGCTCAGAACCAGTTCTGGACCAAGTTCCCCGAGTTCTTGTCACATAGATCTGCACCTACCAAGTTCTGTGAATTTTGGTCATCTCTGAGTTTCTCTGATTCCACCTCCTCCATTTGTAAAGTGAAGCTCGTCACTGTATCTTTCAAGATTTTTCAATACGGATAGAATGACTTCCTATGCACAGTGTGTTTCAGACAGGATCTGGAAGAGAATAAGCATTCAGTATTCACCAAGTACACGGATGTGATTCACAATTCTGATTAAAATTAAAATTTATTATATGTTGTGTCCTTCATTATAAATATACTTGGAAATTTTAAATGGAAACTGATTTCTTTCTGAAATTATTTCTTAATAAAGAAATAAGAGCTACCCTAGTCGATGACGCAGGCTCTTTTTCCTTTCCTTGGAAGCTTGAAAGCATAACCCTTACAGGGATGGAGAAAGTGGCTCATTCTGTCTAAGGACACAAAGTATCCACCGGGGAGGATTTCTTTTTTAGGGATGAAGTTTCCTGAATTTATAATCAAGGTGATTGAAAGCCTTCACAGCAGTTACTGCTAGAGGCTGCTAGATCCCAGTCTGCTGCAGAATGCCTTTAAAGCTCCCGCTCCTTCGGATTTGCCTTCAGAGCTGTTGGACGGTCTTTACAAGGACATCTGCCTCTTTATTTTGCAGTTAAATCTCGTTTTTTAGACTCAAGATGGTATTACCCAACTTTATCATTCACCTGATTTATTGAACCTGACACTGAATAATTTTGGTTTTTTAAAAAGAATTCCATGCACAAAGTATGAACATGCAGCTCTCTGGGGGGAAAATAGAGTGTGATAAGGGTTTTGGTGGTATTTTTTAATTTTTAGAAAAATGTCCAAAAGTGATCATCAGTATCGGGACGTGTACAGTCTCGCAGGGCAGTCACTTTGACGGGACTAAGACCTTTTTGAGTATATACGCTCTAGGGGTTACTATCCATGAGGTGCAGACCACTGGGGGCATCTTGGTGATTCTTTGCTTTTCAAATGCATAGTGAGCTTAAAGCTGGACGTCATCTGAACGTGTAGATTCTCTCAAGTAAAAGAAAACAGTTAGAACCGTGATATACAATCTATTTTCATTTTTACTTCACCTTGCCATTTATCATTATAGTATCCAAAACACTGATTCCGTTATTTATGTTATCTGGAAAATTCAATGAATCTGTACCAGAATAGCTTATGATAAGACCCTGTAAACACATCCAATTACTGTTTTTCTACCACAACATAGCCTTGGAAATGGTTGTATAAAAGCAGACAGTATTTTCCTAGAGGTCTACTGTGGGAGGTTATGCTTCCAACCGGATGTAAAATCTAATGAGTCCGAAGAAGAAGGAAATGTGCTATGGGAAACTGTATCAGCCCAGAAGAACAAAGTTGTACAGCAACGCCCATAACATTTGCATAATTATACTCCGTGTGTTTGATTACAAAGAGAATATTGATAAACCATGGCTTTCATTTAATAAATGAAACCTCCATTGATAATTTGACTGGAAGCTAATATTTGACAAACAAAATAATTATTTGTGTGTTGCAATGGTTCTAAAATTATGTGAGATTTTAAGGGAGATGATTTCTAAGAGTTGTGTCTCTAAAAGGATCTAGAGGAATTATTCTGCCTTGTTCATTTTGTGGGTAGCTACATAAGACAAATATAGTACTGGCCTGAGAGCCACTTCCTAATTTATCTTAATAGATCTTACTGCATTTGTTAATGAGGTCGATTCATTGGTTGAATAAATCAATATTATAGGAGTACACGTTCTAGATATTTGGGCAGTTGCAAGCTAAGGAGGAGCTCCAGACTGAGTAGGGAAACTGAGGCAGAGTAGACAGGAAGTCAAGGGAGGAAGAAGCTTCATGTTTGGATAATTTGTGTCCAGTAATATAAAGGCTAAGAGCTGACCATGGGATTTATAAAACAGGAGGTTATTTGTGTTCCTGGTGGGCGTTGTTGCCTGGTAGGGAAAGGCCTGATTAGGAAAATGTGAGACTAGAAATAGAACACGGAGCTTAACTTTAAAGAGGTTTCCTGGAAAGAGTGAAGACAAAGGATGTCAGAAGATGAAGTTCTGGTAGGAGAAACTTCTATTTATTTATTTGTTGAGAGAAGTTATAGCATATTGCGTGTTTGTGTCATGTCCTAGGGGTGCCGTTTCTGATATGAGATGAAGATGATTGGGTAAGAGATCCCTGTAGGCATAAGCGGAAGACACCACTTGGAGCTGGTTTTAGACAGAACCTCAGGCAGTGTATCCGTGTTAACCAGAAAGAGCACAGCACATAAGGGTACGGACACAAATAGGTGGCTACCATTTGTCCTTTTAAAAATAATTTTAAATGTTCAAAGGCTTCAGTATTATTATTTAGTATCACACCAGATAAGGATTAGCCACAAAACAATCTGCCACTTCATACGATACCCTGTCAGTAGTCATTAGAGTGCTTTCCTACTCTTTGGAAACTCATTGAAAAAACACTTAATAACAAATCTTGGAAAAGGGCTTTGAAATCTTCTTGCTAGAGTCGGTCTGAGATAGATGGTGACAGTGTTGTGATTGAGATTGCTCTTTAACCTTGCTTTGACAAATTATTGAATGAATTGATAAGGGCTAGGGGTCATCTGGGTATAATTGTTCAAATAACACCTTCAGATTATGGCGTTGGCAACTCGAGAAACAGTCAATGGTGAAAAAATAGCCATTCGGGACCTGAAATACTGGGTCAGAGTGGTGCTTCCAGCTGAGCATCTGTGTCATGGGTGGCTTCATAACTCTTCTCCTTTATTGCTGTCTTTATTACAAAGAAGTTATAAGTTTTATTGAATATAAAAGGCCTGGGTTCAGGATATAGCTCAGAGCTAGAGAGTTGGCTTAGTCCTGAGCTTGACATACAGCAAAAGCAAGTAAGCAAACAAACAAACAAAGCTGAAAACCCAAAGTAAGACTGATATCTGGAGAGATATTACATAATTGATTTTGGTGGATTCGTGCTAGCGTGCAAACTATGTTAAAGAGGGAGGCAAATATTAATAATTTCATATTCAACACAGTATGTATCTACTGTGTTTAAAAATTGTGCCAACCTCTGTAAAGATAATATTAATACCAATTAGAATTCACTGCTTTGAATTAAAATTGAAAAATCAGCATAAAGATTTATGGTTGCTGGGAGAAAAATAATTCCCCATGGACTGAAACACTTGCAGATACTCTTGGATGGAAGATCGTGGAGCCCTGGCTTAGATGTCATGGCAAGGCTTTGGTCTTAGCACCCAAGATGAGAAAACAATACACCTGTTCTGAGTAAACTGCTTGAGATGCATCAGACACTTAGGGATACTCATTTGATCAATTTCGTCATAAAAGTTTGGCAAATATTTAAACTGTCTTAATGTGGCAAGCTAATAAATAACAGGTATGAATATGGAGATGTGTGTTTTAAAAAAATGATCCGGCTTTGTCAGCACTGAAGAGTTTTAGTTATTGGAAAGCTGGTTTTGGTCCAAAGTAACTACGTTCTGAAAGACCTATGAGCAGTTCTAATATCCGTAGCTGCTTTCTAGAAAAAGATAAATATCCAAAAGAGAGATGGATTTACTCATTCATCTTGATCAACCCAGGAATACTTTCCCCAGACAAAGAATGCTGGCACGGAGGGTATCAACTCTTCAGAAAATAGACTTAAAGGACCCTAGGAAAGAGAGAAACAATAGACGGACTCTTCAGCTGACCCAGGGGCTCCATCACTACACCTGGCAGTGACTATTTCAATTCCCGGCTATTCCTTCTCTATTGCCAAAGGAAAACACCTCACAGTCTTAGGCAAGCTCTTTTTCTTTCCAAATCAGCAGACTTCTCAAAGCGAAGCCAACTGTTTTGTTTAGAAAACTCACCATTCAGACCATAAAAGCACGCTTCTATTTTTAAAGAGTCGAAACACATTATCTTTGATTTTGCAGTATAATTTTGATATGTGGTGCAGCTTGAAATTTTCTATTAGATTATGGATGTGTAAATGACTCTCGGGAGAATTTGCTCAAAGCTCAATTTCCTATATAGCATGTCATTTATTTGTAGGAACAGCTTTCCAATTCTGTCCATTAAGTGAAGTTCTTGAAGAAAGTCCCTGAGAGTTTAACCCTAGTGGACTAAAAGAAGTTATTTTTTTTTTTAAAAAAATCTTGAATTTAATTCATTGGAAAAATCCTTGAATGTGAATTGAAACTAAGGGAAGCTAATGTGTAGTAAAATGGGCAATCATTGCAATGACCTGAAGGTAGGTATGTCCAGACCACAATTCCAGCAGTCTTGTGATAACTGATAATTAGGCATACAGCTGATGAAACCTGCCACCTAAATGGCATCCAGATCAGTTGAGAATGCCCGCTGCAGTAGGGTTAGCTTTGACGAATGTGTGTGGATTCCCATCATTAAAGAATTCTGTTAGTGAATAAAGCAAAGGAAGGTGGTAAGATGGACGTTATCGCACGAGCAAAAGCTGGATAAGTTACTAGCAGCCGTTGATCTCAAAAATCGTGAAAAATAGCGAGTTTTACCTAACTCCCCACCAAACCAATCACAATAGAAATTCTTTTCTTTAGCTTTGCGGTTTCAAAGATCATTTTGAGTCTTCTATGAAATAACCATGTTTAAATGATCGGACCAAGTTAACAAACAGACTCCGTTGGCCTGAAGGGAAGCATTTTCTCCCCTTCTCTCTAAAAGCTGAATTTAGACTCCAGTCAAGCCCTGCTGTTTTTCATATCCTGTTTGGCTCACCATTAAATCAACAACTGGCAAAACCAATTACTGAAATTAAAAATCAGCATCAACTCTTCAGGCACTGCTATAGTTCTTCCATTTAGGGCAGTTTTGGAAACCATATTGCATAGATGGTTCTCAAAGCCAAGGCGTAAATACTGTAGAAGTTAGGGGCAGCGGGTGAGTAGGGTAGCACATCTGTAGAAACACAGCTGGCCTACTTACTTCTTCCTTCAGATCACATTCATTGACCGTCCCCAGTCAGTTATCAATCATTTACAAAGAGGCCTTGATTATAGCACTGTCGTTTTCAGCTATTAAAAAGGAGATGATTGTATTACGAACTTGTGGTGTTTTGAAATTATTTTAAAACAGGATCCAAATCATGGTTTTGGCCTTGTGAATACTGACAGAAATTGAGAATTAAGAAAAAAGTTTAGAAGATGTTTGTCATTGCTATGACATTGTAAGGGAAGGAGAAAGAATTAACACGTGATAAGAAATTTGTGTGCATGTGTGCATGTGTACGTGTACGTGAATGTACAGTGGTGCTCGTGTCTGAGAAGTATTTCTTCAGGTCACAAGTTCTTCGACTCCCAAATACAACAGCTGACAGCTGAGAAGGTACTAGACAAGGGCAATGACCAGATATCCAGGAATTTCCATGTTTTAATCTTCTTCATAGGAAGAATTTCTGTGTGGCCTCAGTTCTCCACTTTTTTCCCTTGGTAAGCTCTTTATTGCTTACCATGGTCCAAGCAGTCTTAGTATATAATGTCTTTCCCTGAAGCTTTGCTTCTACTCAGTAGTGTCAACCTTTCCAGGCTCCAGGCTCCAGGCTCTAGGCTCCAGGTTCCAGGCTCCAGGCTCCAGGCTCCAGGCTCCAGAATCTATGTACATTCTCCCACAGCTTTGCAAGATCAAAGATCCCGGTCCATGTCTTTGTGTCTGTCAGAGCATTAGATTGTGGTCACCACAGAAGTTACTGCCATGCCTCCTGCTGTTTCCTGAGAAGTCCTCTTTTGTTTTTTTATTTATTTTTGAGTAGCTACTTCAACTATTACTTCATTGGCCAATTTAATTTGATTTATTTGTTTTGCTACAGAGCTTTTGACATGTACACACACACACACACACACATACACACACACACACACACACACACGCACACACGCACACACGCACACTGAGTTAGACATGACACAGAGGACTAATGAATCAATCAAGCATCTGGAATCCAAAATTGTAATGATTATTTTTCTTCATCAGAAATACTATTTAACAATAGCAAGGCTTGTAAACATCAATATCAGATATTTTTATTTAGTCAGCATGAAGAATCATCCTTGATTTTTTCCCCCTTTAATCTTCAAAGCTAAGGCAACCATATGATTTATTGTCCAAACCAGGATACCATGAGAATAAAGAAATCTCTTAACTTAAAGTGTAGGAAAAAAAAAAAAAAAGGAGAAATGAATTTTTACTTAGGCCAACATGAATTACTCTCCACATCATTAAAACAGCTGGGCTCTTTGGCTTTGCCCACAAAACACATACTGGATGCATTCATTGTCTGTGCTTCAATCATTCATTCCTGGCCCCCACCAGGTCTAGTCTCTGTGGTCACAGTAGCCTTTAATGGGTTCATTTCAATGATTGTCCTGATATGATTCATTTCTAAGCACAGTCCTAAATAACCTTTTTCATTGCCCCTCAAAGGGATTCATGCTGCTTATGTGGCCTATAATAAGTTACTATCTCTTGTAGGTCATCCCACATCAGTGTGGTGGTTTGAATGAGAATGGCCCCCATTAGGCCATTTGAATAGTTGGTCCCTGGTTGGTGGAACTATTTGGGAAGGATTGGGAGGTGTGGCCTTGTTGGAAGAGGTGTGTCAGTTGTTCTGTTTTCAGGTTGAATCTCTCTTTGCCTTGTGGTTATGGATCCAGATGTGAGCTTTGGGCTGTTCATTTGGTTCACAGTCATGGACTCTAATCCTTTGAAACAGTAAGCCAGATTAAATGGTGTCTTTTGTAAGTTGCCTTGGTCATGGTGTTTTGTCAGCAATAGGAAAATAACAAAGAGTACCAGTGTCCCCAGGATTCACTCTACCTCCTTCTCTTTACAGTCCTTTAACATGTGGGACTCATATCTACTTTAGGTGGTTTGCAATTGTTCTCTTTTCTTGTTTAGATCTCAATCCAATGTCACTTCTACTGAGTACATGAACTCTGTCCAGTGATTGTCACCTCTCCTTCCTAGTCATGTTGTTCCACAAAGCCACCATCTGAAATCATACTGCTCCACATTTTTATTGTAAAGATATACAGTGCAACATTTACTATTTTATTATGATACCAGTATTCTATTTATTCAGTTAACTAGAGGAACTGTATTTTGGTTGATGTGGTCCGAAGGAGTCATTGCTATTCTAGGAAAACCGTGGAAAATGCTTTAATAGATGTCATGTTATTACTCTAAGGTTTTTTCTTCTCTCACTTTTTTAAAAAGTCCAATACTTATTTTGAAATTCACTTACAAATTCTCTGATGCATTTCAGAGTGTCTCTTAAAGCTTCTGTAATTCGTTCATACGTCATTCATATTTCTTTACTACTTCTTGTCTCCTTTAGGCGTATTTGTGATCATCCGGGCATGAGGAATTAGAAGTTAATTAGTAAGGGAAAAATCAGCAGAACAGAAGAAGCCAGCAGAGCACAAGCCTTCCCTTACCACTCTCTATTCCCCTGGCTTTTTTGGGGGGTGGGGGAAGCAAAATTTCTCTTCCTATGAAAACTGTGTAGACACATGTCCAAACACAGCTCTCAGGTTTCAGTAAACACCTTCTCAACTCAGCATTAGCAAGTGAGACAAAAGCCCTTTTTCCCCTCTTGCGGGACTTCCCAGGGCTTGCTCAGCATCATTTGAATTGCACCTCCACCTTTGTACTGTACTTACAATTAGAGAAAAGCAAATGGAGAAATGCTAACGATTGTTATAATTGGGCTCATGATTTAAACAAGCACTAGATAAGCTGTCAGGTATTTAGGTATTAGGCATATAATTGGGAAGTGGTTTCCTGGTCTCAAAAAGCTTTCTTTGCACACTTGTATTCAAAGATTGTAGGGGGGAAAAGGAATATAAAAGGTGAGAGAAAAATCTTAGGGAAATGGCGTGCACTTGCCAGAGGAGTTTGGTTTCCTTTGCATACCTATTACAGATTTTGAGGAAAGGTTGGCTGTTTTGACAATGTACTATGTACTCACACTTAACCCATAAATCTCACGAATTCTGGAGTTCACGCAGGGAATAGCAATGCATTTCTTTATGTATCTTTTAGAACACATGCATGCAACAAGAATAAAACATTATCCTAGTAACAATAGTGTGAGAAGAATTGAAATTAGTAGGTAAAATAGAAAAACATTATTTAAATACTAACTCTACCAGCATACTATTAATGGCGTAGATGTCTTAATTTGATTTGTGAATGATATTGGTGTCTTTTTGTAATATATGACTTGGTTTGTCAGCTATGAATCACTATTGGGAAACAAATTAACAAAATTTCTCTCTGTCTCTGTCTCTGTCTCTCTCTCTCCCCCCCCCCCCCCCCGCCTTTTATGTACACAGAACCAAGGTGTTCTTGAAGGACAGAGGCATTTCAAGAGATAAAACCTGATATTGTAGACTGTGCCCCTGAGCACTATTTATGTGAAATTTCCTTGAGGTTGTCCAGCAAGCATTTTAATACTGTCTGGACATGTCTTTACTTTCTTTTCACAGCAAGAAGGCATGAAGGGAAAGCAGAGCTATTACCACTCTCTGCATCGTAGATGATTCAAACCAGAGTATAGTCATATGGCATTGCGGCAGAGTCACATTGCATCAGATGGTTCAGGTCATAGTGCCATAACGAAACGAGATGCACAGTCTTGAGAATACCCAGTTACGAACTGTAGAGGACACTCCGTGAATGTTGGGGTAGGAGAGACTGCTGGCTAAAACCTCAGTTCTGGAACCAGGTTGTGAAAATTCAAACCTCATATGTTTCCCTTGCTTGCTGTATGACCTTGGGCAATGTGATGTTTAGTTTTGTCAAGTAGACACAACCTGGAGTTGCCTGG
Source organism: Uromys caudimaculatus (assembly GCA_028551405.1). Lineage (NCBI taxonomy): Eukaryota > Metazoa > Chordata > Mammalia > Rodentia > Muridae > Uromys > Uromys caudimaculatus. Next base: position 61,945,733 of record CM052707.1, on the reverse strand, counting down.
GAGGAGAGCCTCAATGGGGGATTGTCTAGATCACTGGCTTTCAACCTTCTGAATGCCATGGCCCTCTAATGCAGTTCCTGATGTGTGGTTAACCCCACCCGTAAAATCTTTTCATTGAAACTTTATAATTTTGATCCTGTAATGAATTATAAATATCCGTGTTTTCTGATGGTCTTAGGCAACCCCGATGAAAGGATTGTTTGACTCCCAAGGGATTGTGACCCACAGGTTGAGAACCACTGTTGGAGGTCAACTTGGCCTGTGGTCATGTATGTGAGGGATTGTCTTGACTTTATTAACTGATGTGGGAAGATCAAGTCTAAAGAAGTTGTCACCATTCCCTTGTTTTGGGCCACAGACTGTATGAAGGGAGAAGGTTAGCTTAGGACTAAGGTATGTACACACTAATTTCTCTCTGCCCTTGACTGCAAATGTGATGTTAAGTAGCCATTTTAAGCTTCTGTTGCCTTGATTTCCCTGTTTCAATAGACCATAACTTGGGATTGTTAACTAATTTAAATTCATTCGTCTCCAAATTTGTAGGCTCACTTATGTTAATACCTCTGGGCTCAAAGCATTGTTGCATCAATTACGTGGGAATAATTCACTGTAGAGTATGGTAGACCAGTAGTTACTGGTATTATAGAGTTAATTGCTTTTTCTACTGAGTGAATAGATGATAAAATTTATTCTTAGAGGTTTTACTTGAAACTCATATTGTATATTCCTCAGAATTTAATTATAATTTTCTATTATGGTGAGTTGGTGACTTGGTATTGTTTCTATGTATGATGGAACTGCTTCCTGTTGCCCTCGTATCTGACACTGAAGGGCCTTATGTGCTCAGATGTTCAGGTGATCCCTGAGGACTGAGTCAGAAACCACTCTTCCCTGGAGTAACACCTGAACTCGGTGAGCTCTGAGAACAAACTGTGTGTTGACCCAGCCTCTGTATCTCAAGGACCAATATTGTTGTGCTGACAAGCACCGACTGTGTGCTACACCCCCAGGAATCCAGACAGGCAGAATTGGATGTTTGCACACTGAAAATAGCTGCCTGTGACTAAGACCTCTTGAGACACAGACCACATGAAAAGAAAATTGGAATTTGCTCTTGATTCTCTTCCTAACTTACCGAGGAAAAAGTTGCTTAATCTTTCTTAGATGCATACTTTGTTGTTTTTTTTTTCACCTTTAAAATGGAAAAACTATTTGATGCTCTACCATTTCAGGTGGAATTTTAATGGTAAAATTAATATGATAACAATAGCAAAGGTCACGTGGAAATTTGAAGATGATTAAATTATTACAAAGATGCAATTATAATTCTATAAATAGTGATGTTAAGGGAATGTTTTAGTGTAAGAGCAAAGAGGCCATTTTCAGGGATGAACAAGATTGCTTTTTCATGAACTGGTTATGTAGATTAGTCTTCAAGGTCTTTAATATAATATTGAGATCAGGATTTTGTAACTTTTGTAATATAAATGTTAAGTATGAATGCAAAGTAAAAATTAAAATCATGTTTTATAAACTATAAAATGAAGAAATTTAAAGGCATAACAGAGCCACATTGTGCTATAAAGAATACTTGGTTAAAATGAATAGGTTGAGCTATATTAACCCAAGAGTCTCTGAATTATTTTGAGACTAGAATGTGGACTTTGGATCTTGGACTTAGTAATAATAGACTATTAAACAAAAACTACAGTGTGACCTACAGCCCTCACTCCCAGCAAAATTCTTATCAGGAATATGAGATAAATTGAAAGTAACTGATAAAATAGATATTTGTAAATATCATCAATATTAATACATTCCTTTTCATGTGAGTTTACTATTATAACTCTATAATGTAGACCAATGAGCAGTGTGTGCTTAGAAACACAATTCTGAGGTTTCAGATTTGAGAAGAAGTCTGTGTATTTGTGCATAGCTTTTAAAAGTAAACAGGTATACAGATGTCTCTGGGTGTATGGGATTAACCGTTTCCCCAGGCCTTCATTTGCATGGACAGACTTGTTGGGAAGAAGGAGGCTTTCAAAAGAGATGCTAGTATGTAGTTCCTGAATATCTGAGATTGGAGAGAAGGGTCTCTTAGTTGTGTGTACTGCTGTTTTATCATGAACATGGTTTGACTTTGCAGAAAACATTTAAGTTCTGTATCTAGAGAAGATATAGTCAGAAGCGAGGGAGTTGTTTTAAGAAAAAAACGGAAACATTCCCATAATCTGGGCATGTTAGAGGACAGAGGGATGCAGGGCAGAGCCCATGCTCCTTGGGCAAAGCATGCATTGGCCTGGTGCTTGATATGCAGGGCACAGTGGGTCACAGAGGTACTCAGAGACACAGCAACAAATCACCGAAGGACAATAAAGAAACTTGGGCAGGGGCAGTGGTGAGAACTACAAGATTGTTTGGATATAGGATAAGAAATAAATACAGCAAATTAAAAACATTGACTTTGTAATGCCCCGCTATGTGAGTTCATGTGTGAGAATGCAAACAGGGACCTTAAAATTGAGTTTTTGAGTTTTTGAGTTTTGAGTTTTTGACTATCTTATTTGACAATTTAATATGTGTATTCCGATTACACTGCCCTTCACCCCATATTCTTTCATCTCTGTGAACACACTCATCCCCACCAGCCCTTTTCCTGATTTATGGCTTTTGGTTTTGTTTTATGGCTCATTTAGGTTAACCAGGGCCATTGAGTTTGAACTGTCTATCAGATGGTAGTGGGATTCGCGGGAGGTATATGACTGAAGGCAGTGACTTCACGCTTACTGAATCTGTTGGTAGTATATAGGTTATCCATAAAGGATAGAGCCCCGAGTCTGTCCTTCATCCATGCCTGAGTGTAGATGGGCCTATTCTTGCTCAGAACCAGTGTAGACATCCAGCTGCTGTGTGTTTGAGATTGCAATGGCTGTGTCTTGCCCAGAAAATATTTCACAGCCATTCTTCTTGTTTTAAGGCTATTACACTCCTCCTCCTCCATCTCCTCCTCCTCCTCCTCCTCCTCCTCCTCCTCCTCCTCCTCCTCCTCCTCCTCCTCCTCCTCCTCCTCTTACTACTACTACTACTTCTCCTACTTCTGCTCCTCCTCCTCTTCTTCTCCTCCTCTTTCTCCTTCTCATTCTCCTTCTTCTTGTTCTTGTTCTTCTTATCCTCTTCCTCCTCCTTCTCCTCTTCTTCTCCTTCTTCTCCTTCTTGTTCTTCTTATTCTTCTTCCCTTCTGCAATGTTCCATGAGCCTTAGAGAAAATGGTATAAATGATCTGTTTAAGGCTGTTCCATCATCTGATCTCAGTATATTGCTCAGCTATGAATCTGCATCTGCCATTATTCACTGGAAAAGATTCTCTGATTAAGCCAGAGAATATTGTTTAAATGGAATTTTTTGTTAAAGAAGTAGATTTTAGTCATTGTTATAGCAGTGACGGATGAATTTATGAGTGTGGATGGAGTCATCTTAGGGGAATACACAGAATGGTAATCAGAGACCCGTGGATGTGAACAATATTGAGAATTGTCAGAGAAATTTGGAAGAAATTGAGATAGCCACATGAGTAAAAAATTTTTTATATGTTATAAAATTTTTTTGTGCTTTGCATTAGAGCAACCATTGCATAGCTTTGGGATGATTTAACAATCCAGACATTGGAAGAAGGATTTTTTTCCCTTTGAATGAGTCACACTTGATACTGATCCTTGTTTCTTCAGTAACAATATTGTTTTCCTTCTGTCCACCCAGAAAGTACCAGCCAAGCCTTTCCTTTTTACTCATTAAACAATAATTATGTGCTAATTCAGGTAAGCATGTTAATTTTTAATTTATGTGTAGGTAAAAGCTCTCTTACTGGGCTGAGGACATAATTCCGTGCTTAAGAGCGCTTACTGGTCTTGCAGAGGATCCAGGTTCAGTTCCCATCATCCACATGGTGGTTTGCAATATCTGCAGCTCCATTTTCAGGCTGTCTGATGCCCTCTTCTGCCCTCTATGCCCGTTGCATGCACACAGTGTACATAAACCTAAGTAGCCAAACAGAAATACAGGTTAACAAGATAAAAAAGATCTTAAAATGAAGAGCAAATTTAAAGTATTACATTATTCCTAGATTACAAATGATACTTTATGAAATGAATTTGTATCGTAATACCAGTGAACATTTCAATGTCAGTTAGTGGATATGTGTCATAGAGTGAAGGAACCTCATTATATGTAAGAGTATTTGTTCCAAAATCCGAAATCTCTGGGGCTACATTAATTGAAAGCAGTATATTTACACTGTTGTTTTCAAGGAGAGACCTATTTGAGGAAGCCAATGATAAATAATTAATTTGCTAATATGTAAAATAGTGAATAATTCCTGTCCCTAAATAATGTCTAAATACATGTTTATCTATTATCAGAAGAAGATATAATATTTTCATTTCTAGTCGGCAAGTTAGCCGCTTTAATTTAGACCAGTATGATGAGGAATGTAAGACTCAATGGTGTCTAATACTTTTTCAGATTTCTCTCAGAAGTGCTTCCCCACTTTAAAAACCTCAGCATCCTTGTCAGTCTTCTGCGAATGTGAAGAGACACCATGACCAAGACAGCTCTTCCAAATCACCACACTAAGTTTTATACTGGTTTTGTTTCCCCCAGAGGAGAAGTTGCTGTTATGTGGAGCAGCAGTCTACAGCTGTAGGGATCTGAGAAAAGGCTGTCTCACCCAAGGACTGGCCTGTGAGGACACTTATGGGTCGTAAAGTGTATGGCTATTTCTTTTTTGCTTTATTTGCACAACAACGACATACTGGGTTATTCTGTGGGAAGGGGGGATTGGAGGGTGATGCTTTACTTCTGTTTATTTTTTATTTTTGGTCATGAGCATTATGTAAATACAGCTCGAGACTGGACAAGAAAGGCCCCTGAGGGCCTTGAAGGATGGAATTTTGTGTGGAATCTAACCATAGCAAGAGAATTCAGAAGTATTGGGAGGAAATAATCAGATTTTTATTTGGGATGATAACTTGAAAACATCATGGAAAACTCTAGGAATTAAAATATGTTCAGCTATCCCTACTGTCAGTCATATGATTTTGAAAAATCACAGGCAGAAAAGTTGCTGTTAAGCAAGCATGCAGATCTGACACAGGTAATACTGAATTTATTTATCTTAATTTGATAGGAATTACATGTATGGTTTACCATGCATAGTGTGACCTATGTATTGTCTATAGAAAGAGTCAATCAAACTAACACTGAATCAATTATCTATTTCTAATGCCTTAATCTGGCTGAATTATCCCATGAGAAAACCTAAAGATATCTTGGAGGCTTTCCCTGAAAGTCTTCAGACTTTTCCATTTTCCTGCATAGATCTGTGTGATTGATCATTTGGAACATTGAAGATGTATCAGGGGTACTCAAATATACAGAAACAGGAGTATTTGATCCAATCTAATTTTTAATACAACACGACCAAGGAAATACCTTTTTATTTTTAATGGACAACTCAAATCAATTCCAAGTGAAACCTTAGAGGTTTGGTCACAAATAGGAGTGTAACGCATCTGGTCTATATGATTATGGCTGTGCAAGAATGCAGGAGCTGTGGGATGCTCGAGGTCCCCATCAGGCCTTTGTAGGAAGATCTCGGAGGCCAGGTGAGGTGTAGCATGTTCCATCCCTGGAAGGAGGAATGGATAAAGCTGTAAGTGTTGCGAAATCTGTTGCAGAGACACCAGGATTCTAGAGAGGTGAGAAATGTGAAATGCCTGCCTAGGAAATCCACCGGTATTACGTGGATCAGCCCAAGAGAGAGGTCCTGTAGGCTAATGCTAGCATGCATATTCACTAGAGCTCATGTTAGCTTTTTGGCTTTTGGTGGCAAAAAGAATTATGGTCTAACCATCTCCCATTCTTCCTGATTTTGAATGGAAATGTTTATAATGTTGTATTTTAAAAGTATATAATGTCTTTTGATTTTACAGGTTCTTACAACTAAGAGTTTGCTCTGAATGTCAGAGGAGACTTTGAACTTATGCTTTTGAAAGATATTGGTTATAGATCCATTATTAGATGAACTTGTTATATCTTGCATCTTGTCTCATGAGGTACATATGAGCATTTTAGAGTCAGAGGCAGAATGTTGTGATTTAAAGTGATGTATTTTGATATTAAGTTGACTAGAAATAAATTTGTGGTGACTGATCTTTATTGTCAACATGATTATATTAAGAAACAACTAAGCAATCAGAAAGGCACACCTCTGGGTGTGTCTGGGAGAGTATTTCCAGAGCCAGTTATCTTAAGAGTTCTAACCTAGTGGATTAGTCCACTGGTATATTCAGAATGTGATGGCATCGTCGGGATGTGTTAAGTAGAAGAATGTAGGGTCTTTTGAAGAAGTCGTATAGTACAATGTTTTTCTAGGTCATTACTTTTATCAAGCAGAGTGGTTTGATGACCACAGTCATGGCATAAGCAGAACAATGTAGTTGAAAGCTAGGTCTACGGTAATGATGCTGGTAACACCTCCTTGTGGATGGTGTGGTGATGGACACCGGCCTAGACATCACCTGACATTTTGATCATTCGTTCTTGCCCTAGCTGCTGTGGTCTTGGAAGGAGTAGAACATATAGGAGATAGAAGTTTGACTGGTGTTTGAGACACATTTCAGTACTATAGATGCTTGTGAGTTCTCCATGTTGAGATGGGCTTGCTGTGTAGTGGTTGGCTAGCTGCCCACGCTTATGTGAGTAACTCTAATGGACTCAATGGTTCACCAAGGTGGACTTGGCCTTAAATTATTTCTTTGACCTTTAAGTGATCTCTCTATAGGTAAGCAGTTGTTTCTTTACGTGTCCCTGGGAAAAATCCAACAAGATTACATCACTGAGAAGCATGCCATTGATGCCACATCTTGCTGTGGACTCTTCATGTTCTCTGCCTTTATTTGTTTCCTGGGTGCCATCACGTGCAATATTCTATTACATCCTCCCACCTGGGATGATCTGACATGTATGAAACTATTAGCCCAAGTAAATCCTTCCTTCCTTACATTGCTTCTGTCGGTCATTTGGTCACAGGGGCCATAAACGAAAGGTGATGGATAGACTAGAAAACGCATGTTTACATGTCTGCCCACATATGTCTGTGGATATATTCATTTTTAATTAGGGTAGATAATCTGGCACTAGAAATAGATAGCACATAGTTAGATAATAGCCATCAATTCAACATTTTCATCTGGCTGACAATTAATCTTGTAGTCACCAAGAAACAGGGCTTAAGGGGAAAGAGTACAGTCTGGTCTGTTTTCTGTTCAAACAAGTGATTAAATTTTTTACACCCCACTTCTCATGTTTCACCATCTGAAGGAGCTTGGAGCTGTGTCTCTAGGTAGGTATCCATTTCCCAGCTCCATATATACAACTATCAAAAGATAGGTTTGCTACTCTGTCTACTATGCTAGACATTGCTTTTCCTTACTTTCCTATTAATGGGATATGCATATGAATAGTGTTTATTAGTTTTCCCTACGTTATTTTATATGGGCCCTTTGCCTGCATATATGTCTATATGCCTGGTGTCTATTGAGGCTAGATGAAGGCATGGATCCCTGGAACTGGAATTACCTACTGTTGTGAGCAGCTCTGTGGCTGGGAGGAATAAAATACAGGTCCTCTGGAAGAGGAGCCAGTGCTCTTAACTACTGAACCATATTAAAGGACATCTTGTACCTAGTACAAGTTGTAATAATACTCAAGCCCATCTCTCATGGCTAATGAGTTTATTGAATCATTGTGTACTTAACATCACAGTCGTGAAGGTGCTCTGGTATAATAGATATGATGATTATATTTATAGGTTTTCTTTATGTTGTCTCCTGTGAAAATAAATTGATACTTGAAGGATTTGCTTCAGAAGCCAGAGTGAGACCAACTTTTATTTTCAAAGCATTCTTTTTGGTGGAGGTTTTAGCTATAAAAATTTTTACATATTTACATATAATACATATGTATGTATTATGTATGTATATATTATATATGTATATATTATATACACACATATAATATATTAAATATTAGACATATATTTATAAAATGTATAAAATACATTATACATGTATATAATATATGATAAATGTATTATATATAATATATTAAACACTTTAATGTTCATTGCTGGAAAGATGATGAGTTGGCATAAGTCCAGTGATGCAGAAAAATAAATTAAGCAAGATTATTACAGCAATGGATGGTTACTATGGTAATGCTGTTGTTTTTAATAGTTCAATTGGTTACCTGAAGTAATGCAAAGCATTTCACTCCAAACTGGCCTAATCCTTCTCACATGACAAAAAAAAACCCTCCTCATTTTCAATTTTATTTCAAATCCATAAATCTTGTTATTCTTCTACAATCCTATTAGTCCTAATTGGGCTTTGGGATGGTCTTAACCAAACCCAACTGCGAAAAATTATGGCCTATTTCTCCTTTCCCCATATAGGGTGAATATTCTTCCACAGAACCCGGCCTTCATGCTTCTTAATCTAAATATTAATATTCTTTAACCCCTCAACGTTCATATTATATCTACAGTCTGACATCTGCATCTTCTTCTAGGTAAAAGATAACCATCATGATAGTTTTCATTAGCTCCCAAACAATTTACATTAGAGTCTGGAAGTGGAGGGTCTAAAAAATGTCCTGCTGAATGGAATGCTACATTCTGCATCCTGTAGCCTGGATACAGCCGTCTACTGTCTACATGTAGAAAAGTGATGTTAATCTTAGTTTTCTTATAAATGGTCATATGTGCACACACACGTGTTTGTGTATGTGTGAGTGTGTGACTTAAACCATTGTGTGACATCAATAATTAAATACTTGAAATGAAAAAGTCCAAACCCCATTTACTATTCTGTTAAGCAAGTTTTCACTCACCAGCCTCAAACTCAGGAGACAGGCACAGGTTTTAAAGGCACTTCTATAATGCAACAGAGTAAGACAAAATAAGCCCAATTTGCTGCAGCACTTCGTGTGTTTGAGAGCTGTTCATCTGGCTAGGAATAAGCTCTTTCATTTTGTACAAGGATGCCTTTCCATCTGTGTAGTCGTGGAATAGGAAGACTCTCCCTCCTCTGGGTCCACTTGGCTCATGACCTGATACTTTATAACAGCAGCCAATAAAACCCACAATGGCTACATACTATGTGGTCTGAAATGCATCTAGTAAGTTATAAAAGATAGGGGTCACTAATAAAGGTTTGAAGTTAACTAAACCTAAAGTCAAATCTTGGCTTTACACTGACTGTGTGCAGCTCTGTATGTTATCTTTCCTGCACATGGGTTCTTCTCATGTGTATAGTACAACCTCCACGGTTGTCCTGCAATATAAATTGGTGACATCATAGAAAAGATATATAAAGTGCAGAGTATGCCAGAAGGGACCAATAGTGGAGCCATAGTGAGATCACTATGGAGGAGTATTTAATTATCTGTGGACTTTCTCTGCCCCCTGACCTGCATTGCTCAGCTTCCCTGTATAATACCCCAAGCTCTTTGGCACTTGTGGGTATGGGAAGCACAGTCTTGGGTCAGTTTGAGCGATTGTTAAGGCTTGAGGTGAAAGTGAACATTTTTTATGTAGGTGAGCTTTCTGGTATCTGATAGGAAATGAATCCTCACGCCACGTCAGCCATTGAACAGGATTTATCTATCGCACTGGAACAATTCATCAGTTGATCATGCAATTTGCTTTCTTCCCCACTTTGCTCCATCTCTTTGGTTTGTGTTTTAGCCTTTGAAATAGATTAGTCTAATATTTGAAGATGCAAGATGTTGTTGTCCGAGAGTGCTGAGCCTCTTGGCTGTTTTCTTCAGACTTGCGACTTTGTCTAACACAGTTACGGAGAACAATGGGTCTGGTAAAAATAATGTCTGCTATGTCAATAGGAAGTTTAGTCTCCCTAGCCACCAGGATACTATTAACTTTTATAAATATCAGGGTAGGGAGTGTGCTGCTCGATAAAACAACAAGGATCAGTGTGCCTCTGCGAAACAACACAGCCCAGTCAAGCTCTTTTCCGGCTCCTCTCACACCGATACTGGTGTGCTCATCCGCTTAGTTATGCAAGTCAAATATCTAGCAGTCGGCCTTACTCCTCACATTTATGATGTTAGGTCATTACAATGAACCAAAAATATGGTTCAAAACACGTCATCAATACACTTGCTTCCTCCCAACACCCGTCTGCCCCAGCATCACCTTCCTTCAGAATTCTCCCCGACATTCTTGTTTCCCGACAACCCACCCTCTATGGAATAGTTGAAATCACATTTTAAGTATGATAATGACATCATGCCTTTCTCCTGTTGAAATGCTTTCTGTGTCTCCTCATGAAGACCCACTCTCCCTGTTCAGGCCCCCGAAGCCCTTCATATCCACACCGGTCTGTCCTCTCTGAGCCTGTTTCCTGATCTCTCTTCTTGCTCGCCTTTACACATCTGCCACCTGCTGAATTTCTTCCTGTCTAGGACGCTCTCCCCTATAGTGCAGGTTTCCTTCCATTCCAATTTTAGCCTAAATGTCACCTTCCGGACGCTGGGTCCCGCTGCTTCCCGTCGCACCGTAGCTCTCAGTCTGCTGCTGTTTCTCATCCTCTAAGTGCCAAACAGGATGTCTGCGCATCCTCCTCATCCGTTTCTATAGCAATGTTGAAATACGGTTAACAAATGTTTGTTGAAGGATTTTTCTTGGTGTGCCGTGTTTTATGAAAATTCATTTTAAAATTTAGCTTACAAAGCAAGGGATTTCATTGTGGCATTTTATACACATCTGTAATTAACCGCCTCTGTCCCAGTTCCCCCGTGCCCCCATCTTCCTGGCTCCATTCTCCATCCCAGACAGTCCTTCCTTTTGTTTCTGACCGCGTGGATTTCATTGCCTTCCTTCTTCTTCTGTCATGCTCCGTTCTTAAGAACTCTTTTGCTTCTTGTATGGTTTTTCCTTTCTCTTCCTTGATGCGGGGTGAGAAGTACACTTATCTGTGGGTATGAGGTCAAATACTTATAATGTAGTTAGGTATCATGCTCGTTTAGTGAAGTAGTGGTTGTAGGTTCACCTCCAAGATCCACGACTTTACTAGCCCTGGGTAGTTAGCTACGTTTCCAGTACTAAGTGTAATTTCTTTCTTGTTGAGCAGCCCTTATGTTCAATTAGATAACGTTCAGTCACTGCCAAAATACACTTGTTATTACTGTGCCCTTAGAGTTTTGTGCCATGTTGGTCATTATTGTGGTTCACGGGCAGCATAACTGAGTAGGACTGTTGATTGCTTTCCTTTGGAAGCTTGTATGGTGCCTTCTTGAATCCTGAAAGCTAGTCCCCAGGGAGGAGACTTTCAGGTCAGTTCCAGCTCAGAGGCCTCTAGGTCCTGTGTGAAGTGCATCGTATCTTCAGCAATAGGGACCCACCCTCTACCTCTTGAAAGGAACCAGGACAATAGCAAAATTTTGTAATATTTGGGGAGTCTTTTGGAAAATCCTGACCAACAACTCAAAAGAGGTCTTCTCATGCTTGGTGTTGGGCTTTTGGTTAGATGGCCTTTGACTCTGGGAGGAAGCTTTGTCAGCCCAGATGGGAAAATTTCATTTGAGCTATGCATGTATGTATATTTATATACAGACTTATGTGATTTACAGTTTTTAAAAATTATGTAGATAGTTAATGATATGATTCTTTTTTTTCAGGTTTTTGAAACACACAGTTTCAAAACTTCACACAGTTCCACAGGAGCTGGGCTCATTTACATTTACTATCAGGGGTAAATAAGCTCCTCTTTCCCCCATCCTCAAAAGCCTTTGTTGGTCCTTGTTTCTTGGTAATGGCCATTCTTACTGGGATGAGATAGAATCTCTAGGCAACTTTAATTTGTATTTCTCTAATGCCTAAGGATGCGGAACACCTTTTAATCATTGACCGGCCATTACATTTCTTGCTTTGAGACCTGTCATTAAGTTCTTCAAGTATAAGGGACAAGCACTTGGTTTCAACACATATTCACGAGGAGCTCATTTGCACACTATCTGGTACATTTCTTATCTGTTGTTCATATACCCATGGAAGTTCATGCTTTTAAAATACAATTTGAGTATATTTTCAGGCTTATGATACTTGAAGATGACCTCCTATCCAGGAGTTAGCCTAAGACTAGTAAGACCTTTATTCTCTGTTCTTTTAAGCATGCTCTTAAACTTGGTCATGTTTGAGGGAAAAGAATGGATGCCATATTTGTCCCCTTGGATGCAACTTTAGCACTAAACTCATGACTTCCAGAAAACAAAGTAACAAACAAAGTAGACTTCACACAAATATCTGCTCAGAGTCTCTCCTATCTAATGCCATGTGGAGTTTGCTCTTATGGTCACCGATAAAATGAAAAGGGTTACAGCCAGTCCTGAAGCAATAATAAAGGAGTCAGCCTGAGACCAAGAGGCTAGAGCAGAGCCCAGGAGGTGTTTATTGGAGCCTCTGTAGATGCCATAAGCTAATTCCCTTTGAAAATTGTGGCACAAGATCATTTCATTTCTTTTGTGATGGAGATTTTCACACTGCTTCTATGTATTTCTGGAAGAGTGTATGCTTTGTGATATCTTGATCTGAGAAATTTCTAAAAAGCTTACGGAGAAAACTGAGAGGTTCCCAGCACCTGCTCACTTGTGTGGGCATGGATGTCAGCAATAATGATGAATTTGATCAGTCCAAGAATTCATCATTCCTACTCTTAAATGATTACTGATAATCATAAATATTTTTGATGGCTTGCCATCGTGTTGACTGCTGGCTCCTCTTTCCCAGTGTTGGTCAAGCACCACAAAGCATCTGAAATCCTTTGTATGGACTCAAAGACAGTACTTGGGTTTGAAAAGGAGAAAACCTCTAAATTGATTTCTGGAATAATATTTGGAGTCTATGAATATTTCCATTTATGCATTCTAACAAGAAGTGAACTCACTTGGTGGTTTGACTGGCATGATGTATGAGCCCCTTGCTTAACTATTGTAAGACCTATTCCGAGGAGGCAGGTGGAAGACAAGATAATTGCTCTCTGGGTACCAGCAGGGAAAACAGCTTAGCTTTGATATTTTTCAGCTTTTCAAAAGAGAGCAGAGGTGAGGTTATAAAAAGAATCCCGTCTTTCTTTCTCTAATCCATCCTACAACTTTGTTAGTGCCAGCCTGCCCTGCGTGGCTGATTTGCTTAGTCAAGAGGCTGCATCATTGTAACTGAAGACGGGCCATAGAAGCAAAGGTCAGCTTCTGTGGGGTGTCAATAATTTAAAAATTCTTGAAGGTGTTCTTTTTGGCTCTACTTGATGCCTTTCATTTGAATCAGCGGGAACACACCTCGTAGTTTCTTGAATTATATATATAAAAAAAAAAAGAAAGAAAGAAAGAAAGAAAGAAAGAAAGAAAGAAAGAAAGAAAGAAAGAAAAGCCAGGGAGATGGGCTCTGAAGTGCACTGGAGTTTATATTTTCCAAGTGAGGAAGATAAATCAGACTTGTGTAGAGGCAGTGTGGGAGAGCGGCTAAGAAATTGAGTCATTATGGGATTATGCGACAGAGTTCGCTAAATTAAAGATCTGAGACTAATAATCTTCCTTTTCATACGGATCCAAGGGAATGAAATAACACAATATAGTCAAGCTACAATACATCATTTTGGTAATATAAAAATGAAAATCTAATCATGCAGTCCAATGTTTTATTTGTTTTCTTCATTGACATGTGAGTATGTGAAGGGCATCCAGACACTCCTTGAAAGTACCTTTTAAAATTTTAAGGATAGTAATATTTTATCTGATATGTTTCTGTTTAAATACGTTTAACAATTCCATGGAAGGAAGGGGTGCAGAGCCCTTTGTTTGAAAGAGGAATTCTGTTTTTGCCTTTCATTAATTCTTAGTAATTCTTTTCTCCTGAAGAAACTGCTGTCCTAAGTGACATGGGAATGTGATGCTCTGGCGCTTTCCAGATTGCATCTTTGGTGGTAATTGTAGCCAGAGGTGTTACAAAGTAGCTTAGTTTGGTGGCACTGGATATGTTCTATAACTCATAGGCTATAAAAACGTGATCTCTCTTTTTATCATCTTGTGTGATAGGTAATAAGGTAGGTCATGGCTTTAACTGTTATTTTTGAGGTGAAATACCCTATGTGCAGAACTTATAATTCTGGGTCTGCCCCCATTAATAACTAATGCATCTGAATACTAAGGCCTGGAGAAGTGGCTTAGCCATTCAGAGTAGCAGCTGTTCTTGCAAATGTTCTGGTTCTGTCCCCAACTTCCACATGGTGGCTCACAACTGTCTTGAACTGTAGGCACACATGTACTGTATATACATATATATGCAGACAAGCACTCATGTATGTAAAAGAAGGGTAAATACATCTTCTAAAATAGATTAAAAACACACAAATAGACAATCAGAAGTTTTATCAGCACAGAGGACTCTTGGTTAATCCAAGTGCATGGTTTTAAATATTTGACTATGCTTGCTCACCCAGCCTCCTTATTATACAGAGCCACACTAAGAATAGATACCAGAAAAGTTTTACTGTATTGTTTTCTGGGCTGCACCTAGAGTCTGTCTTGCATTTCAGTCTCAATGCTGATTTTGCAAAGCCGGATGTGATGTGGAGTTTTCAGTTGTCCATTTTCAGCATTGTTTTGATATTTTCCTTAGTAAAAATAGGCAGGGATATGGGACCGAGTCTCTCTGCTAAGGCCAGTGGTTCTGTACTGAGCTTTGACCTGTAGCAGGTTGTTGAATACTTAACTTTTGAAATTTGGAAATTCTTACTGCTTTTTATTCCACACAGAAATGTTGCTGGTATTTTGACTGTTTTTGGATGCTTGGATTCTTCCTGACTTTGAGATGCCTCACCATAATGAGCTTTTTAAAAGACAAATACACAAGTTGTGTATTGTTCTCGGATTTCATGTGAAGCTGGGACTCATTATGAAAACAGCTTGCAGACAGTGTTTGCACTGTGACTGAGTTTCGGAGCTAAGGTCTTTGGAGGAAAAAGAAGGCAGTATGAATTTTGATCTCAAGGGAGCATAGTGCTAAAATATAGCAACATTAGACATGGCGTTTACTTATGCATGCACAAAACTTCATATTGTTATTCAAAGTAGTAAAATTAATGTTAATGATTTAGCAAAACAGATAAACGGAAATTGGATCTCTAGTTTATAAAATCGCTAGAATGCTCAGGGTTGAAGTTCTGTGTAGTATTTCTACAATAAAAGTTCCTGGAAGTTTTTGTGAGCTAGAGGGAAGTGATATTCATTTGAAAGATGGAATTGGCCATCATTTTGTTACGGATGGGTTAATATCTAGTGAACCAGTCTGTGCTTTATTAGTTATTAGAAATACAATTTAGTCACATAAGTAATTTTTATTCTAAAGTTATGTTGCATGTGACACAAATGGAATATTTAATATTATTAAATAGAAACATAGTTGCATTTGAATAATTATTTTGAGACTTGTATAGCCACTGTTAAATTCATTTGAAGCCAAATTAAAAAAAAAAAACCACTATAGCTTTGAGTACACACATACACACATGCATACACACATACATATACACACAGGGATACACACACATTTTTTAAAAGAGGATTTTATTTTTTTATTAATTATTTTATTTATTTACATTTCAAATGTTGCCTCCCTTCCTAGCCCCCTCTCCATGAATTCTTCACCTCCTCTTCCCTCCCCTTTGCTTCTGAGAAGGTGATCCCCCCACTCCCACCTCACCCTGCTAGCATCCCCCTTCCCTGGGGCATCCAGTTTCTACAGGATTAAGCACATCCTCCCACTGAGGCCTGACAAGGCCTCCTCTGCTACATATGTGTCGGGGCCATGGACCAGCCCATGCCTGCTCTTTAGTTGGTGGCTTAGCCTCTGGGAGCTCTGAGGGGACCCGGTTAGTTGGTACTGTTGGTCTTCCTGTGGGGTTCCAATCCCCTTCAGTTCCTTCAGTCCTTCCCCAAACTCTTTTTGGGACAGTGGGGGAAGGAAGATTGTCACAAAAGCCTTCTCCCATTCTCAATCATGAGTATTTAGTCATTGATACCATTACAGGGGAGGCTTCCCTGCCCATAACAGCAGGCAGCAGCTCGGATAATATCATGGACTTCCTCCTGGTTTCCACAGCCCCTCTAGACCACAGACCTCAGCATGGCTTCCAGTGGCAACATGGACACTGAGTTTCCAGCAGTAAGGACCATGGACATCAACAGGGCCTCAGGCAGCAGCAGGGGCAGGATTCTGGAGAGCTACAGGCTGCTAAACACCTCCTAGCCCCATGCATGGCCCATCCTGCCCTGCAAGCTCACCTGGTGTGACCACTGTGTTTGCAGCCTCTGAGCTCTGCTCCCTCCAGCAGGGCAAGCCACAGTTCTATCAGGCCTGTGGGGCAATAGGGCTAGGAGGCCTAGTTGAGGCCTGAGTCAGGGGGCCAAGAACCAGCCTTATTGGAAGACATGCTCCTTTGTTGCCGCTTCTCTTCCATGAGAGCGCCAAGGTGTCTCCCCTCGAAGCCTCTGTGGGTTTCAGGCTCCCTGGAGTGGCTTAGCAGCCAAATGGGTGCCTGCAGCGACTACCATCTTGAATCTCTCCTCTATTCCCTCTTAATGTTGACTGAGAATGTTAATGAGGTAGCATGGGTAAATTGCTTGTTATCTCACAATTATAATTTATGCCAACACAAACTTATTTATTTACACAATATGGCAAGATAATTCTTTGTTTTTTTTCTGTATTCCAAAAGCTTAGGAAATACTTTCTCCTCACCATTAAGAATAATGTTCTCAAGTGTTAGGTAAGATATTTAGTAAACTCAGAAAAGAACGTGACTCCTGAACCCACATCCAGATTGGAACCTCTAGTCATTGTTAGTTACTCGATCTTAACCAAACCAAACCAAACTAAACCAAACCAACCAAACAAACAAACAAACAAAAAAACCCAAACCAAACCAAAAACCTTGCCTTTGATCCTCAGTCTCTAAAATGAGCCATCTCTAAAATGGCAATGTCACACAATTATATAGCTGTTGTAACAAGCATGTTAGTTAATGTTGGTGCTGTCTCAGGATCAATGTGGCAGCAATGATAGCTCTCATCATTTTCTGAAAGATATTTCTCTTTCCTGCTCATAAACGTTAAATCACCCAATGTGTTCTGTGTATGAATCTCTAGACATATTCCACAAAACAACTGGATTAATTAATTAGATTAATTTCTCAGACCATCACCAACAACGAATTTTGCTCTCATACATTCTGATTATAAGAACTCTCCACACTGCATATTTTCATTAACCGTGGCGTGTGACGGATCAAAATAACCGATGTTTATCTGAATAATAATAATTCACTGTGTAAATAGCACTGACTGAGCAAACAGAAAAACAGGGTTTAGTTAATCGTGACTATGCACACCCCTGTGCTTCTGCAGCTGCCTTTCTGACGAAGCCTGCTTTCTGGTGCTGCCCACTGAGTGTGTGTCATTGCTATGGGAAGTTCCCAGGGGTGCTGACTAAATTAACTCAAACTTTAGATGGAACTCAGATCTCCATTTTCTTGAGCAAACTTCAGCAGCTAAGTGAATAAGAATTGGATAGGAAGGTATGGCTCCCGAACTTATTTATAGTACAAAGTAGATATGTAAAATAACCAATTTCAATAGTCATTGGTTTATATTAGTACCAGGAATTATAAGATTTTTTTTTTTTATCATAAAGATTAGGAAGAGTTTCAACGGTAAGAGGTTATAACTGGCTTAGCCTTTCTACCAATAGCTATCATGTGTAAGAACATTAACATGTCTAAATAATACTCAGAAGAAACTGGCTTTCTAAACAAAAATGTAAATGCACTCAGAAATTACGGAGAACAGCTTTAAATTTGCCTTTTCAGGTTGAATTAGCAGAAAAGACTTGAATCACAAAAGCGAATTAACCCGAAGTGATAGAATACCTCCAGGTAAAAACCCAGGGAAAGAAATTAATGCATTGTTAATGCATTTTTGCATTTTAATACAGAAATTAACTTTCCCTTACTAAAATTTTTATAATAGAAAGCGCATTTTTTTTCTGCTGCACAATGGGAGCCGAATATTGTGTAGTTGGCAAAGTTACTGTTAGTTCTTTGTCTCAAAATATGTAGATTCAGTACAGTATTCCATCCTGTATTTAAGAAGTTGAATTCTCGCCTTGAGACTATGAAATCACCCTTACGACAGCATGTTAAGTGTAGTGATTACAGGAAGCCTCATGTTTTGTGCTGTGGATGCTCAAAGAGCCCAGTGCTAAGCCGATTTCTTTCATGTTCTGGATCATTATCTACTTTTAGCCAGGTCAACGATGACACTTAACTTACCTACCACCATGAAGCAACCAGGACTATGGGTTACTGGGACTGGGACACTCGCCCCCTCCCCCCGCCCCGCCATTTGTGCTCTAACTTATAGACGCTATGAATATTTTTCCTTAGCAAAGATGTGATCAAGGATAAGATCGTTCAGATAGGAGATATTCCTGGGCTGTCTAATCACAGGAGACTTTAAAAGTAAAATGACCTTTCTCGTTGGGTCAGAGCTGTGAGACAGAGGCAGGAAGTGTGAAATGTGAGGGGCTCCATTCTGCTGGCTGTGAGAGACAGAGGGGCTCCGAGGGGAGGGATGTGTGACCTTTAAAAGCAGGTTTTTAGCATTCAGCAAGCAGGAAAATGGATACCTCTGTTGTTGACCTGGAAAGAACTTAGTTTATTCTTTTGACAACACACATGAACAAAAGTCCCGGCTTTTTTCACCTGAAGCTACAGGAAGGAGAGTAGCATGCTGGGATACCATGACTTTAGCTTGGTGAGATTTTGAGATTTAATCTTGAGAATTGTAGGATAATGAATCAGAGCTGCTTTCAGCAATTAAGCTCAGGGAACTCATTCGGGTGGATTTACCTCCCTGCATCCGGTCAGATCAGGATAAAGGGCTAGTGAGGTGGGATATGATTACAGATCATTTCAGGTTTTAGATCGGCAAAACTCACTTGGAAGTTACACCGGTCAATCCCTAATCCGCCGTCTACTGCAGGATCATGAGGGAACATTCCGGTTATACACTGTGACTGTGACTCTACTTGTCATTGTGAACTTTGGCCTTTTCCATCATGGCCCTCACGGACTGGACTGTATATAGATTTCTGGCATGCCTTGTCTTTCTGACTTAAAAAAAAAAAATCGAAGACTTAAGTCAGGCCTTCCAAACTCATTTGCACTTTCCTCTTAGGCACACATTTAAAACAAAACAAAACAAAACAATCCTTTTTTTCTTTTTCTTTTATTTAAATTTTAATTTTTTGATACTTTATTTACATTTCAAGTTTTTCCCCCTTTCCAGGTCTCCACTTTGGAAACCCCCTATCCCCTCCCCCTGCCCCGCTTCTATGAGGGCATTCCCCCACCGTGTCCCTTCTTCCCACCTTGGCATTCCCCTATCCTGGGGCCTCTAACACCCTCAGGCCCAAGGGCCTCTCCTCCCCCTGATGGCCAACAAGACCCTCCTCTGCCACATATGTGGCCAGCACCATGGGTCCCTCCATGTGTATTCTTTGGCTGGTGGTCCAGTCTCCAGGAGCACGGGGGGGGGGGGGGGGAGGCTGTCAGTCCAGTTGACACTGTTGCTCCCTCCATGCAAACTCCCTCAGCTCCTTCAGTCCCTTCTCCAACACCTCCATCTGGGACCCACGCTCAGTCCAACGGTTACTGTGAAGTAAAACTTGGGTATCCCAAACTTTTGGGCTAATATCTACTTATCAGTGAGTACATACCATGTTCATTCTTTTGTGACTAAGTTACCTTGCTCAGGGTGATATTTTCAAGTTCCATCCATTTGCCTGTGAATTTCATTAAGTCATTGTTTTTAATAGCTGAGTAGTACTCCATTGTGTAAATATACCTTATTTTCTGTATCCATTCCTCTGATGAGGGACATCTGGGTTGTTTCCAGCTTCTGGCTATTATAAATATGGCTGCTATGAACATAGTGGAGCATGTGTCCTTATTAGATGTTGGAGCATCTTCTGGATATATGCCCAGGAGTGGTATAGCTGGGTCCTCAGGTGGTATTATGTCCAAAAAAAAAAAAAAAAAAAAAAAAAATCTTTAATTGAAAAAGAATTACATCTCCTTCCCTGCTTCAGTTTCCCTGGATACTTTCCCTTTAAAACCTCCCTCGCTCCCTCCCTGGTCTCAAGTTTACAGCCTCTTTTTCTTTATTTTTCATCACATAACATATATGCGTGTATGTGTGTGCACAAATTTATAAACACAGCTTGCTGAGTCAGTGTTTGGTATTGTTTGTGTATAGTTTCAGGCCTATCTACCCACTCTGCACTGGACAGCCAATAACTGTACCCATGCCTTGGAGAGTCTAATTGGCCTTTCCCCCAGTAGTTTTGATTGTCTGTATTTCTTCGACTAGGGGTGAGATCCTGCAAAATATTCCCCTCTCCTCATTAATGTGTCCATTTATATCGTCATAATCAGCATGGTAAGATATATGTTACAGTGCAGTTAACGGTGCTTATAAGTTCAGCAGGAGGGAAATCATACCTGCTACTGAAAACCTAGCCAGCTTTCTGGAGCTAGTGAGGTCCCAGCATTAAGAAAGGGAAAGGGTCCTGGATATCTAGCTAACTGCTTAGGCTTAGTTAGGTATGTATCTTAGAGGAGAACCCATTACTGCCATGTTACTAGACCAGCATAGTTCCTAACTCCATTATAAATATTTAGCTTTATACCCACAGGTAAGTGTAGCTCTCACCTGTCATTAAACTTCCTTGAAGCAGATGAAGACCATGGCAGAAAGCGAAGAGAAAAACTGATTGTGTGGTGCCCAGCCCCGATGGATCCATCTACAACACAACGCCTACACCCAAAGCTCAGGAAACATCACAGGAGAGGGGCCAGAAAGATTGTAGGAGGCAGAGGACCAGTAAGTCCTCTGTGAAATTGTGTCTCCTAAAAATCATAGGGAAACTTCACCTGCAGTACCTCAACAACATGGCTGCCTAAAGCAGGCTTGAACAGTACGACAGCAATAGAAATGGTAATGTGGAAGGGGATATCTCTCCTGGTACCACCTACAGACAAAGAAGGACAGGCAGCCAGGAAGGGCTGAGTGTGGGAGACACAGCCTGCCTCAGGGAAGAGCTCCCTGACTTCTCCAATTCCAAGTTGTCAGCTCTGATGTGATATAATGCAAGTCACACTAAATGGAGTGAGCTGATTTTATTCATACATTTAGATATTTGTAGATGTAACAATAACACAGTGAAGAAGACTTTGGTGAAGCAAGATGTTGTGTGGTAAATGCACACTATGGAGAAGGGTGCATTACAAGGATCTGGGAGTCTCCTCTAGGTAAGAAGAACTAGAGACCTATGACTAAAGACTGAAAATAACTGAACCGTGTTGTTCAACTTTGCCTTCTGGTGCTGTGATAAAACACTGACCCCAAACAACTTGAGGACTAAAGGGTTTATTTTCTTCCTACATTTTACATTCCATCATCAAGGGAAGCCAGGCTAGGAACTTAGGGCAGGAACCTGGAGGCAGGAACTGAAACAAATCCATGATGGAGTGCTGTTTATTTGTCCCATTTCCTCTGGCTTGCTCAGTTACTTCTCTTATACATTCCAGACCTACCTACCCAGGGATGGTACTGCTCGCAGTGGGGAGGGGCCCCCTACTTCAATTTGTAATCGGAGAATGTCCCCAAAGGCATGTCCACAAATCTGATAGAGGCAATTCCTTAGTTAAGGGTATCTTTCTAGATAGATCAACTGTTAGAGTTGCTGACAACCCCTGAGAATCTGGAAGTGGATTCTTCCTCAAGTTTGCTCTAAAATGAGGCAATTGCAAGGGGGGGGGGCACCTTGATCTTAGAACCCAGCTAGGGAGTGTCCAGACCGCTGACCCACAGAAACCTGGAAATGATGAATGTGAATGGTTTAACCTTTCTAAGCTATTGGTAATATTGTTTGGAAACAGTAAATATCTAGTTCACTCTCAATGACTTCATATATTAAAATAATTCACCACAACACATGTAAAGTGTGCTTAATGTAGCTAGAAGAAATAAAGGAAATGATTTTAACAATTAGAAATTAAAAGTACATGAAGCCAATGAAATAAATATAAAAAATGAATAGAATGTCTAAATAAATGTATGCTGATATTAAAATTAGTGTGTATAGATTGTTCCAGAGACGAATACTTTGTATTAAACACCCAGTTAGGGAATCTCGTCCCCGAGAAGGGCCAACTCTCCTGTTCTCAGCAGGCATCATTTGCCTCTAGTTCCTTGTTCATGGGTCTGACCCTCTGCGCTCTTCCTCCATTCATTAGCATGTCTATTAATATTGCCATTATTCAAGAAGTATTGGAGTGGCATTTTCTTGGAGAGACTGTTTCGTAGCAGCCCTCCTGGTAGTCTGTCTCCTACAATCTTTCTGCTCCCTGAGCCATAAGCCATAAGTGCAATAGCTGTGATGTAGATCTATCCAGTGGTGTTGTGTACCCCACGATCCATTGATTCCAGCATCGTGTTCAGTTGTGGTATTCTATAATGGTTTTCATTTTCTGTAAGGAGAGGGTTCTTTGATATACATACTAACAACACGAACAGATTTAGCAGGTTGTATTTATATATCTGTACATATGTATATGCATACACACACACATAAACAGGGAAGGAGAAGCTATCGATTTGAAATTGGGGGCATGGAAGGATTTGGAGGGAGAGGGCTGAAGGCTGAAGGGAGAAAAAGGATGGGAGAAAATATGCAGTTATATTTTAATTAAAATGTACAAAACCAAATAAAAATAAATAAAAAATTACTATGAAGCCGGAACAATAGATAAAGCTGAAATGGTATCAGTGGCCCTCAACCAGAGCTTATTCAGAATAAACTTACCTGGCTCAGGATTTCTTCCATATGAGATGGTTCGCCTTTGCTTCTTTCTACCTCCTTATATGGTAAAGGGGGAGGAGCTTTCTCAGGCCTCTTTGACGAGGACATCACTCATGGATGTCTACCCTCATAGCCCAGTAACCCACCATATCTCCCTTCTATTGCCATCATATCGTTCACTAATATTTGACATGAAATTTGGTGGTATGCAATATTCAGTCTCTATCAGTACTTCTAGAAACATAGAAGAATACTTTTTATCTCTTAATTGCATTTGGAAGAGGAAAATACCATATTAATAAGTAAGGTTCTGTGATAAATTCAGGGTTCCATACCTTACTGTGAGTCTGTTTGAAAACTCTTCATACCTGAAATCATCGATACATGCAAGTCCAGAAAACAATGCATTAAAAACAAGTTGCGGCCGGGCAGTGGTGGCGCACGCCTTTAAACCCAGCACTTGGGAGGCAGAGGCAGGTGGATTTCTGAGTTCGAGGCTAGCCTGGTCTACAGAGTGAGTTCCAGGACAGCCAGGGCTACACAGAGAAACCCTGTCTCGAAAAACCAAAAAAAAAAAAAAAAAAAAAAAACCAAAACCAAAACCAAAAACAACAACAAAAAAACCCAAACAAGTCGTGAAGCGCCCCAGGGGTTACATCTTTAGAACACAGCTTTATGGGAGGAAGCCAGTCTGATGGCTTTATGGGAGGAAGCCAGTCTGATGGAAGGGAGCCTCTTTCCCGTTGCAAGCATCTGGAGGAGCTTTATAAAAAAGGTACTACATATGAACAGCTCCATTTGTAGTCAAGGTTTATGGGATTCCAGAAGCGTCATTATACTGCCTCTGCTTCACAATGCAACGCGCATCAAAACATCCCCTTCCTTTAAAAAATAGGTTTGAGTTGGCTAACACTTGAAGTGTCATGCACCTTGTATCCATATCATTCTGACTGATAACAGTGAACTCAGGGATCTCGCACGCCCTGTGACTTAGACTTGACTCAACTGGAATTTCAGTGGAATTGTACTGGAATTTGAAAAACAAAAATAAAGGTCAATACAATGGACACCTCTTTGCATGAAATATACGGTGCTACTGATGAAGGTTCTGCCCAGTAAACTCTAACACCATTCAGTATCATCCTTATTTTTTAGTTAGTTCATAGCAGAGCAGATTCATTAGTGAACTGTGGGTCTTGCTCCTGTGCATTTTTGCTCTTTGGATTTCTGGTGGCCTTGATGATGGTCCCTAGCATCAGCTGAATCACCCTTACTGGGCTGAGATCTATATTTTTCCTGCTGTCTCAACTATCTGACCCGTGTTCTTTTCTCACATAGTTATGGTGTCTTGTTTGTCTCCTAAGGAACACATACTAACAGTTAACCTGAGTATAACATTTTCTGTGTAGCAGGAACTAGTTTTAATTCATCACCGATATCATCCCACGTGTATCTCACACTCATCCATCAGCTCCGAGGTTATTTCCATTTTATGGCTTAGGGAATTCAAACTGAGTCTGAGGCCAAGGGGCTTCTAAGTGAGAGACCCAAAGAGGCTTCTAAGTGATAGAACCAGGATTTGAAGGAGGGAATCTCACTCCATTGTATTCTGCAACTTCCAAGCTTTCAAAAGAAAGAAAAATGTAAGGATTCACCCTGAGTTGTTCTCTAGCAAACTGAGTGTTTGACAAGTATTCTGTTGGCATTGTAGATACTTTGCTTTATTTTACACTAAAATGTTCTGTGGTAAATATTTTGGATTGTGTGGCTTCAAGTAGCCTAAGGTACAAAATTTGTATTTTATTTATGAATTGACTTCATCAGAAGCTAGTAAAATATTGATTTACAAGATTAGCTTAGCAATCTTACGTATTCTATATGTTCATTTCTCTGACCAGGGGTCTTTTCAGTTTTCGTATGTGTAGACTAGTTTGTCAAAGTCACAAGATAACTAGGACTGTTCTTGACAGCTTCCCTGATTAGACATGTACATGCAGGCAGCATTGTATGCCAACCAATAACTACCCAGAGAGTGATTATTGATGGCAGTTATAGCCTTGAAACTTGGAGAAGAGAAAATCAACAACTGGGGAGACTACCCTGATTGCTATTTTAATATGCTTCCATGATTCTGATTTTGATGACTATGAATGAAATTAACTTTCATTTTTAGAAGCCTTTATATTGTCCTCAGTCATTGGTTTACTGGTCCTACCTAGCATTTCAATTTTGAATCTTTGTAATATCTTATTTTATTGCTCAGTTCAGAGTTCTCTACACAGTGAAAGGAAACTCTGTGCTCTTAACTCTTTCTCCCCATTCATCTTTCACTCCTTAAATGAGCCAATACATTGTCAGTGAAGGTCAGACAATAGTACCTCCAAATAACGTAGTAAAGAAACAACTGGTTTTGAATCTTTACATCCCCCTTGGTAAACAATAAGTGCCATTGCCTGGGTAGCACAATTATTTTTGACTAATAATAAATATCCTTGTAAAGAGGTTTTAATCCAGCAACATGGCTGCTCTGCCAAAAGATCACATTCAAAGATATGATGCAATTGGAATGTAGACAGGCCTTGGATTACAGTATGATGTGACTGGAATGTAGACATGCCCTTAGTACACACCTTTAATCCCTAACAATGGAAGTAAGGTTAGTTTGTAGAAGGAGAAGCCATGTTGGAAAGTATGTCTAATTGAAGGGCAGACAAAGTGACAGATCAGAGGAAGATTTGGCAGAATGAGTTGGAGATAGGATACGTCCAACTCACACAAGAATAGCAGAGGAAGAGAAGCTACCTAAGAGCAGAGAGAAAAAAAAAAAGGTCACCACTTGGTGGTTGTGTTGCACATGGTGTGTGTGTGTGTGTGTGTGTGTGTGTGTGTGTGTGTGTGTGTATGTTTTACTGGGACAGCTTTATAAAAACAGGTTGCAGAGAGAACAAACTAGCCATAGGTGAAGATAGAATGAGCCAGAGAATGAGAAGGAGCAGAAGATTAGAACTTATTGCCCAAATTAATATGAGGCCAGGCAGAGCAATTTGGTGAGAAGCTGAGAGAAGCTGGATCAAATCAGTCAGTTTGAAAGATTAGATTGTACAGAGGCTATAAGCTTCCAGGCCTAGGCCTAGGGACAGTTAGAACAGAGAAAGAAGTGTTCAGGGCTGAGCTCATGCTGTGTATTCACAGCTCTCATTTCATTCCATCATTGTAGGAAATAAAAGTGACATTTATAGATTACCATGTCACCTATAGATTTTCCTAAATCCTACTTCTGTCCTGGGTCAAACCTCAAAGTTATAGAACAGTTAGAATTTAGGTAGAACAGCTTTAACCACTGTACTGGGTTGAAGAGAACCAGTTTCCTACATGAGGGACCTATTCAGTGTTTACCCATTGCCGGATGATAGGAGGGCAAAGAACAGGTAACTGAACAGAGAACTGTAGAACAAAATGTTCATGAGTGATGTGTCATTATAAGAGAACGAGAACACACATAACGAGATAGCAAGATAGTCTCAAAATGAAAAGATTTAAAAAACAGAGGAGACCACTTCATAGGAACCTGTGAGGATTCTTTTTTTCTTTTCTTTTTTTCTTTTTTCTTTCTTTCTTTCTTTTTCTTTTTCTTTTTTTAAAAAGGCAGACTGCCACATGCAGCACCTCATTTGGATGTGTATGGAGTCTTGGAAGCTTGGCTACCCTACATTCTCCTACAATGGACCTTGAGAGCTTGTTTGGAGGTTCTAGCAGGGGAGCGCAGCTACTCGTATACCCTTGACCGAAGACTGGTCCTCTATTCAGGGAAGGTCGTCCTCTTTGACCGAGCGTGCAGCTTCGGGAGGGATGCACATGGAGCGGTGAGGGAAGAAGGGGACACCCGCCTAGCCAGCCAGATCAGCCGAATCAACCCTGGCGATCAATGGGGTGACAGATGTCGCAGCCAGATCGCCCTCACATCCATCCTGTGAGGATTCTTAAGTTAGCTTTATCATATCTCTCTACCTATGCATCATCTATCTATCATCTATCATGTTTATCTAACTATTATCTATCTATTTATATCTATCATCTATCATCCATCATCTATCTATCTAACATCTATTTATCTATCAATCATCTATTATCTATTCTCTCTCCCTCCCCTTCTCCTTCTCTATTTCTGTGTCTCTGTCTCTGTGTCTCTGTCTGTCTCTCTGTCTCTCTCCCTCCCTCCCTTTTTCTTTTGTAAGGAAATGAGAAAGTCTCATTCTCTCACTCTGTAGTCAAAGCTGGCCTTGAATTATTCTTGATTCTTTCAGCTTCAGCTATTTGAGTGTTGATAATCTTTATAATTGGGGATGAGTGTGATGATATACATTTTTAATCTTAAAAATTAATTTTTACGAGATCATGTCACTATTTTTTTTTGATACTTTATTTACATTTCCAATGTTTCCCCTTTTCTGGGTCTCCTCTTTGGAAACCCCCTATACCCTCCCCATCCCCGCCACTATGAGGGAATTCCACCTCCCACCCACCTGCCCACCCATCCCCATATTCCCACCTTGACATTCCCCTTTGCTGGGGCCTCTAAAATCCTCAGGCCCAAGGGCCTCTCCTCTCTCCCGGATGGCCATCAAGGTCATCCTCTGCCACATATGTAGTCCGAACCATGGGTCCATAGATGTGTATTCTTTGGTTGGTGCTCCAAACTCCAGGACGACCGGGGGGGGGGGTCAGGCCCATTGACGCTCTTGCTCCCTCCATGGGGCTGCAAATTCCCTCAGTTCCTTCAGACCTTTCTCCAACTCCTCCATCTGGAACCTCACTCTCAGTCCAGTGGTTACTGTTAAGAGAAACTTGGGCATTCTGAACTTTTGGGCTAATATCCGCTTATCAGTGAGTACATACTGTGTTCATTCTTTTGTGACTGAGTTACCTCACTCAGGATGATATTTTCAAGTTCCATCCATTTGCCTGCAAATTTCATTAAGTCAT
>CM052707.1:61839371-61917197 GCA_028551405.1 Uromys caudimaculatus | reverse complement strand
GCCCTCTATCAGACTTAGGATTGGTAAAGATCTTTTCCCAATCTGTTGGTTGCCGTTTTGTCCTATTGACAGTGTCCTTTGCCTTACAGAAGCTTTGCAATTTCATGAGGTCCCATTTGTCAATTCTTGATCTTAGAGCATAAGCCTTTCATAAAATACAAGAATGATGTATGTTTTCCTTCTACGGCTTCCTACACTGAGCAGCTTGGCTTCTGTGCCTGTTTTCAGCTGAGAACGTTGTAGTTGAAAGACTACTTATTTGATGTCGGCTTACTCTTCATATGTGCTATACTCTCTCCTCAGTGTTATATCCTCATATATCTCACCCAAACTTGTGGACTCTACTGCTCCCTTCTGTTCCCCCTACTCTGCCCTCACCTGTGTGAGGTGCTTCTTGCCCAAATGGTTGCTGCTGCCTGGCTCTCTCTGCTGTGAACAGTTATGCTTCTCAGGTTTGGTACATCAGGATACACTATCACAAACAAAAATCTTCTTGGGTGAGGTGACATGTGGCTGCCTCCTTGTCATGTTTGGTGTCAATAATTTGGTGCCTCTTCAAGAGTATTTTATTTCTGTAGTGACAGGATCCTAATATACAGCTACATCCACGCTGGCCTGAAACCTGCCCTTGTGCCCTAGGCTGGCTTCAGACATACTGTCTGTCTCTTTGCTTCTGCTTCCCAAATGTTGGGCTGGCAGGCAGGTGTAGCACGGTGTCTTGTTTTTCTTTATTCAGGGTTTGGAGGATTGTCACAGAGCAGGGACTCCAGGATACTGTTAGCATTTCACCAGTGTGTATGGCTCACCCAGTGAGTCCACACCTATCTCCTTAGAAGGCACATTACCATAGCAACTCAGACATATCCCCAGGGGCCTGAGCTTCCTACCATAAAGCTTACCCAAGCATGCTTTCTTATGCCTCTCCTTGACAGTCAGTGTAAATACAATGTTCTCCATCTTGTTCTGTGTCTACCAACAGTTTATTGGTAGCATGAGTAGCTGCATGTCTTGTCTGTCTTTTAATATGCTCTGCCTAATGTTCTTTTGTCTATTGTTTGCAGTAACACATTGTTCTCATTGGCCTGTGTATGCCCAGTAGGAGTGTAGTATCCCCACCTTGGACTTAAATACTGTCATTTCCTACATAACAGTTTAGTTACAGTAACATTTAGGCCATAGGCTGTACAAAACCATTTACTTTTCTGTTTATTAACTCTGTCTAGATAACTTGCATACTTTGTTGACTCAGACCAAGGCTTATAACAATGCAATTAAATGAATGGGAACAAAAGCAACAATGAATCGATCCAACAGCAACATCACAGTTAAAGGTTGAGCAGGAGCTGAAGGCAATGGCGGGTAAAGGAGGATTGAGGAATGTTGGAGACAGAATAAATAAAATGCTCAGTGAGGTTTTGAATTCCCAGCATAGCGTGAGTAGTGATAATCTCTCATATCTTCATTTAGCAAACATTTCGTTCAAATATTTGAGGGATGATTTTTCCAAGAGGACAGTCTCTAATCTT
The DNA here is from genome assembly GCA_028551405.1 of Uromys caudimaculatus. Taxonomy (NCBI): domain Eukaryota; kingdom Metazoa; phylum Chordata; class Mammalia; order Rodentia; family Muridae; genus Uromys; species Uromys caudimaculatus. The sequence goes on along the minus strand of CM052707.1, from coordinate 61,915,671 downwards.
TTTAAGGCATTGTCACATAAAAGTAGGAGTTGGGGGAGGGGCAGGTCTCATCCAAATGCGTCACATGAGCTTATGCACTTGTCAAAGAAATAAGCAATGTTACATGTAAAGATTAACTGAACGGTTAGTTCCAGAGCCCACCTTTCATAACATATATCTGTTCTTTAAAGCAGGATGTGATGTGTGTGCTTGTGGTTTGCATTTCTCTTGTGATACCTGGGATCTGGGAGTGGGTCCTATCTGAGAGTTTTCAGACAAAAAAACAATTCTGTATTTTCTAGTTTGATTTCTACTTACTCACACTCTGGCATCCCAGGAAAGTTAGGAGGAAGTGGTTCTTGAAGGCTCCTATCCTTGAAAAGAACAGATGAGCTTTATTTTCTTTTTAAAGCTCTCTTAGGTTGTAGAAAGACCAGTACTTTACATTTATGATTGGGTGTACCTGAAGGAAAGAGAATATTTATTTATTTATTTATTTATTTATTTATTTATTTATTTATTTATTTCTTCGAGACAGGGTTTCTCTGTGTAGCCCTGGCTGTCCTGGAACTTACTCTGTAGACCAGGCTCGAACTCAGAAGAGAATAATTTATTAACCATCATGTTAAACTATGTTTTCCTTTTTATCATGTACTTATAAAACCTCCCGCTAAAGATGTTTAAGATGTACACGTGGAGTTAAGTTATCGAGCCTTAATAGCATTCTGTGATCAAATAAACCACACATGTAATCAAATTTATTGCTCATTATTTCTGAGGCTGTTTGCTTCTTTCGCTGCATATTAGTAGTAGTAATAAATTTCTATTATATAGAGACTTATCATATAAAATAATACTTCCAACATGATCTAACTTAATCATCGAAATGATCCCGGGACACAAGATGCTCTGATAAAGTTAGAAAAATTGAGGTCTAGGAAGGTTACAAATTGCCAAATATCACGTAGTTTATCAGCAGAGGTCCTAAAATCCATGCTGACTGTTTCTGGCCTTTCCATTTTTGTTGAGTTGTTTTGTAGACCTTATTACTACTGGACAGCTATTAGAGCCGATGAAAATCTCTCGGTTAGCGTACACTCTATTTACTAATTAGTCGGTGTACTGGTTGATATCTCTGTTCCTGACCTAATTATTATAATTGTTGTTCCTCTTTCCTACTTCTAACATCTTTATTTCCCTGAACACCCTTTCTTTGTGTGTTAAAGAATAAAACTTAAATTTATCATTAAGAAGTGTCAGGGATTTTACAGCTCATGTGCTGAGGTTTTAGCCTCCTAATGGATGCTAGGTAATCATTTGACACAGACAAATCTCTGGCAGTCCTGGTGCTGGTTATTTATGAATGGATCCTGACCATCATCTTTGTTTATTTACCAAGGCCTAGGCAGTCCGAATAAAGTATATCAAATACCAATTTTAAGGACAATAATACCTTACATCTGCACAGCACCCCATATTGGAGACATCTTTGTTTAATAGTTGCATAAAGTTTGCTTTTTGTTGGATATACTTTGAGTAGAGGCAGTCAAACTAAGGGCGCTGTTAACTTCATTTAAAATACTTTTACCAGTGTGATAACAATACACCAGTGTCCAGAAAAGCCATGTTGAAATGAGAACATCTTTTTCCTTTCTTTCTTTTTTTTTTCTGCCTCACCCACTTGAGGTGATTTATAACCCATACTAAATTACGTTCTGCATATCTTTTTGTGTAGTCAGTTGAGAGTGAAGACTGCGGAGTTTTCGCCTTTATAGTGTATGTTTTTTTCTCTTTAATCTTTGTTTCTGATCGGTGAGCCAAGAGTTTCCTAATTGGATAGCAATAAATCAGTGTGGGGACTGACTTATCTTGACTCATTTTTCTAGCTCTGATATATAACAAACATGGAAGCAGGTTGCATTCGGGGGTCAAATACTATCAGAAACACACTTAAATCATCTGGATCTTGTCTTAGTGTTTAAAGAGCAAATTGCAGAATTATTGCTTTTTGAATCTGTCATTAGAGCGCACGGCTGCTCTGACCTTTGTGCTCCAGTGTAATCCAGGGCGCCTCATTTCTCTAGCTGGTTTTCTGTCTCTCTGATTTAATCATTCATCTTCCTTTCCCTCACATTTCCTTCAGTTCACAGTTTTCATTTTTCAGCTCTCTGCTGGCTGTCAGCTCTCTTGGTCTGGTCTTTCTGAGAACAGTCAGCTGGACTCTTCTTTTCTGCTGTTGGTGCCTTGCATGGAGTGCTGGTTGGGAGCCTCCTTGTATGTTACATATGCGTCATGAAGGACAAGGGCTCCCTCACAATGGATAGACATTGTAATAGGACAGATTCTGTTTGGAGGAGAGGAAAGCAGAGAAATGTCCTTTTGATTTTCCCCACGTTGTATCTCTCAATTTTACAAGCAGGATCATTTAAAACAGCCCCAGGTTAGTGCATGGGACCTTTGCATTATGTTTGTATTTTCTTATAGGCAACATGGCAGGTGGGTACGAAGCTTAATTTTGAAAGAATAAAATCCTGATCCACAGGCAATCTCAGGGGGTAGGAGTGGGGGGGACCCTCTAGAATGCACCAGAGACCTGGGAGGTGAGAGACTCTTAGGACTCAAAGAGAGGGACCTTAGATGTAATGCCCAGCAGTAGAGAGAGGGAACTTATAGAGCCCACCTCCAGCAGGAAGACAGGGCATCAAATGAGGGAGGGGGTTGCCATCCTCTGACCCATAATTGTTCCTGTCTGAAAGAACTGCAGGGACAGAAATGGAGGGGAACCTGAGGAAAAGAAGGTCCAATGACAGGCCCAAAGTGGGATCCAGCTCAAGGGGGAGGTCCCAAGGCCTGACACTATTACTGAGGCTATGGTGTGCTCACAAAAAGGGACCTAGCATGAATGCACTCCGGAAGACCCAACAAGCAGCTGAAAGAGTCAGATGCAGATATTTGTACCCGATCAATGGACAGAAGCTGCTGACCTCTGTGGTGGAATTAGGGAAAAGCTGGAAGAAGCTGAGGAGGAGGGCGACCCTTCAGGAGGACCAGAAGTCTCAATTAACCTGGGCCCCCTAGATCTCTCAAACACTGAACCACCAACCAGGCAGCATACACCAGCTGATATGAGGCCCCAACACATATACAGCAGAGGATTGCTGGGTCTTGGTTCAGTCAGAGAAGATTCACCTAACCCTCAAGAGACTGGAGGCCCGAGGGAGTTTAGAGGTGAAGTGGTGGGGAGTCGGGACATCCTTGTGGAGACAGGGGTGTGGGGAGGAGGTATGGGATGCGGAACAGTTTGAGGGTAGATGGGGTTGGGGGGAGGGAATACAATCTGGAGTGTAAAAAAAAAAAATCCAAAATCTGCATAGCTTTGCTTTGCAAGAAAAGGACACGAGGTTTGTTTTAATTGAGGCATTTGTCTGGGGAGTGTTTGTCTGTTTGTGAGTTTTTTTGCCTACCATATGATGGATTCCAGACTTGCCTATGAAAAATTACTCATAGGAGAGCATGAAACTTTCAAAAAGAAAGTCTTCGTGAGGCTCCAACCCAAAGTATAGGGTATTTGATGAATAACTAATACAGATAATTAGCAGATTAAGAGAGCCAGTGAGTCCAAGCATAAACAGCAGAGCGGAGAGGGAGATTATCAACATTAAAAAAAAAAAAAGTCCGGAATGCGCGGGGCAATTGGAGCATGAATGAAATCAATTTTATTTGTAGGTACTTATATTTCCATGGAAATAGAGTCTCGTTCCATGTGCTGGGTGATTTTCTTAGGTCAGTGCTGAGGATCTGTGCCTCAGATTTCTGCCTGAAGGGCCAGTTAGGTTTGCCCACATGGGACTCCATTACTTTGTTCAGTGGCTGTACATTCTGTGTTTCCTTCTGAAAGGAGAGGCCTATAATATCCAGGACCTAAAATGCCAGACACAATAATTTCCAAAAGTCTGAGGAACACACACGGATATAGTTTGTTATTAGAGAAGCGGAAGTCGATCTGACCACCCCAGGCCTTATTCTTTTTCTCTCATGGTTCGGAAACTTCAGGGAGATTGAGGACTCCCCTCTTCTCTCCATTGTTCCTGGGAGAGGTTCTGAGACCAGCTGGTCAACCCACATTTGGGCATATGTGAAAGGAAGAAAGATAAAGTTTTACAGGTTTTTTTTTTTTTTTTTTTTTTTTTTAAACTAATTGGTCCTTCCCTTGTTAGGCATGTAGGGGAAAAAAAACCTAATAAAATTGGTTGACTTATCAGCAGGTAAGAAGTATAAAGTAGCACCAGTTGGTCATTACCTTTATGCTGCTTACTGACGCTTTGTTCTGCTGGCATGTGTTCCCAGTAGACTGCATGATATAAAGCAGCACCCTTGCTGCTGGTGAGGCTCCTCCCACTTGTGGGCAATGTGTGCACTCAGTCAAGTTCAGTCTCCTAAATCTCTTACTCTTTGTTGCCTTTCAGGGGTCTCTTTTTTCCAGAGTTAGATTTAAGGACTCCTCCTGGCCCATTTTGTCTTTCTACTTCATTTGTAACTAGGTTTTTTGCTACACTGTGTGCAAATGAAAGCAGCTTTAAGATACTAAAACTCTCAGCCTGTTAGAGAAGGTTTTTGAATATGGGTTTTCTTGGTATTTCAGGAGAAAAAAAAATATAATTCCTTAGCAGCTTTTGCCTGGTTCCCTTCTCAGAAGGAAGATGAAGAACCTTAGGACCGTTCTGCTAATGGATTCTCAAATCTTCTGTGTCCATTTTCAAGTATGAAAAGACTTGACCATCGTATAAAATTACTATGAGCTTCCTTAGTAATCAATACGATTTTTAAAAAATATATCCAGGACAGTGGTTCTAAACCTTTGGGTCATGATTCCTTTGCCAAATCTCTATTTTCAAAAATATTTACACTACAATTCATAACAGTAGCAAAATTACAATTATGAAATAGCAACCACACATTTTACGGTTGGGGGTCACCACAATAAGAACTGGGCTAAAGGGTTGCAGCATTAGGAACGTTGAGAACCACTGGTCTAGGATGATTGTATTTGCCCTCACCAGTTAGAACAAGTCTTACGGGAATTGTTTCAGTGTTTCTCTTGTTTGTCTTCTTTTTCAAAGTAGCCAACTGTTGACACATCCTGTCTTTAATCCAATGCTAGAAAAGCTTTATAAAGTTTTTATCATAGGTTTGTAGGGTTTTATGGATTGTCCCTAGGATGAAAATATCACATGCTCTATTAAGACATTGTCTTTTCTTTTGAGAAACTTCTTTTAAGGTGGTTGGTGCAAGATGTATTTCCAAAATCACCAGGAGCGAAACAAAAAACATTTTACCAAGTAAAATGTAAAGATATGTAATTAATACTTGAGATTAAGTTAAATTCAATGCTAATATTATTAACCCATCTGAAATAAAGCAGGTTTTAATACATATGGGTGAGACACAATTAATTAAAATTTGCATACTTAATATTTCTATTTTAGGAACAGAAAGGAGGACTCTAGTCTGTCTCAACTTCCTTCAAATATGAAGCTGCTGCCACAGTGGGTGCAGCTTTCTTGGGGACTTCCCATCAAGATAATTTAAAAGACATTTATATGTGGTATTAAAACAATATAGATAAATTAAGATATGCTTTGGCCTTATGTTTTGAAAATAAACATTTAAGAGTACAAAGAATAGCTGTAACTTCTTTTTTTCCCCCTTTTTCCTTTTCTTTCTTTCTTTCTTTTTTTTTAAATTTCTAGCAACATTGAAATCCTTTTTCAGTTTAAGGCTGTGTGGAAAAGTTGTTTTAAGATGAAATAGGATAATCTTTGAAAAAAGAAAAACCCTACTGGATCCTGCGAGGACTCCTTATTAAACCATAAAGCTTTATTTAATTTAAAATCTAGTGAGAAAACATGATGTTAATAAAAATACTTAAATTTCATAGTGCAATGCCCCATATGGTTTGTGTCTCAGGTTGATTTCCTCCCATTGATAAGGAAAGAAATGAATGAGTACATGAGTCCAATCGTGAGATTTCCTGACACGCAGCCAGTTACATTTGCTCACCTGTCACAAAAGCCATTTTACTAAGAAAGTTGTGAGAAGATTATTATTCTATTTGGGCAAACCCAAACTTACTGTAAATATTGCTACTTCATGTACAAAGTAAACCTCTTCTGACTATTTCTGCACAGTCATAGAGTTATAATTTCATAACTGTGTTTTTAGTACTGTGGTGATTTGAGTAAGTATGGCCCCATAAACTCATGTATGTGGACAATTGGTCCCTAGTTGGTGAAACTGTTTTGGAAGGATGGGGAGGTGTGGTCTTATTGTAGGAGTTGTCTCATTTGGTGGGCTTTGAGATCCATCCCAGAAGCCCATCTCAGTGTCTCCCTCTCTCTGCCTCCTACTTGCTACACAGATGTAAGCTCTCAGCTACTGCTCCAACACCATGCCCATGGCCATGCCCTCTGCTGTGATGCCGTCATAAACTCTAACCCTCTGGAACTGCAAGCCTGCCCATGAGCGCTTCCTTCTTTAAGTTGCTCTGGTCATGATGTCTCTTCATAGCAATGGAAAAGTAATTGAGAAGAATACCTACCTCATTTTGGTAATTGCTTCATAGAGTTCATAGGTCCACATGTGAAGCAGTTAGTGTACTCTACAAAGAATATGAACTTTGAGGACAACAAATATGAGTTTGATATATATACTTAATATTCTGAATATTGTATTTTAATATTTGAATTTGAAGTTTGAATATATATATTCATTATATATATATATATACACACACACATACTTAATATTCTGAATTTTCTGACTTGTGAGTAGATGAATTCTCTTCTATATGGTGTTACAGGTAATAAGATAGGAACCAGTAAAATCAATAACAATGTCAGTTCACTTATAAATCTTAGCTTCAGTTTCTTACTTAAACAATGGAAATATGTTACCTGATTCTTTTGAGGATAAAGGATAAAACCCCTTTTAATGATTAAATCATGTTAGCCATATGAGGCTTGATTTCAAATTTTTTTCCTGCTAACATCTCAAAATAGTCAACTTAAATAATAAAAATAATGTTTTGAGATTTCCTGATCTCGTGACCAGTCAACCAGCATCTTGTCCTGAATCAGGAAAAGCCACCTAGAGGCCCACAGTCATACATTTGTCTCCTGGGAGAGTTTTAGAAATTCAACTGGTTGAGCCTATCCATATCTTAGTGTATCAGAATTCCAAGGGTGGTACTCATATGAAATATGCATGTTTTCCATTCCGGACATGATTTTTATACAACTTCAAATGATGCAATGATGTTGATTGGGCCTCTTCGGTCACTTGGTGACAGTGATGAGCATGATGAGCTGTTAGCATACGTGTCTATATGTCTTAGGTGTGGCATACGTGTCTAAATGTCTATGTCTTAGGCCTGTGTAAGCACCAGGTAGAAGGGCTGCCTCCTCTAACATCTCGCTGGAGCGTGTAGAGAGAAGCAGTCCCAGGCATACTTAGGGCAAAGGCAGCATTGATGTTGTGGCAATGTACCATGACTTTCATCTCAGTTGCCTTTAAAAGTCCTTTTCTAAGCTCCATTTGTCAACTCACCTCTTTCAAAATTGCTTAATGCTCTTCTCTCAACCATTGCTCTCTACCTTACCCACTCTTGTCCAGAGTGATTCAGAGCCTAGTGAGAGGCGATGTCTGTTGATTTGTTTGAGGAAATGTTTTGCACAATCAGTCTCTTATTATTCTCTCTGGGAGGACATGGGTGACATCCATGACGGTGATTTATTAAGAACGAAGCACCTATTCTGGTAGCCTTGCTCGGCGGGTTTCATAGAGTCCTCTGTAAGTAGGGAAACATTTGTCATTTTTAGGACAAATTCAGAATAAATAAAAGGAGAGATGACAAAGTTAGGAAGATTCTCGTGCATAAGTGTAATAGACATACAGTTTCCATACCGTTACCAGCCAATGGATGTCCTTTAACCTGCAAACCGTAACTCCAGTTCTTTTCTTGCTCAGGATTTTCTGCACATTGGTGTGTGGCCCAGGAAATTGTTTTGTGAAGGTCACTTGTGGCAAAGACATAAACTGCCCCTCTGTTTCTGAAATGTGGGCATGCTCAGAGGTGGATGCTGTGTGAAGGAATGCAGTGGTGAGCAGTCAGCTCAGCAAGAGGGATGTGGGAGGGAGACGGCTGGGTGAGAGGCTTGGGAGTTATCTAATTTCTCCCTGCGAAATTTATGTCTGTCATATATAGCATGGCTTAGTTTCATTTCTTTTCAAAATTGGGACATAAAATGCAGTCATGGTAGAAAAGATAGGTGGGAGAAACAGAATTTCTTTGAACCTGGTATGCAAAAATATGAAATTCTGAGTGGCCGAGTAAATATCTTGGCGTTTAATTTCTCCCCTTCCTTTGCCTATGTCTAGAGGTTAAAAGTTTTCTGAGATAGGGTCTCATTTATTAGCCTAGGCTAGCTTCAAAGTCATAGCAATTTGTTTGCCTCACCAACCAACTATTTATTTGTCACGGATATAAATAAAAGGAATAATCTACACTGAGATTTCTGGGGAGATTTCTAAATTTAGATTTCTAAATCTAAAAATTTTCAAAAGTATACTACACAGAGATAAAGAACAAAACATGGGTACCAAGCATACTGGGGTAGATGGGAAAAGTGGGGAGATGTTGGTCAAATGCAAAGTACCAGATACAGTTATTATAGTCCAAGTAATTGGAATGTAAATGTGAACCATTATACTCTACTTCTTTTAAAACTCTTATTGCATATGTTAAGGTTTACCATATATATATATATATATATATATATATATATATATATATATATATATATATATATACTATATACTATTACTATGTACTGTATACTACATAATATAGTCTCTCTATATAATTATATATGTAATATATAATATAATGTCTATATAAAATTATATGTAGACATATATGTATAACTATATATAGACATATATATAATTAATGTGTGCTTCATCCCTCATTCCATATTATTTTTTGTGGTAAAACAGGAAAACATAATTTTCAGAAAATTTTCTGAATACATTATTTATTAACCATTAATATTAAAAAATCATTAACCACACAGTCCTACTGTTTTTCGTTATCTCTCTAGACTTGTTCATCCTCTGTATCTGATGCTTTATGTACTTGGTACCCATGTTTTTTCCTTATCTCTGTGTATTAGACTTTTGAAAAATTTTAGATTTTACATGTAAGGGACATCATGTTCTACAGAAAATTTTCTTATGTGCAGTTGTTGAGAAAACTGATTTGAATTCACATATGTAGACATATTCATTTATTGATCTGATATTTATTATTTGTGATTTCATTGGATCTGAGACATGAACGTAAGGAAGACACATTTTGTTTTTTTTCCCTAGAGATTTCAGTGCAGTGGGGGAGTCAGTCTAATAATTTGGGGAAAACAATTGAGGTTATTACTTTTATTTATGCTCATACCAGATAGATAGTGAATTATAGAGGTAATTACTCCTCTAGTCTATGAAGTGGTTTTCCTCAAATGCTGTGCACATCATAGTTAGGTGTTCAAGTTCTCTTGTAGGGTTTTGTATAACACAGTGGTGGTCTGTGTAACACAGTGGTGGTCTGTGTAACACAGTGGTGGCTTGTGTAACACAGTGGTGGCTTGTGTAACACAGTGGTGGCTTGTGTAACATAGTGGTGGTCTTCCTCAATCTCCGCACATCTTACTCCATAATCCTGTAGTGAAGGTTCAGGCATATGTGTTTGTAAAAGGCAGTGCAGATGACTCTGACATCTACCCGGGTTCATGAGCCTCTGCTGTACATACTTAAAAGCAGAGGAGATGTACTGTGACTGGATTAAGGATCATATGCTCTCCTAATGAGGAGCTTGCTGGAGCTTGGAGCCAGAACTCAAGTGAGACCTGCCTAAGGACAGCACCTCTGGTGTAGCAGCCTGGCTCACGGGTCAGGGGGACTCCTTTGGCGTCGTGTTTCCATTCAGCCTGCTTAGGGACACAGAATCTTGTTTCTTGGTGATTGGTTTGAATGAAGCTTATCCTGAACAGATGGGCAATAGTTTGTGAGCACAGATGGAGAAGGAACAGTGAGTGCACTGGCAGAGCCCACACATGGAAGTGAGCAAGAGAGGGAGAGACTAACGCCAGAGGCAAAGGCACTGAGAAAACAAACACTCACCTGGCCATTGCAGAAAATGCCCCCTTCTCTACGGTTTCCAAACAAGGTGGTACATAGCAAACCATGAGCTCATTCACATTGACTGTATTTATTGACATTAAATTAAGTGGGAAGTGCCTTCTTAGTATTCATTAAGGTTAAGTTACCAAAGAATAATAAAACACTGTTTAATAAAATGTTTAAAATAGCTAGTAATGCACTGGAGTGGAAACTAAGGAATCCTTTGTCGGGACAGGAGTGTGTTTTGTGAGGATCAGAGGGAATGAACAGGTTCACAGTAGTCGACTGCAATGCTCTCCCAGGAAAAGTCCCAAGTCAGCATGAGACTTCTAATAAGAAAACACCACTGCTGTGGTGTCCAGGTTCTTCTTTTTCTGCATTGGGTATTCGGTGTGGTTTTGATATCTAATTTTTCAGCTTTGTGTTATATATTCAAGAAGCCCAAATACACTCTTTGCTGTACACATTTTGTACTTTACTTTCATGTGTACCTTATCCCTACAGATTTCTCGGCATTTCTATTGGAGTTCTCATATTTCATCAGTATGTTTCTTTTAGCAAATACCATTGGCTTGTATAGTGAATATATCTTCACCAAGGATCCCTGCAGTGTAACTTTAGATAAATGAACGGATAGTGGGTGAGTACATGGGTGGAGGCTCTGTGCACATCCATCATGGAAGCTTATCTTATTGAGAATGTAGGGGCTGTTGACCTACTGACCTGCTCTCTCTTTTGTCATCTTCGAGAGCTCTCATGTCTCAGGAAGTTATAGAATGTCACCTTTGCTCACTGATATCCTCTTGCCCTAGCCAGACTGAAAATTACTTACTTTCTTGAAAGTGTTCAAGTACTTCTCATATAATATTCTTGCTGACTTTAATGGTCATTTATTAACATTAACCATAAACTCTATGCTTGTGGTGTGTGTGTGTGTGTGTGTGTGTGTGTGTGTGAGAGAGAGTATATGTATATGTGTGTTTGTGTGTGTATATGTGTGTGAGAATATATGTATATGTATGTATATGTGTGAGAATACATGTGTATGTGTATATTTGTGTATGTGTATGTGAGAGTATATGTGTGTATTTGTGTATATGTGTGTGTATGTGTGTGGTGTATGTATATGTATGTGTGAGAGTATGTGTATATGTATGTGTCTATATGTGTGTGTATGTCATGTGTGTATATGTATATATAAATGTGTGTGAGAGTATATATAAATGTGTATATGTATGTATATATATGTATGCAGAGTATGTATATTTATATGTATGTGTGTGAGAGAGCATATGTATATGTGTATATGTGTATGTGTGTGAGAATGTGTGTATATGTGTATATGTGTGTGACAGTATATGTATATGTGTATTTGTGTGTGGATGTGAGAATATATGTATATGTGTGTATGTGTGTGTATGTGTGCGAGAGTATATGTATATGTGTGCATGCATGTGTATGTGTGGTGTATGCAAATGTGTGTGAATGTGTGTGTGAGTATATGTGTATATGTATGTGTTTGTATGTATGTGTGTATGTATGTACGTATGTGTTAATTATGTTGGTATATGCTCTCATGTGTGTATGCACATTCATTCACTGGGACCAGAGGAGGATGTTAGGTCCCTGTTCTGTCACTCCCTATTTTATCTCTTTTACACAGGGTCTCTCACTGAACCTGGAAATAAGCCGGTGTCCCGCAAGCCCCAGCGTCTCTGTCCAGTGACTGTTACAGGAGCATAGGACCATGCTGCCCATCAGTTTTATGAGGACACTGGGACTGAACCTGTGCTTATGCAGCAAGGGCTCTTACCCACTGAGCTATCTCTTCAACTTGCAATGAGTACCGATTCAATGAATGATCGTCAAGTAAGAATATGTTTGATAGTCATTTAAAGAATTAGACCACATAGAGATGACCTCTTTCCTTAATTTCTACAAAGAATTCATATTCAAACCAGTTTCTGGCATTAATAATAGATAATATTATACAGTAGTTATAGGCAAAGTAGAATATATCATGGCGTGTGGATGTGGCTGTGTTGGGAACAGAGGCCGTCACTCACAGCTTTTTTATTGTGTTCCTGATACCTCAGCTATAACTATTTTTCTACTTACTTTTTGCAATGTTTGATTATTAAAAGTTAACGAGAATTATTTTTCATATCAACAGAGATGATTAAAAATTTTTAATTGTACTGACGTGGTACTGGATTTTTTGAGCTTATCATTTAGTTCTCTAAGCTGTAATTTTTAGGAGTTAGTGATGTTAACATAACGTACACCTATTATTGACTATGGAAAAATTCATGAGAAATTAAATAGAAGATTAACGATGCAATTTGGAGAAGAAAATAAGGGATCATATTGTGAGCCAAACATCCTGTTTGGCTTCTGTGTAATATATACTCAGTCAAAGACAGTTAGCATAATTAGGCGGCCTACACAAAGCAGAGGTGTTCATCCTTCAGATTTTTCAAATGGCAAATAGACTGAATATCCTTATTAAATTGATTAATCTATTTATTAGCCAAAACAAATCAGAATGAGCATTACAGTCAGAGGGAGTAAAAGTAAAACTTGAATTACAGACCACTGTATGTGAGTTTGCTTTCACCAAGGTGCCGACCCACTGGCCCTTCCTATGGTAGGCGTATCTAATAAACACTTGTCTCCAGTTCAGTTCGTTCATCTGATTAGCTTGAGCAGGTGGTGCCTGAACTTCATCCCCATCTTGCTTAGTGTGTGGGGCTAGCCTGCGTGTGGGTGGGGATTGGCTTAAAGTAAAGAGGTTGGATGTTTGACACCGTTTGGTAATAATAATAATAATAATAATAATAATAATAATAATAATAATAATAATACCAACCAAAAAAACCCATATAATCTGTTTTTAGATGCCCTTTCAGAACCAAAGTGCATCAAATTGCTGATTATAGTGTTAAGCAGCCATAGCAGCTGGTTGTGCGTTAACTGGGCGTAATGGCCTATGTGCTTAAGAACTGTTTAGTGCAGCCTTTTGTCTTGAGTATAGTATGTTGTTACTTATTCTCTGAATGGATCAGATAGAATCACATGAAATTGCCTACAGTTTGCTGATTTTGACGTAGAAACCTTACTTTTTCATACAGTCCAAAATAAATCTAAAGCCTTTATCTATTCCTCTATAGAAATAAGTTCTAATTAATAAGAGAAAAAATTGACAAGGTACTATCGATACTCAGGCATTTGATATGTAGCCTATTCACATGGAGATGATTTGACACTTGGAAGAGTGCTATACATATCATGGCGAGATCATTAGTAAAACATTCTTTGCTAGTTGTTTAAGACTAGTAATCATGTGTAGATAGAGAATCAGGTGACGCTGTTGATGGTGCTGGGTTCTCTTTTTCTTTCCAGGTACGGGTTCTCAATGAGAAACAAGTTTTCAGCACAAAGAAGCAAAATCTTTGCCATTACATCAAATGTAGTAAAAAAGTGTCAAATGATAAGAGAAAATCTCTTTCCAGGGGATTATTCCACTTTATGATCCATAATGAAAGAAGGCCATTTTGAGTCCCTAAGTTTCGACTTTACGATATGGCATCATTGCCTTAACCCACAGAGGTTTTTATTCTCCAGGTTCACAGAAATGGATGTGTGTTCAAAGATCCATGGCGTGGGCAGGCATATGGTGATGTTTTATATGGAGATGCAGGAAGAAGGTGGTATTTCTGCCAAAGGGTGATGTAACTCACAATAATTTCAGTGTTTGAAAATCAAGAAGAACAGTATGGGCTCCGTGCTATGCCAGGCATACTGAAGTAACTGCCCAGGTGCCTTTTTACATGTCTTTAACAGGCTGGCAATGTATGTCTGTGTTTTCTTGCAGGGCATATTCTTAGCAGGGAGAGAAAAAGAATTCAAGTTTTGAATCATAAATTTTTATTTATTTTCTAAATCCTCTGTGAGTAGGATAATGATAATTTTAATAAAATTCATGATGAAATGGGAATTCTCATAAAGGGTGAAGACATTCCCTGTGACAGTGTTGCTTCCCATTTTGATTATTTGATTTAGAAATAGTAAGCCCTCCAAATAGTCTTGTATCTGTTATTACTACTGATCCAGAGGACTTAATAAAATGCTCGATGCTTGTAAATATAAGTAGGCTCAATCAGGTTTGTTGTTTTCCATTGTTAAGAAAAAGACCACTACATATTATTAACATATGAAGAATTTTCATATAACTTCTGGACAAAAAAACCTGTATTGTTATTATATAATTTAAATAATTTTAAAAAGTGAGATAGATACCTACATGTTGCTTGCGTGCTAGAGCCTCCCAAGGCCATGAACACTTCATATTGGATTTCACTAGGAAGAATGCTAAAATTATTATTAACACAAAAAATTGTTTTCATTCTTTTTCATGTTTTCAGGAGCTTTTGATGTGTGAGCCTCTTGCCAGAGATCTTGGCAGAATTTGATTAAGCTCTTACGCTCTCATCTATCAATTTGCCAGAATGTATTATTGAATTTCAACAGAGAAATGTTTGGTAGAATGCCGTGTTTGTTACCCTCTTTCTAGTGTTTTACTTCACCACAGTCAAATCCTCCTGAATTATATTTTTATAATTATTTTATGGCTAAAATTACCAGCATAGATGTTTATAATTCATCATTTACCATTGGCCTCTTAGATTTGGACTCACTGTAAACTGAATCTTTATCGTTTTGTTGGTTGGTATTGTGCCAGCAGACACTGCTTTAGAAGTGCACTTTGTAGCCAAATCCTAGACCAATGCTAGTTATGCTATGGGCAACATTTTCATCTGTTTCCTGATACTAGAAGAGTATAGTTAAAAATCATCTCATAAAGTTAAAGTTAATTAACTTTTTCTTCACAATATTCCATGCAATATTCTAATTTTTATTAGACTGAAAAAAATTACCTTGGAGACTTCAATTCATGACTATTACAATACACTCACCAAAATAAATGTTAACAACAAAACTAGGGTAGAAGATCATAAATATTCAAGTTATTCCCCAAATTTCGTACAATACGCATCCCCAGAGGCGTCATCATTTTGGTACATGGAGATGTTTGTGCTTTTGTCAGAAAAGAGGCGTCGATGTAGTTAAATCTTATTTTGTTCCCCATCCCTTCATGTGCATATGTACAGGTTGGTCAGTATTCTTTATACTTTTGAGGGAACTTACCAGGCCTTCTTGGTAGTAAGATACTTCAGGTTCCTGTACATGGATTCTTCATATAAACTTTGCAACTGTGTCCTAAGACACAGAAGATACAGTTTGGATCATTCACCTGTCATTGGCTCTGGAGCTTTGAGTATAGTACGGACGGCTGCCATTTTATCTGACATGTAAAAAAGGAACGCTATGAGACCATTTCTTCCGGATGTGGCTGTAGTGTAGCTCTGTTCATTCCTATTCTCTAAAAGCATCTGTAGAGTACACGAGGGAGTACGGCAGGGGAATCAGCTAAGGGAGATAAGCACGAGTAGAAGCATACTTTATAGAGTCCTCTTTTTGTGTGGCTCCGATCATGAGTTCTGGCCTCAAGCATCCTCTTCTGATAATGCCATTATCCAAGACAGGATTTTAACCCATATTTAATGAATGTGGCTATGCAGAATTATGGAATGATTGTGTTTTCTCTAAATTTGCCCACATATTTTGGCTTTTGGAAGAAAGAACATCGAATTCCATCAATAGAGAATGTTCTCTTCCATCATTTGACAGTTACTTTCTCAAAGGGATTTTATCCTTTAGGTATACCTTGTAGGAACCATGTCCTGTGTGACTCATCAAAGCTTTCAGCTTTGCAGGTAGAAGACACGCTACATGACTTCAAATGAGGTTGCTAATGACTCAAAAATATAATTCCTCTATTTGTAAAACAGTTATAATAGGACCATTGACCATGATATTCGTCATGAAATAGAAACCATGTAGGTGATCCTGTCCAGCACATGAGACATAAACCCGGTCCTCCATGGTTTTCCTTCTTCATGTCAGTTAAGCTGACGGAAGTCCTGATCTACTGCATGTTGCCCTTACAGGTTAGAAATCTTAAGTATGTGTGATAGTTTCTGTGATATTAGTTAAATCAAAACAGAACAAAACAAAAAAGATTGTATAAGACCAACTTGTGAAGCAAGGAAGGTTATCTAATTTTAAATTAAAAAACTAAACACAGAGAGAATACTTTTCATTTTCAGAATTTGACACGTTATTCAATCATTTTTTAATTATTTTATTTGTTTATATTTCAAATGTTATCCCCCTTCCCAGTCTCCCCTTCATCAATGCCCACCCCTTCTCCTTCCCCTTTGCCTCTAAGAGGGTGCTCCCTCACCCACCCACCCATTCCCACACCACCCCTCTAGCATCCCCCTTCTCTGGGGCATCAAGCACCTCCCCTCCCACTGATGCCAGATGAGGCAGTCCTCTGCTACATTTGTAGCTGGAGCCATGGACCGACCGGCCCATGAATATTCTTTGGTTGGTAGCTTAGGCTCTGGAAGCTCTGGGAGATTTGGTTATTTGATGTTGTTCTTCTTATGGGGTCACAATCCCCTTCAGCTCCTTCAATCCTTCCTCTAGCTCTTCCATTGGGGTCCCTGGGCTCAGTCCAATGGTTGGCTGTGAGTATCTGCATCTGTCTTAGTCAGGTGCTGGCAGAGCCTCTCAGAGGACAGCCATATTTAATCTTTTTTTAAAAAATGTCTATCTCTGTGTTTCCTAATGTTGATCCAATAACAATATATTGAACACAAGGCTTTATAAGTGAAAGCTTGCATTAGTAGCTGGTAGAACGCAGATAATAGATAGTGGACGCTCCCATGTCAGCAGGAAGGAGGGACTTGCAGATGCCCAGGAAATGCGAGGTAGTCTGGACATTCTTTATCCTTTGGGGTAGTTGTCCTGGTTGTTGTGGCAGATGTCCTTTTTCCTGATTAATAAACAAAGTTAATTTTAGTCACATTTGTTCTTGGCTCCCTACCTCACAACAGGTGGCCAGTCAGGCTGCAGTCGACTCTGCAACTGCTGGCTGTCAGGAGCTTTGAGAGCCTTCTGTTACGATCAAAGCGCAGTTCAGAGGAAACTTGGGGCAATTAGCTGAGTTTCTACAGTTGGTGCAAACTTACTTGCGAGCTAAGATAGAGTCTGGTGACTCTGAATATACTTTTCATCCTGCCGTGTTAACATGCTTGGTTGCAGTGGGCAGGATTCAGCAACTTAACAATCGTTTACTAGTGGGTAGCTAAGCATTATTCTACACGTGTCTGTTTTGAGTCGTGGGGAGAATAGAAGTGTCAGTTTTCCATGATCTACTGGCTCTTACATAGAGAGATTTGTGTGGAGATTAAGGAAAGAAAAGAGGATGGGACTTTTTATGAAGGAGCCAATGAATTGATACTGGTTTAGTTCATGGGTAGGCAGACTAGCTTATTGAATACAGCTCAGTTTGACAAAGCAGAAACCCAGAATAAATCCAGAGAAGGCACGTATGCCCATTTGCCTCAGAAACTTGCCATTGTACTGAGTTGAAAGAACCTTAACCCTTATAACCACTGACTTTCTTCACCATAATATGGTCTTCTGGGATTTGAGTTCCACCTGACCCTGAAGCCTGCCACCACAGCAGGCAATTTCGTGAATAACCTTCCACATCAGAGAGAGGTTCATGGTTCTTTGACACAGGGACAGAGAGACTAAGCTGGAGAATATAAGCCCAGGAATTCTTAGCCTGTGTCATCTCAGAGATGCAGTTGCTCCTATGGGCTAGTGGTGGAGCAGCTTTGAGCATGCGATGCAGGCCCTGAGTTCTACAGAGACTGGAGTTAGAAGCTCTACTATGTCTTTCTTTGCCAGTGACAAATTGTGTAAATTACAAAACCCTTGTAGTTGTGGGTTTGTCCATCTCTAAGAAGAAAATTGTGCTTGCTATATGTAAGTCTCAAAACAGAAAAATGCACCTTGAACAGGAGCTGTCAAATAGCAAAGCACCATCCATGTACATGTCTCTCTGTGTGTATATGTGTGTGTGTGCGGGTATGTATATGTAAAGTAAAATTTGTTGTCTGAAATGTAGTACAACAGTAATTTTCTAGGCAAAGGAAAAAATGATTATACTGTTTTGAGATTCTTGTATGAAAGTGCCATACAAATATAAAAATAATTATTCATAACCACAGCACAAAACTACCATGAATATCTTCTTACTTTGCTTGTTGTAATAAATTTTACTCTTTAAAAATTTTAATGTCGGGCTAGAGAGAGAGCTCAGCAGTTAAGAGTGCTTGCTGCTCAATCAGAAGAAATGGAGTGTCGTTTCTAGCATCCATGTAGGGTTGCTGGGATCCAGATGCCAGTCTCTCTAGCTCTAAGGGATGCAACAGCCTTTTCTGGCCTCTACCTCTACCCACATACGTTTTGCCATATGCTCATGTAGACAAACATACAGACACACACACACAGAGTTAAATACTAATAAATTTTTTTTTTAAAAAATCAAATTTATATAACTCTTCCTCGGAACAATTTGTTGTTTTTTTTTTAGTACCTTTTTCTCTCTACTCCATTAGTGCTGTGTGAACAGCACTCAAATTTAGTAATTCTTTAATTTATCAATTGATTGTTTCATTTATTAATAATTAATTTATTGTCTGGTCATAAACGTTATCCTTGTAGTCTCTTTCTGATTTCCAGGGCTGTGACAGAGAGCAGCATGCTGTACGTTAATTCTTTATCTTTTCATTGCACCAATATAACTTGAAACAGTAACATCTATGCAAATCCTTCCCTCAACCTAGGAATTTTTCATTTCCATATTTTAAATTAGCCTGCTTTCAGTTCAGTGATTTCATTTAATCTTATAAATATGTGGCAGATGCTGCTTAGCTAAATTTAAACATTAGGAATAATTATTATCAAAGTAGTGCCCTGTATAGACCATTCTGTGAACCATAGGAGAGTCATTATTCAAAAAGAGAAGAGAATTTCTTGTAGAAAAAAAAATGTCTTTGAGCTATTGATTTTGAAAAGAAAGACCCTAAAATTATTATGAAATCAAATAAGCTAAAACTATAATTTCCAGCTGTGTTCTGATGTACCTCGTGCTGTTTGATACTGCTACATCAATGAAGCCATCCCAGTCAAGCATTTACATGTAAATTTATAGCTCTAAATGTTCCTCTTTGTCGGCACTGCTCTGTTTAAGCCTGGGACCCCCAAGGGATTGATCACAATTTTGAGTAGCCTTTGAAATGGAAACTTTTGATGGAAACAGAAGACACGGATGGCGGAGTTCAGGAAACTCAGGAAACATAGACTCTTTCCCAGATC
Organism: Uromys caudimaculatus; assembly: GCA_028551405.1. Classification (NCBI taxonomy): domain Eukaryota; kingdom Metazoa; phylum Chordata; class Mammalia; order Rodentia; family Muridae; genus Uromys; species Uromys caudimaculatus. The sequence continues at coordinate 61,896,102 of CM052707.1, read as the reverse complement.
CCAGAAACCAAAGCAAAGCTGGGGAGAAAAGATCACTCTCTTCCAGATGCCAGGAACCAGAGGTATATGTAGGACCAGCCAGGAAATATGCAACCTGAAGGGTCAAGTTGGGCTGGAACTGGAGAAAGAGAGTCAGACCAATAGGAGGTTCAGCTTATCTTACTGATAAGGGATGTTTTCCCAAGAAAGCCTTGTGAGCAAGAAGCAAGCCCATTTCTTTCTTGTGGGTTACCTTACTGTACCTTTCCTGGAGGACTGGTACAGGGCTGTAGGGCAGGTCCCGAAGAAGTTTTCTGAAGCTTGCTGTCGGTCTTTCTTTGCCTGCATCCGTTTATCTCATCAGGTAAGCCTCTGAAACAGGGTGAGCAGAGGAAATCACATCAATGAGATCACACCAAGAATATCACACCAATGAGATGCTTGGAATTCCTTCTCTCATAAATATTTTCTCAGAGGAATAGCAAAAGAAATGGGGGAATTTTAACCGATTCTTTACATGATTAACATTAGCATTCATCTGAAAGCTAATATTAGCTGAAACCTTTTCTGCATTGTTCTGCTTTTAGGACCCTGAGAAGCTCTTGGGATATATGTCTTTAAAGACCCCACTCAGTGGATACCTGCACTGACTGGTATACGTGAGGCACAGGGAACAGCCCGGTTGGTTGTTTGCTCTATTAATGTATGTCACAGGCCAACCGAGCATCTCGAGCAGAAGGACTCATTTCTTGAATTTTTACCTATTATTCAGGTTTACAAAGATTTTCTGTTGTTATTGTTACTAAGCATAACTTGTTTTTAGGGGGAAAGCTCTAGATTGACCTGTAAGATGGAATACCAGTCTGTGCAAAGCAAAGCTAGAAAATCAAGTTGGATTTGTTATAATTTTTTAAACATATAACATGTTTTTTGTTAAATGCTTTAAAAGAGCAATGCTCATTTTTTTTCATTCAAAGTATAATACAAAACAAATTAAAATGAGTTTAAAACAATAATGGCCCACATGAAAAGCATCAGTAAGAATTTTACAAAATTCTATGAGTTCTGCTTGAGTACGCATGACACATTTGATAGTGAAACAGTTTCCTGCCGTGCTGACAGGAGGTTGTCAGTCTATTAGTTTGTCAGTGTGCAGAAATCAGGATGGCTTCTTGTATGGGTATTAGCTTCATTAAGTTACAAACTGAAAGTCTCCCGAGGTTGTGTCCTAATCAAGCAGTAACCACTTTGAGAATGGTCATGGCAGCATTTTAGAAGAAGTATTATTCTGGGCAGCCTGTATATCTCTACCTAAGCAACCATTTTTTTCTAGCTCCAGGGCCATCCATTTTGTACAAGCACAGCAGAGTCAGGATTCTTATGCTGTGGCTTTGGGGGTGATTGTACCGTCAGCAGTATATATTAAATCTTTGTAGGAAACCAAGAAACATGAATCCTGAGATTACGGAATTACTTACTGACCACCCTAGTGCAACCGAGGATGAGGGAGAAGAGGGAAGGGGAGATTTGCATTCTGTAGAAGATGCATCTGCATGGGCAGCCTGTAAGACAAACTCTGACAGCCTTTCCAAGCAATGAGAGAGCTGATAATTGGAAAACTTACAATTAAATCAGACATGAAAACACACGTTGGAACAAACCAACGCATCTGAAGTCTCACCATCTCACCTAAAATCTATTTAGCTGTTCTATAAATTTTTGTAAAGTAGCTACTAAAGTAGATTGGTTTCCTTGTGGCAGTAAAGACAGTCATGTGGGATGAAGAAAATGACTGAGAAGTAGATGCATGTGGGAAGGTATTCTCTATATCTCTTATTTAAAATATATGTGTGTTCAGACAATTTTATGCATGTGGGCATGTATTGTGATTACTCTCATCTCATATTGTTTTCCACCACTACCAGCCCTCCTTACAAATCTCTTCTTGCCTATCTTCCTAACTTTCTGCTTTCCTTTGTAACCCACTGAGTTTAACCAGGACCAAACCAGTGCTTTGGAGTTACCATTGGTGTCTGGTAAGCTCACCAATGGGTACAAAAATTAAGACAATGACTGCCCTCTGCGAGAATATAGTAACCAGAGTTCAGAAGGGATAGGGCCCCAGGAGACTCTCCCCAGCTGTGGTTGAAGGTTGATAGGCCCAGTCTGGCAGAGCCTATCCTGGTAGCCATAGCTGCTGTGAGTGAGATCACAGTAGAGAAGGCTGGGCCATGTCCCAGCACGTTCCGATCCTATCCTTCTCTTTCCATGGGGCATATAAAGTTCAGATCGCAAGGAATGAATGTCATTGTAAAGCTTGGATGCATTGAAAAATACAGATGTGCTCTGACATTCCTTCTCCATGTTTTGTTTCTCCCAACGAATCTCAAAAAAAAAAAAAAAACAAAACAAAAAACAAAGCAAAACAAAACCCCAAAAACTCCACTGTATGCAAAATTTAGAGAATAGTCTAGATATACTATAGGACATTCTGGTATATATATATATATATATATATATATATATATATATATATATATATATATATATATATATATATGCCCTCTGTGAGAATATATGGGCTTTGATCCAATAAAATGGCAGCTCACATGTTTGTCATGCAATTTTATCTATTTTCCCAATAAACTCTGAGCCTATAAAACACACTCCCCCCTTTCCTACAAACACATAAGCTGTATAATTACTAAACTTAGATCTGAATTAAAAAAACAAAGAAATAAGCTTATTTAGAAGGACAAGCTTATTTCCTGCACTTTATATAATAGAAATCAAGCCAAGTGTGACATTTCACGGAAGGTGGGTCAGCCTCCCTCCCACGTCTGTCTGATTGTCCACTTTCCCTATTCTTCTTTTCTCACACTCTTAACTTAGTCACCTACGGTAACGATCTCTTATTTTTTTCAGTTTTACCACTGGAAATCAGGCTCAAAATACCAGTGGCCTTTATGAAACATTGACTCCTATTTTTTTGGCTTTCTTATGATTTCCGTTATTCCTTCCCTTTGTCCTTCTATCGATTTTACCCCTTTACAGGAACATGCACCCACAAAAACACTTAGAAGGTAGATGCTTTAATATGACTTTTAGGAATTAGGTGTTTCCCAACATGTCATCTCCTATTGATGGAATAAATAGTGACTGTAGTTTTAGGTCTGAGATTGATCATGTATTTGCTCCTTTAATGCTACCTTAAGGATGCTAAGACTTGGCAGGCACTTGTCAGTGTATATCCATGCTGTCCTTCTCAGCATGACAGACACACGGTAATGTTTGTGGATGAGCGAGTTATTATCCAACTGCCTGTCTTGCTTGACAAAGGGAGGCAAAGTTATGTTACTACTATTCCATCTACTCAACTAGGAACAGAAGCAAAATATGTAACTCGGGATGCAAGAAATGTATTCATCCAGAAAAAGGTTAAATCCAATCACATTTATATGTACCTGGGTGAACAAGAATTACTAACACAGGTTAAGTAAATAAGGACAGAATGAATTAATATCACAACATCCCCTTGCAAATACCTGGCAGAAGTACCTCTTGGTGTGTGTCAACACTCATTGTTTTACCGCAAGGGAGAAAATGGGTGAGAATGGTGGGTGCTTCATGGGAACATTTATTAGTTTTTCCTGGGGCAAATATTATCCAACCATTGTATTTCCTGTTTCACAAAAGGGTCATGAAGTGCAATCAGATATATTTCAGCCAGGATAACTAAAAGCATATAATAAATAGTGATATAGACATTCTTAAAACTCAACTGTTTCCCATTGTTGTTAAAGTGAAATGGAAGGTTTGAGGTGATCTATAAAGCTCTTGTCAGTGTGACTCTAATGCTTACCTGACTCCATTGCGAGAAGCTACTCCTCACTCCTAGGCCTTTCCCCCTCTGTCCCTGTGAGTTCCTGCAGCACTGTGAGGTTATCTGCAGCCAGTACTTAACATACTGAGTTGTATGGGTTGAATTCCTCCATCGTGTCCAAAATTAGACCTTGTTTTGTCTTCTGAATGTTAAAAACCAGAAATTCTGTTTCAGTGTTAGCTACTTTAATAGGCTTTGCAAACCATGTTGACTTTGTTGCAATGACTGTGAATCTGACTTAGCTTATTTTTGAGGTAGAGTTTTATACTGTAGCCCAGGATGGTGTGGAACTCAGGATGCATCCAGGTGGTCTCCAAACCTATTGGTACCCTTTTGTTTCAGCCTCATGATTTCTGTGATTACAAATGTGTACAGGCTTACTTCCAGAACAGTCCCTAAATACAATGTGTCAAAGAACAAATGTGGTTGGATTCAAATAAAACCTTATATGGATAGCACAATTTGAATTTTTAAAAGCACCAATAAACATATATTTATTAAGTAAAAGGGAGAAAAATTTCTGAGGGTGAGAGGGCCTTCAGTGGAGACATACCTCAAATTTAGACTTTCTATGATTATTTTAATATATTTCAAAATGTAAAACTTGTTCTTTGATTATGGGCTACACAAAAGCAGACTGTGGGACAATTTTGGACTGTGTGATATTGTCTGAAAATGCCCAGTATAGAAGTGGTGATCCATTAATAGGCAGGAATATACCTGAAGTAAGTAGAAGAGTCTATTAGTATTGAAAGGGCTACAAACTTAAGGAGAACGCTTGTCTGGCTGCTAGTATAGGACCTATACCCTATGGGTCTTGTAGAGGAAAACTTGCTATCTGGTCAGTATATAGTTCACTTTCCTTTATCTTCTTTGTCTTCTCCTTCTGTCTTTTCTATTGTTATCTGGGTAACAGCATGTTGACAAGGCTGACAGCCTCTGGGAGTTACATTTCTGTGTCTACCTGTGGGCCTTGTGTGCTGTGTTTGTCTTTGTTTGTTCCTTTCTTCCTTCCGTTTTACCTCCCACTCTTCCTCTTTCTTCTTTCTGTTTTGTGTGTGCATACGTATGTGAGCATATGTGTACCACAGCACAAGTGTGGAGATCAGAAGACAGCTCTTACCACATTCACGGTGTTGTTATTGTTTGTCTTGTTTTGCTTTGTTTTCATTCATTCTTTCTTTTTTTTCTTTTTGCCTTTCTTTCCCTCTCTCTTATTCTTGTTTCAGGATATTTGATTACACTGTGAACCCCAAGACTGTGTTATTTACTGAAAAAAAAAAAACTGTTTCTAGTTGTGGTGTGGCTGAGCCTTAACGCACACTTTTAATCCCTCTGGCTGGAATAAGGACACGCCCTTAGTACACACCTTTAATCCCAAGCAATGAAGGTAAAGTCAGCTTGTAGAAAGAAGCATCCATGTTTGAAAGTGATGTTTAATTGAGTGGCAGAAAAAGTCCCAAATCAGAGAACGATCTCACAGAATAGGATATGCCCAACTGTCATGATAAAGAGGGAAAGGGAGGTTACTTAAGAGAGGGGTGCAGGCAGAGGAGGAGGAAAAGAAGGAGGCAGTTTTACTGGGACAGTTGTACAGAGACAAGCTGCAGAGAGAGAGAACAAGCTAGATACAGGTGAAGACAGAATGAGCCAGAGAATGAGAAGGAGCCAGAAGATTAGAACAGCCTGCCAGAGTTAGTATGAGGCCAAGAAGAGCAATTCAGGAGAAACCAAGAAAAGCCAGATTGAATCGGTCACCTTGGAGAGGAGTTTGAGCCAGAACAGCTGAGTTGAACCAGCCAGCCAGAGATCAGAAAGGCATGGGTAAGCTTATTCACAATAAATCTCAGAGGCTAATAACATTCTAGGCCTAGATAAAATTGTATGGAAGGTGGAAGCTTCCAGGACTAGGTTAGCAGACAGAGGCAATATACCTCTAAGACAACAATTACATCAGGAAAATAAAAGAGTTTTATATACTCTTTCTCTTTCTCCCTCTCTTTGAGACCCAGTGAATTTAACCAGTTATCATTTGTGTGACTGTGGGTTTAGAATTATCTCCAGGAGGCTTCTGGGCTCCTCAATGGGTACACAGCTGAAGGTAATGGCGGCTCCTCTCCCAGAATCTACCAGTAGCCCATAGCCCCTCAGAGGCGGTTAGGGCTCTGTGAGCTCGTGGTCATCCATGATGGGGTGCTGTTGGACTTGTGCAGGTCCGTTCCATGCTGGCACAGATGCTGTGTGAGCATAGTTGTGTTAGTGGGGCCGTACCAGAGGACAGACTTTAATTATAACATTTACTTTTTTCTAACTTGATGCACCAGTGTTGGGCATATACATACTTTTTATTGTTGAAATAATGTTTCTGTCCTTATATAGTGATTTTTATATATTTTTCCTGATACAGACAGTCCCATTTGCCCTTTGTTTGACTACTGTTTTTAAGATCTTGTCACTTATAGTCTTTGTGTGTCATTACAATGGAGTGAGTTCCTGGCAGGCCACATACGGAGTCTTATCTAATTAATACTATAAAGGCAGTCTAAAGTTTTTAAATTTTGGAACGCACCTCATTATTGTATAAGTTTTATTAATTAGTAGATGTACCCTTGCCTTTTATTATTATTTTTTGTTACGTTGTGTCTTTCGTTCATCTCTTTGCTCTCTTGTTCATCTTTGTTTTGATGGTTTTAGGTACTGATAGTGTTCGATTTTCTTATCATTTCTATGCATTTGCTTTATTAGTATTTTTCTATATTTTGGTGTTTTATTTTATCATTGTAGCTTTTGTCTTTTCATTTCTAGCGAGGGCTTTTTTTTTTCCTATTTGACTGGTCTGGTGGTGATGAAGTCTCTCACTTTTTGCTTGTGTGGTTTTTATTGTTTGTTACTTCTGAAGGTTGGTGTTTTCAGGTATACTGTTTTTGATTAATCGTATTTTTCCAGAGCTTTGAATATATCATCTTAACCTTTCTTGGCTTGTAAGAATGCTACTGAGAAGTCTGAGTTAGTCCCCTTATGTGTGATGCAACACTCTTCTCTAGCATTGGTTTTTAATCTTTGTTTTATATTTTGACAATTAGACTATAAAACACCTTTAGTGAAGCATCTGTTCTAAATCTACTAGGAATACAAGGAAGTTAAAACTTCCTTGGTCCGATGTGTATATCTTTCCTAAGATATGGAAAGTTGTCTCCCCCCTTTTTTTTTGCCTTAATAAGCTTTTCTTCTACTGCATGTATATTAAAAAATTCTATCTCTGTTGAGGTCATGATTAGCTTTCTAATTGCATTAGATTATGCGTCTGTATCCCACGTGTCTTGTTGGTCTGTATTTCATGCATCTTGTGGATCTGTGTCCCAAGCATCTTGCTTGTCTGTATCCTACACATCTTGCTAGTCTGTATCCCATGTGTCTTGCTGTTCTGTATCCCACAGGTCTTGCTGTTCTGTATCCCATGTGTCTTGCTGGTCTGTATCCTACGCATCTTGCTAGTGTGTATCCCAGATGTCTTGCTAGTCTGTATCCTACACATCTTGATAGTCTGCATCCCATGAGTCTTGCTGATCTGCATCCCAGGTGTCTTGCTAGTCTGTATCCCAGGTGTTTTCCTAGTCTGTATCCTATGTGTCTTGCTGGTCTTCATCCCATGAGTCTTGCTGGTCTGTGTCCCAAGCATCTTGCTGGTTTTTCAAAACCATTACTGTGAGATCTTTGTCCTGCAGCTTGTCAGTATTCTTGTTTTGAAGTCTGTTACCAGAGAGCTGATGTATCTTGTTGTAGGCACAGTGCTCCCCACCCCCCATCCTTTTCATGCTCTGGTATCTATAAATTGATATTTTCCCATGTGGTGGTAATACTGAATTTTGGTGTTGAAGTGTAATGTGTTTTGACTAACATTTATAATATTTCAGTAAATCAAGTGATATCAAAGCTATATTTTGATGGAATTTTCCTGGAAGATGAGAGAGATTTTACAATGTACAGTAATTACAGTGTCTAAAACCCTGTCAAATTTTTTATTCCTGCTTAATACTAATTTACAGCAGAGATATCTAACAGGTTATATATTTACTCCCATCCAAAATGATAAGACTTTTCAATTGAGATCAATGTTCTGAGTTGAGTTCACAAAAAATATCTCAGGAAATTTCACTTGGAGTTGACTGATCCTTTTTTATACCTATGCGAGATAAAAAGCAGCTTCCTGGCATTAACTATTTTTTTCCATTCATCCCTCTAATTATAACGGAGCCCCAGTTTGAGTGGTTGTTTAGGCTGACATTATAAAGATGGGGTCCGAGTGCTCCCTGTCTGTCTTTTTTTATGCAGTGGATTGCATGCCAGTGATTTGAAATCAGCATATGCTCAATTGGTACAGGTGTTATGAAAAATACATGCCATATGAATGTGAAAAACAAGAGTACCCATGCTTTGAGCAGATTAATTTTTTTTTCCTTATTGAAAAACCCATTTTCAGGAATTATCATGCAATTAAGAAAAAGCAGTGATTAGAATGTCAGTAAACACACTTTAGGATAGGGATATTCTATCACGTGTCCTGATCTTTACGATATTGATTAGTGGCCTTCATTTTAAGGTCATAAATATATTTCTTTAGAAATACTCTGGATTACAAGCTCCTCAGTGATAGAAATATTATGTCCTATATGTCTGCTCATATCGCAGTTTTATATAGGATTTTTCTTGTGTGTGTGTGTAACAGACACACAGATATTTATTGTATTAAATTCCCTTTGTAAGAAACTCTGACCATGACTGACAAGGGAGAGTTCTCCAAAGGGACTCTAGGATGATTTCACCAGTATCTGTCATGTCTATGATGCTATGCGCTGCACCCATTTTTGGCTAGTTTTACGTGTCGCGGTCGGTATCAATTCCCTGTGTCTCGAATGAAACTAAGGCCGAGGAAAATTAAACACCTTGCGGGTTAATGTATGACATGCTTACTTTATAGAATTTGTGAGGATTAACTGGGATGAATTGTACACCCAACCTCCTGGTGCATGGCAAGCCTTCAATAATTTAGCTATTATCATTAAGGTCATGCAGCTAAAGTACGGTAGAGGTGGGGTTAGGTTGCTGATCTCCAGAGCGCATGCTCTTTTCATTGCTACATCCCAATGTCCCTGGCCAAAGTGCTCTGCAGCAAATCATCATCTTTTTTCTATATCGTCCTTGAGGACAAAAGATGATACCATGATACCTTTTATATTGTTTCCTAGTACCCTCTACACACATGATAAGTGGTGTCAACTGGCTTGGCAGTGGCTTTATTTTTCTCTATAAGAGCGATGTAAAAGATGGTTGGTTCTGAGAAGGACCCAGGAATGCTACTGCATCATGCTTTACATTTTCCATTAGGAAAAGAGTTTTTCCTCTGTACTAGGTCACCAGTATCTTCATGTTAAGTTCTGTTTCCCTGGTGCCTCGTGAGAAAGGATTGAGAGTAGACACCGTGTTTCAGCAAAGTTGCTTCTTCCAATTAGCTTTGCCAGTAAGTTTCAATATCAACCCAGAGCAATGTCTGCTAGTTATGTCTGGGAGTTTTCAAAGTTAGGTTTTTTTTTTTTAACTGGAGGGGTAATACATAACATTCTTGTGTTTCAGAAGGGAGAGGATTTTTTTTAAGTACATCCAGTTTCATAGTCCTGAAGAGCTTTCCTGAAAGGGAATTTAGGTAAAAATTGAGCTGCCAGTGCCCTTGAGGGTTCTTGCTTGCCACATAATGAAACATCATTTGTCAATCGCAGTTGTCTTCTAGCTCCTGAAATTCCAGCTTCTGGCAATGTTTCTCCATATTTGTGCACACAAACTCAAACCTATTCAGCACAAGGAGTTCTGTATCTGTGTAGGACGGATGTGTCCATGGCAAAAAGCGTGTCCACATAGTTTTCTGATATTTCACTGCTAAACTCTGAAAGTGGGACTTCCCTGTGTGTCACTTTTTTGAAAGTTAAAAATAGCTGTCCCCTGAGGGGCTCTGCTAGAGCCTGACCAATACAGATTCAGATGCATGCAGCCAACCATCGGACTGAATGTGGGGACCCCAATGGAGGAGTTAGGGCAAGGACGGAAGGAGCTAAAGGGGTTTGCAACCCCATAGGAAGAACAACAATATCAACCAACCAGATCCTCCCAAAGCTTCCAGGGACTAAACTATCGATCAAAGAATACACTTGGAGGGGCTCATGGCTCCAGCTGCACATGTAGCAGAGGATTGCCTTATCTGGCATCAGTGGGAGGGGAGGTCCTTGGTCCTGTGGAGGCTCGATGACCCAGCATAGGGAAATGCTAGGGCACTGAGGAGGGAGTGGTGGGCGGATGGGAGAGCACCTTATAGAGGCAGGGGGACGGGGTATATATATATATACACATACACACATACACACATATATATTCTTGTAAGATACACATAGTACAAAATTTACCATTTTATGATTTTTGAATGTAATGCATGGAATTGTTTATTCAAATTGTCTCTCAAATATATCCATCAAAAACCAACTTTTGTTTTCCTCCTTTTCCAGCATCTGACAACTACCACTCTGCTTTCCATACCTCTGAATTCTATGACTCATATTTCTGATATATATATATATATATCGTGATATATTGGTTTAAACCGAGCCCTGTTATCCTCATTGTGGTTAATATCTGACTGGTGGGATTGATATTTCATTGACAAATCTATGGAGGTGGGGAACTTAATGCAGTTCTCTTGTGATAAGTATTCTGCCTTGCCTCTGCATACCAACTTCTGAAGTAGCATCAACACATCCAGAGGCAGGAAGTGCACACGATGTGCTCACCACCATTTCACCAGGATCAGGGACACTCTTAGAACAATCTAGGAAAATCAATAGATATTGACAGAATAAGCAAGTGCTGCTGGCCTTGAACATTCTAATTTTTACTTAAATTTAACACTTATTTACTTAGATTTTTCTTCTGTGTGGGTGACCATCTAAATTAGGGACTCCTGTTCATTTCCTGTGTCTATCTCTATAAGAAATGGGTGAGGATAATAAGAGTCCAGTTTATGAGAGCTTATGTACTGGTTCTTAGCTCATTAACTCATTCATAAAATGTTGCTTGAACATTTAATGTATCATGATTGAGGTACTGACTGTGCACTGGTGTGGTAATTCTTAACTCCTTCACTACCCTTAAACTGACAGAGAAGCCCAGCAGAGATCACGAGGCAGAGGAGAAACCACGATTGTAAATTATGAGACTGTTTTGAAGAAGGTCAGAGGTGAGCAGACAATTTTAAACTGAAGTAAGTGGAGACATAACTTCTCATATCTGTGAAGATCCATGTTGTCACAACGGAGAGAAGAGGGCTTGTTTGAAAGGCTGAGGTGCTAGCACGGATGGTTTTTAGAAGACAGGCTGCATAAATGTTTGTTGATAGAGCGCTCCGAGGTGAGTTGTACGCTCCTTTCTAAAGGGCTTTTGTCATATCCTGGGACTCCTTGGACATTGCCTTGTGGCTATATGTATCTTTACACTGGCTACTTGGTTTCCAAACCTGACTGGGGACCAGAATTAGAAGTACCATTTATGTGAAAGAGCTTCATCAACAAATCACATTAATAATTTGGTTTAATAATTGGTAGCTGAATTTTACCTTAGGTTATTTTATCGTATTTTTAATTATAACAACTGATCTGAAAAGTATCTTAACACTGAACATGATATTAATTATAATCCAACACTTAAAATTAATGGTACAAAATTAATAGCTCAGTAATGTTGGTAAATATGTTGTCTGATTGGTTGGAATGTTGGTATCTTGTTTCCAAATTGGCCTACTATTGGGGCCCCTGCCTGTAATGTCCTTAGGATGAAGATTTAAAATTCCATGTCTCATTGTCTACAGTATAAAACTAAAGATTGTGATGATGGTTGCCAGTAGAGTCCTTTTTATTTTTTAAAATAAAAATCCACATTTAGTTCTATTGTAAATACTTTAGGTAAATAATATTAATGCATATTGTCTAGTTTATCATTCCTGAATAATAGCTTGTGAAAATTGCTAAGGATTTTTGAATATCATGATGAAATGCATTTTAAATTAATTTTTAAAGATAATTTTTATTAACATTTTCTTGTGCCATATACATTCTGATTGCAATTTCACCTCCCTGTTCTTCTCTCTCCCAGGTCCTCCTGACCCCTTCAACTCCGGGCCTCCTTTATCTAACTCTATAGAAAGAAAACAAACATGAGAAAAAACCACAATAAAACAAGACAAAAAAAAAAAAAAAAAGAAAGAAAGAAAAAGCATAAGAAATATATACACAGATGCCTGCACACACACACACACACACACACACACACACACACACACTCACTCACACTCACATACAAACCCCATAAAAACACAAAATTGGAAATGACAGTATATAAACAAAAGATGAGGAAGATTTAAAAATGCCCAAATAAAGCCATATGTGAGATAAAAATATCTCCAAAAATATCACTGGGTTTGTTTTCTGCTGGACATCTAGTGCTGGCATGGGGCCTGCTGATAAGTTAAGTGTGTTCCCTTGTGAGAGTCCTTTGGACAAAACTAATTTTTCCTTTGTGAGCTGTTGTCAGTTGGAGATAGCTTTTCTTGGTTATAGATGGGAGCTTGTGTCTCCTTCTCTGATGGTGGTATTTTGATTTAATATACAGTCGTGTAATCCAGTGAGATAATATACGTTTAACATATTAATGTAATATATATTTAAAAGATTTCTTTCATTTCTTACACATTAGTTGACCAAGGTCTCAGTTTATCATCAGATAACAAGCATTTGCAGAATATGTATGTCCCAAGCAGTGCTTATGGGAAGTTGGGCCGAGATCACTGGTGTCCCCTCTATATTGCATATATTGTTGAGGTTTTGAAGATACAACCTTTTGCCCCTTTATCAATTACAGAATAGATTGAAAGGAATATTGGCATCTGCATTGCCACACTTGAAGGTGACCTTACATCGCTCAACCTAAACATAATATGTACTGAATCTTCCATCCTTTCTGCCTACAGATTATCACGATTTAAAGACAGAATAACAGAGTAAGCAAAGTGGGTCATTAAACAGAACAACCTGACTTCCACACAGTCCACTGGAAAGCAATCTCACATGATTGCTGCTCATTAAGTGATCCTATACAGCTCACAGTGAGCTCCATGACTCGCCCCGTGGCACTGGACTGGTGATACGGGTGATTTTTATAATGGAGTGAGTCCAGCAGAGCTGCCGTGCGATGACAACGTGTGTACTCTTAGATATCTGGGTGTGGTGTTTGCACGAAGAATTGGATATTGGAATGTGAGACTTACCGTTAACTTAAATCTCAGCTGGACCCATGAGCAGCAGGGAGTCTTCTCTTCCTTTTCCTGTTGTGTGTTTATTAGTACACTTAGTTTTGAAATGTGTTAACCGGGAGAATTGTGTTCTACTTGATCTTGAATTTGTTCAGGCCTCTTGAATTCTATCATTAGAGACTTGTGGGATGGGGAATGGCAGGCATTGGTCTCTGTTGTGCTGCCTGATGGCAGACATTCCAGATTTATAAAGCCTGGGTTTATTTCCATGTAATAGAATTCCATTTCATTTATCAACCAATAATACCTTTCTTAATCAAGAGTATCCTGCTGTATTCACTCATTTTTCCAATATAAGCCACAAATGTTTAATAATGGGGTAGATTTGCCTGGCGTCCTTTGTAGATAATCTGAATGCTCCCCTTGTGACCCTTTGTGCTTTCAAATGCCAGGGCATGCGGGCCTCTTGAGCATGGCCTTGCTTTTCAGCTTTGATATTGAGAGTGTGTGTATGTGTTTGTAGTTTCTGGGATCTTTTGTCTGCTGGGCAGATTTCAGGACAGTATTTGTCCACAGCATGAGAGCACTTATTGTCTGAAAATTACATTTCCTTTCATTATTTAGGTTTAAGTGATTTTTTTTTTAACCTTGTTAATGTTCTGTTAAGGAGAATATTTTTCTCTTATGGTTACATTTTATTGTCAACTATCTAGACATATTTTAGTATATAACATCTGCTGGACCTGTTTGTTATTTGTAAGTATGAACTCTGGGTGCTATGTTCTAGATTGGATTAGTACCCATTATAGTCCAAAACATTTGATCTGTTGGGGCGCTTTTAGGAATAAAACCAAGAAATGTGAGCTGGGGTAGACGGGATACAGTTTCTCCCTGTAGAGATTTTTACACTTTTGTGGTGTGGGAAAATTCAGCAGTAAAGTAAGCAATGGAAGTTTGAAGATGCTTATAAAAATAGGATGCATCTCTTTCTACCACAGCGTTCTGTCTCACAGCACACCTACAGAGGTTCAAAACCCAACACCCTACAACACTGCATTATAAACAGGAGTTAGTCTCTCCGTGTGTCTGTTTCCTTTTCGCTCTTAGAATGCTCAAATGTGAGAAAGATGATGTTGCCCCCACTGGCTTCAATATGGCGTCTTTACCTAAGGGAAAATAAAAGTGATAAAAATAAATTTTATTACATGCAGAACGGTCTGCCTGCTATATTTGCCTTAGGAGAAATACAGACTTCTCAAACATTTAATATTGCGACATTCAGATATTTGACATTTATTGATTCTAGTGAACAGGTTGGAGGACTTATCACCAGCTCTTAATCACTTATATTAATTTCTCCCAGGTATATCTTTTTAGGACTTAGAAATTCTAGATTTCTATAGATTCTAGCCAAATACGCTCGGTCAGATAGTTTCAGAATATTTGAAAAATCATAAGCCAATTGTTATTGTTTTGCTTAAGGTGAAGTTCTTTTTGTAAGGACCTGCTGTGGTGACTGTGACTTATAGATGTCTGTGCACTGACGTGTCTTAAGAACGGGGCCCTCGGTTCTAGCTCCACTTAGATAGGAGACGAAGAGAGTCATCTTCTTGGTGATGCTGGTGTTAACTCTGGTGTTAACAGAATGTGGCATTTTATGGAGCTTTTTATGAACTTTTTGATTACTTGAAAAAATAAATGGTAGAGAGAGATAAAAATAAATGTTGGATGGTATTTTCTTAGCTCCATTCACTGGATAGCAAAATGAAAATTAACCAGTTTCCTCATGCTGATGGCGCAGGACGAGGTATTTGGGAGCAATTGTGGAGGACTTGGTGGTATTTAAACACCCTGCCTGGTCGCTCCAGTATTCCTGTCAGTCTTTGCAGCTAGAAGGTTAAAGATGATGAGTTTATTCTCTGGTTGTGTGAACCTCGGGACTAGAGGCTACCTGACTGAAGCTGTGATCTCAGCTGTGATCTCTGTGCCTCGTCTTTGAATTCATATGTCACAGATGGTCACAATACTGGTTTATTTGCTTGAAAAAACGAAGGATATAATTCTTTTGGAACTTTATGGGAGGAGTAAGTGGGTGGGAAAACAAAGTACTTTTTCAATGACGTAGCCACTTCAGTTTTTGTCTTCTATTTCGCTGCCTCCTCCTCCTCCTCCCCCTCCCCCTCCCCCTCCCTCTCCCCCTCCCCCCCCTCCTCCTCCTCCTCTTCTTTCTCTTCATCTTCTTTTTGGATGTTCCTGGTGGTTATTATTGTTTTCCCAAACCTTAAGGTTTCTCTGACACATTATCCCTTCTCTTGGCTCTAAAGGAGTTGGGACCATGGATATCTTTGAATTCTCAGAAGTTATGAGTTTCTGGCACCTAAAAGGCACTCACCAAATTTTTGTTTAATGAATAAATTAAGAAGAATATGTGGGGATGCTATCTTTTTCCTCTATTTTGCTTCTTCTAGTCTATAAGAAGATAAAGGAATTCATAAGTAAAGAAAATTGCATCATCTTTTTGGCTTTCAATTCATTTATTTGATTTGTAAACAAGTTATTCAAATAATTCATTACAGAAAATGTTATAAATGTCCCATATTATGCAATAAATATAATTATTTTGTATAAGAATGGGCACTAAATTTCTCACAACTTTGTTTTTTTACCGTAAAAGTCTGATTGTAATATAATAGTTGGATTTTACACATTTTACATGTAATTGGATAGGGAATTTTCATTGAGAAACAGGATAAAAATTTTGCTTCTGAGAAAAGTTGGTCATTTTGGATGAAAATACAAGTACAATTGCAACAACAGATCTTTTTCTATCAATTTTTGTTGCTGAGTTTTTCTCTGTTTAACCCACAACCTTCCTTCAGAGGTCTGTTCTCTCATCATGTGTGATAGAAGGCTAAAATGTTGCCAATAAAATGGATAGTGTTGAGCAGTCTTCAAAACTGCAGTCATTTTTCTTATGTATAATCCTGACTCATCTAGACAGATAGCAATGTCAGAAAATGAGATATGAATCTTTGGTCATATTTACCTCTTCATTATTTTGGTTCAGTCATACCTTAAGTGTGTTCATGCTAAAGTTGTGTTATAGATATATTTTAAGGAGAGTATCATGCTTTTATGAATACAATTTTTGGATCAGACTTAGAAGATATTGGTCCTCAGGTGGTCCTGTGTTAAAATACTTTGATTTTTAATAAGGTTTGGCAATGTTCTGATAAAACAATGCTAGGAACGACATATGTTAACATGCTTATTACTTTTTCTGTTACTTCTTGCCTTCTTCGTTCTTTGAGGTACAGTAATCTATTTTAAGCTTACTTTTAAAAGGAGTAGGAACTTTGTGCAATATTTCACAGCATAACCACTTAACTAGTCTCTGGAATGTAGTATTTTATAGATTACTTATGCTTTCTATTCTTTGCTTTGATTAATTGGAAGTGACAGTAATCTATAAGAAATAATATTTTATAGAGTAATTCATGAAATGACTTCAAATATCGGTTCCAAACCTTTTTCTCACAGTGTTCCCAACATTCACTTAATTAATTTTGTCATGTTTTTGTCTTTTGGGATAGTGGTTTGAGAATTTTTCTTTGAGTGTATACAATGCTATTCACATAATCTTTCTTTATAAATCACACTATGAAGCTTCATAGATCAATAAACTACTCAGTCTCTGATTCCAAGCTGAAATTATTTCTGCAGTGTTCCTGATAAATCATTCATTCATACGTTCCACATCAATTGATTAATTGCCATGAATCAGGCCCTTGTTCCATCGTGAGCAGAACGAAAGGATGAGTCAGTGACTATGTTCCAGAGTTTGCTTCCCAGTTCCCAGTGTGAAGACAAGGGCCATGCACATAATGGAATCAAAAAGACACTGAAAGGAGAAGAAGACTAAGAAAGTTGGGGAACATGGAAGTGGTGTTTTGTATACAGGAAACTTACATAGAGCCTTGCATAAGCTGTGGACTCAAACCTTGTATTGTCTGTGTAAATAATGTTCCCATCACATGGTTCAGAGACCACAGCATCCTTCCTTGGGATGATGCGGTAAGAAGATGGTGAGGCTAGATCCCCAGAGCTCCCAGGGACTAAACTACCAATCAAGGGAGGGACCCATGGCTCCAGCTGCATATGTAGCAGAGGGTGGCCTTATCTGGCATCAGTGGGAGGGGAGGTCCTATGGGGGCTTGTTGCCCCGGAGGAGCAGGGGAATGCCAGGGCAGTGAGGCAGGAGTGGATGGGTGGGTGGGAGAACACCCTCCTAGAGGCAGGGGGAGTGGGGGATGGGCTAGGGTGTTGCAGAGGAGAAGCTGGGAAGGAGGACAACATTTGAAATATAAATAAATAAAATAGCCAATAAAAAAATATGGAGAAGAAAAGAGTAGAAAAGGGATTGGGAGTCAGATCTCACAAGAGAGATCTTCAGTGCCCTCCTCGCTTTTCTTCAAAGTCAGCCATGCTTCTAGGACAAGGCTTGTTCCTCAACAGCCCCCTCCCCTGAGGGCAATGCATATTGTTTACCCAGTCTTGTAAGGAATATTATGTTGTGGAGATAGATCACAGTTTAATTAACTTGTAGCGTTTGTGATAAGCTCAGGCGTTCTCTTATTGCCTTGAATGAAGATAATGAAAAGGTCAGTGGAGGTTTACTTCAGAGATGAATAGAAAGTAAGTAGGGAGAAAATATATCAGCGCTGACGTTCTCTTAGGACTGTCGTGCATCCAGTGCACATTCTGAAATACGTAACCATTAACAGATTGCTTGGTAGAATATGGGAAACATTGAATTGATGTGTCTGCATCAGTCTGAGGATGATTTTCCTTTCTGTCTCTCAACACTGCTGGGATTAGACCTCTTCATCAGAGATAATATAAAATGTGCTGGGCGATGGTGGCACATGTCTTTAATCCCAGCACTCTGGAGGCAGAGGCAGGGAGATCTCCAAGGTCCAGGCCAGCATGGTCTAAAAAGTGAATTCTAGGAAAGCCAGGACTACAGAGAGAAACCCTGTCTCAAAAACAACAACAAAAACAAAACAAAAAGCAATAAAAGGTGTCATCAAATATAAATTCTACCATTAAGCTTCAGCTTTACTGTCTTGTAAATCTCTTTTCTTCCCAGTTTTACATATTGGAGTAATAATGTGATGGTTACTTTAACAATTGATGGTTTATAGGTCAGTGTATTTCTTTGAATTCGTGGAATCTTTTAGGCTTAAAGTAGTGATAATTTTCTTCCTACCAGCAGAGGGCGTGCTTTACAGCCTGGGATGACTGAAGAAAAAAGCTCAGAGGAGTTGGAAAGGAATGTTTAAAAAAAGCCCACGTCAATAACAACAAACACCCGTTCCCAAATGAAAACAAACAAAAAAACCTTTAAAATCTCACACACATATTCACAAAACCAAAAAACAGAAGGGACTTTATCTAGTCAACACTTTTACCACCGGGCAAGATTTTTATGTTGTTCTAAACACTGTGCTTCCAAAGCATTTTTTTAAAAAAATAAATTAAGAAGAAAAATAGAATAAATCTATGGTGTGAAAAGAATGAAATATTTAATAAACAAATGATTTGCAGGTAAATGATTCAATACTCACGTTTCAGTCATTGCTTTTTCAGACATGGTTTCCCACAGGCAGTTCTGAATTCTAAAAAGAGCACTTATTTTGAGTGGGGCTACCTACCCTTGTACGACTTAAATCTGAACGAGCTGTCTATACCTCACTTTGTTTACTATGACATTCGTGTAGGGAAATCTGTCAGCTTATTTGTGTGCTGGTCAGAGCAAGAACCTGAATTCAAGTTCAGCCTGGAAAACTTAGGAAGACATACACCGTTACTGGACCTCATTTTTCTTTCAATAATTTATAGATTCTCGAGGCCATGGTTGATATAACGTCTCTCATATCATTGGCATACTAAAAATTGTATCAGGTGCTCACCAACCAAGGAAATGATACAGAGACATAACCGAAGTTAAAATATGTTTTCCCTATGCTAAAGTTATATTCTACATGAATTAACTGGGTACGTGTGCCTATATCCTGAGACTGTAGCAACTTCAACCTATATTTAATATATGATTGTAAAGAAGGAAGAAGTAAAACTAGAGGCAATATGAAAAAACTAGAACATTTTGCATCATTCATTCATTACTATTGAGTATATAATGTATACTGTTTGGTATGGTAGACTTTACACACACACACACACACACACACACACACACACACACTCACACACTCACACAGTGAAATGTTTGCTACAGTTTAGCAAGCTAGTAAATCTACAGAATCATATAGTTATCGTTTTTGGTGGTAACTAGAGCTTCCAGCATTCTATTCCATGCATATGACTTTTAAAAAGCATTCCCTATTATCCTAAGCACAGTGGCACACATCTCCTTGCTCTAATACCCGGGAGATGAGAGCAGGAGGGTCAGGAGTTTTAGACTAGCCTTAGCTATGTGGTGAGTTTAGGGCCAGCCTGGGTTATATAAAACCATGCCTCAAAACAAACAACAAATAAAAATCTGATAAAAAACCCCAATAACCCTCAAACAAATGAACATCCAAATGAAAACAAACACCACCCTCACAGTCCACAAAAAAATTGTGGTTAAACAGAATTTTGATTTGTTAGTTTATTTCATTCAGCATAATGTCTTCCAGGTTCATCCTTGCTATTGTAGAGTTCAACGTCTCCTTACATGTCTACATAGTATATCACTATATACATGCATACGCATGCATATACATTCTCATTTACATATACACATGGCATCATTTCTTTAACTACCCATGGAATCTTAGATGTTCTCCATACCATGACTTTCAGAATAAGGCTGGAATTAGCAGGAGTCCCAGACAGCTGTAGGATGTGCTGACTCCGTTTTTCTTGGGTACACACATACATAAGAGTTCTATATAATACATGTATTTTTAATTATTTAAAAGTATTTAATTATTTAATTATTAAAGGGGAGCACTTATGCCTAATCTTTAAAGAGAGAGTAACAAAGTAGACTATTACCACTTCTTCCCAGACTCAAGCTTCTTCCTTCTTAGACTGAGAGCAGCCCTTGACTTGTGCACACATGACATATGAATTCATTCACTTGTTCATTGATTTGCTAATTGGGCAATTATCTTGCTGATCTTGCTTATCTTAAAGGCAATTTGCACTCTACTGCATTCCTCACCAGACTTAGCAACACCAGTTTTTCTTCCTCCTAACTCACGTCTGAGCGGAGATTAGATGCTTTTTCTTTCTTTTACAATACAGCTATTTCAACACAAGTCATTTTTCGTTCTCCTTTTTAACACTTCTGTTTTCCCCTCTTCCAGCTGTTACTTAGTGATGTTAGAAACACTGGCTCTCCGCAGCCCTTTCTAGCACTCTTTATTTCATTTAGATGAGCTAAAAGAAAGTAGCCATGATTAAGTGTCTAAGAGCCATATTGACGATCCACCTGAATGGGGATGAAGAAAACTATGCTTTGAAATGAAAAATTATTTTAAAAATTTCGTTTTTCTTCGCTTTCTGTAATTCAGTGTGGCTGTGCTTAAATGTTGGCATTCAAGATTAAAACAATACCCTTTATGAAATGATTTTAATTATTGCAATTTGTTTGTACCATACAATATTTTATAAAATTAAACATACTTCTGTAAATAGATCAATCTACAATTTGAATATTTTCCCTTAACATAGAAAAATGTAGAAATTTTCAACTGTAATATGTGAGCCAGTTAGGAATTTTCTATTTCTTTGTGGTTCTATTTCTTCATTAAGTTCTACTTTCATGTCCTGAAATATTTTGTTTATTTCATTCAAGTGTATGCTTGCGTTTTCATGGTTTTCTTTAAGGCATTTGTTCATATCTCTTTGAACATATTCATAATTGCTATTTTGAAGTTCTTGTCTTGTGCCTCATCTAGATTATTTTCTAGGCTATTGCAGTAGAGTTGCCGGCCTCTGGAGGAGGTATATTATCTTGGCTGCTTGTGTTCACTGTTTGTGTTGGGACCTAGCATGTGGAATAAGAATGCTTGAAGTGTTTCTTGGCATGATATCTGCTCTCTTCTGTGCTAGGTAGTTTTGTTCTTTGGTTGGTATTGTCCCCTATGGATCCTAGACAAATGTGGTTGCTGTGGAGTGTTTGAGTCCCAGCCTAGAGAGGCAACTGGGGGGTCCCTGGAGGAAAATGTTTTGCAGATTGGTGAGTAACCCAATGAAAAGATTTTTTATTTTTGCACCCACTTTCTGTAGAAATAGTGGAAACTAAATGGTTTCCCACTGCCCGTAAGTCTTAACTTCATTCTACTGAAGCACAGTAAGTCACACATATCCACTACGTACTAACATAAGTATTTGGGATATATAAATAAGAAAGAGATGTTTCTTTCTCAGGTAATATAAAGGATAGAAACAATTAGCAATAATAAAATTTATAAAAAAGCATGTAGTTAAAAGGGTAGCAGTAAAAGAACAGAAGAAAGCAAAGTAGTAAGGTAGGGATGTGAGACTGCGCTATAATAGCTGCGATTCTTTTCATCTTATATGCGGTCGTGTTCTCCCTGTGTGTGTGTGAGTGTACCACCTGAATGCCTGTGGAAGGGCTGCAAGTGTAGATGAGGTTCCAAGGAAAGTCTCACTGAGCAGCTGAAATTTCAACAAAGCTTGGCAAGAGCAATGGAGAAAGGATGGGAAAGTGATGGGGGTGGTGATAGGAAAGTGTTGGGGAAGTGCTATGGAATTGCTGGAGAAGTGCTGGGGAAGTGAAGGAGAAGTGATGGGGAAGTGATGGGGAAGTGATGGAGGAAGTGATAGGGGAGTGGTGAGGAAGTGATGCGAAAGTGGTGGGGAAGTGATGGGAAGTGATGGGAAAGTGGTGGGGAAGTGATGGGGAAGTGATGGGAAGTGATGGGAAAGTGGTGGGGAAATGATGGGGAAGTGATGGGAAAGTGGTGGGGAAGTGATGGGAGTCCTGGAGAAGTGCTGGGTGAGTACTGGGGTAGTGATGTAGAAGTGGTGGAGGAGTGATAGAGAAGTAAAGAGGAAATAATGGGGAAGTGGTGAGGAAGTGATGTGGAATTGATAGAGAAGTGATGGGTGCATTGATGGGAATTGATAGGAAAGTTGTGGAGAAATGATGGGGAATTGATGAGGAATTGATAGGGAAGTTGTGGAGAAATGATGGGGAAGTGATGAGGAATTGATAGGGAAGTTGTGGAGAAATGATGGGGAAGTGATGGGAAAGTGGTGGGGAAGTGATGGGGTAGTGACGGGGAAGTGGTGGGGAAGTAAAGGGGAAGTAATGGGAAAGTGGTGAGGAAGAGATGTGGATTTGATAGAGAAGTGATGGGTGCAGTGATGGAGAATTGATGAGGAATTGATAGGAAAGTTGTGGAGAAATGATGGGGAAGTGATGGGAAAGTGTGGGGAAGTGATGGGGAAGTGAAGAAATGATAGGGGAAGTGATGGGGGAATGATGGACAAGTGATAGAGAAGTGGTGGGGATGTAAAGGGGAAGTAATGGGGAAGTGGTGAGAAGTGGTGAGGGAAGTGATAGACAAGGGATGGGCACAGTGATGGGGAATTTATGAGGAAGTGATGGGGAAGTAATAGGGAAGTGGTGGAGGAAATGTTAGGGAAGTGATGGGGAAATGATGGGGGGAAGTGATGGGAAAACTCATGGAGAAGTGGTAGTCTTAGGCTAAGAATGTTCTAGGGAGAGGTACCACTCAACTCAATGCCTCCATCGTCTGTCTCTGCTGGAGGGATTGAGGAACAGATGAAATCATGTAACCACCTGGATTGAGTATGCAGAGTACTGGGGAGCAGTCTAGAGACCTTGGGAATATCTCAATGCTGGCTTTGTAAGTATTACTTGGACTTCTATATTCACTGTGAGTGAGAGTCTATTTGGGAACTCTTAGTAGAAGTATAGCTTGACTTGATTTGCATCTTTAAAGCATCTCCTGGCTGAGACTAGGCTGTTTATAGCTAATGTTAGAAGTTGAAGGCCCTATTGAGAGACTAATGCAGGGGTCCAAGAGAAATGATGACCATGGCAGAAGAAAGGATTCCCTGAATATGCAAAGGAGCAATTCTGGTAACAGAAAGACAGTGGCTTCCTTGAATTTTCCCTCACTGGCTGGATGAAGGGATAAGGGACATCATTCTTCAGAAGAGAGAGGAGCAGGAGGCCACAAGATTCTCCAGGTTGGTGACAAAACTGCTGGGCCCTACTTTTCTACACATGCTGTCCTGTTAATGACATTGTGAGTCTTTCTGATCTCAAGACTTATTAGCATTAAAATCCCATTTTAAAAATCACCTCTTAAGACAGCTAATTAACACTGCTCACGGTTTCTTGTGGTTTTGCTCTTCCTATGTGCATATTTTTTAATTTGTATGATCAGATTTTTGTTTTACATTTTACACATGATGGAAATAACTCTGCATTGCGTTGTTTAGTGGGTAAAAGGTCAGTTCCATATATTTATTGGAAGTGGGGGAGCACATAGAATTTTTGCAACATATTAGCTCAAGGGAACAATAGAACAACCCCAGAAGACTCAGAGTCTTTATGTTTGCTACATTGCCTCTTCTATGCCTTTCATAATTTCCATAAAATTCACACGGAATAGAGTTATGGACAGGCAGAGGGAAGGGAGCAGTAAGTACAGTGGTGTTGATTTCAAGTTATTCTTCAGCCATAGATACTGTAATTGCTAACATTCTGGAAGCTGCTCAGGTAAGCACTAGTCTAAATTGATTCATTGATCATTGATTCATTTTACAAACTTCAGACATTTACACATGTAAAATCATAGAATATGGATTTCCTTGGGCCTTACTTCTTTTGCTTACATAAATTTATTGTGAGTTTCCATGTTGATATGAAAGACAATAGTTTATTTTAATTTCTATATATTGTTCAATAGTGTGACTATCTCAAAATTTATTTTTATCATGGAAAAGTACATTGCTTTGGTTTTGAGTTATACTCTATATTGTTTTAGGATCTTTGAACTTGTACATTTGTGTATATTCATATCTGTTTAATATATAGCATACCGAAATTACTAAGTCATGGGGTATATATACTTACAGTTTTTGTAAATACTTCCAAATATTGACCCAAAGTAATACTTAAGTTTTGACTAACTCTTGCAATGCCTGAGAATTTCATGAGCTTCACATCCTTGACAAGACTTAGTATGCAATGTAGTTCATAGCTTCATTGCTGTACCAAGGTACTCACCTACCATGTCCTCAAACATACTGGAGGAAATAAAAAAAGAATGATGTCAATACTGTTCAGATTTTACTTAATCTGGTAGGTGCGGATTATGAGAATCCCTGAAGGAAAACACAGACCGTATCACAAAATGGTAAGTTGCAAGGTTAAACAGAAGCTGGAATATATAGGATTTCTTAGGTGTTTCAGATTGTCGCCTATGGAATTCTTTTATTGATGGGCCTGGAGCTCAGAACCCAGCATGCCTTTACGCACTAGCTGATATCTGATTTATCAATAGTGATTGGATGAATGAATGGTCTGAACTACAGATTTAGCGAGCCATGTTCTTGTAACTTCACCTTATCTCATTTAGTTATGCAAGATATTTAAACCTTTTGTCTTCAATCTAGCATGTGGAGATACTAACATTTGAGGAATCATCTCATGATTCTCATGTGTGTATACTGAGTCTCTGTTTATAGCAAAGTCAGATAATTGTAATCTGTGTGCTAAAGATAAGGGATAAATTATCTGGATCATGAAGTCACTTTTGAAGGAGGAGGCATGTTTTCATTGAATATGTCATTTCATCAAGCTAGAGTTTAAAAAGGAAATGAATAAAACTATTTTCTCTCTTATCAAACTCCTTGTATAGTTAGGGTATTTGTCAGCCTTCCATGAAAGCTCTTGTATAAAAGATTAAGGAAGTTTAATATTTGAAATTATTGTTCATGCAGCTGAGTAAAAAACTCTCAGGTTTAGTGACACAATGTACTAATAGAGCAGGCTAGGTCTTTACTATTCACTTGAAAGTGAATCTTCAGCATAGTGGAGGTTGCCAAAGTCTGGAAGATAAATTTATCCTTCTAGGGAGATGGTTAGATTGGATTATAAAATGCCATTTGCATGTTCGTAGGGTTGGTAGAGTTAGGTATCATACATAATCCGAGCTTCCCCTCTTTTGCTGAAGTCTCTCCTCCATGTGCTGATGCTTTTTCTACGCTAAGCCATCATCTCTAAAGTACAGTAAGATGCTGAAATGTATAATGATTTGAATTCTGTCTGCAAGGTGTGAGAACTTGGCTAAGATATTTAACTTCTTAGACCCTCAGATTCACACCAACTATAACGTGGAATGGAAGGCACGTATCTAATAGCTGTGGAGAGTGATCTCTCTATATAAAGCAACTACAACTGTATGGAGCATCTAGGAGTTGTAATTTAAGTATCAGTTGTTAATGTATGATATAATTACTGATGTGGGAACAATACTATGTGAGCTGGTTTTGTGGCACCATGCAAAAATACCTGACAGAAACAAACTAAGGGAGGAGATGATCAGCTTATGCCTTCAGAGAGAGTTTAGTTCTTCTATTGGCATTGAGAACACGTAACAGCAGCCATTCACATGGCATGGGTCAGAAAGCAGAGATTTTGAGGCTCAAACTCGGTGTAGATATTACCTCTGAAGACTTGCTCCTAGTGACCTTTTTCTACACATAGGCTCCACTGACTAAAGACTGAGCAACCCAGAACTCTGAAAACTTGAACCCATACTAGACATTTTATTTTCACACTACAATATTGCTCATCTGGCTCCCAGAGACTCATGAGAATTTCATAATCCAAAATGTTTAGACCAACTACAAAAGTTTCCATGGTCATACCAATGTTACCCAAAGTTCAAAACCTCTACTGACGTCTTTTAATTATGAGCCTTGTAAAATGGAAAGGCAGAGTTCCATGACGGTCTACAGAGGCACAGAGTCAATATTCCTATTCCCAAGGTGAAGAAGAGAAGGACAAGGGCTGAACCAAAGCAAATCAAAATGTAGAATGGCAAGGAACAAAATTTGTAATAGTTCCAAGCCCATTATCTGGGACACATAGTAGGTGTGATCTCTTTGACCTAGGCTCTATTTGTATCCTCAGTCCCTTTGAAGTTAGATAGTTCACATTTCTGGCACTTTCAATATCCTGGAGTCTCCTTTGCAGTTCTGATTTTGCCTTCAAACCTGCATGTGCAGCCCACTCATGGATTCTTCACAAGGAATCTGGCTCTGCAATGCTTTGTCGTTTCAGAGTTTTCTGTGGAATCTTGGTTCAAACCTCCAGGATGGTGTAGTTCTTTTATCATGCATGCCTAAAAAGCCAGCATTGCATACTCAGTGCCACTTTCTGATATAGGGTGGAGAAATAGCTGGCCTACCTTGATTCATGAACCTTGAACTGAAGCAGCTCCGGATTGCCTGCATGACAGGACCTGGAGAAATACTTCCCTGTATGGCTCCTTTCCTGCAGGGTCACACACGGGTCCTCCCTTTATCCCACTCCCTTTTCATTTATTTTCCTTTCAAATAAATTTGTAATTTTACTACTGTCCACAATTGGATCAGAAAGATCTTTCTTTAAGGTACACTTTCTATTGTCCCAGTACTAACTACCAGACTTTGTCAAATGTTGCTAATACATTTAGTAGTAACGACTACTTTGTAACCAACTGTAAACACATTTGGTTCCATTATGTCCAGCTTCACATTTTAAGAAACAGTCTCTGTTTTGATATTTTCTCTTGAATCTCATTGTAAATCTTACTAAATGCAGTTAACAATAACCATGTCATATCCTAACTGCTATATTGTTTTAAATCTCACTGCCAAACAAATAGTGTAAGTTAAAAAAT
Organism: Uromys caudimaculatus; assembly: GCA_028551405.1. NCBI lineage: Eukaryota > Metazoa > Chordata > Mammalia > Rodentia > Muridae > Uromys > Uromys caudimaculatus. The sequence goes on along the minus strand of CM052707.1, from coordinate 61,868,930 downwards.
ATAATCTCATTTATTATTTTAGGACATGGGTAAAACATAGCCAGATTCTTGGACAGACTATAATATGAATGAGCTTTAATTTTGACAGAGTCTGTTTCATTCTGAACAAAAATGCAAATAGGAGCACATTAGTCTCATCATGGCATTCTGGTCTTCCAAACTACCACCAGAATGACTCGTTGCTTATAGTAATTTTGGGATTCTGTAGCTTGTACCTCTAATCCCTCTCATGCTCCTCCTACAAATCAATTTGAAATGGTTCAGATTGTCACAGCCACAACCCCACTCATGGTACCAATTTTCAATGTTAGTTAAATTTGTGTTTACTGTGATGGAAATACTTGACGGAAACAACTGAGGACAGGGAGGACTTACTCTGGTTTATACTTTCAAAAAGATCTCAGCCTGCGTCTGCAGGGAAGGCAGAGAATTTCTGGAAGAAGTCTGTGACAGTGCATGTTCACACAGCACGAACTAGGGAGACGCACGATCAGGCTGGAAATGCTACCCAGAAGGCATGGCTAATTCTCTGTGTGACTTTACATCCTCTTCATTGTTCATAATAATTAGGTTATGGAAATAGAGACGTAAGTGCTGGAGACTCCTGAGCCTTAGGTCCTCCATCTCCAAGGCAGACCCTGAGACAAAGACTTCCTGATTTTGTTTACTTAGGAACATAATCCTGGAGTAGAGGAGTAGAACAGTTGGGAAAATGAATGAAGAACAGAGTAAAATCCTACCCAAGGTGCATCTTTGAACCACTTATGGCCCCATGCCACTGTGCCTTAATTGTACTTGCAAATACTGAAAAGCAGAGTAGTATACAGTGGAGACCTAGAAGAGTAGAATGTGTATTAGTTATTATGGAGTCTGGTTTGTTAGGAGTAGCTTCTTTCTGATGCAGGCATTTGTGTGTGTGTGTGTGTGTGTGTGTGTGTGTGTGTGTGTGTGTGTGTTTGCATGTGTGTGTGTATGTGTATACTATAAAGTTTTTTCTTTTCATTACATGTATAAGTTTGCATGTGGGTATGTAAATTTGAGTTCTGGTGCCCACAGAGGCCAGAGGTTTCAGATTCCTTGAAGCAGGAGTTTTGAGCTGTTATAAGCCTCCCTACTATGAGTGCTTGGAATATAACCTGGTTCCTCTTGCAAGGACAGTAGGTGTTCTGAACTCCTTAGCCATTTCTCCAGCCCCACAATTCATGGATTTAACAACTCAGCTTAGTTTTTTTTTTTTTTATTTCCAGAGTTATACAGACATTACTAAAATCAATTTCAGAACATTTTTTATTATCCCTTCTTATGAAACCCTATACTCGTCTACTTGAAGTAGGTAGACATCAACTGCTTTCTGACTCTATTGATCTTTTGATTTTGGAAATTCTATAAAAACAGAATTACAAATATGCAATCAAATGTACATTTAAGTCCATGCGTACTTATTGATTTATCATGTTCTTCTGCTATGAACGGGGTACTATGTGAGGCATGGGAGAAAGGCCAGCATTTGATTAATTTTCAAATAAACAGTCCTGACTGTTCTGACCAAGAGTGTTGAAATTCTCAAAAAGAATATCCCCCAAAGTCTAACATTTCAAAAACCTGAATATCCTCAAATTATAGTCCTTGATTAAAATCATGACTGTGGAAAGCTAAAAATCTGGAATCCCAAGAGTAACCTCTTTTTAAGCAGCAGCAGAGAGATTCTGGGGGAAAGGGACAGTAGTACCAGACAGCAGGACAAAAACACCACTGTAAAGCAGAATTGTTCATCTGAATTGACATTCCCTGAAGCCTCAAGGAGCCAGCAATGCTAGGACTGCCTTGAGATTAATTACATGTATGGGGTAGAATAAGAAGACTCATCACTGCCCTGGTGTTCAACTGCAGGTGTTGCTTCGTCCAAATATTTGGCTTGTATAGGAATGCATGCAGAAGGCGTTCCCTGTGTCCCAAAGCAATGGGAAAAGCACTGCCGTAAGATGGGAAAATTTCACATAAAAAACTTCATAGTGGTGTCTATGAAATCATAGCGCATTTCAAAAGATGGCCCATAGAGCCAATGAATGTGAGTGAGTTATCTAATATAAATGTCCTCACAGAGAAAATAACCCAACTGTTGATTAGAAGTCTGACATGGGAGGCGTCCGTTTTCTGATAAAAATGGGTAGGGGAGGGGAGGGAAGCTGAGATGGGTATGTAAAGTAAATAAATAAAAAATTTAATAAAGTATAATAAAGTAATATATAATTTAATAAATTATTAATGAATTTAATAATTTCATAAATTATCATAAAGTAATAAATAATTTAATAATAATAATAATGAGAACAACAGCAGCATAGCAGAATGGTACAGAATTGAAAGAATCTAAAGAAAGAATGTTATTAGCAACACACTTTTAGATCACTAACATGGAAAAAACCCACAAGGCTACAGGATTACCTATACAAAATATAGGCAATGAGCATGAACGTCAGCCAGCAGTTCTGGACCACTGTTCAATCACCTATACATAGTCTATCCTTGTTGCTTTTCAGTGGCTAATTTTATTTCAAAGATTTTTTTTTTTAATTTTAAAAGTCTTTCCCTCATTTTCTTAAAGTGTCTATATTTTTTTTTGCACATTACCATGTATTTCATATTTATGCCATTTAAAATAGTGGAAGTATAAATTATGCGCCTACCCCCATAGTTCTGATATACTTGTAGTTTCAAATCTGACTTGTTAAAATGCAGCCTCACCATGTTGACTGTATATATGCATTTTGCATGCATATCAATTGTTGAAACTTCCTCAGTAGAAGAAGAGACATACTATTATATTATATATTTGCTTTTATAAAATGCAACATTTGTCAGGTTCTCAGCTCTGTGGGTGACTGGTATATGGTGGTGAGCCAATGCAGTGTTTGATTGATCTTGTCAAAAAGCTTGTGTTGCCTGTCACTATATTAGAATGACTCAAATTAGAAATCTGGGTGCCAGTCATAGTGACAAGAATTTATTCATTTTGCTTTCTGACTTATTTAATTATGAATCAAGTTTGTCTTCTCATAACTGTTATACCCAGGAGACAGTTGTCTCTCTACTAGAGATAAAGAAAAGCAAATTTGTTGAGGGTATGTGGAGCATGGAATCAGAAGATGGCCCAGTTCTAAGCAACACCTAAAGTTGAGATAAAAGAAAATGAGCCGGAAGGAGATGTTGAGGGAAAAGTCTCTCGGCAAGAAGAAGAAACTAGAAGCATAAAGATAGAGAGAGCAAAGAGAGTGAGGAGGCACCTATACCACAGTCTATTATAAAGTTAAACACATAATAGCAAAGAATTTCTGAATGACATCTGTGATATCCAAGTACCTTGCATTCTTTCGCATTCAGATGTTAGCTTAAGACCTAATTTAACCCTCAAGAACATTCTCAATGGCAATTAAATAAAACATATCCTATAAGAAACCCCCAGTTGTGTGCTTGTCACAATCAACATGCGTGTACCTACAACACAGTATAAGTCACATGTGTCCATGAGACTGTGGCATTTCAAAAATGTGAAAAACGTCAATCTTGAGAACAGAGACGCTGATAAACATTAGAAAACTTACGTGGATACGTAAGATGTCAAACAAAGAGGTTAATGTGATTTGTGATAGATAGATGAAGTTTAGATTCAGAAGATGCGTGTTTCCAGGATATAAGAACAAAGGTTACTTTAGGTAACAGAGGCGACTGTGGATTCTTGAGTATAGCAGGTTCACAGAGGCCTAATGTTAAAACTACAGAGCCCATCCTAGTTAAAGCCCATGTTTATCCATCTCCAGTGTGTGATCTGGAACATAAAATACAGATAGTTTTCTGAGGTGTCACCTTCTCCTTCTACCTAATAAGGGACCATGGTGCGAGCAACATTTCCATGAATGCCTAACATATGTTTACAAAACAATATGGGGAGAGATTCTTTATTCCTTTGTGTTGTCCATTCTCAGAGTAAATATGAAATCACTGGGCACTGTTCTGCATTCAGGGTATAAAGAAGGATTTGAAACATCCCAGTTTCTACTTCCATGGCTCTGTGGAGGGATGTGTGCTGTGAGAACAGGAAGAGGCTATGTAGCCTGTACAGGAAGCAAGGTAGAGGAAGCAGTGAGGGGGGAGTGGTCCTAAGGAGGCACTGAGTGTGGAAGCAGTAACGACCACGCCACGGAAGCTGAGCTCAAATGTTAGACTTTGTTTTGAGAGAAAACACAGTGAAAAGGGAGGCTATTCAAATAGTTCAGAGGCACAGTGACTCACTTTGTAAGCTTCCGCTTTCTGTATGGGGAGAGATGGACCGTAAAAACGTGAGGGCAGAAACCTGGAGGGTCTGGCCTGAAGTGCACAGGAGAGGCAGAGGCCTTTGAGTGGGGGAAAAAGAATGCTGAGAACTGGCTGGATAATGAATAAATCTCCCACAAGGAGGCAATGGAACCAGCCAAGGTCCTTTGACAGAAGGAGGGGCCTCCAGGGAGGTTTCTTCTGAATGGAATTTTTGTTTTCTGAAATTAAAGAAGGTGGTGGTAGCAGTGGGAGCCCAGGAGAAATAATCAAGAATCATGTGGAAACATTAGCTCGGAGCTAAACAAATGATAGTTGGATGTATGTTGGGATTTGGAAAGAAAGTGACCCGGGAAAAAAATACATCTGAGGGAAATGTATTTTTACATGATTTAAACACTGGAGGAAAACAGTATTGTGTAAAAACATATTATTAATTAAAGCGACAACCAAAACCAATACAATTGACCATCACACTAATAATTAAGTCACATTAACTTGATAAGAAAATTCTAACTAAAATTAATGGAGATAGGTTCCATTAAATTACTAAGGTAAACACAGTAATTTTGATGACACTAAGGTAGCAATTACTTTCAAACAATCAGAGAGATGCAAGAATTGGTATAAAAACCCTGCTTTGGAGTTGTGGGGATGCAAATTGTGTGCCCAAACCTCTGATGATGCGTTACGTCTCCCAACTAGCTGGAATTACATCACACAGCGGCTGTGTCAGCAGAAAAGACTGATGCAGTATTTTACAATATTCTTAGTGCAAGTTGCACAGTTAAACCAGGGAGCCTTGGCTGCAAGCGGCCAGTTCTGAAAGGAAAGTTTTCTATCGTACCATGTCAAATCCAGAGGAGTCAAGCTCCTATCAATAAACAGTGCATCAAAGTAGCGAATTCACAATGCACTTCAAAGGTCGGAGGACCGAGAAAGGTAAAGCTGAAGGGAGCAGACTATTACGTCACTAGCTTCTTGGACTACGCACAGAAATGCAGGTTTCAGTCATGAACGCGAACAAGACAGAAGGTGAGAGTCTATTGAGCAAAGGTCTTCATTGAATTAAAGGTCTACAGGTGCATTTCTTGCAGGTGAATTTCTTACAGATGCATTTCTTGCACCATTGATGAGGAGTGTCGCCAATTTTCCATCCTGGTGATCTCAGCGTACAAAGAGGATTCTTTGTGTCTTTAAGATTGTTTGTTATTGTGCAAGGCAAAAGCATTCTGCAGAGCTTGCAAGGAGCAAAAGACTCCAAGGAAATCCCTACACACTTATATCTGAACCCTGTAATGGTCATGACCTTCTGAGACAGCCTTCTTTACTTTGTTTCCATCTCTCTGCGGTAAACAATCCTTTGGTGCAGCTGCTCATGAGCAACTATTATGTTTCTCAGTAACAGTGTTGCTTCAGTCTGTATCATTGGTGGCACCATGACAATGTTATGCAGTTTAGGTCTTGAGTATTATATTGCTTCTAGAGTCCTTTGTGGAGGGATATTGCTTCAAGCCTTCTCTTAATTATTCTTTTACTTATTATTTCTTAAAATTTAATTTAGATGTAATTACATCATTTTCTTCCTCTCTCCCTTTCTTCAACACCTCCCATGATACCCTCTCAAATTCATGGCCTCCCTCTTTTTATTTGTTTGTTGGTTGGTTGGTTATTCAAGACAGGGTTTCTCTGTGTAGCCCTCATTGTTCTAGGACTTGCTCTGTAGACCAGGCTGGCCTCAAACTCAAAGAGATCTCCCAGCCTCTGCCTCTAAATGCTGAGGCTTGTGCCATCATCTCGGGCTTGTTGTTTATTTTTTGAGATTGTATTTTAATGACATTTTCCCTTCCCCTTTGTCCCTCCAAACCTCCCGCATACCCATTCCCAATCTCAAGTTCATGGTCTCTTTTTCCATTAATTGTTATTACACAGACACATGCATTTGTTTATACATATACATTCCTAAATCTGCCCTGTTGGGTCCACATCACGTTCCTTGTGTGTAAGTTTTCAGTGTTGGTCATTTGGCACTGGACAGCCGATTGGTGAGCTCTTCCCTAGAGAGTACCACCTCCTCCTCCTCCCAACTTTGCTCACTTGCATGGTCTCTTAAAAACATATATTTTGTGTGTGTGTGTGTGTATTTACACAACATATATATTTACACACACATAATACATATATATACATGCACACAAACACACATATATTTATATACACATATACACACATACACACATATACAATATATATAAAAATATATACATGCACACATACATATATAAATATATATATTTATATTTATATATATAAATAAATATGTGTGTGTGTGTGCATGTGTGTGCGTGCGTGTGTGTGTGTGTGTGAAAACTGCTGAATACATTTAGTGTTGGTTGTATGTATCTCTTAGGACTAATCACTTGGATAAACATTTGGGAGTTCATCACCCTGAAAACCTAGTTCCCTCAGCAGTTGTTATTTTCGCCATCAATGCTGGCGTGTCAACTGGTCATATCTCCACTCAGACCCTGCTTCAACATCCATATTCACTGGAGTGTAGCTCTTAGTCCTCATCCATGAAGCTTCTTTTTGCAGCAGGTAGAGAGCATTTCTGGAAGCCACAACTGGGGACAATGAGGAGACATGGGATTCTCAGACTCACTTGACGATTCTGCAGCCACCTTTACATCCAAGCCTCAGGGAGCATATCTTGGAAGAGAAGGCAAAATGATTGTCAGCACCAGAGAGCCAGGGAGTCAGCTGTGAGACTGTGTGCCAGTGAAGCCACACCCATGAAGTGTTAATTACTCTTAATGAGCAATCTCATATCTGAAACCAACTGACAAGCATTTGATTGTGGTGGAGGCATGGTGTACAGTTTCATATCCACACAGAAGCATGGCAGGTGGAGCAAACAGCCCGAAGCACCCAAGGTGAACATGAAGTGGGTCACTGGTAGCTTGTCCATTTGAAAGAGAAAACTGTCATCTTTCTACAAATGCTAAACGGAGAGAAAGATAGCGTTGGAGATCCAGAAAGGTGGCACTTGCGGAAGGAAAGAAATGCATTTGGAACTTATGACTGACTTGCTACATAGCCTCTCAGATGAGGACAACATGGCTAGCTATAGATGTGTAGGTCTTTTTTTTTTTTTTTTTTTTTTTTTTTTTTTAATGTACATGCATGTTTATGTCGTGTATATGCATGTTTGCCTGTGTGGGCACATGAGTATATATCTTGGTGCATGCACATGTGTGTGGAAACCTCGTTGATCACTTTCTATCTTACAGATTGAGACAAGGACTCTTGTTGAACTCTGCTTGCTGTTTGAGCTACTACTTATGGGATGGAACTGCAGGCAAGCCACTGTTTATCACTAGGCCAAATGAGCTTCGGAGTTCGAAGAAAGAGTAGCTGTCCGTGGAAATGGCGTAGAGTTGCTCTGATGTTTAGAGGCCAGGAAACTGAAAAAGAACCACGAGGAAGACTAATGTTAGAGAAGAATTGAGGAAAACCATGTTCTGGGGTTACTTCCTGTCTCAAAAGAAGGATCTGATCAGTGATGACAGATTCTCCTCAGCAGAGGAGAGGGATCCAAGAAAGGCAGGTGGGTAGGGCAGGCCATGGCCAGATCATCAAGAATCTCCATAGGGGCTGCTTTGAGGAGAGAAGCAGGGACTAAGACCCCAATATCCCCAGGAGTGAATGATCAGAGACTTTAGACAGACAGCCATTTCAAGGAATTTCTCTGTAATAAGAACAATGAGAGACAGATTATGTTTTTGCTGGCGGAAAGAACTAACCGAGACGGGGCTGAACTGAACTAAAGAATCTATGTTAGAAGTTATGAGAAACGTGTGTTAATAAATGACACGATAAGATTTTTTTAAAAAAAAAAAGCCAGGGGGTCAGTTTTGAGTTTAATGTGGGCAGCATGAAGTCTTGCAGATTTCTCAAAAGAGAATATATATTAAAAATTGAACTGAACTGGTTAAGAAGTACCATTCCTTTTAATAAACTATCTCCTTAGTAAAAAAAAAAAAAAAAAAAAAAAAAAGAATTCTTTATTCTTTGTCCTTAGGTTGGCAATTCCAGAATGCAGATATGGTAGCTGGCCATATTTTATGGGACAGGAAGCTGAGGCACAGAGATTAAGTAGCTTTCTTAAACAGCGTCTATAAGTAATAAAGTTAAACTCAGATGACCCGATTCCAGAATAGAGCACAGAGCACTCTGTCCTGGACTGCCAGTTTTACTTTATTGTTCAGTAAATTGTAAATTGTCTTTAATTCTATGTACATTATTTTCTGGGGGCTTACAAAAGTCATTATTGTCTTTACTCCAAGATTCTTCCTCTTCATTTCCATCAGATCAACAAACTCTATGTCTCTTGTTAGCGTTTGCATAGTATACTGATCATGTATAATTTATATTTTGTGTACATACCGCTCTCTCTTTTCTCATCCCTTTCTTGCCTGTCTTCGTGTGGTAATGATCAAGTGTAGAATCCAGAAATTAGCTTGCTTTGGTAATAGTTGCTTTATGGCTGGGTAGGTGTTACTCCATAAACAATTCCATTTAGCGCTCGCAACAACTCTCTGAATTAAACACTACCCTTTAAGAAAATGAAAACTGAGAGCCTGACAGAAACTGGTGTTGTACGTAGCTCAGAGTAGACACTTAAATTAACAGTCAAATAAAAGAAAAAATAGGCCAATAGTTAATAGAGTTTGGGAGAAAAGAATGTTAACAGAATGTTTAGAGTCCTCATTGGTAGGTCAAGGATTTTTTTTTTCCCATTAGACTGTAGCTGTGTTGAGTTTGAATTCTTAGTTTTAAGTAAAATCTTTTGTCTTCCAAGTACTAGCTGTTAAAATGTAATCCAAGTGGTAAGATGGAATTTCTTCCTCGCCGCGTCCCCAGTAGAGAGCTAGCTGGTTTTCTGTAGCGAACAACGTTGGTACCACAGGTAGCCAACTGTTCTTTGGGACAATATTGAATGAATGTTTCAGCAGATTGCTATTGCAGACTGAATTGTACTGAGCACTGTTTTGGAGGTGAAACGGCTGAAGAAAGAATGATTTTCAATTACTAAAATCGTTGAAATAGTAAGGGCGAAGAGACATTTAAGGCGTACTAGTCGCATGCTTCGGCTTAGGTAATTGGTATCTTTTCCTCTCTATCCCTCTGTTCACTCCGTTTTAAGAGGCTTTGAGGGCAATATGCTTTATAGCATCCTATTCTGTAGCATTTCAATACATTTCCTGAGGAAGATTAGAAGCCTGCCAGATGCTGCTCTTGGAGGATGCCTGGGTATCGGTAAGGATGTACCAGCTGCTAAGTGTCTCTTTTAACCCAAGTTTCTCATCCGCTCTGGCGAAGTCGGGAACAGAGTGAACGAGGAGGAGGGCGTTGGTGAGGGTGGAGGTGAAGGGTTTGTAAAACAATTACAGCTCGGGGAGTCCCCTGTTTTGTATTCCCTGTGGGCCAGAAGTGATTTCACAGAAAGGGCTGGACATTTGTCAGAGTCATACAGTTGTAAATGCTGTGCTCTCCGTGTGGGGTGAGTGAGTGGGGTAGGGGTGCTAAGTGGAGGATCTGTATCTTCAGTATGTCTTACACACAAAGGCTTCGGGAGGAGGAGGGATAACCTCCTTTTTTGCACAAGGTAAGTGTTACCTTTGACCTTGTGTAAGGGCAACTGAACTGCCTTCTACACTGGCGCAGCAACACCAGGGAGTTATTTTATGTTTCCTTGTTGATGCTCAGTGCCTAGAGCACTGAGGATAGACGGCTATCCAACTCATGGTAGTGGGGCAGCATCCTATTTGGGCACCATAATCAGTGGCAGTCAAATCAGTGCACCATTAACAAGTATATGCTTTGAGTTTTCTCTTTCTGTCTAAAGCCACTGATGTTCTGTGCTATGTAAGAGGAATTTGGGCAACTGAGAAGAATATATTCATGCTTGAGAAAAAAAAATTGGATCTGTTTCCTGGTGCTGTTACTGCCTGCCTCTATATTGAGGCAGGATTGTTTCTGTTGAAACAAGCATGAAAGTTGTATTCCTGAGTGTTAAAATAAAATGTCCCCTCAGCTTGTGTGACATCAATTAAGAACTTAGAATATCACATCCTGCAGCTCAGCAGAGAGTTCTGCCTTGCACAGGCTGCATCCTGCCCAGTCGTGTTTGCGATAACAGCTTATGAAAATATTCAGGACAAGAGGTGGCACTAACTGTGTGGTAAGGACTAAGTCACCTCTGCACTCTGTCGCTGGGATAGGATACACCAGCACATTCTTACACCTCTCAGTTGAAAGCCTTAGTTTTCTCATAAAATGGAGTTTTGATTGATAATTTTATATCCTGAGCTTTGAGGTCCAAACTTAAAGAAATTGCTTTTTCAAGAAAACCTTTTAAATTAAAATTGCAGTGTGCATTGAAGTTACTGCCGTGAACACTTGCTGGATACATGGACTAAATTGAGAACATTGGTAATGCACTTCTCAAGGTGTCCTGTGCACGGTGTCACTGGAGCAATGCCTACAAAGGGCTATACCTGGCAGAATTTACCTCTTCCTACTAATTCACGTATTTGTTTTGATTCTGTTATATCCCAAATGACTCTTGATTGATGTCAATTGTTTGAACTTAGATGTATTCTTTTGGTGTGTGTTAATATTATAAAAATATTTTCCCAATTGCAAATCTTGGAGCACTTTGGAATGTATTTAGTCGGTTTTATTGTCTATAGCTTGGAAAGGTTCATCATGTTGGGGAGGAGGAGGGCATATATTAGTGATAAATACTAAACCAACAAAACACCTTTCTCCAAACAGCTGCCTCCTGGGAAAGGGATCCTGCCCCTGAGCACCAGGAAGTAAGGTGCTGAGTTCTGTGTCCACCTCAGGACTGAGCCATGAGGCAAGTCCTGACAGCCTTGCAGAAAGGGACACAGCCTGGACAAACTTCCTACTGGCTGCATCCCACTGTGTCCGTCAAAAGTGCCAATTCAGCCTCCCTAGCACACTAATTGAACACTAATTCATTGTGGTGATGATTTATAATCTTTGACTTATTTTTATATGATTTAAGCCTTAGGGAAATCCATTGATTTTAATTTGCTTCAACAAACATTTGTCTTGAGTCTCCATTCAAGTTGGCAATTTACAAGAACAGCAGAATTTTCTCCTGAGAAATGAGAGCGTGCCTCACCGTGGGGCAACATTTCTGCGTCGTCTGTCCGCTCACTTCCTTCTACCGAAAAGACTCTTTATGAGATATTACATGATTATTTTATTTACTAGTCCTGCCAATTTATTTAGCATGGAGGAGAATGTGAATAATTTAGGGGCCTTTACATCACAGCCTATTATTGGTTTGGATGTCATCTTATTCTCGGAAGTGCAGAACCCAGCAAGCATTTTTCGGGGTGCAGATTTTTATGGACTCTTGGAAGGTGAATTCACTTTGGACAGGGCAAAACACAATCTATGCATCAGACTGTGCAATAACACACACACACACACACATACACACACACACACACAAACACACACACACACACACACACACACACACACAGAGAGAGAGAGAGAGAGAGAGAGAGAGAGAGAGAGAGAGAGAGAGAGAGAGAGAGAAAGAAGTACACATTTGTGTCTGCTCAGTGATGGGCTGACCAGAACCATTTCTCCCTTTGTCCTGGACCTTGATGGATGACTGGCTTAGAAAGTAGGCAGAGATGTCCAGCTGCAGGACTCATTTTAGCAGAAGCTAGAGATTCCTCCACTCATACCCGTTGGCTTTTTAATTCAGCTAAGTGTAAAGAGGATGCTGCAAGGAAACACGTGATGATTTATGAGCCTGGATCTTGTTGCCCTAACAAGATTCTTAGGACAGCTGCAGGCTTGTTTGCCCTGGATTTCGGAAAGGAAAATGAGAGATGTTTCCTCTCCCAACCTAGGATGCTGAGTACTTAAAATCAGGGAGAATGCTGCTTTTAATTTTTTTTTTTTGTTTGTATTTGGAGGAGTGATGAGCAGCATCAGGTAAGACAAATGAGTGGTATGTTTTTTTATTGTAATTAACTCTGTAAGATACAGCTGCTTGGAGATCATTGCCTACACTAAGATAACTGAAGCACGTGACGTCTTTAGCAATGAAGAGAATGAATCTCCCCCATAGAAGGACTACTGTCTCCTCCCTGGTTCTTATTCTGTCAAAGCCTGTTTATAAGTCATATTCTATGCCATTATTAGAAGTTATATTCTGGCTTTCAAACATATTAAATGTGAATATCCATGCATATATATGCTTTTCATACTATATTTGGTAGAAATAATATCACCAAGAAGGCACGGTGAATTTTATATTGAAGAAATTGCTGATTTTAGGTATACTTGTCATTAGGTGGTAGACTTTTTAAATTTTAGATTTCTAGAACTTTAATCATTTGTCTAGGTACTGCTGCTCTTTTATTGAACTTTAAAAAATATTTAATTTTTATAGTTATTTTCCAAACAACTGGTCTTACTATGGCCTTCTCAAATGCGTGTGTTAGTATACCTTCACTTTATTTGTCTCTCCCAGTGACCCACAAGGTCCTCTTCATTCCTCTTGCTGGTCCCCTTCCTTTCCCCCAATAGCGCCCCCTTCAGTTTACATGCCATATGAATTCTATTCCATTCTGTTCCCTCTTTCCCTTCCGGAAGAGCTCTGCTTCCCCCCCCCCCCTTATATTCTGTCTCCTTTAACAGACAGACACCCCCCCACACACACACGTGTGCATGCACGCACATGCGTGCACACACATTTAGATTCTGTACTTGAGAAGAAACGTGATACTTAGCTTTCAGAGTCGGCTTAACACGCTATAAATAGGAAGTACAGCAAACATGATAGGAAAGATTGTGTGTCACAGAACCCCTTAGTGGCTGTTTACTTAGGCTCCACGAGGGGGCGCTATGTCATTTAGTGGTGAAAGGGAAATCTAGGGGTTCTGGGTATGGTTTGAGTTAGGTAAACTGGTTGATGAACACAGAATGGTCCAGTATTTTGGTCACCAGTGAATGCTTCATTTAAACACTAAACATAACTAGGTTCTATGCAGATCCATAGTTCACATTTAAATATAACGATCAAAATTATTTTATAGATAATAACATAACACATAGCTCTTTTTTTTAAAAAAAGAATTATTTATTTATTTCATGTATGTGAGTACACTGTAGTTGTCTTCAGACACACCAGAAGAAGGCATCGGATCCCATTACAGATGGTTATGAGCCACCATGTGGTTGCTGGGAATTGAACTCAAGACCTCTGGAAGAGCAGTCAGTGCTCTTAACTGCTGAGCCATCTCTCCAACCCAACGCATGACTCTTAAAAGAAAAAAAAAAAAACCCAACAAAATGATAGTTCCGTTTGATATTTCAGAAAAACATAATTAATTGGAAATGAATATGATTAAATTCTTTTCTCTCACCCCCACACAGCAACAAAAAGAAAGAGAAATGTTCTTATAAAGTGAGGGAAAGCAAGACAAGTGAAGAGGTGATTTAATTTCTTTCAGAGTTTGTACTTTCAGTCCCATATGCTAACTCTGTGTCCCTGAACAGGGGAGATTGTTATTCATAAGTAGTAGAAATACAAGAATTAGACTTCTAGTTTACCCAAGATCATTTCAGCTGGCTCTCACTACTAATAATCACACAGCATTTGGAACACTATAGAATCTATTCCTAAGTAACGCACTATAACCATTGTTGATTTCCCCAGAAGCTTAAGGCTAGATGTCTCTGTGTCTTTAGGTTTCACCTCTCACCCTTTGTGAGTCTTCGGAATGGAATCACAGCCAGGCCAAAATAAGTTGTCCTGAAATTATTTGCAAAGTATTTCTATTCATCCCATATTTGTCCATACTTTGGCCAGATTGCGTAACTGAAAACAATCTCGATATCCTCCCCACAAGTGTTGAGTATGAGTTCTAGCTCTCGAGGCAGGGACAAGTCTGTTGGATTGATTAGCTACTCTGGGGTCAAGCAGCACTGCCTGTCGACAGGAATGAAATGGGACTTTGAGAGAGTAAATTGCATGATCAGCTCAACTCACATTCAAAGCAACTCTCACCTTCTCCTGGTTTTGTAATTAGATTTTAGGATGGTGTTTAAACCCTCAGGTCCTTTCATGTTCCTCTAGTTTAGTCTAAAGGTCTGGTGTACAATATAAAGTAGGATGTTTATTTCATTCTGGTGTGTGCACTTGAGGACAGCAGGCTTGACTCATAATGGCCTTTCTGAGAGAATGCCATGGTAATTCTAATAAGGCTTGGTGGGAGAGCTGAAATGATCTTGGGTAAACTAGAAGTCTATCTCTTACAGCCTACCCCATCTCAACATGAGTGAGAACAGCAACCCCTGACCAGGATCCTATTTCAGATTTCTCCTGTTCAAATGGGGCCTCTCTGTTTGTGTGCCCCATGTCCTAGCAAGGGATCAAGGTTTAACTGAATAGCACCTGTTGTGAAGCATTTTAAAGTGTGCACATTTTGTTTTTAAAGTTTGTAAGATAGAATGCAAAACAAGTTAAAATAAATTCCCTTTAAAATTATGAAAAAAAAAAAAAAAAAAGAAAGAGAAACAGAGAATCACAGTGTCATAGGGGTGAGTGATACAATCTCTCAAACACCTCCAGTTAGCACTGTCTGTACCCAGGCACTGTGCGCGTGGCTATGTATGCGTGTGAATATATACATATGGATGAGATTACCACTGTGATACTTTATCTAGAATGTAAACACTGCTCCATATGAAAAGCATAATTGATCATGCCTTTAAAATAATACAAGCTGTGGCTGGATAGATGGCCCAGCAGTTAAGACCATTTGTTGTTCTTGCAGAAGACCAGGGTTCAGTTCCAGCACTCACATGGTGTCTTACAATATGTGACTTCAGTTCCAGGGGATCCAATGTCTTCTTCTGACCTCTGAAGGCCCCAGTCATGCATGTGGTATTACATATATACATATATACACACACATACGCACACATACATACATACATATAGGCAAAGCATTCATACAAATAAGAGAAATAAATTTAAAATAGTATAAATCTTGGGAAGGACCCTCGTGGCTTCTTCCTCATCTGTGGCTTTTAGTCTTTCAAAAATCTAAGATGGAAAAAGCCAATTTACTCAACCTTTGTAGCCTTCCTTTCTCATTCCTATCTGTCTTTCCACAGCTGTGACCAAGCAATCAAACCTTATCCCTCTGAAGACTGTTGTACATGGCAGAGGGGTCATGCGATCTGGGTTGTACGGAAAGCTGCATAGCCATTCGGGTGTCTCTCTATAGAACATCAGCTCCATAGGGGGAGAGATTGAACTCTCTTGTTCTTTACTCTATCTTCTGCATCTATAGCCATCTAAAGTAGATTGTTCCATAGATACTTAAGTGTACTTCTTTTGCCAGAAACCACTCTAGATGCTGAAGATAAAAGAATGCATAAAATAAAATTCTTACATTGACAATATTTATATTCTAGTGAAATGAAAAATATGATAAATGTTTTAAAGAATAATATAGCATAGTTAGAAGACAGAGGTAAATGCTCTCTCCTCTCTTTCTCTCCCTCTCCTTCCCTCTCTCTCTCCCTCTCCCTCTCCGTCTCTCTGTCTCTGTCTCTCTCTGTCTTTCTGTCTCTCTCTGTCTGTCTCTGTCTCTGTCTCTGTCTCTCCACCCATATAAGATCAAGTCCTACACAGGGGATGAGATTAAGTATTTCTGCTAAATTATCACCCAGGAAAGGCCTGAAACAAACTGAAAGACTAAGCTATGTGGATACAAGAACCAGACAGAGTTCAGGGTAGAGACTAGCATCCAAGGCACAGCCACAGGACAGCACAGTAATCAATATAGATGGATGGAGGTGAGCAAGCCATTTGAGTGTCAGCATACGAGGCTTCATCTTGTTAGCAGTGCTTTATGCTCATTTCTGGCCTCTGAGCAGGATGGGTAGGAGTTTCCTATTCATAACATGCAGGAGGCAAATCAGGTTGTAAACTGATTGATAGTTGTCAGGTCCAGGACCTAGAGTTCAGCCCTTTCCAGTTCTTATTGTTTGATAAAACCATGGCAGGCTTCCTGGGCTGGAGTCAAAAGTGATCCAAACAGACATTTCTGCTCATTTATAGCTGCAATGAGTCATTTTGTGTCTCATAGGTATAAGTGGGAGATTTAGGGATGACATAGATGATTATGAAGGAAACTAGAACATTCTTAAAGGAATTCTAGAATTGTCTAACTTAAAAAAAAAAACAAAAAACTTCACAGTGCTCTCTTCCTTTTTAAAGCCTGAACCTTTTAATACTATTGTGTGTTTTAGCTCCTACTCAACCTATTTTATCCCAGCTGTTGAGGCTTTCTGAAATAAACCGTTCTTCTTGTTCTTGTTCTTCTTGTTCTTTCTTCTTTTTTTCTTTCTTCCCTCCCTCCCTCCCTTCCTTTCTTCTTCTTCTTCTTCTTCTTCTTCTTCTTCTTCTTCTTCTTCTTCTTCTTCTTCTTCTTCTTCTTCTTCTTTCTTCTTTCTTCTTTCTTCTTCTTTTTCTTCTTCCTCCTCCTTCTTGTTCTTGTTCTTCTTCTTCCTCCTCCTCCTTCTTGTTGTTGTTGTTGTTGTTGTTGTTGTTGTTGTTCTTCTTCTTCTTCTTCTTCTTCTTCTTCTTCTTCTTCTTCTTCTTCTTGTTCTTCTTCTTGTTCTTCTTCTTGTTCTTCTTCTTGTTCTTCTTGTTCTTGTTCTTGTTCTTGTTCTTGTTCTTCTTCTTCTTCTTCTTTTTCTTCCTCCTTCTCCTTCTCCTTCTCCTTCTCCTTCTCCTTCTCCTTCTCCTTCTCCTTCCAGAAAAAGACTAAGTTTGGGTAGAATTTGGATCCATGCAGGTAGGAGGGAGTTAAAGGAATTTTAAATATATGAAAAGCAGTGGATGAGCATTTTAAAGAAAAACATCTCTATTTATTTTTGTCCTACTTGCTTGTGAGAATAGTTGTGGAAAGCAAGCTAGCAGCATTTAACGTATGTTTCACAGCCCCTCATGTCAGGCCTGGGCACTCACTGCAGAAATCTCACAGAGGTGAAGGGGCATGTCTAATGAGGGCCCTCTTGTATAGATGTGTATGCAGGTGGTACTCAAGGCCACAAAGCCGCAAAACCATCTACCGTGGGGACAGACAAATATGCACGTGGAATGAGCATGTTCAACACAGCACACAGAGGGGCAATGCAGCAGACATAAAGTAATGTGGGTAGCCTTTAGGAAGGTGGACTGATATTAAGAATCTGATATAAAAATAAAAGAAACAGTGGAAGACAAAAACAGAAGTAAGATGCGCTTATCTGGTTAAGTTGATTCACATAAACTTAATGTTTTTAAAGAGGCAGAAATATGAGATTTGGAAGTTGAGGAGTAAAAAGTGGTGCTTGTGGAACAGGAGGAGACCAGAAACAAGCTGGAAATTGAAGCAAGAGAAACCTTTTGATGGCAGAGTATTGGGAATAGGAGTACAAGATCAGATGAATAGGATCTCTGCATTTAGGATTCAAACTATAAGGCAAATGAGTACTCCTTTTGGAGTCCATTAAATTGTGATTCCAGGGAAGCCATCAGATGGAGGAAGAACTAAAAGAAGGCTTTCTGAGTAATTCATGACCATGGTGGAGTAAACGTTAAAAACAATTCATGTTAAAAACTACCTTTTTTAAAAAAAATATTTATCTTTAATCTTTTTTTAACAGGCCCGTCTTTATCGCCCTCCCAGTCCACCCTCCCGCAGTTCCTCATCCCATTCCCCCTCCCCACTGTCTCCAAGAGGCTGTCCCCACCCCCTCCCCACCCTCCCTCCCCATCTCCTCCCTTTCCACCCCCTCCCTCTCCACCCTATCCCCTCCTGACCTCCCCACTCCCTTGGTCCTCAAGTCTCTTGAGGGTTAGGTGCATTTTCTCACTGAGGCCAGACCAGGCAGTCCTCTGCCGCGAATGTGTCTGGGGACTCCTACCAGCTGGTGTATAACCACTAGCAATGGTGTTTCTAGACAGTGTGGCATTTCAAGTGTGCTTTTACAGGACTATGAGGTGCCCCTGCAGGGCGTGTGATAGGGAATGGACGCTTCAGGCTGATGCTTTTTATTTCTTTGGAGGCTCCACTCAGGAGTCCTCTCCTCCAACCTTAGTATCTGTGTCTTTGTCTTCACCTTCTGGGCATCTTGACTGTGGAGACAGAGCCACGTTGGGGCAGATGGGCTCTTGTTTTATGACACGGATGCTCCTCCATTGAGGTTGTTTTTACTTAGTTATTTTAAGATTTGCCCCTCTCATTTCCTCTTCTATTTTCAATGTTTAATTACTTCATCTTGAGTTCCCGTTTTCAATTCTGACAACGCGGTCTTCTTTTCAGGCCGTTTTAGGGGCAGTTCATCAGTGAGCTGCAGGAATGGACTCGAGTTCTCTGCTTTCCATTCTCTTGAAGTTCCGGCTCTACACACTCGCTTGATTTATTTTTAAAGTGGAAATAGTGGGTGTCTGCTGCCAGCTTTATGGTCCGGATACAATGGCGGATTAACCGCCATGCCATTAAGTGCTATTTATCTGTCTTCTGTTTATCTGATATAAACTCAAGTCTGTGACCAATAAGATGTTCCTCAGTGGCTTCAGTTCAAAACCTCTGCCAAAAATCTTGGTCTTGTGTTTACCCAGTGAGGGTGTGTGATTCACATCACCCTATACCACTTGCCCTTAGTTATTGCTTCTTCAAGGATAATTACTATTTACTTAATTATGTAGTAAGTGCTATTCAGTGGTCGGGTAATTAAACAATGTGGTGCACAGTTACAAGGTAACTGTGGTATGGGGGTGAGGGAGTTGGAAAAGTGAATTCTGTCCGTAAATCATTGGCTAGCAAAGGAGAATGGCATCAAGTCATCTGAAGGCAAAGGACTGATGTCATTTGGTTTCACATTACAATCTAGCCCTTAGCATCTGGGAAGCAAAGTGCTTTCTCCAATGAGAATGGATTTCATGCACTTTGCTGGACAGCACAGGACTCCACTTTCCGTTTCTCTGACAGGGAGGGAGTTGTGAGTGTTAATTAGGAAATATTGATCACCTCCTTGTCTGCCTAATTTGAGAAGCAGTGCAAATGTAGGCAATCACTGGCCAGAGTGGGTCAACCCACCTGGTGCTCACTTCCTGTACCTTCTGGGAGTCTGCGGCAGGGGCTGCTAACATCACATGCCAACTGTTGGAACTGAGGGCTCTCACCCCTCAGATATTTGAGTTCAATCAGTCCAAAGTGAAGCTTTGGAATCTGCATTTTATCCAGAATCACTCAGGTGTTCCTCAGGTGAGTTCAAGGCATCTTCAATTTTAAGAGGCTATGAAAACAGCAGGAAAAAAAAAAAAAAGTTCCAGGTATTGGGCAGAAAGATTGCTTAGTGGTTAAGAGCACTGGTTCTTCTTCCCAAGGACTTGAGTTTTTTCAGTTATACATAAATTGTAAAATACATCTCACCTTAAATCCCAGAACACATTTACAGTAAAAAGAGTAGTTATATTTAATAAAAGAGAACACGAGTCCTATTTTACCGTCTACCATGACAGATCTACTTGCCATGCTGGAAATAGCTTATAGCAACAGATTTTTGAATTTTTTTTTTTTTTTTTTGCTTTTGGATTGGGCAACTAATGAGTTCTATGGGGGACTGGCTTGTAATTCAGAATAGAGAGTTACTTACTGGTAAAGTGTTTGCTTGCTGCTTTACTGAGATATGACTGGCAAATAAAAACTGCATAGAGTTAAGGTAAACCACTGTGTGGTTTGATATTTGTACACATTATTAGACGATTTACGATCAAGGTAATTAAAAATCACACATTATTTTTCTTGTGCTGAGAGAACTTGAGATGTAACCTCTTTCTTAGCATATTTCAGATATAAAATATATTTTTTATTAACTCTACCCGTCATGCTGTAATTAGTCTCCAGATCTTACAAGGTAAAATTTATACTCTTTAGTCACTGTCCCAGGGAGGCCATGCTGAGCTGTAATTGTACCGAACTCCCCATTTGAAGCAGCATCTGGGGGTAGTGTAGGCATGTGTATACCACACTCATTGTAGTATTTCTAACAGTCCCAAATACGGGAAAAATCTGAGTGCTCTTTTGTGGATGAATAGGCACAGAATCATGGATAATATACATTTGGGGGGATTGATAACTATAGTGGATATTCTTCAGCCTTTACTAAGGAAGCTGTGCCATTTCTGCTGATATGAATGATTCTGGGAGACAATGAAGGTGCAACAAGGCAGACCCAGAGAGAAGAAGATACCATTGTGATCTATCTCCTTACATGTGGGACCTAACATATGCTAAGTGCACTTTAGAATAGAGAAGCAGGGGCGGAGTGCGTAGGGGGGCAAAGGTCAGTGGTAAAGGTCAGATCTACAGAAAACAAGCCAGTCTGCCTACTGTAGAGCGCGGACGCTACAGTAAGCCATCTTCTATTGGGTATTGGAGGTTTGCCGAATCATCTTCATAGTCTCTGAACACAAGAAGGGCAACTGAATTGATGGAGATCTCCATCTAGACCAATCATCCCATTACGTAGATTCCATCATTCATGTACGTATGTACATGAATACAGCTTGTGCTGCACCTTGATGACAAAAGTCAAACATGTTTGGTTCGTCTGACTTTGACCTCAGGTTAACATTTATAAGAAATCTTCCCCCTTATGATTTGCTATGTAGACTCTTGCCACTACTTATAGTCTTACAAGTAAGCGTCAATTGTCAGAGCGTGCCGAGCTTCTGGCTTAGAGGAAATGGTAATGATGGTGGCTTTTGACTGGACAATTTGCTCGGCATGGTGCCCCAGTTTGTGTAGTATATGAGTTCTTCCATGCAAAGAAGCTGCGTCACTTAGCAACTTCAATGTCAATCCTCCCGAGCGTCCATGATCCTGTGTGCTGTGGCGCCTGAAACTCATTGCTATGGGCAAAGTGGTACAAAAGATAACTGTTCCTGAGTGCCACTGCATGCACCAGTGTGAGCAGCACTTTCAATTCGTCTTCCCATCTGACTGCATGTCTAATTATACTTCAAAAAGCCCGTTTTAAGTGGTAGTTAAAACTTCCATTGAAATATATTTACATAAAAATGAAGATTAAATAAACACTTAGAAGTTACATCGTGGAGGCATCTTAATTCTCTCATTCCTTCTGCAGCATTTAAAACATGATCTATATTTTGTTTATACTGAAATAATTTTTCAACAAAAGCCGAGTGTCCAAAAGCAGCTGCTTAGAATGGGAGAGAGAAAGAGGAGGGAGAAGCAATCCCTTCTTGCTTTCAAATTATCCGGCCACTTAGTATACATATTTGAGTAGCTGGCAACTGTTTTCTACCATTAAAATTCTTTTAAAAATGTTCTTAAATTTACACAATTGCTAAACATAGTGGTGGGGCAGGGGCATATTTTATTAATAATATAGAAATTAAAAGATTCGATTATATCTTTAAATGACAACAGATTATACTTCTCTCCCCTTTGGGGTTTTTTTTTTTTTTTTTTTTTTTTTTGCCATCTTCAGTCTCTCTTCCCAATTTTCAGAATTGTAGTTAACATAATAACTGCTCTACTTACTAGAGCATTATTCTCCTTATACAATAGAATACACATTCTTCTCCTGTGCAGAATTTTAACAAGAATTTTTACTATATCAGTGCAATTCTTTGCCCAGACCTCTAATGATTGTAATTAGTATTACAGACCTGCCTGTAGTTTAAAGCATTCGTTTTTAAACTTGCCAGTGCATTTGGAGTCTTAAAGAAAAGTAGTGATTGGCTTCTAGCCTCCCCAATGTTTCTAATGTAATCAGCCTGGTGTGTGACTGGCGGGGGTGGGGTGGGGGTGGGGTGGGGATGGGGGTGGGGTGGGGTGGGGTTGGGTGGGGCGGGGGTAACTCCTTCAGTGATTTTTATTTGCAACAAGACCTGGGGCCTCCTGCTTTCAGGGACAGAAGAGGTTTCCTTTAGGAGCTCTGTGTTAACAGTGCAGCTTTCAACCTGTCTGCTCATTGGACTCATGTGGGGAACTTAAAAAAAATTACGAAGTCTCTTTTCTTCCACCAAGAAGTTGTAATTTGATTGCTTTGGATGGTGGTTTGGGATTTGAAATTTCTTAAAGATCCCATGTGATCCTCATGTGAAGAAAAGGTTGGGAACCATTATGTAATCACATAATTTTAAAAAAACGAAATCTAACTGAGGAGGCAAAGAGTCTTTTATATTAAAAACTTCAGCACTGGAGAAAGAAATTGGGGAAGTCACTAGAAGATGGAAAGATTGGCATAATTTAGATTAACATGATTAATATTGTAAAATGGTTATATTACTAAAAGTATTCTACACGGTCAATGTAATTTCATCAAATCCAATCAAATGTTTCACAAATAAGAAAAAAAATATTCTAACACTCATATGGTATTGCAAAAGCAAGTAACCCAAACAAAACAATTCTAAGAAGAAAGCAACACTGGAGACATTACAATATCTGATCTCAAAGTATTTTACAGTGCTGTCATTACAAAAATTTCATAGTGATGGCTGGCACAAAGACCAACGGAACACAATAGAGGACTCCAAAACAACCCACCCAGCTATAGCCACCAAAGTTTTGATCAAGCTATCAACAACATTCTCCAGAAGAAAGAAGCTCTTTGGAAAATGGTGTTGGAAAAACTGGATATCAACTTGAAGAATAAAACTAGGTCTGTAGTTCTTGCTCTTTACAAAACTCAACTCGAAATGGAACACTCTAAGGTGGGCCAGATCTCTGAGTTCAAGACCAGCCTGGTATACATAGCAAGTTCAAGACTAGTTAACACTACATAATGAGACCTTGTCTCAACCAACCAACCAACCTACCAACAAACAAACAAGACTCTAAGCTAGAACTTTGGAACTTCTGGAGGAAAACATACACAAAGTTAAGACATAGTCATTGGCAAGGATTTACTGAGAAGGACTTGAGTTTTCTCTTCTGGTCACTTTGTTCCCTGAAATAACCACTCTGAGACTAATTATTTATTAATAAATGCATAGGTCGTAAGCTTCAACTTGTTCTCTGACTTGCACTAATCCCTTTTATTCTAACTTGGATGGCTGATTTCTTCTCCTTGTCTTGTTACACCTGTCTCTTGAGAGTTCCTGGGGTGAATCTCTCTTTATTCCAACCTGAGTTCAGCTACCTTCTGGTTTACATCCATTTCTTCAGCGTCCAGGCAAATCTCCTGTACTTCTTACTATTTCCCCAAATCCTTTCTATCCATGCCTGATGTTCCTCCTCCTCTTTTCAGTTTCAGCTCATTGGCCATAAGCTTTTTTATTGACAGGTGATGCTTGTAAGAGATTCTTTCTTCACTCGATTTGTCAAACATATTCCTAAGGGATATATGATATTTAATGTAGAACAGCAAAGAAATGGCCACTACAGTGAAGAGGCAGCCTACAGAGTATAAAAAGGTTTTGTTTTCTATACACAAGACAAGGGACTAATATCTACAACATATAAAGAATTGCAAAATTTGAACAATGTAGGCATAAGATCATCTTATCAAATGAGCTAATGGGTAGGAAAAACAATTGTCAAAGAAAGGATGATGAATGAATAATAAACTTTTGAAGAAGGGCTAAACATCCTCAGCCATTGTATTAGTCAGGGTTCTCTAGAGTCACAGAACTTATAGGTAGTCTCTATATAGTAAGGGAATTTGTTAATGACTTACAGTCTGTAGTCCAACTCCCCAACAATGGTCAGCAGTAGCTGTGAATGAAAACCCGAGGATCTAGCAGTTGCTTAATCCCACAAGGCTCACAGGCGAAAAAGATTGAATCTTCCTCCTTCCAATGTCCTTATGTAGATCTCCAGCAGCAGGTGTGGCCCAGATCAGAGGTGTGCGCACCACCATACCTGAAACTTGTGTCTTCCAGAGCCGTCAAGGAAATGTGAATTAGAACTGCTTTGGATTTCATCTCAACCCAATTAGAATGTCATCATGAAGAATGTAAATGGCATCAAATGCTGGAGGGCTCTGGGTCAAGAGGGGCCCTTCCACGGAGCTTGTGGGTATGTGAGCTGTGTGGTCACTATGGAGGTCAACGTAGCAGGTTTTGAAGCAACAGAAAAAACAGTCATAGAAACCAGTTATGCCACACCTGGGCATATACCAGGAAGATTCTAAATCAACATACAAAAGAGATAATTACACAACCATGTTTTGTTCTGTACTATTTACAAAGTTAAGAAATGGAACCAGCCAAGGTGGCCACTGGCAGATACATGGAGAAAAAAGTGATACATACACACAATGAAATGTTCCTCAGGGATAGAAAACAAAACCACGGCCCTTTCAGGAGAATCAATATAGCTAGTGTCTTAGACACCAAAGCAACTTGAAGTGGGAAAGGTTTACTTGGCTTACACTTCCCTACCACTGTTCAGTTTTGAAGGAAGTGATGCAGGAACTCAAACAGGGCAAGAACCTGGAGGCAGGAGTTGATGGAAAGGCCATGGAGGAATACTGCTTACTGGCTTGCTTGCTCCCCTGGCTTGCTCAGCCTGCTTTCTTATAGAACCCAGGACCACATGTCCAGGAGTGATCCCTTGTGCCACAGATTTCTTCTTTGGCCATGTGGGGTTCAGGAATTAAACTCTGGTTGTCTTGCTATGAGAGAAATAAGTCCAAGAAGATTTGAGTACTGAGTGGCTTATCACTTTCTACCTATATGACACCTACTTGTCATTCAAGATCCGAGATAATAGTTCCATTTTTCTAGAAGTTGTTCATTGATTTCTCCTTCTCCTGTGACTCTCCAGTGAGTATTCTGTATCTGTTCACTTTGTTTCTTGGCTTCCACTCACGCCTAATTTTTTATTTTATTTTACATTTTCGCTTTAAATTTCAGATGTAACCTGTATAGCACTAGTGACACCTTCTTTTTTTTTTTTTTTTTTTTTAAAGATTTATTTATTTTTTGTATATGAGTACCAGAAGAGGGCATCAATTCCATTATAGACGGTTGTGAGCCACCATATGGTTGCTAGGAATTGAACTCAGGACCTCTGGAAGAGTAGTCAGTGCTTTTAACTACTGAGCCATCTCTCCAGCCCCCTAGTGACACCTTCTGTCTTAGTTGTTAGACACTGGGATTTATTTCACATGTTTTGGAATTCTTAGAGTGAAACTCAAATGTGTCTGGAAACACAGTTTTTGGCCTGCTGGGTTACACACACACACACACACACACACATACACACACACACACACACACACACACACACACACACACACACACACACACACACACGAAGTTTGGATTTTTCTTCTCAGCTCCCAAGGTGACCTTTGTAGTTAGGGTGTTCCTGGTCACGCTTATCTGATGATGCATTTCTCATTTTTTAACTGTTTCCTAGTGACTCCTTTCTCCTGGCCTTTAGTGCATGTTGGTTAACCAGTCAATTATAAAATAAATAGTTCTTTAGCAATGCCATCTTATTTTATGTAAGAATTTAGCATATGTTTACAGTGTAGAGCCCTTTTCATTCTTGGCTTGCTCCACCATGTAATTCACAGTAGTATGATTTCCGAATAAAACATTCTTTTGGCCAAATGGATGCCCCCAAGTGAGTTTTTCCTCTCAATTTATATCTTCCTTGCTCCTTAAAACTGATACTTCTTTTTTTAAAAAATCACATTTAACAAATTTATTTTTTCTTTTATAGTCTTTATTCCCAATAAACCTGATATTAAAAGAACAGAAAAATCAAATATCAATTTTACCAAGAAAATTTTATTCTTATGTAAATTTATATCTGCTAACATATTTTAACATATGAAACTATTCACAGCTAGTTATGTTTTTTTGTGTATCTATGTAATTAATCTCATTAACAGTGATTTGACGATGTCTACCAGCAGTCATCATTTTCAACTGGGTAACGGACATATGCTTGCATCTTCTTTGCTAACACAGTTCATAAATACTGTATATTTTGAAGTCATGTAAGATGTAGGACCTGAAGCACAGGCTTATCTTTGCTATAATGTGTACAGAGATTATTAGTGGAAAACCAAAGAACACTGCTCAGACTGGAGGAGGGAAGGAAGGAGAACAGAACATAGGCGGTTTTAATGGAATGCTGTTAGAGGGATTACAGAGATATAGGAAGATAAAATAGAAGCTCGGGAGTAGGAACAAACAGTGTATATGGAAGGAAAAATAAAGTTAGGCTGGCATAAATGAAGTTTGAATTTAGTTTTCGTTTCTTCAATATTTTCCCATTTTTACTGTCACCTGATAGAGTAGCTGATGTGACCAGTTGACAGGGAAGGGACACGTTTCCAACATGTTTTTCAATTATAATATGATGTTTGCTAAGAGATGAATATTCTATCAATGTAACACGAGACCTCATTAAGCTAAGGGCTATTACCAGGCCAGGAGCAGGATTACAGAAGTGAGGGACTCCGGTCTGTTTGAAGCCCATTTGTAGAGTTCATTGTTTGTGTCTATTATGTCTGGGGTAACTATAATCTTCATTTTTGGAGAGGGGAGTAGACTAGATCCTGGTGACTAGATCATCTTTGTCTTCCTTTCCAGTCATGCACAGGGCAGGGACTTCATAAATCCTGACTGAGTGGGCATCAGTTTGCTTTCTTCTGATGTGTTTTTGCTCACTCCCCTGTCACTATTGATTTTCAAGTTCTGAACGGAAATGTTTGGTATTCCGAAGGAGGATGCTTCTAGGGACAATGTTTTGAATGGTTCACAGAATTGGTTCAACCTTCACTTCTTCATTTCAATTTCCTGCACTGCACATTATTATAGACGGAGGGGACGGAGTCAGGCTGCCAGGGATTTTTTCGATGGGCTGCATGCGGTGTGCTGAATGACTTCAATCAAACAGATAGAGTGAATGATAGAGTAAAGCTTGTCCATAGAATCAAGTCATTTTGTCTGGACTGTTATGAGTGGCTGAGATTTTCTGTAACGTACCCTTTACATTTAAATGTGTGCATTTGGTGGCTGACTGTTTGCTGAGGATCTCTGTGGCATTTGGATGTTTGTTCCAGGAATGTGCCACTTAAGTCAAGTCCTTGGGGGTTTTCTCTGAGCCCACTAGGCGTAACACAGTATTTATATTTAGCAGGTAATTAATTAGTGTTTCTTGATTGAATTAATTATTGCCTAGTTGCAGAAAAGCACAAATCTTGCTCTGAATACTTAACACAATGGAAATAACATAGAAGAAATACTTCCCAATATCGCCACTTTTTTTTACAGCCTGGCCCATGAGAAAAATCAACACCCCATGTAAGATAGACCCAGAGTCCTCAATATTTTTAATTTAGAGTAATTGTAAAATTTACTTCTAATGCATGCATTTGATACAAGGTCACCTTGATTATTAGTATTCCTCAAATATACTGTGTATATGTTGACTTTTCCTTAACATAATAGAATATACACATAAACATATATGCATGCAGACACATATTTAAATGTCATTTTTTGTTAACTAGCAAAACTAAGGAATTTCAATTCATTCTTGAAATCTTCTATTTTAGTCCTATTGCAGATAAATGTATAGTGTAAAGAAGTAGAAAGATAGAGGATCTGTTAGCAAAAATGAAAGTAAGAGGGGGGAAAAATCCAGCCTCCCCTCCAAATGCCCTTGAGATGGGGTTACATCATAGAAGGTGCACTGAGCATAGCTATTTTCCATGTTAATTCTACAAATATGTATGACCCTTCTAGTATGCTCAGAATTGATGCAGTAAATGATTTAGAGGATGATTAATCCATATAGATTAAAAATAAAAAAAACAAGAAATACTGGAAAATAAGTTTTGGTGGGATGAGCAAGATGTGCTTGCTCTTCCTGTGGCCAGAGGCTGAGTAAAACAGTAGGTCTACTGGGGAAGCAGTACAGCAGCTCCTCAAAACCTCCCAGACGTGGTTACTGTATGTCCGTAGACTCCAGCTTAGATAACTACCCTAAGGACTGAAAACAGTCTCAAAGAGTTATTGCTAGACCCAAGGTAATGGGTGTCTGTTCGCAAGAGTCAGAAGATGGCCAGCAGCTAAGTTTCTAGCAACTGATGAATGCACAAGGAAAATATACGTGCCCTATTAAATACTATCCATCCATTAGTGTGACTGATTAAATCACAGATTTGTTTATACAGCCAAACAAAACTATGGTTTTCATTTGGAGGATGCAACTCAGAATGTTTCAGTCTTGAGAAAACTGGTATACAACAGTCATGGATAGGTTACACGAGCAAAAGTAATGATCTTTATTTAAACGCGGTTATTTAAGAGATAAAGGAACACTCTCTCTCTCTCTCTCTCTCTCTCTCTCTCTCTCTCTCTCTCTCTCTTCTCTCTCTCTCTGTCTCTCTCTACATTCACCTCCAAACATCCTGAAATATCCTAATCAACAAATAAACATTTGAATAGAACAGATACCTTTCAAATGAAGGAATACAAATGACCAATAAATACAGCAGGAAAGCTTCAGTATCTATAGCCAGTAGGGAAATGTAGATCAAAAGAACATTGAGAGTCCACCTTTCTCTAATCAGAATGGTGTGTCATCAAATGAAAAAACAACAATAAACAACTAATGTGGTCAAAGGGAACAGGGCAAAAGAAACCTCTATACTCTCTTGGTAGGAATGGGTGTTAGTGTTGCTACTACTGAAATCACTCTGGAGGTTCCTCAAAATTGAAGATAGAATTTCCATATAATCCAGCGACCCCATCCTTGGGAAGAATGTTGGTATGTTACAATGATACCTGTGTGGCCCGTCCCTCCATGGACCGTTCAGGATAGGGAAGTATTAACAGATGAACGACCACAGAAAATATGGTGTATATAAACAATGGAGTTTTTTTTTGTTTGTTTGTTTGTTTGTTTTTCAGCTGATTCCAGATTCTTCTCTGGGTGGTGTGTTATGCATTGAATGGATGCATAAAGAAAGATTTCTGTTAATTTTTCATTGTTACCTTTTGAGACTTAACTTTTTCTTCAAACATGAAAAATTTGCCCTGAATGTTTTGTTAAAGTAAGGGCCATGTACCCCTACTGTATTGGGCTTTTTTTTTTTTTTTTTTTTTTTTTTTTTTTTTTT
>CM052707.1:61832185-61838871 GCA_028551405.1 Uromys caudimaculatus | reverse complement strand
CAAGTGAGATCTGGAAGTTTCGGAGTCTTTCTGTCCCCGGGTTCTCAGGCCCCGGATCCGGGCAGATCCAGGCGGGTCTGGGCAAGAGGTGCTGCTCCCCTCAACCCCACTCACAGTCCTTCCAAGTTCCTGTGAGGTTACCTTTCTACGGCGCTCGTTGGCTACCGACTCCGAAATAGTTCTTAAAAATCCCTTTTCCTGTCTTTCAAAATCATGTTTGTCATCTGCCGGGAAAGGAGTTCAGATGGCTGCCTGGGAACTTCACAATTAAATGTGCTAATACAGTCTCAGGAGAAAATGATTGGTACACCTGTTTTTCTAAAAGTGAGAAAAAAAAAGGTACAACAAACAAAACAAAATAATACCACAACCCTCAAAAAGCAAAGTGAAAAACCTCAGACTCTTAGGAAAATGCAAAACAAGCTCAAATCTACTTTCAGATGTTATAGTGAAAGGTCATTACAAAACTCTTTTACTCATTATAAAAAATTAGTTTCAAGGCAAAGACTCATTCAAGCAATGTAACTGTGTTGCTGTTTTTCTTTTTTTTCCCTCTGTCTTTTGGATTTTGAAATTGGATGGGGAAAAATATCTGTAAATGAGAAGTTTCATTGTGCTACATCACTGACATTTATATACCACCTATAGAACATGAAGATTTTATATTTGTCTGAACTTAAATATTCATGTAGTAAATTATCATCACGTGTAATAAGAGAGATGTGCTTTGCAAAGGACTCTACTGAAACCACATACAACAGAGATTTGACCCCGGCACAGGTTTACCAATAAGCTCAGCAGGTATAGAAGAAAAGTCTTCTAAAAGTCTAATTCCATGGCACTCACAAGTTAGAGGCTACTGTAAGCCCCATCAGGTCAGTTACTCAGCCATGTGTCCTGTCTCATGTAAATCTCACACTTCTACCTGCTGGAGAAATTGTAACTGAGACAAAATTTCAAAGTGAACCTCCATAGTTAAACTGTTTACCTTTTAAATTTACTAAAACTAGATCATGGAAATTGGAACACAGTAAGAGCCTCCTGGTGTCAGAAAAATTAATAAAATGAATTACTTTGTGAGTTTAATGCTGCTTGAGTCTGATGTGAGAACCACTTGCTATGGGAAAGAAATTTGTGACAGCCATGAATTCACAATTTAACAATTTCTTTCAGAAGAATTTACTAATCTTGACCATAGGGCTTTTGTCAGATTTAATTTTTAAAATTAACTTGATACATAACATTTTATTTAAACCTCATTTTTATGATGGCAAACACAGGATCATATTGGACTCTAGTACTTCAATTAATCTACATAGTAAACATGTTTCCTCAAACCTAAATGAATTCCTTCTTTAAATTTCACACTAAATAGCAGGTAATACATGTATCATCTGTATCCTATTTTCATCTAGTAGTATGAGAAATTTAAGACTCCATTTTTGGTGCATTATTTTTGGCATACTACATGCTATGTAGACTATCATCTGCTATCATTTTGCTAGGTATTTCCAAATACTATACAATGTACAGAGCACAGCTCACCTCATCAAGACCCTCAGTGTCTTTCAGGAAGGATTTTACTGTTTAATACCTGATAAATTTCTAAGACTTACTAACTTAATGAAGACTTACGGTTGACAAATCTTTTCTGTGGGGTAATGGTCTTTTTGTAGGTCAGAGAGCAGGGCTTTCTGGGTTGCTAGGAGTGTACAGAAGTCAAAATTCTGTGTTACCATATAATAAGTAGAGATGTTTTCGTTTGTTTTAGTTTCAAGTGATAGGATTGCTTGGTATTATTCATGTACACAGCTATCTTTTTGCATCAAATTGATATTGTAATTAATGATGTAATAAGTACTATGCACAAATAGAATCAAGCATCACATGGATAAAATTCCATAAAGCGGCCGATCACAGACTGGGTCTACTCTATGCATTAAAGCCGTAGTGTCTTGTCAGCTGGGGTGCATCCACTGTTGTCATCTCTCAGCAAGATACCAGACAGTATATTTTCAAAAAGTGCCAGGATTTTAATAACACAACTGACAAGAAATGCTGGACTGGGTGAAGGAAGAAGGAAACACTCACTACTGGAGAGATTGAAAACTGGCCCAACCACTTTGGAAATCTGAGTGGAGAATCCTCAAAAAGCTAAACACACATATCTATACCAGTCTTTAGTATCTGCACAAAGGATTTGACAGGCTGCTGCACAGACACATGCTTAGGCATGTTCATTGCTGCTCTAGTCACAATAGCCAGGAAATGGAAGCAACTTACATGACCTTAAGTTGATGAATAGATAGTAAAAAGATAATACAGTTCTACTACGAAATGCTATTTATTTGCAAGGAAAAACTCAATAATGAAATTTGTAGGTGAAAGAATAGAACTAGAAAGGTTCATTTCGAGTCAGCTAACCCGGATCCAGAAAGATAAATGTCATAGGAATGAAGGTTCCCATTTATCTGTGGTTCCCAGCTCAGGTCTTTAGATATGAGTATATAGCCTGGAGTAATTTCAGAATCTAGGGACCTTGGGAAAGGAGAAAATACAGGCTACAGGCAGTTAGAACAAGAAAATAGAGGGCTTTAGTTAGATAGGGGGTGGGAAATTGATAAAGAAAAAGGAGGGTGAAGTAAGGGTATCTTTAAAAGTCATAAGGAATAATACTATATCTACCTAAAAATAGCTATGATACATGTAATGCAGTGTATGAATATGCATATAATATGTATATAGGTTAAAAGAAATCTGTGTTGATGATGCTCTCCAAATAGACAAAGATTACCTAACACAAACCCTTCTCACAGAAATGAGAAGCTTGCTTTTGAGATGTTGCTCAGGGTTGTCCAAAAGATCTCCAGACATGAGCTGCTACTCTGGCTCTTGATTATCTCCCAGAAGTTAGGGCGGGTCCCTATTGCTGAAGGCAT
This sequence comes from Uromys caudimaculatus, assembly GCA_028551405.1. Taxonomy (NCBI): domain Eukaryota; kingdom Metazoa; phylum Chordata; class Mammalia; order Rodentia; family Muridae; genus Uromys; species Uromys caudimaculatus. The sequence continues at coordinate 61,835,932 of CM052707.1, read as the reverse complement.
CTTGTAATTCAGACACAGGAACCAGAGGATCCAAGCTGCTCTAAGAGGACTAGATTTTATGGTACTAGAAGATTCTGAGAGAAGAAAGCAACCAAATAGCCTTACCAAGCTATGAAGTAAAACATCTGCCAGTACATATGTGGCATATATACTTTGCCAGTAACCAAGCTCTCTAAGTCAACATAAAGCCCACTCAACAAGAGGGAAACCACATCTGATACTGGAAACTTAGCAAAATACTTGAGATTAGTAAAGTCATGGGTCTTGGATGAGAACCTACAACTATCACTTTACTAGTGAGCCAAATTCTTAACTGTATTATAAGTATTTATTCTTTTGTCACAGATAGGGTCCACCTCTCATCAAAGAAATGTCTCCCAGCAACAGACAGGTATCACCAAAGAAAATCACAAGTTATCAAAACACAGAGAACAAGTGCCCACGTGGTGCCTAGCACTAACAGATATAGCTACACCCTAACTCCTGTGTCTACATCTCAAGGAATGTAGCCTAAGACAGAAAGATTGTGAGAGCCAGAGGAATGAGAAGTTTGCTATGAAATGGTGATGACCAGGACTGCAGTAGCTACACCCATGAAGTCTCATCATCATGGCTGTCTAAAGAAGTCTTGAACAAGGAAGTCATCACTAGACATGGTAACATGGTAGAGGGAGAGCTTATGAGGCCTCAGCCTTAGACAAACAAAACAACCACCACCACCACCACCACCACCACCACCACCACCACCACCACCACCACCACCACCACAACAACAAAACCTACAGTCAACTCAGGAATACTAAGAGTAAGAGAAATAGTCTTCTGTGGGGGAGAGCTCCTCTATTTGTTATCCAATACTAAGTGGTTAACCCTGAAATCCGACACATTCAAGTAGCATTATATACACTGAGCAGGTTGTATATACATATTAGAGAAACATGTAACCACAATTAAATAAGTAAAGCGAATGAATTTGATAGGGTGGAGTGCATGGAAAGGGTTGGCGGGAGGAAAGGGCAGGGAGAATGATGTAATTACATTTTAATATTAAATGAAAAATTATTAGTATCTTTATACACATAAAATTATTTGTTGAGGATGATCAAACCCACTCTATGAATAATCTTTGTTTCCCAGGCAGTTAATAAGAGTTTAAATGTATGTATCACAAACCCCAAACACTATGCAATAGTAGTTTATTTTCCTCAAAATAAACAGAAAAACAAAACACTTTCTACAAAGTCTTGAGTATGTCTAAAGGTTACAGTTGCTTTAAGTATATATTTTAATTTGAACAGTTTCTTAAGCTTATATCTAAATTTTTAATTTCTAAATAAATTCAAGTAATGGTAGGATTTAAAGAAATCCTTTCTTGTTTTAAAGTGCCCATCTTAGGGTTTCATTGTTGTGAAGAGACACCATGACCAAGGCAACTCTAATAAAGGACACCATTTAATTGGGGTTGGCTTACAGTTTTAGAGGTTCGGTCCGTTGTCATCATGGTGGGAAGCATGGTAGCATCTAGGCAGACATGGCGCTGGAGAAGGAGCTGAGAGTTGTACATCTTGATCTGAAGGTAGCCAGGAGGAGGGAGGCTCTCTTTCCACACTGGGCAGAACATGAGCACAGAGACATCAAAGCCCGCCCCCACAGTGACATACTTCCTCTAAATGCCACACCTCCTAATAGTATCACTCCCCATGGACCAAGCATATTTAAACCACCACAGTGCCTTTTAGAGAAAAATGTTCTTGTAGGGTACTGACTCGATTTCAGTGAAAAATGTCTTTTTCTAAGTCTGATTCTGTCCACACTTCTCTCTGACTTTTGTGGCATGGGATACACCTGCCTTCTTTTGGATTTGTTTGTCCAAACACATCCTGATACTTTAGGTATTAGTAACCCACATGAAAGCTATCAAGATAGACTCCTCCCATAGTGCAGAAATCACTGTCTGCACTCTGTTGTTCCAATACACAGACTCTTGCTTTCATTTGTCTATACTGTACCATTAGCATAGAATGTCTTTCTCCGTCCCCTGAGTGCATCTGATGCTACATCAGCTCTGATACAGAGCCCTATCTTGTGTCTATCAGCTGATATATTCTTTCCATTTCTTTTTGGAGACCTTAAATTATTTATCACTGTCTCATAAAGCCTGCATCTTCTTTAGTAAATGTAACTTTTGTTCTCCTGATTTAATTGTTTCTGAGGCTTATTGCCCCAGTCAGCTAACCTAGCCTAGTCCTGGAAGCTTCTAGCCTCCACAAAAATCTAATCTAGCCCTAGAATGTTTTCAGCCTCTGAGACTTACTGCTGAATACAATCACCCTTTCTAGTTCTTTCTGAGTTGTGGCTGGCTGGTTCAACTCAGCTGTTCTGGCTTAAACTCCTCTTCAGGCTGATTCAATCTGGCTTCTCTCTCTCTCTCTCTCTCTCTCTCTCTCTCTCTCTCTCTCTCTCTCTCTCTCTCTCTCTCTCTCTCTCTCTCTCTCTCCCTCTCTGCCTCTCCTGAATTGCTCTGCTTGGCTTCACACTAAATTTGGCACTATGTTCTAGTTCTCTGGGACAAATTCTCTGTGGCTTTTGTCATGTACTTTAAAGGCACTAAGGAGAATCCCAAAGACTGACAGACACATAAGTTTGTAAAAACAGATAAAGTTGTCACCCTGCATTTTTTTTTAAATATGTAGTAGATGGTAACACTGTATGCACTTCCAAATGTCTTCCTGTTTTTATTAGGTTAGTGTTCATGGGATATTGAATTTATTGCTTATACTCTTCTCAGAAGGATAAGTAATTAGCTGATGGAAATCTAGGGAATAAGAGGTTTTGCTGAGTTAATGAAAAGGACCTGACTGTGGGAGCAGGGCACAGAACAAACCTCAGGACTGAACGCAGTACGCAAGATGAACAGAGGTGGACAGTTGAGATAAAACTTGATAATTTGTCTTTTATAGTTCTGCTTGTATGGAAAATATCTTTGCTTCTTCATTTTTAGTTAATAAAAAATGTAATTATATACTGAAGATACTGACATTGACTGGCAAGTTAGACATTTTTATCCTGGAGAGTCTGTGGCAGAAAATGGGTAGCCCACGTACCTACCTTGGCTCCATCTGCCTATCCTCCTGACAATTGTCACACTTACAAAGACTTGGGACTAGGTGCACATGCATACAAAAAAAGAAAAGAAAAGAAGAAATGTAAAACTGTGGAGCTCCAGACTGTACTCATAATTTATAGAAGAAACCACATTGGTGATGTGATTTTGACCAGTGATCATAATGCTTACAATGATTTGAATTTTTCTAAACTATGTATTAGTTAGGATGTGTTTAATTTTCAACATTAAGTGAATAATGAAGTATTCAGAAGCCCTACATTGAATAGTTCGACATTAATAATATTCCATTTCCCAAATAGGCATATATGGTGATTAGTTTGCCTGAGGTAGGCTTTTCAGGATCAATCCTGAAAGCTGGTTGGGGATTTTACTCAACTTAGATTTTCAAGGTTGTGCTGTATTAGGAGTAGGGCAAATCACTGGACGGTTTAATTCTGGGTGTTGTGAAGTGACCAGAAAGACTACAATAACACAGCAGGGTGGACATCTAAGTAGGCACAAGCTACCTCTGCAGGTTATGTGAGGGTGGCAGGCTGGACTTGAGTCAGAACACTGACCCTTGTTCTTTAGCAAATTGCTCAAGCCCCATGCTCTCAGTTTCTCTGTAAAAGGAGGGAGAT
>CM052707.1:61794685-61829685 GCA_028551405.1 Uromys caudimaculatus | reverse complement strand
CCATGGGATTCTTGCAGAGAAGCCGCCCCTGGGAGACTGCCCTTCCTTGTACCACACTTCGTCGGTTTGCAATTAAAGATGGAGATCGTTCTTCACTCTTGCTCTTCTTGTTAATTCTCACCTCTGGGCGAGTTATTTAGCAGCATCTTTTCCCTCAGCCTGTTATTCTTTTCTCAGGCTTTTAGCATCTAATTTACAGCTCTGATATTTCAGGGCAAAGTTTTGTTATGGAGAAAGACAGATGAGCACATTTGCTCAATAGTCTAGTCAATAAGAAATAAGGAGGCTCTAGTTCAGTGAACAGCACACCTTTCAAAGACAAGGTGATGGCATAGTTGCCTGATTTCTTTTTTGTCCTATAGCTATATATATTCTGTATTTAAGGCATTCAGTGTTACTGTTACTTTTTTGCATGAATATATGTTATGTTAAGAATTATAATGAACAGACTGGAGAGATGGGTCAGCTATTAGGAACATGAAGCTCTTACAAAAGACCTGGGTTGGTTTCTAGCAATCACGTTGAGAGGTTTATACTTTTGGGATTCTGGTTTTAGAGGAACTGACAGCCTTTTGGGGTCTTTACAGGTACTTGCATATATGTTTTATACATACTTAGACTCAGTTGCTCCACCCAAAATAAAAATAACACAAATAATTAAAAAAAAAATCATGAAAGTACTCAACTCATTACCACCTCTGTCACTAAATAGATACCACAAAAGCATCTCACATTCCTTGATTACAATTCTCACTTCCCAAGGGGAAAACATTATCCTGTTATTTGTGATAATCATTTGCTTGCTTTTAAAACATTTTACAGCATACATCATTGAACAGTATAACATTTTGCTTCCAGGTTTAGTACTTTATGTGAATGTATCCATTATAAATATATTATTCAGTCTTTCAAATGGTTTGTATTATCTCTGATCATTGTTCTTAGTCTATATTTCTAAGGTCTTCTATTGAAACAGAATATAACAGGTGAGCCATGTATTATGTATCCTTCCATGCCTATAGGTAATGGGTGATTTACTTATGGGTGATTTTTCTTGAGGTTGAGTTTTTGTTTGTATAAGAAGCCCTCTTGAGAACACACTTAATTCAGATCTCAAATATTATGGTTGTCCTGAATTTTAATCTTGGTGAATGCTGCAATCTTGTGTAAGAGTCTTTATTTCTTTGCTTTGTCGAATGGGGATAATAACAGCACCTACACTGTGGAGTTGGGTAGCCTGAAAACAAATTTATAAAAGGTGCTTAGAGCAGTGTGAGGGGAGAGATGAGGTAGGGAAGCAATGACAGTACTCACCAGTTGTTTAAATGTTATAACAAGAAAGATTCTTGTGTAGATTAAGTGGGAGAAATTTAATTAGTCTCTCTCTGGCAAACAGCAGGTACTAGGTGATTCTTGGTGAATTTCTGTTTCCCCTTTCCTCCCCAGTGATATGGCTGCTTTCCAGACAGCAGAGGTTCCCGTGAGTCTGATGGTTGTATAAGTGGTGATGTTGCTAAAGCTCCCTTATGTGTGTTGCTAAACATCTGTGCTGCCGACATGCGTTCTGTACATCTCTTCTCCATCGAGTAGTTTTGAGGTTTTCCATGCTTCAGGACTTGTGTTCAACTCTTGGGATGCCAAAGGGAAGGACACATCCTTGCTTCAAAGTGGGGAAGTCCACACCAAAGCCACACTGACATCATTTATCTACCATGAACACCTTGAATTTTCCAGGATTAGAGACCTGACCTTAGAGCATTTGACCCAAACAGAGAGAGGAATGAGTGAAAAGTGGATCAGAGTTCTAGGGACGCACTGGCGAACAAGCAGGCGGGCCGTGACGTGGCCATGCAAATGGCAGAGAGGAAACTTTATGTGGTCTCAGTATATTTTCATTTTCCAGTTGTGATAGAGGAGCTTGTGATGAGACATGTGACAAGATTTCATTTTGATGAAAACCTAAACTTCCCTACCCCTCGTCTACTAGCCCAGGACTGTCCAATAAAATACTACGCAAACAAAAATAGTTGAAATCATTTTAATGATGTATGATATTGATTATGTATATGTAATATACAGATGGTCCCTGAGTCAATGGTAGGGTCATAGAGGGATTTCAACTTCACCCTGAAAAGAACGTGTATCCATGTAGTATTATTAACTGAACATGAGATCAATATGAATGTTATTAATGATATATTTAAACATTTTCCCTGTACTGAATGCTCAAAAGTAGTGGTCACTCATTCACTTCAGACTCAGAATTTTCACCAGAAACACTCTCTGTGTATTTAAATTCACAAAACTATAGTGTAAAGTAGGCTGTGTATCTGAGAGCCCAAATGTTTTAAGTTCAGACTCCATTTTAGAAGACTTGAACTCAGATAAACCTACAGGCATTAGTTTCCAAGTTACCTCCCAACAAAACCGGAGACTAGCTCCAGTTCCTAGGCTAACCCCAACAGACCAGCATCTCCAGGTTAATCTCCCCCAACAATTCAGCGTTTCCAGGCGCACACACCCACCCACCCACCCACCCACACCCCAATTGCTGCTTTCTATAAAGACTTGCCCCTATAGGTATTTGGAGCTTCACTCCATCAAAGCCATCCTGCTGTGTCAGGGCTGGCAGGGAGGCAGCCCAAGCTTGGGCTTCTGAATAAAGGCCCTGTTTTGATTTGCATCGGATCTGCTCCTGTCTGTTTTTTGGGTTTCACTAACACTTCTCTGGCACTAAATATCCATGTTGTGTATCCATGTAAGAGTGCTAAAAAAATTAAAGTTAATTCTAATGACATCAACATAACAGAAGTATTCCTTTTCTTTTCTTCTGGTCCTATGTAGGATAGTAAGTTATATCTGACTGCTGTGATGCAAGTGTTACAGAGAATAATCACAGAAGATGGAGACGCAGCCACAAAATATAGTTCCCAGGTCATCCCCTTTCACATGAAGATGCAGTTGACGATAACATTACATAGCTTTCTGTGCATTGCAGATTGCCCCCACATAACCAGTCTATGGAGGACACAGACAGTGCCCTTGCCTCTTCTTTATAGATCTGGGATTTGAAGTCCAAACTGGCTGAGATCTTGGCACTCCTTTGGAGTTGGGCTGCTAGGCTCCGCACTTTAAAATTCTCTTTATTTTGACATTTTATTTTTAAATCATTCTTGAAAATATTTAATTTTTAAAAGTTATGTGTCTCTTTGTGTGTCTGTGTGGTTATGTGCATGCGTGTATCATGATTACAGAGGCCAGAAGAGGGTGTGGGGTTTGCTCTGGAGCTGAAGTCCTAGGCAGTTGTGAGGCACTCAATGTGAGTACTGGGAACTGATCTCCAATCCTGAGGAACAGCAGCATAAACTTTCACCCACAGAGCTGCCACTTCAGCCTCCCCAAAGCAGTCTTTTAAAAATGATTCTTTTACTTTGTTTCAAATTTCTGTTTCAAGAAGTGTCCGCCATTTTTTATTTTTACTGAAGAATTTACATTGTTTCTTAAAACTGTGGTTCATGTTAAACTTCTAAAAATATCACAAGGATAGTAGATGTATGGCAGTAATTAGAGTTTCTGTTGCTTAGGAAGGACTTTGAAATTGGTGTGACACTGTACATCAGGGGCTTAGTAAGGGGTTTATAAACTTATAACTAGCTAGAAGAATTATGTATTTGATTGAAGAATTATATGGAAGCTTGGTCTGGTGGCTTTTGATGAATTGGAGCATGGCGAGGGTTTCTGAAGAACTGTGATAGAAGCAGTTGCCTGTGATGAATTCCTATCAATTGAGAAACAGATTGTATTTCTGGGAAAGGTAGCTTAAAATATTTCTTATCACTTTGGATGTGAGCTTCTTGGCGTTCACTATTGAATAATTATTTCTGGAGAGTGTTGTCAGAACCCGGCCTTCTAAAAATAAAGCAAACTCTCATCAAATTAGCATTTTCTTGGGGTGAGGATATATCAGTGAGAACCTAGCTTTGCTGATGGTACTTTGACACTCTCTCTCTCTCTCTCTCTCTCTCTCTCTCTCTCTCTCTCTCTCTCCCTCCCTCCCTCCCTCCCTCCCTCTCTCTCCCTCATTCATCTCCCACTCCCTCCCTCCTTCCTGTCCCTCTCCCTCCCAATCCTTTTCCCTCTTCCTCTCCATCTCCTCCCTCCCTCCCTCCCTCCCTCCCTCCCCACCTCCTTCTCTCCCTCCCTCCCTAAATCACTGGTTATGGTGTGTAGTTAGTAATTATTTCCTATTCCCACACTAAGCTTAGTTCATGATCAGTCCGGTCAAATGGTTCCATGCTGTCATGAATCTCATGTGCTTTGAGACACATAGGTGTTCCTTAATTTAGACATTAAGTGTGCTTCTCCTAAAGTGCTAAGCATGTAAATAAAATCATATATAGATGTGGTAGGAAAGCCATTATGAAACTAGATTCTTTAAAGGGGTGTAAGGCTTGAGAACCCACTTACTGAGTTTGCTTAGATTCAAGCCTTGACACTTTCCTTTCTCAGACTTAACTATTGTCAGGGTAGGCAGTAAGGATGTGGGCATTCTCTGTAGAGACACTTTCTTTGTTACAGATTGTGTGCGTGAGTATGCATGCGTGTGTTTGTGTGTGTGTGTGCGCGCACGCTCACGCATGCCAAAGTTTCTGTCAGGATCTGCCTCTGTCACTTTCCACTTCATATATTGAGACTGGTTCTTTCAATGGACCTAAGCATACTCTTGCCTTAGCTAGCTGGTTGGTAGGATCCAGAGATCCAACTGCTTCTGCTTCCTCAGCACTTGGGCTTACAGATGAGCCCCCACCCCAACTATGTCTGGCTTTTATGTTGGTGCTGAGGATCCACGCTCAGGTTCTCATGCCTGCACAGCAAGAATCTTATTGGCTATGTCTCCACCTCCTGTGTTTTAAGTAAAACTGAGATACAGAAAAGGATCTGTATAAAGTGTCACGAACAGCATGAAGAAACATCGAGAAAGTTGGCAGCAATTGGCATTTCTGTGGCAAACATCTCATTTGTGTATGTTTAACATCCTTGGGGTTAATCTTATATTAAACTCCAGAGCCCAGATTTTCAGATTACAGAGGTAGAGGAGGGGTCTGGTACTCATGCAAGAATGCGGTTGCTTTCTGAGGCATTGAATGCAATTTTAGTTGGTGTCTGTATCCAACACTGATTGCTGAACAGATTCTTATCTGCTTTCTCGAGAATGTTCACTGGCATCACTGCTGAGGAAAGCTAGGCTTTATTCTGGTGGTTCTGGGCTCCTCTGGATGGGAGATTTGGCCCTGGGTCCTCTTGAGGACTTTCTGGGAAAACCAGAGGTTCTGGCTAGAGTCCCTATCTGATAGTTGTTGGATTACTTAGTCCTGGTCCATAGGATTTTGGCTAGAGGAGCATGATGGTTGAATTTAGCTATCAACTCAACACGACCTAGAATCACTTGGAAAGAGGGTCTTAATGAGGAATAGCCTCGCTCAAGTTGGCCTGTGGACATGTCTCTTGGGGACTGTCAGTATGAATGGGTATAAGATGTGATAGTGTCCTCCACTGAGGAAGGAGAAAGGTAGCTGAGAACTAACCATCTACTAAGCAAGGTTTCTCTCTTTCTCTCTCTCTCTTTGGTCTTCACTGTGGATTCGATTTAACTGGAAGGTTGAGTTCCTGCCTTGACTTCCTTGAAATGATGGACTGTCATTTGGAATTGCAAGTCAGGTCACCTCTTCCCCCTCCCAGGTTGCTTTCTGTGAGGGTGTTAGCCACAGCAGACGAAGGGAAAGTGAGACGAGGAGTGTTTATTTGAGAGCATTATGGTATGGGCAGCATGATCTAAGGGGATTGACTTACTTGTTCCAAAAATATCTCTTACTTTTAGGTCTCACATATGCTGCATAAGCAAGATATATTATTACATAGTTGGGGATATAATGCAAATAAGCACCATGTAAATGAAGGCAGTCAAATGGCATGCTAATTTGAAAGACCTCTTACTCAAAGACATGGATAGACTCTCATCTACTTGTTCATGTATACCTTTTCTGAGACAATACTTATCAGGGATATTTTTTCCTGTTAATTATACTTATGCTATGGAGTTTTAATATTGAAAAATGCTGTGTTCATGTGCTTAACACAGTTTATAGCATAGAAAACATTCAATAGAAAGTCGATCTTGTTCTCGCTACATCTACTTCTGCTATAACAGCTGCTGGCATTAAATTATTTTGGATAATAATAGCCTAAATAGAAAACATACTTTCAAGACTCCTGGTTAAGATATGCACTAGTAGCTCTATACATTACCATATTTAACCCTCCAGAGGGTATGTACAGTAAGGCAACTCTTATCCTAACAGTGGAAACTATAGCTCAGAGCTGCTAAGAAAGTTATGTTTAAGCATTTTAGAGAATTCATTTGGATTTGAACTCATTGTCTTCTCCCTCTAACCTCCTTGATGCAGTATGTTTCTGGATATATGAAGGAGTGAGACAAATGGAGGTCCAGCCTAAGAACTCTCTTCAGTTGACTTGCATAGCCCACATGAACTAGCATGGACGTAGATAGGGCTGGAGAGGTTTGATTTAATATCAGCTGGATAAACTCAGTTCTCTGCATCCTTTCATGATTACCTCTAACTACTTTGGTTTTCCTCCTTTCCTAGTCCCAGGAGACATCAGCTTGAGGCCCAAGGAAGATTACAACTGTCTAATATTGGACTTGGTGGGTATATAGGTTAGGAAAGAACTTACCACATGAAATCCTTTCCACTTGGCCTTCCTAACGTGTTAAGGAAACATCTCTGTGGCCCTGGGAAGGTTTGTGGAGTCATTTGGGTTAGGAAAACCAGAGGCATACTGAGTGAGCAAGGCATGCTTTGAGGTCTGATATTTCTCTCCTTGCTAAACTCACCATTCCTTCTTCACGTTTCCCTCTAGCTAAGTCTTCTGAAGCATTCACTCTTGCCGTGATCACCTAAAGGGCTAGTGGACCTAAGAAGAAGCAGAATGTATAACACAGTAGCTGTTTCTGTAAACGGTGTTAATCTAAAATCAGAGGGCCAAGTAAATAAATTACTTTTCTTCAAGCATCATTTTGCATACTTTTAACTCATTTTGGTATGGGAAATTCGTTGGATAAGGAAATTAGCTGAGGAAGAAGTGATGCCTAATGCTATTTGATATAGCTCGATATAAAAAGTATGAAGTAACGGTAAATATTTATGGCCGGTTATGAAATTTATCAAAAATGTAAACACTGGTAAAACAAAATGATCTTCTAAAGAGGGTCTGTAGGCAAACAAGAGCTCTATATGCATAGGATTTTGATTAGGAACAGAGATTTCTTGGCACGTACCTGATACAAAAAAATTGGTCTTATGTATATTACCTTTGGTATTCCAGAAGATTCCCCAAAGATAATTCATCTGATAAAGTTGCTATACGAGCCATCTGTGCATTTTATAGAAAAACTTCTTATGAGAAAATGGCATAAACACGAGGAACACAGACAGAAAAGTTAAACTGCGCTGTCCAAACTAGAGCAGCTCTTTTCCTCTGACTGTTGAAACTATTGGGACAAGCAGAGCAGATCCAAGGTTTTGTGTCTTGTGTAGAGTTTCACAAAAGAGCCCAGGTAATCTGCAACAGAAATTTACATGGTTTGCATGTGGATTCCTCATTCCTGGCTTTCATAGAGTATATCTATAAGAGAAAGGCATTAAAAGGTATCCAATTTCACAGGAGCTGGACAGTATTAAGTGCTCACCAAGCATACAATTAGACACCGTGCCCTCTTTATTACATTGCTTTGGATTGGATTCTGACAATATTTGCAGCTAAAATAATTTTCTTGTGCTAAAAAATGAATGAAGGTATCTGAGATTTCCAATATAAATACAAGGCTACAGAGAAAGGATTAATTTTGGTTTGCTCATAGCAGGGATTAATTATGGGTGTGGAAAGACAACACGCACAGGATGGATCAGAGTCCAGTAATCCTAAAGTTGAAAAAAAAGATAATGTACTTCAATTGCAGAATGCCTCCTGAGAAGCTATAATTATTTATGATAGTATTTAAACTGATGATGGCTTGAGGAGCAGAAAGTTGTTGAGCGTCACCATTTCTTCAGCTATTTTGACATGTCGTACAAGGAAATAAATGAGCCCTCATCCGTTTGGATAGTCATTTATTTTATGAAACCAACTATTATCTGGCTTCAGTGGGAGACAGGTTCTCTCTGCATTTATAAAGATGAGGATACTAAATTACTTCTGCCACAGAGTCTCTGAGGATTTAACAACAAGGCTATCAAAGGAGCTGCTGCTCCTGTGGGTGCTATTGTGCCTCACTGGCATCTGACAAACTAGATTTCAGGTGTAGCTTATTCACAGGAATTAGCTACCTCCTCCCCAGGAAGGATGTTGTAAGAGGAAACCATAATGTCTGACATGATCTAAGATCCCAAGGAACTTAACTCTGGTGAAGAAATAACTCTGTCCGAAATAGCCACTGTGCTGTGTGTTCTCAATTATCCTCCTAATGCCTGAATGTATGAATCGTGCGTGCCACTGGGTCGAGGCGGTAGAGGATGTGACAGATGGGGATGGAGGTTTGTGTTCAGCCATTCAGCTCTTGGTTTTTGCTTTAAGTAGACCTGAGCTGTCATTTTGGTAAGTAGAACAAATAACACTGCACTCGTAGGTTCTCTGAGAACAAGATTGTGATAACATACACAAAAAGCTTTAAGCAGGGAGTTTACGAGATACTATAGCAAGTACTTAGTGTGTGTTTCCTACCATTATTACAGTGGCTGTGGCTCCTTTGTAATCAGGAGTACAAAGATGTAGGCTTCCTTATCTGTGTAGAGTTTATCTCTCAGGGTTTCAGTTTTACTCTGGGAGATGAACGGTATCTTTCCAATTTGAGGTTCTATAGTCAATTCTGGCTTAAGATGTAAGTCTACTTTGTGTAAATAGATTCAGGGTTTTTTGTTTTCTCTTTCCTGCATCCTTATCAAGACTGATTCTTTATTCCAATGGTCTTTTGCATAGTTTTGGCATCAAGGAATTGTCAGATGGTTTTATATTTCTTTCCACGTGCTACTGCTGTAGTAGTGTCACCCGCTGCCTCCTCTGGAACAGCGTGAAGGCTGATGCAGATATGCTTGCTGTCATTCCTCTGTAGGCTTGCTCTCAGTTTATCTCACAATATTGACTTTCTGTCCAGTTTTGGGGTCTTCTTACCCCATACCCCTTTTAACCTATTTCATGAAATTAGCATTATCATCATAATCTCTAATATCCTAACCTTTCCAGAATAACATACCAGAGATTCAGAGTGGTAAACAGAGTGGTATGCTGAAGAACAACTTTGATCAAAAATCTTCTCCAGGCCTTGATGGTCAGTGGGCAGTTGGCGAAGGAGGCTTTGGGAATGAAGGGTCTGGCGGGTGGTTACTAGAGATTTAAACTGCAATGAACTGTTTCCAAATTCTGAAATTCCTTCCTTGTGATCCTCACCTTCATTTTCTAAAATGATGTGCATTTTCCTTAAAGTAAAAATATAGCGTAAAAGGTAAAGGCCGGGTTTGTACTTCACCAAGAGTTGGGCTGAGGCCATGCCTCCATTAGAGGGCTATCAAGTCATCAGGGGTCAGGAGGGGTCAGGAGGGGTCAGGAGGGGTCAGGAGGGGTCAGGAGGGATCTGTGCACTGTAAGTAGGACTCCATTATCTCTAGGCTCTTGATTCTTCCTAAGGAGTCAAGAGAAAACTCTGGATTCCTTCTCCATGTTCTCAAACACTTTCCATTTCCCTGTCATGTTCTGTAGCGAGCCCTTCAGGGCTGGCTCTAACTGCCCTGTATTCCTTTCAAATTACTCTTCAAGAGAAGCCACATGCTGCTCCCACACCCCAGTTCCCTCTAGGTTTGACTCCTGTCTTGCTTTCTTCTCTCATGCTCATCCACCAACCATATCCTTTCCTTTGCCTGTGCTCAGGGTCCTTCATAAGTACCCCCAGCCATAGATTTCTGATCTCTTCTCTAAAAACAGTCTCTATCCTCTTGAACCAGTAACAGCACAGGCCCTCAGAGGGTCTTACTTCCCTTCAAGGTATCTTAATCTCTCTTCCTCTGGCATCCGTCATCAATCCTATAAAAAGAAGATTTCTTGTTACTATTGACACTCATATGAAACACCCAAGTTTTGACTCATATGTCAACAGGCTTCATTATCTTTTACATGTCAGTGTTTCTACCAATGTACCCTAGAATTATTCTTCTATATTTGTTGGTGATTTATCTTCTTTCACTACCCATTTTCATTCCCATTTTAATTAAGGGCATTTTAATATGTATGCAGATAATTCTTCAAGACCTCATAAACTCAGAACTGATTTCCTTGAATCTTTCTTGGATGGTCTTGTTCTGCCTCCCATGATCATCATCTGTCTGTTACATTGCTACTAACTTCAACTTGCACATAATTACAGTTTCAGCTTACTCATCTCTCGTCTTTTAATTTCGTTTCTCCTGACACATTTCTTTATATCTCCCATGAGCTTTTGGTTCCTCTTAGATGCTTCATGCCTTACTCCTACCATTTTATTTGTTGTTCTTAGTTTCTTGTTTTTTCTTTTAAAATATATTAGCAAATATAATTTACAAAAACATCAAGTTTTATTAGATTTCCATACATGTGATGGTTACCTGGGTTGCAAAGTCCACACACCCAGGAGGAGAGATCCACAGTCAAGAAAAAGCCCCTATCAACTTGGCCTGTGACCGTGTCTGTGGGGGCATTTTCTTGATTAATGATATGGGAGGGCCCCACCTACTGTGAGTGATGCTACTCCTGAGCAAATGGTCCTGGTCTGTACAAGAAAGCTAAGCAAGTAAGCCAGAAGAAGCAATCCAGCAAGTAGTATTCACCCCTCCGTTTCTGCTCCCTTCCCTGCCTCTAACTTTTTGCCTTGAGTTCTTTCCTTGGTTTCTCCTCATGATGGACTTGATTTGAAACACAAATAAACCTTCTCATCCCTCAAGTTGGTTTCAGTCATGGTATTGTTTTATACCAACAGAGAAGCAAACTAGCATGCAAATTGGTACCAAACATGTGGTGTATTGCTTTGACAGACTGACCATATTGTTTTGGGAAGGTATGTGGAAGTTTGGAACTTTAGACTGGAAAAGCCCTCAAGTGCACCGAGCTTTAAGGGCTATTCTGTAGAAATGTGTAAGATAAGAATGCTGAAGGAAATGCAGAGAATGGAGATGTGGTTTGTGGAGCTTCTGCAAGAAGCCAAGACTTTATCAGAGCTGCTCATGTGGGGCTGAAGAATCAACCGTGATTAATGAGACCAGCATCACTGAGGTGAAATGTTCTGGGAAGTATTTTCTTAGGTCAGCATTGCAGAAACTGTGGTCCAAAGGGGCCAAGGCTGTATCTCAAGCTGTCAGCTAGACTTGGTAATGTGTAAACATCTCCCCTGTGGTACTGATTTTGGCAGCATGAAAGCTGCAGGATTGAATCATGGCGAGATGCTGAAGCTAGCAATTTGAGAAACTAGGAGAGCCTACTGGTGAATGTGCAGCCCAACTGCAGTGGAGACGCCATCATCCTGGAGATACCAGGGTTACCACAAAGGACAGTGAAGGTTGCAGAGTGCAGCTTGCTTAAACCTATGAGATAAGCAAACATGTACTGTGGACAGCAGAGTCAGAGAGGTAGGGCTACTCAAGCTCCTTGCAGCACAGGAGGTCAGGGCACCAATAAGCGCAAGATGGAGCTGGAGAGATGGCTTATGGGCTGGAGAGATGGCTCAGTGGTTAAGAGCACTGACTGCTCTTCCAAAGGCCCTGAGTTCAATTCCAGCAACCACATGGTGGCTCACAACCATCTGTAATGGGATCCAATGCCCTCTTCTGGTCTCTCTGAAGACAGCTACAGTGTACTCATATAAATAAATAAATAACTCTTTAAAAAAAATGAGTGCATGATGTTGGCTATTGAGTTGTTTATACTGTTGGTGTTTGATTTTGCTCTATCTGATTATAAATGTGCCTTGTCTCTTCTTGGAGTAAGAGAGTATTTAACTTATTAATTTATTATTTGATTTTATAGGAGCTCAAAGTTAAGAGACCTTGGAACTTTAGAGAGAACTTTAACTTTCAATTATTGGGAATTTTTAAAAAACTGTAACATTTGAACATTTTTTTATACTGTATTCTATACTGATAGTTGCATGAGCTCTTGGGTTTCACATATGAAAGTTATGGTTTAATAGTGATATTTGTAAGATGATAAGGGATGTACTCATGGCGGTTCATCTTCAGCTGTCAACACTGGAGAAGAGCGAACCTCAGCTGAGGAAGCACCTCCATCAGCTTGGACTGTGGGCATGTCAGAGTAGCATTTTTCTTGATTAATGATTGATGTGGGAGGGCCATGTTTATTGGGTTGGTATCACCCAGGAGTTCTTGGGTTAAATAAGAAATCTAAGTGAGCCAGTTATGGGAACAAGCCAGTAAGTAGCATTCCTCCATGTTTTTGAATTCAAGCTTCTGCCTTGAGCTTTTGCCTCACCTTCTCTCAATGGTAGACTGAGGTCTGCAAGTTAAATAAACTCTTTTCTTCCCACGTTGGTTTTGGTCATTGCCTTAGCGCAGGAGTGAAAAGCACACCAGAACAATATATGTATATCCCAGTCTTTGATGATATTTACTCCATTGCCCTCTCTGGCACCATCTTCCAAACTGTTCTTTTTTTTCTTCTTTCATAGTAACCCCTTTACTTTAATTCTAAGTTTGGCATGTGGGGGAAAGCATGTGATATTAGGCTTTGTCTTTTTGAGCCTCACTGACTTCATTTAACACATTAATTGCCATGTCCATTCATTTCCTGAAAATTGGTGCTTCCATTTTTTTTCATGGCTGAATAAAACTCCATTATGCACATATACCACATATTGTTTATTATTTATTGATGTGCACATGGGCTAATTCTAAACCTTGACTATAATGAACAAGGCAGCAACAATCATGAGCATTCAATTGTCTCCATTAAGCTGACTCCTATACTATTGGGGATAGTCCCAGATACGGTATAGCTGAGTTATAGGGTAGGATTTTGAGGATTCTTTACTCTGACTTCTATTCTGGTTGGGCTAATTTACATTTCCATCAATACCATACAGAGTTATTTACCCTTCATTTTCTTGCCAACATTTGTTGGTTTTGTTTTCTTCATGATAGCTACTGTGACTGATGAGACAGCTTTTCAATATAGTTTTGAGTGTGTACATATCTGGCAGACACATTGGATCCCTTGGAGTTCAGGCTACAGACAGTTACTATGCACATGATATCAGTGTGGGGACAAACTTGGGTCCTCTGAAAGAGCAGAGCACACTTTAACCACTGAGCCATCTCTCCCACCATCACTGTAGTTCTGATTTGCCTTTTTCTGATAATTATGGATGATGAACATTTTTCATGTTTATTGGGCATGTGTGTGTGTGTGTGTGTGTGTGTGTGTGTGTGTGTGTGTTTTAATTGTCTATTTGGGAGGCTGAAGAGATGGTTTAGTGATTAAGAACCAAGAACCATGGTTCTGTTCCAAGCACCCACATGATGTCTTAAAACCATCTGTAACTCCAGTTACATGCATGCAGGCAAAACCTCCCATGCACATAAAAATACAAAAATAAAAATAATTCTTATAAAAGAATTGCCTGTTCAGTTCATTTTGTCATTTGCTTACTGTATTATTTGATCTTTGTTTCTTAACTTTCTTAACACTTCTAGATACACATTCTGGATATTGTGGGACTGTAGTTTGAACTACTGGGTCAGATTCTGTCTCATTCTTAGCTGGTCTCTTCCTTCTCTTAATTGTTTTCTTTGCTGTAAAGAAGCTGTTCCATTTTAAGCAATCTTATTTGTTAATTTTTGGAATTATTTTTAAGTTATCAGAGTTTCAACAGAAAGTTGTTGCCTATGCCTATATCTTGAAGTATTTTTATCTCTAGTAGTTTCAAGGTTTCAAGTTTTATGTTAAGGTCTTTGATCAAGTTTCAGTTGATTTCTGTATAAGGTAAGAGATATAGATCTAGTTTTAGTCTCCTCTATGTGCATGACCCATTTATATAGCACCATTTGTTGAAGCTTCTGTTTTTCTCCAGTGTATGTTTTTGACAGCTCTGTTGAGAATCAGATGGCTTTAGCTACATGGATTTATTTTGGGGTTGTCTGTTCTATTCTCCTAGACTTTGTGTCTTTTTATATCAATACCAAGATTAAAAAACCTATCACATACAAAATAATTTGAAACCAGACATGATGCTACCTCCAACATTATTCATTTACTCGTGATTGCTTTATTCAGAGTCCTTCGTGCTCCCAAATGAATTTTAGGGTTGACCTTTATAGTTTTGAGAAGAGTGTCCTAGGGATGTTGATGATGCTTTCTAAAGCTTTCTTAGCTAATATCCACCACATAGTCAGCCATTACACTTACTGCTTTGCACCTATATGTGACTCAATTTTTCCTTGGCTTTCCGTATTCACTCAGAAAAGCTCAACCATTTTTAAACCCAACTAACTCTTCTGTGTAGAGCAGGGGTTCTCATCTTTCTTAATGCTGTGGACTTTAATGTAGTTCCTCATGATGTGGTGATCCTCAGCCATAAAATTATTTCCATTGCTACTTCATAACTCTAATTTTGCTACTGTTATGGATTATAATGTAAATGTCTGATATCTGACCCCAAAGGGATGGGGACCCACAGGTTGAGAACCAAATGGATCCTGATACCTTTTGCATTAACACTGTATTCTACTAGTTTGTTTAGTCTTTTACTCTTTATGTACTAATTTCACCATTTCTCTCTTTTCGAAGATCAGTATCTCTTTCTTACCCTCATTCTTTCTTTATTACCCTATGTCATGCTCCATAGAAAAAACAGAAGTATCTGTAGAGAACTAACTATTCCCACAAAACACCTACCAACACACCTATCCATCAGCATATGCCTTACATTCTTTTTGTGCAGAATGGAGCAATGGATTTTATCTCTGTGGGAACTTTGGAATACTACCAGTACATCAGAATAATTAATTTGTAACCTTTCATGTGGTATCTGCATGTATATTTGCATGTGTGCATGGGAAATATTGACAATTGCATGTGCATGCACTTGTAGAGTCTAGAAATCAACACTAATCTTTCATTATTCTCCCTACCTTATCATTTGTGGCAGGGCCTCTCACTATACCTGGAACTCATTGGCTCAGTTTAATTGGCTAGCCACCGAGCTCCAGGGACCTAACTGTCTCTGTTCCCCCGGCTCCAGTGCTGATGTTATAGATGCATGATGCACTTAGCCTCTTGTTTTTCAATGAGATATTTCTATTGGCTTTCCTTTGTTTATAGCAGCAGGTAGTTATTCCTATAGTAGATTCTTTTTTCCCTAACCAATGTCTTAGTTTGTGTTCCTGTTGCTGTACTAAAACACAATGACCAAAATCAACTTGAGGGGAAAAGGTTCATTTCATCTTACAACATGTAGTTCCTCATCCAGATAAGTCAGGGCAAGGACTCAATGCAGGAACTTGGAGGCAGGAACTCTTGCAGATGCCATGGAAGAGTGTTTCTTACTGTCTTCCTCCTCCTGTGTTGTTCACCCTGCTTTCTTTTACAACCCAGGACCACCAGCCCAGGGACCACCAGCACACATCAATCCACACCCTTCCACATCAATCACCCATCAATGAGATGTGCCAGAGACTTGCCCATAGGGCAGTCTGGTAGGGCATTTTCTCAGTTGAGGTTCCCTCTTCCAAATGACTCTAGTTTGTGTCAAGTTGACATAAAACTAGCCAGCATATTTGACTCCTTGTTAACTTGACATACAAACAAGTATCCAACATTTCCTTTCATTTTCCTCTTTGAGAGCTCATATTAACAACATGATAAAACACTCTGAAAACTTAAACACTTTAAAGTTCAGTCTGTTTCAAATTTCTAAGATTTTCTAAAATATCCAATGTTTCTCTAAAGTATTCAAAATCTCTTGAAAAGTTTGAAATTTCTCTGAAATACACAAGTTCTCATGGCTATAAGCTTCTGTAAAATAAAAAAAAAAATGTTAAATATTTTCTGATTACAAGAGGGAAGAAGCAGGGCACAGCCACAGTCGGACCAACAAAAAATTCCAAAACCTAAGTGTAAAGCTTCATGTCATGTTTTTGGGACCATGATCTATGCTCCCAAAGACTGGTCAAAGTGCACATAATATATTTTATAGCTTCAGGCTGGCTTTGATCCACAGCTGAAGTCTTTGGTAATCTGCCCATGTATACTGGCTGGTATTGTGTGTCAACTTGACACAAGCTGGAGTTATAACAGACAAAGGATCTTCCTTTGAAAAAATGCCTCCGTGAGATCCAGCTGTAAGGTGGTATTTTATCAATTAGTGAATAAGGGTGGGAGGGCCCATTGTGGGCGGTGTCTTCCTGGGACTGGTAGTCTTCGGTTCTAGAAGAAAGCAAGCCGAACAAGCCAAGGAAAGTAAGCCAGTAACTAATATCCCTCCATGGCCTTTGCATCAGCTCCTGCTTCCTAACCTGCTTAGTTCCAGTCCTGACTACCTTTGGTGATAAACAACAATTTGAATGTGTAAGCTGAATAAAACCTTTCCTCCCCAACTTGCTTCTTGGTCATGATGCTTTGTGCAGGAATAGAAACCCTGACTAAGACACCATGGTACTGGCATCTCTAAAAATGCTTGGTTTTCCACTGAGACTAGTCTGTATCTTAACCAATTGTATTATTTGGGCTCTCTTAGAGACTATCCTTGTCTGTCACATAGTGCCAAATGTCACCTCTCTAGATTACTCTTTCATGCCTTCAAAACCAGTACCACCAGAAAAACTCTTGTACGTTATGATGTTCAGCAGTCAGTACAAGGTACAAGTTTGTCTCCACTTTGACCACAGCTTCTGCATGATGTACCCTGAGAAAATACTCTCTGATTGAAATACTCAATGGTGTTGGTCTGTTTTCAATTTCCAACCCCCAATGACCAATAATGATCATCTCAGCCAAGTAAAAGTTTCACTTTGGTGGTTCTTAACTTAAAGTATCACATGAGTAGCCCTAAGAGATTATTTGAGGGACTTTAAAAATGTTCCTCTGAAATTTTACAAGCTAGGCTTCCATCAATCTGCACTGGTCTCGTAATTATCTTCCAAGTTCCCAAACAGCTCATTAAGCTCCAACTACTCAATGGCTTTTCTAGCCCAAAGTCCCAAGTTCTTTGGCAATCCTCCCCAAAACACGGTCAGTTCTGTCACAGCAATATCCCACAAACTCAGTACCAATTTCTGTTTTAGTCGGGTTTCTATTGCTGTGATAAGGCACCATGACCAAAACCAACTTGGTGATGAAGTTTAGTTCACTTATACTTCTGCATCACAGTCTATAATAGAAAGGTTCAGGGCAGGAATTCAAGGTAGGAATCTGGAGGCAGGAACTGAAGCAGAAGCTTCCTTGATGAGACATGCTTTGTGTGCTGTGCCAAGCCCTTTGGATCCTAAGAAGTCCCAGAAAACGCACTGACCTTTACATGGTTGTTTTATATGGCTAAATAGCATAGTCAGTTTTCATCTTAGTTTATCCATTAATAGTATTTGCCATAGTAGGTAACATACTTTGTGATATGTACACGTGTATTTGCTTAGAGTACACTACATTATCTATCTGTATTCCGTCATTGTTTTTTCTGCCCTAGTGTTTAGTGCTAGTGCTTCTCTTTCTTCTGCCTCTTGATGGTGGCAGAACCTGGACTATTTATCCATCTTTTCATTTTTTTCTTCATTCATTATAGTCATGCCATTTAGTTCTGTGCCTTTAAGTCATATCCATTGCCTAACCAATATTTGCAGTCTGCTTTCTTAATTTATTTACATATTCAGTGACTTATTTCAACAATTCTGCTTGTGGAACTAATAGACAACTCAAATATATTTTGCTCAAAATGGAGTTCTTATGTTTTAGGTCCCAAGTGAAAGAAACACAAAACCAAACAAACCAGTAACCTTCCCTTTTGTCTGTAGCCTTTTGACTCTCAGCTGTAATTCTATTCTTCCATCTCTCAGATGCCAAGATTTTGGAGTCATCTTTGAGCTCTCCACATCTCAGAACCATGTTACAGGTATCAATATGTCTCCTTGCTATGTCTTCAAGTTGTTTCCCATACCTGGTCACTTCTCACCACCTGTACTTCACATAAAACAATAGCATTGCTGTCCTGAGTTTATCTCCAGGGTTCCAACATGTGCATTCTTTTCTTGCCTCTCCCACACCTATACTGCCATGAGGTAGTCAGAGTGATCAGCGTAAACGCTGAGGCAATCTGTCTTCCTTCTGCTCTAACACTCCTGTGGGTCTTCCTGCCACTCAGAGTGAGGTCTCCAAGACAGTAAACGACCCATGATGACTTGGTTTCACATTTCCTTTCTGATGTTGCTTCCTGTTGCCTTCTTGCTCTCTTCTGCACCAGTGACGTTGAGCTTTAGAGCTACCACAATCCCACATCTCTATCCACTCACTGATACTGCCAAAGGGATTTTTTTTTAAACTTAAATATTCACTTGAGTTCTCCCTGTCTCCCTTCATTCAGTATCTTTTCAGTAAAAAGGGTTTTCCAGCAATTTTCTATGTGTCCTTTTCCCATAGTGTGTTAATGTTACGATCTAATAGTCTTCTATTATAGTTAGTATACTGGAGGACCTTTGCTTTTCACTTTTTATCTTTATAGCTTCTTTGAGTTGGATCCTGGAAATAAATGACCAAATGATAAATGAACATTTATTTCTTTATTTAAAAAGAAGCTCTGCTGGTATGTGGAGCACAGGGACCTGCACAAGGACGGAGTATCTCAGAGAGGTGACTAGAACTGTGGTCTCTATCTCTTAATATTAACAAAGAATGACAAACCTGCAAACAAGTGGCCAGAAAGAGGACAGAGGCTCACTCTTCTAGGGCCAGCAAACTGTGTAAGGCAAACATACGTGGGAAACTGATAGAAGATCAAGGTTATCTTAGTAATGTTTGTCTACTAACCTAGCTCAACACCAACTTTTTTGTCCTTTTCATGGAGTTAAAACTTCCTTAGCGGAAGAGATATGTGTAATTCCTCGTTTCTCAGAAGTTTCTGCTTTTAGTGAAAGAAAGGAAGCAGTGAGGAGACTTCTTTCTGCATTTGTTCATTCTCATTTGTCTCAAACAATGCTTCCATCACAGTACTGTATGATGGAGTGGCGCATTTGGATCTTACTTAAATAATGATATATTTGATCTCCAATTGGACCAGTGGTTATTGTTCTTAGTCACTATCCTATTTAGCATCTAAATGAGTGCTGATTGGTTATGTGGTCATCAGTCACTCTCATGTTATAGATACTATATAATTCCTGTGCTTGATGACATTGCAAGTAGTATTAAATCTGCCACTGCAATCAGTACGCTATTTTAAAAAGTCTGCCTGTAGCAATTGTGTATTGCAAATGAACTAATGAGACTTAATTTTAGCTTGAATCGATATCAAGAAAGTGAAGTGGAAAATTGAGGATATTATACTGAAAAGCAAGGCAAAAATTATATTTGCCTGAATTAAACAATTGATACAGACCTTTCTGTTTGGGGATGGGTAATGAGAAATTGTGCATCACCCCATTTCCCTCTTCCTGCAGCTTGCTAAATCTTACTACAGATTTAGCCTTCGTGATCAAATAAGAAAGTGAAGAACCGAGCATTGTACATTTATTTAGAATTACACAGTAAAACATACGTGACATAAGGAAATATTAATGCACAATAAAGTATGTAATGTGTAGCAAAACACACAATACAATACAACGTTCGGAAAGAACCGCACTGGTGTTTGATTTGAGTGTTTCACAGGTACGAAATATCCCGCTATTCATAAACACATTTGGAAAGAGTTTCTAGGAAAAAAAGACCAATAGGAAAGAATGCTTGAATGCAGGCAGTTAGAGTAAAGGCCACGGGTGGAAAGGGGAAAGGCCACGGGTTAGATATAACGTACTCGGTAAATGCCAAATTCAACAATGCTTCTAGTGGATTTTATTTTATTTCATATTTTTTACTTTATTATAGCCATTACCACTGGGATGAGATGGAATCTCGAAGTAATTTTAATTTTCTATTATCTACTTTTTTCTTTAAAAACTTTTCTATTGTTTTTGAATTTCACACACACACACACACACACACCACACACACGCGCGCGCGCGTGCATTTTGATAAAAGTCCTTCCCACATTCCCTCCTCTCCATTTTTCTCTATTCCCCATCACTCTTTTCTCCCGTCCTCATGTTTTCTCTCTCTCTCTCTCTCTCTCTCTCTCTCTCTCTCTCTCTCTGTTTTGCAAGACAGAGTTTCTCTGTGTAGCCCTGGCTGTCCTGGAACTCACTCTGTAGACCAGGCTGGCCTCGAACTCAGAAATCCGCCTGCCTCTGCCTCCCATGTGCTGGGATTAAAGGCGTGTGCCATCACTGCCCGACTCATCTGCTCTCTTTACCAAGCCCACTGAGACCCATTTAGAGCTGAGCATTCCATAGGCTCTTATTCTCTGCATGTTGACTGGATGTGGGACTCTGTATTAATCATCATCTACTGTTAAAAATAAAAGCAAATAAGCTTCTCTACACAAAGATGTGACTATATAGATAAGGATTTAATGGGAAGTTTATCACTTAGCATTTATCATTTAACAGAATAATAGTACTGTTCACCACGAGAGCTAATCACTCAGCCAGCCATGAGTTTTTAGTCTAGCTAATAATACTATGCATGAGCTCCATCTTGTTGAGTGGGCTTTGTATTCAACCAGAAGCTAGTGGTTACTCTATGTTCATGGCACCAATTCAGCAGGCAGAACTTGTGAGGCCAGTTGTTATTGTAGCTTGCAGGTTCACAGCTAGTAACAGTATTGATTACTTTTTTATTAAGGTAATGAGTATAGAAGTTTAGAGCAATGAAAGCTAGCCATTAGGGATGAAGCCTTAACATCTTTAGCAGTAAGGTCTTACCATCTAGTTCTGTAGGACTGTCAAGAGCAATGGCCATATCCTTTAATGTTTGGGAGTTTATGGGACCCCACTGACAAACAAATAGAAGAGAAGTATCCCATACTTGGCACAGGGTTTTTATGTGATAACCTAAGGTGTCTTGAGGGAGGCCTTGTTCCACGTGTTGTAGTGTAACTTCACTTAAACTCTTTTAGTTTTTGAATGTATGAACATGCTATTCAGGAGTAGATTTCTGTATGGCACTTTTCTAAGTCTTTAGTGTTAGTTATCCCTCTGCATACTAACTTTTAAATCGTGTTTTCCCATTTCCCACCTGCTTTAACCCTTTCCAAAGATATCATTTTAGATTTAAAATTGAACATCAGAAATAGGGAAGCAAATATGGGGATGATTTCATGATAATGTAAGTGACTTTTGAAGATATAGTTGAAATCAGTATGCTGTAATAATAGAAGGCTAAAAATAATTTCTAAAATGAGTTAATAGGTCATTTTACTCAGTGCACCAATGCTTGCATACACTTTCCTATTTAACCTTTGTAACATTCCAAAGAGATTAGAACAGTGATTATTATATATCTCTTGCAAATCAAATATGTGGGGAATGGGCAAAGGCCTGGCACTAATTAAGACTTTTTCTTTTTAACTGCAGCGCGCTTAACCATATACCATTCATCTCAAAGAACCTCCAAGTCCTCTCTTGCCTTTGATAAATATGAAGTTCTCTTCCAAGAATGGGATGGAAAATCTATATTTTAAGCACACATCGTTTCCACACCCAGCATTCCTTGCACCTTCTGTCTACCCAAATGCTGTCTGTATAACTGGATATACACACAAGAGTCACAAAATTCCTCAACAGTCTAATCCCTTGTTTCAGGAATTTAAGTACTGCTCCCCCCACCCCCCCCCATTGGGCTAGGATGTGCCTACCTCTATTTGGCTGTTACTTTTTTTCCACTATGTAGCTTCTTGGGTCTTGAGATCCATGACTAATACAGGGATTGTATCATTTCAAGGCAACATACAAACCATTCATCCTGCTTTTCTCTGGTTCCCAGTTTTTCTCCTTCTGTAAAAATTTGTAGCTTATCCTACCTCAGTAAGCATCTTAGTCACATTTTTTTTCCTACTATAAAATAACATGACCAAGGCAACTTACAAAAAGAAACATTTAATTTATTTTATGGTTTGAGGCAGAGTTCAGGATGGTTGAGTGAAGGAAGAGCTGAAACCTAAAATCTGATCTACAACCAGTAGGCGTAGAGGGAGAGGGAGAGGGAGAGGGAGAGGGAGAGGGAGAGGGAGAGGGAGGGAGGGAGGGAGAGAGAGAGAGAGAGAGAGAGAGAGAGAGAGAGAGAGAGAGAGAGAGAGAGAGATAGAGAGAGAGAGAGGAGAAACAGTAGCATATTGGAGACACAGAAATCTTTTTAAATCTCAAAGCTCATCAACAGTGACACATTTCATCCAACAAGGCCATACCTCCTAATCCTTCCCAAAGAGTTCCACCCACTGGGGCCATGTATTCAAATATATGACCCTATGGGGGTTATTATCATTCAAATAAATGCAAGCAAAAGGGAAAGATGCATTCACTAAAAATATCCACCATTTTTTTCCATTCAATCTTTTACCCTGAGGTTCCTGATAAGTTGTTCTAGAGAACTCAGGTTGGTTATACTGTTAGGAGTAGTCTGGAGATTTTATAAATATCAGTCAAATGAAAGCATAAAATGTCCAACCAAAGAAATATCATAAAGATGCAATGCCTTGTCAAGGAACACAGTCCTCATCAGTGAACATAATCAAGTAGAGTCTGAAATTATATTTCTTGAGAGTATTTAATAAAGAACTTGATATTACCCTGGCTTTTTTTTTTTTTAAGTAAAGAGAAAGTTTAATTTAATTTTCTGACGGGTGTAAATTATCAGCAAATAATTTTGTATACTTGTTTCAAAATTCTGTCTAGCTAGGATGTATAGGTGTGTTATATAATTCATGATATTTTTTGTTCCCATTATTTATGATTTCATAAATGACTTTATTTTGAACATTAAGTTTTCATATCCAGTAACTCTACATTTTGCTGCTAAGGTAGGTTTTCCTGATGGTTGCCCCTTGATCAGGAACATCGATCTTTACATCTCCCCCCTATCCTTGTATATTCAAATGTCGGGACTGGAGCTGGGAGATGCACATCACTCACTGCTCTTGCCATGTGCAAGTTCTTACTGTTCCCAGTTGGGCATTCAGCTTAATTAGACATGAATGACAATGATGCACATGAACTTATCATAGTTAATGTAGCTATTAAGAGCACATTTCCATGCAGCATCTGTATATAATTTGGATAAGGAAGCATAAAACCTGAAATATATCCTTCCTTAATTATTTCTCAAGAAAAGGCAGAGAGCATGTTAGATTAATTTCAAGTTTTCACTGATTCTGTCAACTGGGAATAAGATAGTTATATTGACCATGCACTCCAGATTTACTAATTTGCATAGCTCAGGTATCTTTACTGACATTTTTTCCTATATAAAATCAGAATGAGAGAAAAATCTATTTATATGGAGCTACTACACTAAGAAATCAGAGACTAAAAAAGCAAAAGCATGAAACTGTAACAGAAGTTAAAAATGAAAAGCAATAGAAAAATCTCAAGTAAATTTAACAACTTTGAAGATACAGTTGTGCCTTAAATTGGACTATTTAGTTGCAATCACAGATTGAAAGCATTTATAACAATATTGACCACATATCAAATCAGAGCTCTGTGTTGCAAGATTATGAGTATTATAGTAGGTCTGATGTGGAATATGGACTAAACCATGTTTAATCCTTACTGTTAACATTTGATGATTATAATCAATTACGTTCCCTATTATGTGGACGTTTATATGGGGAAATGTAGATTCAGAGAAGTTGAATGTTGTAGTTGGCAGTTTTACACAATTTCTTAGCAAGATGAAGGCTTAGGGAAGGATTGGAATAACCACAGTAAAGGGGATATTTTCTTCTGTGTTTGAAAAATACCTATTATATATAGAGATTCAGTAAACTCGCTGTAGAGTACTACTCTACCATCTGGCTTTGGTCCCTAGCCAGGATGCTGGTGGAGGAGTGACCACCAAGGAAACTATAGTTACAGATTCTGACACAGTATATGATGGTTAATTTTAAGCATCAACTTGACTGGGCTAAGAGATACCCAAATAGTTGATAAGATGTCCATGCCAACTAGTCAGGATGTTTTCAGACATCATCAGCAGCCATCAAAATATTGAGTAATGCTTATTGCCACCAACACAAATGTGCATTGTCCGATCTGTTGAGGGATAAGACAGAACAAAGGTGGAGGAGGAGGGATGAATTTGTTTTCTTCTTGAGACATGATTTCAGAAGAAGAGGCTTCAATAGTGGCATGATACCTAAATCCTTTCTTTAAATCTCTACCTTATTGTCTCTCTTCTATAGAGAAATTTCATTAAAATACATGGCTTAAAATCAGAAGTTACTCGAAGAAAGAGTTTATCCTAATGGGGTAAGCTTTTCCTTATTAGATGATTTCTAGAATGTGTGGGCTCTTTTGTATGTATGCTTCATTTCAAATCATAAAGAATTCTATAGAAAAATTTAAATCACATTTATCCTGACACTGAGTATTTTTTATGCTGCATATATAAAAGATTTTTTAAAATAGCCTATATTTCTGACTGGAAAGCAAACTTGAGAATAAAATGCCTGTTTATCTAATATTTTATCAGATCTAGATCCCTTTTCTGGCATCCACACACTGTAATGAGGACTGAGCAGATGAATACTATGTGATAATTTTAGTATAAAAATTGAAGATATGATGTCAAGTCTTCAATCTGCTAACAAGGATAAATTTTGACAATCTCTTTTAAAGAAAAGTCTCCAATGTCCAATATTTTATGGCATGTCTTGCTTATTGATGTATCAAGCTTTTCTTAAGCTGAAATGACTGTAATTGTTTCCCTGGGATTTAGAGTGGCCCAATAACAATGCTTCCTGCTTAATGCCTTTCCATCTTTATGAAAATACAAGATGACTTTGAAACTCTCAAATTGAATACTTCCGGAGTCAGTGTAATGAACTCAAAGCCTATATTCTGGATTTCCTCTGTATTTCTAGCAAAAGAACAGCTTTATGACAAGAATGGAGATCCATTATTAGATACTGGCTTGTCTATAGTGCCTTAAAATTGTACTCCTATTCTTTCTGAAATTCTGACCATGAATCTTTACTCTCAAGTAATGGGTATGGAGAGACAAAATAGTGATTAAATTAGATTTTCATCTGCCAAATTGTACATTCTTTTAGACTATAAGAAAGACAAACTTTGTCCTCAAATGACTTCATTCTAATTCTTTAAAATAGATGGAGGGAACAGATCTATTTGTCAAAAAACATTAGGACTATTAGGGGATTGTGGTGTTCTGAATATGCCTGGCCCATTAGAAGTGGCACTATTAGGAGGTGTGACCTTGTTGATATAGGTGTTGCCTTGTTGGAGAAAGTGTGTCACTGTGTGGTTGGGTTTTGAGGCTCCTATGCTCAAACTCTGCCCAATGTGCAAGAGAGCCTCCCCTGGGCTGCTTATGGAAGAAAATTCTCCTCCTTGCTGCCTTCCGATCAAGATGTAGAACTCTTGGCTACTTCAGCACCATGTCTGCCTGCATGTTGCCTTGTTTCCAGCAATGATGACAATGCACTAAACCTCTGAAGCTGTAAGTCAGCCCCAATTAAATATTCACCTTTATATGAGTTGCCTTGGTCATGGTGTCTCTTCACAGCATTGAAACCCTAAACTAAGACAGAAATTGGTACCAGGAGTGGGGTTTTCATTACTGTGAAGAGACACCATGACCTAGGCAACTGTTAAAATAAAACTATTAAATTGGGGCTGGCTTGCAGTTTCAGAGGTTCAGCCCATTATCATCATGGTGGGAAAATGGCAGTGTCCAGGCAGACATTGTGCTGGAGGAGCCAAGATTTCTATGTCTTAATCCAAAGGCAGCCAGGAGACAGTTAGGAGGAAGGTGTATCTCTTCTGCACTGGACAAATCTTGAGCACTAGCAGACCTCAAAGCCTGCCTACACAAGTCATACTTTGTCTAACAATGCAACACTTATTCTAACAAGGCCACATCTCCTAATAGTGCCACTCCCCATGGGCCAAGCATATTCAAACCACCACAGGGACTGAGTGGGCACTTAATTGAACTCCACCAAGGTTATGTTGTGGTATGGATAAAGTCAATTGGGGTAGTATCACAAGGGCCTAGAGGGCCAGTTTATAGGTGGCTCTTCTTCTTCAGTCCTGTGTCACATAAGCACCACAATTTGGATTTCTCTTGTCACCTTTATTTAGATATAGTGAAAAAAATGCAGATTTCTTAATGCAATTGTGACCCATGGAAGTGATAGACCTCACATAGCTTTTTTGTTTTCTTTCTTTTTTCTGACCACCCTCAAGTTCCTGGGGCTTAGGTACCTTTGAGGCAGATGTTCCTCTTAGACCAGATTTCTTACATGAAGAACATTGGCTCCTGTTACTGATGACAGCATTCATTTCCTTATGGACTAAAACACCAAGGGAACAAAGTTCCACAACAAATATTAATTATGGAAGTTAAGAATTCTAAGTCCTGTTCACTTTCTTCCTGTGAGTTTCATTCTCCTGGATTCAGCCTATAAAAGACAGAATGTGACTCACAGGCTTAGGCCAGCATCCCAATGGGGTTCTTCAAATGCCATTTCAAATAATGAATACTTGAGTAAATTTCTTTTCCAAAATTTATACCAGTTTCCTGTGTTAACAAAAGCTGTTGAATTAGAGTTCCCTCCAGTGGTTATTGTGTAAAATCATCAACATATCCATAAAATATTTTGAGTAATTAGAGGCTTATAGTGTCATGCTATAAATGTTAAATAATGATGTGGATTTCTTGGGTCATCCAGGGCACTGTGTGTGGCAATTATGGCTATTTTATGTTCAGTACACGTTATTTTTCTCCAACCTCTTGTGTTCTTTTCTGCTTCTTTCTTAACTTAGAAATAATCTCAGTAGAATAAAGTCAATAGTCTCAAATCTGGGAGAGATGACAGTGTACTGCATGTCTTTGGCAATTCGTGCAGAATCTTTTAACATTTCAGATTTGATACCTTCACATGGATGCACAACATTTATTAACTATGCTTACTGCTCTCCTTAAGGCATTATTCCAGAACATTCTTTTATATTTATTTATTTATTTACATTACAAATGCTACCCCCTCCTGGTCCCTCAAAGAATTCCTTCCCCCATCCCTCCTCTCCATTGCCCCATCATTCCCCCACTCTGTTGCACCAAGTCTCTTCAGGATTAGCTGTATCTTTTCCCACTGAGGTCAGACATGGCAACCCTCTGCTACACATGATCCGGGGGGCCTTGGCCCAGCCCATGCATGCTCTTTTGTTGGTGGCTCAGTCTCTGGGAGCTCCCAGGAGTCCAGATTAATTGACACTGTTGGTATTCCTGTGGGGTTGCCATCTCCTTGCGGGCCTTCAATCCTTCCCTTAACTCTTCCACAGGGGTCCCTAACCTCTATCCAATGTCTGTGTGTGGGTATCTGCATATGACTCAATCAGCTGCTGGGTAGAGCCTTTCAGAGGCCTGCTATGCTAGGCTCCTGTCTTTGTTGGCTGTCCCAGGTGAATCGGCTTTTCTTATTTATTTATTTATTTATTTATTTATTTATTTATTTATTTATTTATTTATAGTATAGATTTCAGAAGCTCCAAATTCTGAGGTCCAGATGAGATAGTGATGTCTCCTTGTAAGCACGAATGAGATTTTGCAAGCTATTAGACACATAAACTGTCAGACGGAAATGTTAATAGCTGAGTTGGTATGAGTGGAAGAACTTATTTAATTTAGGAATATGAGTGTAAGGGACACAATAGCGTTGTGGAGTGGAAATTTCAGAGTTGTGCCAGTTTCTTCCCCTGTGGTTCAAATGTTTTCCAAAGTTTGAATCTAGATGGATAAATGGGGGAGAAGGTGTGGGAGTGGGGGCAGCTCCTGCCTCTGAGTGATTGTGAAGGTATAATTATGATAAATTGTCAATTTTTAGATTAAATGCAGGATCTATACCCTAAGTAGCTCTGTAATCGAATAATAATTGATTGTCTCAGAAAATAGAAGATAAAATGAACAGGACTATCTTTTCCCCAAAGTTGTGAGAACACAATACCACACACACACACACACACACACACACACACACACACACACACACACACACACACACAGCCTCTGTGAACATCTGTATATGATGTAACTCTTCAACCATGGAGGGAACAACTAGGCAAATTGCTTGTCTCATTTTTGCACATCTTAAAGACAAAGGAACAGTCAAACATCTGATCTCTGAAACAAACGTCTCCTAAAATAGAATTGCCCAGATCGTTGGCAGCGTTAGGGCTTTGAAGAGACACAGATGGTTCAGAGTTACACGGGGTGCTTATCAGCAAGGATGGCAAGGGGGATGCTAATTAGCTTCAGTAGGACTGGTGGAAGTTTCAGTTTCCTCTGGAGTCTTGACCTTTCCCCAGCATCAATCCTGCCTTTTCATAGTGTCCCTCCTGTGTACTCTTCCTTCTTTAATTGCTTTCAGTCTCTAGCATGAATTTGATGATAATTATGCTGTGTTCTAGGTTAGCTCCTTTCAAGTGTGTGTTTTTAGCTTGATGTGACTGTAGCCATCCCGAATGGCAACTACTATGCCATGATTGCATTGAACCACCCCTATTGCTTTCTCTTTTTTCCTTGCATCATTTTCCAGTAACCATTAAATGGAACCATCAGAGTGCCACGTGTAACCAACAGTCAGACTCTTGTTCTAAGGATGAGATTGAATATTAAAAGCGTTTTAAACTCACTTAAGGTGAACAAGGGCACGCTAGCTCCCACAGTGTTACTTTTGTCCTTGTCCATCATAAGCCCTTCTTTAAGCTAGGACTTACACCATAGCATATGCTGAATTCGAGCTGTGAGCAGGTTTCCAAAAGAGTGAATAACCAGAGATGTAAGTTTTATTGGAACTTGCTAACAGGGGATGGTGGAAGCTGGTCCCATACCTCTCACGCTCTCTTCAGTACTAAGTGGTCCTTACCCTTTCTTCCATGTGTACCACCAGAGTTAGTGTATACATACACTGGCACCAAGTTGGTCTTGCTGGATTGTGTGGTCAGTATCCCAAGGTACAGCTGTCGTTGGTAGACCGATGTGCACACTCTCTGTTCTTCTCACAAATAACCGTTTCTCATTTCCAGCATTCTTTGCAATGTAGCTTACTGATCAGAGCCTCCATGGCGGGCCTGCCTCTTGGCCACGTTGACTTAGAATCATAGCTATGTAAAACGATGTCCAGAGATGTGTTTAACATGTTGATTTTCTTAATTCATAGACATGTATGAAAGGCCTCAGGCAATGGGTTCATCAAGTGGGATATTGAAATGGATTCTTGGGGTAAGAAGTTTACTGGAAGAGTTTATTGTTTCTTAAGGAATTATTTTCTTCAAATTATTAAAGATTTTTTTTCAACATAAGGGTTTATCTTTTCTGCAGTTATACTAGCATCAAACTCTTTCTGGCTGATGTGGTCACACCTCTCAGATTTGACCTACCAACACTCGACTCCCACATTTGCATATTCAATGTCAATCTTTTTGTTTGGGCATCTTTACTTGAGAAGTGTCCATGGTTCACTTTCTGTACATCTCTGCAGCTTTTAGAGCACTCAAAAATTGGATGGCTTCCCTCTGACTTTGGTATCTCGCCTCCATTTTATAAATGAGAAAGTAGAACCTTGAAAATGTTGTGACTTCAAGGTCAAAATGCTTGTTACAGTTTACGGATTTGTGACTGACTACTCATCCACGTGCAGGGCCCTAGATGCCTTTCTCTCCAAATTTCCCGATATGTGAACATCCTTCACTGTGTCCGTGGGATTACAAACTGTCATTTCTTGTAACTCTCTGACAGTGAAATGCAGGCTCCTTCACGCCGAGCTTGTTTCCTGAAATTGCTCTATTGGGTTACTTTAGGATTAAACATTACACTGCAGAACACATAATAAAGATCTTTGGAGAAAAGTTACCATCACTTTAATTTAGGTTTGCTAGGAACACGACTGTATCCATTCTCTCTGTCTCTCTGTCTCTGTCTCTCTGCCGGTCTCGGTCTCTGTATGTCTCCATCTCTCTGTCTCTCCTAAATTCTGAGACAACTGTGTGTATTCTGCTTCACAGATACATTTGTGTAAATGTATAGTGAATGAGATCATATTCTTAGGTGATGTTACAGTAGCCCACCGTCCTCAGTACAAGCTTTGCTTTCTTTAACACTAGTTGGCTATGGGCAACCATGTCCTGAATATAGAAATGGAAATTTCCTAGTGATAAACAAAGCTTGGCCTTTAAATTGCATTCTGCCAGTATAACTTGATGAAATTCTATTCATATGACTTCATGTTGTCCAAATGTGAATGAAGATATTGTCTGGTATTACCAGTTATAAACAATGCCCTTTGATTGGTTAGGTTTGCTGTCATACTGGGGCAGAGTTTCTTTTTTAAGTAACTTTTTACTTACTGATGAGTGCAAAGCTCAGGATAGATGCTTGAAATTTAGAGGTATCATAGAGATCCCATAAAGTACTTCCTTAGGGGAAGAGGTAAGTGGTTTTGACATAGCCATGAAAAAAAAAAAAACAAAAACCAAAAAAGCGGTCATATGAAGATGTTTCTAGGATCTACTGTGTGATGGTCTAAGAGACAGAGAGCTCATTACCATATTCTTTGTTATATATGTATATGAATGTATATATACATATCTATAATATATACATAGAGATGACAGAGAGAAAGATTTCTTTGTGTGGAGTGTGTATATGCGGTGTGTGTGTATGTATGTGATGAGTCCACACATATGGGGGGAGCGGGGACAATGGTCGTCCATATCATGTCTCTTATCACACAGCACCTTACATTTTGGAGGCGTGGTCTATCACAGAGCCTAGAGCCCACTGAATTAGTTAAACTGGCTGGCCA
Source organism: Uromys caudimaculatus (assembly GCA_028551405.1). Lineage (NCBI taxonomy): Eukaryota > Metazoa > Chordata > Mammalia > Rodentia > Muridae > Uromys > Uromys caudimaculatus. Next base: position 61,798,448 of record CM052707.1, on the reverse strand, counting down.
GAGAGCTCCAGGGAGCACTGTGTCTCCACTCCTCAGCTCTAAGATTACACATGTGTGCTGCCACCCCTGACTTTTCTGTGGATGCTGGAGATCCGAGCTTAGGCCCTGTAGTGGCTATTTCTGCTTGTCAACTTGACTATATCTGGAGTGAATTATAATACAGAATTAGAAGGCTCACCTGTGATCTAGATCTTGAGAGTGGAAGACACAAGTTTCAGGTGTGGTGGTACGTGCATCTCTAATCTGGGCCACACCTGCTGCTGGAGATCTACATAAGGACATTGGAAGGAGGAAGATTCAGTCTTCTTCGCCTGTGAGCCTTGTGGGACTAAGTGACTGCTAGATCCTCGGGTTTTCATTCACAGCTACTGCTGACCATTGTTGGGGAGTTTGACTACAGACAGACTGTAAGTCATTAACAAATTCCCTTACTATATAGAGACTACCTATAGGTTCTGTGACTCTAGAGAACCCTGACTAATACAGGCCCTTATGCTTGTATAGTGTCACGGAAGTGTTAGTGAACCAGACGGGAGCTGATCTGATGCAATCACACTAGAGCCTTTATTCAAGCTACCTCAGGCTCAGTCCACCCCCAACATGCAGGATGTTTTTGGTAGAGAGGAGCCCGACCATCTACGGGATAAGGTTTTATACAAAGCAGCAAGCGAGGAGTGAGTGTTCCTAGCCTGGCAAGCTAATCGGAGAGCTACTATGACTGTTAGCATACTTGGTTGGTGCTGGGAATCAAACCATAAACTTAATTTCTGCTTCCCTCTGTATTAGTGGTTATTAGGCAGGGGGCAGGCTTGTTGGGAATTAACTTGGAAACCCTGGATTTGTTGGCGGAGATTAGCCTGGAGACACAGGTCTTGTTGGTGTTAGCTTAGAAAGTGGAGCTAATCTCGGGTTTTGTTGGAAACTTGGAAACTAATGTTAGGTACCGGCCTGTTAGTTTACCTGAGTTCAAGTTCTCTATGATGGAGTCTGAACTTTAGAGATTTGCTCTCTCACTTGCACAGCAAACATTTTGCCTACCAAGTCCTCCCCAGCCACTATTATTAACTTTAAAATCTCTTTCCAAGTCTAATGTATAAATTAAACTTCATCATATGTGAGATAAGGGGAAAACAGCATACATAGAGTTCAGTATTGTTTTTTAGTGTGAGACACCCATTTGTGGGGGCTTGAGATGTATCCTGTGTGGATAAGTGGAAGTCTATTGAATGTTCAGTTCAGCATAACTTGGTGTCATATTTTGGAAGTCTGAGCCTTTGGTTCCTCGATGACTTAAAGTCCAAGGACACTGTAGATAGCATGTTTGACACTTTCACAACACGGTTTGTTGGGGCTGGGGAGGTAGCTCAGGGGTTAACAGCGCTTGTTGTATTATCACCAGGGAGGGCTGGAGCTTGTATCCCAGCACACAGTTAAGCAGCTGAGCAATTCAAATATACCTGGAACTCAAGGTCCTAGAGGGTGGGCACACTGGGTCTTATTGGCTTCCAGCCTACTCAAGAAATCCCTAGCATCAGGTTCAAAAAGTGACTTTCCTTCAAAGGAATAGACAGATAATGATAGAGGAAGATACCCCATGACCTCTTCTGGTCTCTGTGCACCTTCATGCACAAGTGTGCACATAAGGTATATGAACACATAAATAAATAGGTCTTAAAACTTCATGTTCTTTGTGCTTTCTAGGATTCTCTTAGAGTCCACACTCTTGCTCATTGGGTTTATGACATCTCTTCATAGTTTGCCAAGGACAATAGTCAGCAAAATGGTGAAACATGCAGGATTTTTCTCCACTTTCAGGCTTAAGTTCAATATTCAGAATGGCTACCCTCTTCTCTGGTTTGATGGAAATTAATGCACAATTTATGTATCTGTAGTTTCTCTGAATTAGGGAGTGCACTCTGTTTAAAGGAAGATTAAAAGTGCTGAAGAGACATGTTAATGACATGATTACTGAGTTGGTGCGTTCTCCGCGTGCACTCAGAATAACCAATGAGCACTAAAATAGAGTATTGGGGGTCTCTCTGAGAAGCACACTCTATATGCTTAGAGCTGTGCTATGTCATCATTGGCATTATGTTCACGGATTCATTAAATGAATATTTGCCTTTTAGGAATTGTAAAAATGCTGATTTCCCTTGAATATGAGAAAAATGATTTTGACTTGCCTTTATAATTATAGAGGATAAAAGCATTTATTCTGATAAAATCTCATTTTGCATAAGTTTGCATATGAGGAATTTTTCTTGGACACTCCCATAGTTTTTAATATATATAAAACGATGAACTTTCTGATAACATCAGGATTATTTTGTGATGTTAATTCTATCAACTTTCTTAGCACTTTGCACTTTACATATTCATTTATGTAAATTATCAACAATATCTTTAATAACAAATTAACATCAAGAATATCTTATTCTCGAGAGGTTTAGCTAATGACTTATTTCTTTAGTTTGCATCATTTCTGCCTATTTTTATAATTCTTGAAATTAAGATTTTTTTAAATGAGTACACTGTAGCTGTCTTCAGACACACCAGAAGAGGGCATTGGATCCCATTACAGATGGTTGTGAGCCACCATGTGGTGGGAATTGAACTCAGGACCTTTGGAAGAGCAGTCAGTGCTCTTAGCCATTAAGCCATCTCTCCAACCCCCAGAATCGAAATCTTGGTATTAGTAGAAGTGTGCGGTTATTGAAATATGACTTCCTAAGAGCTGACACATTCTGCTCCATCTATGTGATATGCATCATTAGGTCAACTGAGGTCCTGGGCAATGACTTAGAGTTTTAATAGTAATTTTTTTCTCTTACCATTTGGGGATACAAGAAAAACATACACCATCTTTTATGAGAATCACAAGATGTTTCTATTATAAACTGCTGAATTAGATGTAGAACCAGATAATGCTGTTTGGATTTATTCTTAGACATCAGCAATTAATGCTATGAAAAGGCAATTGTGGAAAAAATATAAATTCCTCAAATCTTCAATGAGAACTGACTGTACATCTCTTCTGATAGCTTTTAGCATCTGTACTTCAACGACTACCAGCTGCAGACATTTGTCAAAAAAATTATCATGGCTGGTAATTAAAATCAACAGAGTATATTTTTGTACTTTTCATAGAGCCAAGGAATTGAGGTCAATAAAAGATTCATTTAATAAACCTTTACACAGGATGCAAATGTGCAAATACAGTTTCTTTAGCATCATCTGTTTTAAATTTATTTTTAATTTTAAGTAAGAACACAAAATAATCAAAGTAATACTCTTTGTTATGATGCTTTCACACACACACACACACACACACACACACACACACACACACACACACACACGTATATTAATCATCGTATTTTTTATTCATCCTCCTCTGTAGTCATCTTACTTTATATCACCCTCTTCTGATTGGTTCCTACCTTCTTCTAGACACTTACCCCTTCTGCTTCCCCACAGTACGTAATTCATTACTCTTTCTTTTTCTCTCCCTCTGTCTTCTTTTTCTTTCTTTTTGCTCTTTTCTTCCTTCCCTCTCTCCCCTTCCTTTTTCCCTACCCACCCCTCCCCCTTCCTTTCTTCCTTCCTTCCTTCCTTCCTGCCTGCCTGCCTGCCTGCCTTCCTCCTCCCTCCCTCCCCCCTCTCTTTCTTTCTTTCTTTCTTTCTTTCTTTCTTTCTTTCTTTCTTTCTTTCTTTCTTTCTTTCTTTCACCTCCATCTCCTCTCTTTAAAATTTATTTTTTCCC
>CM052707.1:61773033-61794585 GCA_028551405.1 Uromys caudimaculatus | reverse complement strand
ATCAGTTTTCTTGCAAAGAGTGTGGCTTCATTTTTTTCATTAGGACTAAGTACACGTCCCACAGGTTCTCTCCCTAGTCCTGTACTAATGGGCATGGAAGAAGCAGTGAGCAGGGTCTTCTCTCGCCACACTACCATCACTTTCACTAGCATCTGTTGCCAAGTGTTTTCTTTTCTTTTGATATTTACTTTATTTACATTTCAAATGTTTTCCCCTTTCCAGGACTTCCCTTCAGAAACTCCCTATCCCATCTCCCCTCCCCCTGCCTCTATGAGGGTGCTCCCCCCACTCACCCACCCACTCCTGTCTTCCCTCCCTGGCATTCCCCTACATGGAAGTACCTAACACCCTCAGGTCCAATGGCCTCTCCTCCCACTGATGTCCAAAAAGGCCCTCCTCTGCCACATATGTGGCCAGCACCGTGGGTCCCTCCATGTATATTCTTTGATTGGTAGTCCAGTCTCCAGGAGCTCCAGGGGGGTGTCTGGCTAGTTGACTCTGTTACTCCCTCCATGGGGCTTCAAACCCCCTCAGCTCCTTCAGTTCCTTCTCCAACTCCTCCATCTGGGACCCCATGCTCAGTCCAATGGTTGGCTTCAAGCTCTGCCTCTGTATTTGTCAGGCTTTGCCTGAGCCTCTTGGGAGACAGCTTATCATGCTTCCATCAGCAAGCACTTCCCAGCATCCACAGTAACGTCAGTCTGGGTTTGGTGGCTGTATATGGGATGTATTCCCAGGTGGGGCAGTCTCTGGATGGCTTTTCAAAAGCAAAAGGAGGTCAAAGGAATACAAATTGGAAAGGAAGAAATCAAAATATCACTATTTGCAGATGATATGATAGTATACTTAAGTGACCCGAAAAACTCCACCAGAGAACTCCTGCAGCTGATAAACAACTTCAGCAAAGTGGCCAGATATAAAATTAACTCAAACAAATCAGTAGCCTTCCTATACTCAAAGGATAAACAGGCTGAGAAAGAAATTAGGGAAATGACACCCTTCACAATAGTCACAAACAATATAAAGTATCTTGGTGTGACTCTAACCAAACACATGAAAGATCTGTATGACAAGAACTTCAGGTCTCTGAAGAAAGAAATCGAAGAAGACCTCAGAAGATGGAAAGATCTCCCATGCTCATGAATTGGCAGGATTAATATAGTAAAAATGGCCATCTTGCCAAAAGCAATCTACAGATTCAATGCGATCCCCATCAAAATTCCAAATCAATTCTTCATAGAGTTAGAAAGAGCAATTCTCAAATTCATTTGGAATAACAAAAAACCCAGGATACCAAAAACTATTCTGAACAATAAAAGAACTTCTGGGGGAATCAGCATCCCTGACCTCAAGCTGTACTACAGAGCAGTAGTGATAAAAACTGCATGGTATTGGTACAGTGACAGGCAGGTAGATCAACGGAATAGAACTGAGGACCCAGAAATGAACCCACACACCTACAGCCAGGTGTTTTCTTTATGGTACCAATTCTGACTGAGATGAGATAGTTTTAAGTTGAGTTCCCTGATGGCCAGGGGTGTTGAATATTTTCTCAAAAATTTACCAGCCTTTGTATTTCTTTGTCTGAGAACTATTTGTTTCATTTATTAGCTCATTTAGTGAATGCTTAATTTTGTGTCTGTTAGTATTTTTCAGGTCTTTATATTCTGCACATACTAAGGCCCCATCTGATGTGTAGTTGGCAAATACTTTTATTCATTCTATCGGCTGTCTTTTCACGTTAGCATTTGTTGCTTTTGCTCTACCAAGGCCTTTTACTTTGCATAGTAACATTTGTCAGTTCCTGTGTCTAATTCCCGTGCTACTGGAATCTTTTTCAGAATACCCTTGAGCATGCCCATATGTTCCTATTTTATTTCTATTTCCCTTTGGCATGGTCAAAGCTTTAGGTCTTATATTTAAATCGAATCAATTTTGAACTTTTTTTTAGTGTGAATGATTGGGATATAGTTTCTTTCTGGTACCTGTCAGTATAGTTTCCCCAGCATTTTTTTTTTATTAAAAAAACCCTAAATTATTTTTGAATCTATATTTTTGATAACTTTGTCAAAAATTATTAACTGTAGCGGTGCTTGTTTATTTTGAGCTACTGGTTCCATGCATTGACCCACAAATTTCTTTAATTTCTGTCTTATCTATCTTTAAATAATTCTTTACAGAGGTTATTTAGTTCTTGGTTAGGTTTATGGCTAAGTATTGCCCTTCCTTCCCTCCGTCCCTCCGTCCCTCCGTCCCTCCCACCCTCCCTCCCTCCTTCCCTCCCACCCTCCCTCCCTCCCTCTCTCTCCCTCCCTCCCTCCTTCATTCCTTCCTTTCTCTTTCCCCTCTCCAATTTCATTCATGATGCTAGCTACTGAGAATGAATCTTTCTTGAAAAATTCATTCATTGGTTTTAATTTCTCTGTATCGATTTCGTAACTTTCTATTTTGCTAAAAGACTTGTCGGATCCGAACATTTTCTGGTGGACTCTTTAGGGTCATATTGTCTGAAAATGTGAATATTTTAACTTTTTTTCTATATCCTGTTAATTTCTCCCTCTTGTCTTATTATTTTTATAAAAATTATTTTGAGAACTGTATAAAAAGAATTGTGTGAGTGGCCATCCCTGCTCCATTTCTGATTTTAAAGGAAACACTATAACCTTCTACCACTTAACGTAATGTTGGTTATACATTTGTTGAATATAATGTTTATTATTCTTCTATGGATAGTTTCATCAGGGCTCCTATCAGGAGGGGTGTGGTAAATTTTATGTAATCTCAGAGGATAAAGTATGGAAGATCTTATATATATTAACTAAAATGGTTGAGAGATGTCTGTTTGTTTTTAGCCTACTTACATGTTGTATTCTGTTTATTGATTTGTATATGTTGAATCAGCCTTATGTTGTGAAGATCAAATCAATTTGATTATGGTACATTATTTGTTTAATGTATTCATGAATGCCAAGCAGGAATTTCATTGAGGGTTTTGGGGTTGTTACCAAGATATTATTTATTACTTCCTGTATTTTTAATGACTTTTTGAAATTATAATATAATTAAGTCATCATTTACCTTCCACTTCTTCCATCTAGACCCTTCCAATCATCCTTCATGCTCTCTCTTAAATTCATGGCCTTTTGTCTTTGCTATTATGTATATATATCTATATGTCCATAAAGGAAATAGATCTATGGTTTTCTTTTTGTTTGTTTGTTTCATCCTCTGGTTTCGATATCAGGGTAATACTGGTTTTGTAGAAAGAATTTAGTAGTTGTCCGAAGGTCATGCTCCACCACTGAGGTCAGGGCAGGGCCTCAATGTAGGAACCTAGAGGCAGGATCTGAAGCAGAAGCTATGGAGGAACCCTACCCACTGGGTTGTCTCCATGGCTTGCTTAGCCTACTTTCTCTTAGCACCCAGGACCACCCCAGGGGTGGCACCACACACAATGGGCTACATACACCCTCTTACATCAACCATTAATCAAGAAAATTCCCCAGACTTGCTATAGACCTTCTATCAACTGTAGTTCTTTCTCCTCAAATGACTCTAGCTTGTGTCAATTGGATGAAAATCTAACCATCCCAGTAGGATTTCTTCCATTTCTGTTCTGTGGAACTGTCTGAGGAGTATTGAGATAGAAAGCACTTTCAGAAGCATTTGGTATACTTCCTTGGTGAATTCGTCTTGTCCTGGGCTTTTCCTTTGTGGATAAACTTTTTACAATTATGTCAGTCTTATAAATAGCTAAAGAACGATTTAAGTCCCCTATCTTTTCTTAATTTTGGTAGGTAGTCCACTTTCACGAATTCATCCATTTATGCAATGTGGTCATGTTCATTTTAAAATTTTTCTTATTGACGCTTGAGTGTCTCTCTCTCTTTCCCTCTCCCTCTCCCTCTCTGTGTGTGTCTCTCTCTCCTCTCTCTTCCCCCTCCCCCCTTTCTCTTTTTGTGGTGTTTATGTGGTTGTATGTCTCTGTCTCTGTCTCTCTCTGTCTCTGTCTCTCTCTGTTGTTGTATGCCTGTGTGTTCATGTGTGGTGTTTATGTAGTTGTATATCTCTATTTCTTTTGGTCTCTCTGTCTGTCTGTCTCCATCTCTCTCTCTTTCTCTGTGTGTGTTTGTGTGTTGTTGTATGCCTGTGAGTGTTTGTGTGTGGTGTGTATGTGGTTGTATGACTCTCTGTGTGTGTATGTGTACGTGCATGTGTGTGTGGTGGTATGTGGTGGCATGCCTGTGCATAGGCCACAGGTTAAAGTCAAAGTCTTTCTCCATCACTTACCACTTAATTGGGGGGACAGGGTCTTTTGCTGAACCTGGAGCCCATTGATTAGGCTCACTCACCAATGATTTCCAGGGATCTGAGTGTTTCTATTCTTCCCTAGCACTACTGCCACAATTGTGTGCTTCCATAACGAGACTTTTGGCCACTTTACAGGTTCCTTTTTCTACCACCTTTCACCGCTGTATTCCACCCTTTGAGTTCATTTGTGTGCAACACTAGATAGGAAAGAAATAAGGCTAGGCAGAAAAGGAGGCATCAATATCAGTAGACTACTTCCTGCTGATTAGGGGCATTCAAGGTCCTTGGGGAAAGTTTGATCTGCGCTGTGAGGATAGCCAACTTCCTGTCTGTCTGTGCACAAACACTTGAGAAACCACAGCAAATTGCAACACCAGTGACCAGGAGCAGCAGGGGCAGCAGGAGGAGAAGGGGCAAGAGAAGGGGCAGGAGAAGGGGCAGCAGGAGGAGGAGGAGGAGGAGGAGGAGGAGGAGGAGGAGGAGGAGGAGGAGGAGGAGGAGCCACCCCAGCTGCTGCAGCCCCTTTGGACTATAGCATATAAATACCCTTTCAAGCGTCCCTACAATTCCAAACACCTGCAGAAACTATTTGCAGCTGGCAAAAATCACACCCCTGCTAGAGCATGGGACAAATCTCAGTCAGCTGCTGGGGACAATCTAATGCAGGCCCACATCTCGCACATGGGATTAGAAAAAAATATATCCCTATAATGTTTTTGTATTTTTAAAGAAACTGAAACTTTTACTCTACACTCCTCCAGCCAGTTCTACCAGGGCCCTGGGGATCTGAACTCAGGTCATGCTTGTGGAGTAAGTACATTACCTATGGAGCTATCTTCCCCACCCTGAGTGTATTTCGTTGACCTTTTAACCTATCTCTGATATTGTTTCTTCAACTTGGTTGAGTTTATAAGTAATTCTTAAAAATTGTTTTTTATTTGGGTTGTTGAATTTTTCACTTTCCAACATTTTTACTTGTTGGTTTTCAGTGCTGAAATTTGCCATTTTTCATCCACTTGCCAATTTTCTCTTCCAGCCTGCTGACTTTTCTATCTTGCTGATTTTCTCCTCCAGGCTGTGGATTGAGTTCATTTGTGTGCTTTATTCTCTTTGAGGTCATTGATTAATTTTCAATGTTTACTAGTTAACATTTGAAATCTTTATCCAGCACATTACCCCACTCAGTATCTTTGAATCCAGTAGTTTTGAGGACATGGGGTAGAGATGTTTGTTTGTTTTGTTTTGATTTGCTTTGTTTTTTTTTTTTGTTTCATGTTTTTTGTTTTTATGATAATCTTTTGTGACATGATCCTCCCATGTTTTGGTTCGGATGTTGCCTTTAGGTTTATTTGAGGGTCTTGTTATTGAGTGTATTCTGGGGACTCACTTTTCAGTACCGCTTTGGAAAGAGACTCCCTTCTTCCCTAATTGGAGACCCTAGCAGCTGGAGCCTTGTTTGCCTGGGCTCCTTTTCAGTACATTGTTTTCATTTTCCCTGTACCTTTCAGGTACACCTTTGTGAATTTCTTAAGCTTCTTGGCCTCCCTTTGACATAAAGTCTATTTTTTCTTATTCAGACTCTTTTCTACAATAGATCAGACAGACACAGCTTTTAGTTATAATCCTGTTAATATCGTTATTATACCTAAGTTTTAAAAAGCATGATTGTTGATAGTGGAATTAAATTAGTTTAAGTTTTAATTTCATCTATAAACTGTGAGTTGCTTGCTGGTAGGGGATCACGTGGTATAGGATGTAACATAACCTGACTGAGGGTTATTAAAGTATGCTATTTATTGTCAATGTTTTCTTTTCCCTTAAATGTTCCATCAGATTTTCTGATGTCATTGTGACAAAATACTTGGGAGAAGCCATTTAAGGGATGAAGGCTTTTTTATGCTTAAAGTATGAGGGGCTTAGCCCATGGGCCTGGGATCAAACACTGGCTCCCTGGTGTACCCTTAGAGATCTACCCCACTCAGTGGGGATCCATTTTGGAAGCTTTCAGAATTGCTCCTCCCCCAATAGTGCCACCAGCTGGAGAGACAAAGACTTTGTGGGTAATAGGTCACAGCAAAATCTTAACACTGTCCGTGCAATTATTATTATTGCCATTTCCATCCAAGAGAAAATTAAGGCCTTCAACTAGTTAAAATCAGGGACCACAACTTACTTTATTCTCAGGGCTCTAGCACTAGTGTGTGTCTGGCAAAATAGATGCTCCGTGAATATTTAACAATGGAAACAGGCTGAAGAGCAAACTTGTAAAAGTTAGAGATAATTTTTGAACTTATATCTAAGATATAATAGATACTTATTCCCTTCTATTCTGTCCCATTTTCGGAGTATTTAGAGGCTATTTTTCACCTCTAGGAAAACTGATACTTTTACTCAAACATCCCAACTTTTAAATTGGAGATTGCTCTCCTTTAAACTGGAATGGTGGCTACAAAGCCAGGGGCCTCTTTTGTACCCTCTTTCAGATATCACCAAATAAACAGGTGCCATTTTCTTTAAATCTGTGCTTTATCTTTTATTAAGTTGATGACACAGTTGACACAGAAGGCTACTTTGGTATTTCTACTTCTAACTTCTCAGATGTTGTATCAGCTTTTTAGTGTCCTCAAAGCCTGGCTCTGAAGATACAGAAATCGCGGTAATTTCAGATGACAGACTTTGAAAATAATAGCAGGACTTGCCTAAAGCAGTCATTTTCCCCCTCAAATTACTCAGACTATTATTATTCCATTGTCTGAAAAGGCAGATAATTTAATGAGTGTAAATTACAACTAACTTTGTACAGAGGGAGCTTTGCTCTTTGATTTTCTTGGATGTAAAAATAAAAGTGAACCTTTTGACTTTATGGGCACGATTGTATTTTTGACTTACAGATTATAGCTGAAATACAGGGAAACTGTAGAAATTTTAAATGACTGTTTCTTAAAATGAAAGAGTAATGCACAAGTCAGGCAATTTCTCCAAGATTATTAAACTTGACATGAAAATGAACAGACGCCAGGTCCTTGCTTTTGATGGTTATTAGGTATTTGGGAGGAAGGTTTTGAAAAATTTATTTCTTTAATAAATATTTGAGTACTTATTCCAAACCAGACACTGTTTGAGATCCAGTGTCTTGGAACAGTAATAAATAGGACGGAAAAGTTTCTCACCTGAAACTTAGATTCTATATATACATAGATACAAGCACAAGTGATCCTTTATAGGAGAGTCAGAGTGGCAGAAATGAATAGGACGCTAAACTGTGCACGGTAGCCATAAAAACTAGCCATAAAAACATTTGACTCAAACTATGGAGAATTAACACTGTAAAGAACTTGAGGCCCCGAGTTTGGCGTTTATACAAAGGAGACAGGTGAGAGCAAAGAGGCTAGTGAGCAAATGGTCCACCTAACAGGGTTCGACTGCTAACACTCTACTTCTGGGTCAGGGTAGGGAGCTGGGAGTTTAACTTTAGCAATAGTATGCTGGTTTTACACTGGGGAATTTAAGTGAAGTGGTGATGGAGTTTCTGTGTAACGAAGAAAATTATGGATCTGTGTGTGTCTGGAATTGTTTGGCGGAAAGTTAAAAGCAGGGAGTTAGATTGGAGGCTGTTGTAGAAATGAAGACCGTGCTTTGTCATGAGTAACATGGGAAGAAGTGAATGGATTTAATGTGTGTATAATGTGTTGAACACAGGATAGGGTAAAATGTTGAAAGTGGGGTTGAGGGAAGAGGAGGGGTTACTTACAGAGTTTTACTGTGGTGAACAGGCTAAACAATGGGAGGAAAATCCTGGACGGGTACTCACTGATAGACTTGGGCCATATTAAGTCTGAAGCATATATTATCTGTCTAGATCGCGATACTGACGTCAACTGAATGTGCAAGTGTGGCTCGGATAAGATGTCAAAGTTCAAGAAAAAGCTTGAGAATGTCCCATTAGGAGAGCACAGCCAATCTTGGAGATTGGATGAATCTGAGAAACTGTGGACAGAGAAAGAGTCCTTAAGAGAACTTTAAGCAATGTTATAACCACTCAGAGAGCAGCAAAACAGCAAATACCAGCAAAGCTCCCAGAGCCAAGAAGCAAGCAAGTTTGCAGAAGAATCAATAGTTTGAGGGAGTTTTGTGCCCTATCCTGAGGAAACAGCATATTTATAAAGAGAGATATGCTTGATTTTATTTATATCCCAGAAAGGCAAAGAAGATGGGGACCATGCTGTCAACCCTATGCAGACGCTTTTAGTGATCTGAGCGTTGGAATTATCTTGCTTGGAGTCGGGTGACTGTTTAGTGGGCAGTATTAGTACAGGCATCTTAGTCTTAAGGTAGTGACAACTGGCCATGTTTCAAATGCAAAACTGTTAATGGGATAATAAAATTTGTTTTTCATTGGTTCCACAGTTTAGCTAGAATTGGTGATTTTTTTTATTTTTATAGACAGCCCAACTTATAGAATAGGGCCAGCTTCTAGTACAGAAAGGTGCATCCTCTTCGATATTAGCATGTCACGTTTTGGAACCATAGCATAATGCAAGAGCTTAGAAAAGGTTTGGAGCTGGAAGCACCACCCACAGCCACAACTCAGTGCTGTAGCAATCACAACCTTTGTTTAAAGACCTTAGTTGCTGCCCTTAACATCCACAATAAGTAAAATATGATGCCCGTTCAGTCAGATAGCCAATGAAGCTGTCATAGATCAGTAGTGACAGTACCCTCATTATTACACGTGACTCCCGATGTTGTAGAAACTGGCAATACAGCCAAGAAAAATGTCTGGTGAGAATAGTGTCTTCAATGCGACTTTAATCTCATTTCAGTTTTCTGATCTGGCCCAATGCTGGTCTTTTGTCAGACAGAATTTTTTTTAATAAATTTAAAGTGGTGGACAGTGATGGCAAGCGCTTTTTTAAAAAAAGGATAATATACTTTAAAAAGGATAATATACTTTATTTGTATGAGTACACTGCAGCTGTCTTCAGACACACCAGAAGAGGGCAGTGATCCCAGTACAGATGGTTGTGAGCCACCATGTGGTTGCTGGGAATTGAACTCAGGACCTCTGGAAGAGCAGTCAGTGCTCTTAACCACTGAGCTCCAGACAGAATTTTTAGACAGAACTTTTGCACTGATTACAGTGGCCGAGGTGGGATCTCATGTGTTTGTTTTAGTACAGTTAGTCAATAGGCAACAGAAAGAGTGCTTCTTTTCACTACCAAGGTGTAGTATAGAGTCGGAATCTATATTTGATGTGTATATGAAGGCAGGCATGCAAGCATAGTCCTGAAATCCCAGCATCACAAATTAGAGAAGTTGAGGGGTAAGCTCACAAATTCCAGGCTTGCAAGAGCTTCTCGAAAAGTAGGACAAGGAGGGGAGGATGTGGATGAGGAGGTTGAGAAGATGAAGCGTCAGGGGGGGAAGAAAGGGGGAAGGAGGAGGAAGAGACAAAGAAGGAAAGAAAAGAAATTTGATCATTTCGAACTTGGAAGGCAAACCAAGTTTGACAGCATTGGAACAGGTCTCAGAACAATATACAGCACTATCGAGAAAAGACCTGTGCAGGCATAATAATTTATATTATTTTTATATAATTTATATTATATTTATAGCCTCTAGAAAGAGGCTATAAATTCCTTAACAATACAATTAAGTCAGACCTGAAACTGTTAGTATTTTCAACTCAAAACTTACATGGTTGTCTAAATTGGTGAAAACACTTGATTGTAATCTGGCGCTACGGTATTGGAAACACAGGAGTAATACTGGTCACTTGCTTGAAAACGTCTTCTTTTGTAATTAATGGATATCAATGAAAGCAATAAGGTTAAAAAACAAACATTATTTGAGAACACCCTGATTGTTAGCAATAATCTGCGAAATAACAATTAAGACAATAAATGAATGCCGCTTCTGAATCTCTGGAAGGCAAACAAATCAACAAAGAAACTGAAAGCCCTGAACCAAAGGTTTTCCCGTCCACGTTGGAAATCCGTAGTCTGCTGTGACTTAGAAGTGTAATGTCCCCTGTAAGCTTGAGTGTCGGAGCATTTGATTGCGGGCGAGAGGATGCCTGGTGGAGAGGGGTCACTGAGGAAAGGCCTTTGAGGGTGATAGTCCGGTCCTCCGTTCTGTGCTGCTTTCACCTTCCACCAAGATAGGAAGCCTGGATACCAGGGGCTCCAACATCCCACACACTTTGCCAAGCCTTCCTTGCTGTGCTGGACTAAACCCTGAACCAAAATAAGATTCTTCTCCGTTAACTTGCTCTGTCAGGCATTTGTTCCCGTACGGGAGAAGTAATGAAACCGATGAGGAGGATATACACTCATTCACTCGCTGAACTAGGACAGTGACTTAGAGAACCATCTAACGTCATCTCGTGAAGTTATACAGTTTGAAAAAAAATTAATTAAAAGAATAAAATAAAATAAAAAATTTCTTCGATGTGTGAACCAAGATATACATTTTAGGTGATTGCATCCAGTTTGACACCATAATTACATTGCCAGCAATTGAAATAATAATGCAGATACATATTTATGAAAGCGATTTCTAAAGGGGAAATTAGCACTTTCAGGTGAGCGGAAACAGGAGTAAGGCTGGAGAAGAACGCGGCATCCATCTACGGACAGAGGTGTAGCTGTCTAGTTAGTGACGGGTGTGTAGTAGGGGCTGATTTATATTTCTCTCTCATAAACCTTCCCAACTGAATGTATGTTACCTATTTTAAGCATACGAAATGTATAGCAAAGCAGTGTCTTCTGAACCAGTTATCTCCAGTAATACCTTGACTGACGATGAAGATGCATCTCCATCTTGGTTACCATATGATTGCGATTCCTTCACTTGTTAGCTGAACCACAGATAGCTTGTTGGCAGGCAGAAGAAAGGAAAGATCACAGATAATAGAGCTTAATGCAGATCCTGAGGTCTTTTAGCAACCAGAATGCTTGGTTAACATTTCAGTTGTCAAACTGACCTGCTGTTCTTTGCCTGCTGAGTCTTCTACCTTTACTCCATCACTTGCTTTTCAAAAGTGGTGGCAAGATAAGAATATAGAAAATCAAACATATCATCTACCAGGAGGCTCACATAAAGGTAGAAGCAAATAGTGCCGGAGGCACTGATTAAAACAAGGAGACTGAAACCCCAATAACCCAAACTCCTCTAATCACAGATATTAAGACAAGCTTCCAGCATCTCAAGTGGCCCAGTGTTATTGGTGGTGATGATGTGGCTTCAAATCCAAGCACTTGTCAAGTGCTGTGTGTTTAACTGAAGAGATAATTACATGCAAGTCTATGGGATCCCTGGGTAGATGAAAAATGTGGAGTTTGGTAGATTATTAAATATTTAATAATGTTTTTTATAGTCATGAAAGTATAATATAATTAGATCTTGGCTTGGTTTTTGCTTTTGACTGCCATGGTTAATTTTTTTTCGTTTCAGAATTTTATTAACTCTCAACCTCAGAGTCATTACTCTCTGGGTGCTGTTCATACTTAGCTCTGGCTAAGCTTAAGGCATTAAATAAGTATCTACAAAAGAAAAGGAAGTAGAGAGCTGGCTGCCCTTTGGCTATCTATGGGTGTGGATTTTTAGGTACAACATGTAGACCTCCCATTACTGTCCGTGGTCGTATTTCCTCCCTCTTCTCCGCAATCTCTCCTTCGTTTATTCCCTTCTCCCTCACCTCCTCTCTCTCTAAATATTAAGTGAATTTGTAGTGTTATAAAATATTTATTCTCAAGGCAATCCCACCTGTGGTGGTTTGAATATGCTTGGTTCAGGGAGACACTATTAGGAGGTGTGGTCTTGTTTGAGTAGGTGTGGCCTTGTTTGAGTAGGTGTGGCCTTGTTGGAGTAGGTGTGGCCTTGTTAGGGTAGGTGTGGCCTTGTTGGAGTAGGTGTGGCCTTGTTGGAAGAGGTGTGGCCTTGTTGAAGGAAGTGTGTCACTGTGGGGATGGGCTTAGAGAACCTCCTCCTAGCTGCCTGGAAGATGGTAGTCTTCTCCTGGCTTCTTTTGGGTAAAGATGTACAACTCTCAGCTACTCTAGCACCATGCCTGCCTGGATGCCGCCATGCTCCCACCTTGATGATATTGAACTGAACCTGTAAGCCATCCCCAATTAAATGTTGTCTCATTATAAGAGTTGCCTTGGGCATGGTGTCTTTTCACAGTAAGAAACTCTAAAATTCCACCCCTTCTTTGTTTTCTGTGTTTTTAAGGAGGGGTGAATCCTACCTGAAACCAACTCCTGGAGGAATTTGCACACTCTGGTTTCTGATAGATTATTAGCACACTCCTTTACCCTGTTGAATTCTGTTTTCTGCTGGGTTGCCTGAGCATGCTTTCACTTGTTCATTTATGCAGTTCCCATGCCTACTGAATACTGTTACATGTCAGTGCCATGGTAGGCTCCGGGGATATAAGGACACGGGTAATAGTCTCATCACCCAAAACACTGATGCTCTGGGGGATGCCTTGAATTACGTTCACGTCGTGGGTTGTTCAGCTTGCTTGAGGAGAGAACGGGAGTGATTCTCGGGAGCAGTGGCCATTGTGAACTCTTGTCCCCAGTGTCCATTTCATTTGGAACCCTTAAGTAAATATTACACTTGAAATTCAACTTGCTGTATGATTTGGGTATCTTAGACCAATTTTGTTTTGTGAGTGTGTGAATGGGTAGGTTAGAGAAGGAATGGTTGTTCTTGATAGAGGGCAGACAGACAGTTGTAGAAAGAATAGGCTTAAAATACAATGAAGATGCTTATCACTGAGGTCTGACTTTAAGAAGAGTGTCAAGATCTTGAAAATCCTACCCATGACTAATTTTAATCATCTGATAAAATACTCCATTTCTGATTCTCTTTAACCACTCTACTGAATTTTATACCCTCCTGTCCTTATGATGTCTTCAAACCTCCCTCTTTTCTTCCCTCCCCCCCCCTCCCTTTCTCTCTCTCCTTCCCTCCCTTCTTTACTGGGAAGATGTTAAGTAGCAGACAAGGTATAGAAGGCCATTGGCCTTCAAAGGATCTTAAACACTTAAACACGTTTGAAAGCAAATTGTTATTGTGCGTATATGTGTCAGTAGATGGTGTGTCATGGCGTGGACATGGCGATCCACGGGGTAACTTTGGGGAGTTTGTTCTCTCCTTGAACCTTTGCTCTGGGTTGCTGGCATTGAGCTGTGGTAAACGGGCTTGCATAACAGGTGTCCGTACCTGCTAATTATGTTGCCAACACACTTGAGCTTAGGATTTGCTTTGTGCTCATCTCTTCGCCGAGTAAAGCTAAAATAAATACCATAGTGAGGGTGGAATATTTACATTATACTACACGTGCTGAGAAGATGGTCTGCTCAGTAAAGCTAATGGTATTGGCAGATAAACGTGTATTATTTATTTGGTAGATTCTTTTCCTATATCTATATTTTACACATTCCAAACTTAATATCAGGTTGACTTCTAATGCTAATCCATAAATAGCAAAAATAACATAAGACATTCCAGTGTGAACTTAGCATTGAAAGAAAAATCCCAGGAATCATGTGGAAAACGTTTACTCTTTAACAGATTTGGGAATTTTGTTTATTTCACTGTCTCTCTTTTGTAAATAAATAAATAAATAAATAAATAAATAAATAAATATTTTGTTAATAAAATGTCAAGCCAAATAATTATTTAGATTACAAATTTCATCAGGCCTTCAGATAATTGGGATAATCTGGGTATGATACCCAGAGGAATGGTCTAAAGTTATGTATCTATTTAAATCCATATTTTTGCTGTTTCTATCTGTGCCTCCCAGACCCCAGCCTTACCTCGGCTGCAGACTGCACTACAGCCAGGTCACTGAGTGCCTGATTTCTATGTGGGAGCAGATTCAATGCAAATATCTTTATTAATTCCACACGTGCAAAGGTCAAGAGGGTCAAAGGGCAGTCCCCAGGGTGGCAGACCTTTGCTCTTCTCCAAACACTGCAGGGTATGCTTTCGGGTCCTGTTAGCAAAACTTTTCTGTTTAATGATGTATACCATGGTACAGTTGCTATGTTGGTGATTTAGGAATTGCTGATTTCCATTCATCCTCTTGGAAAATCTCAGTTCGTAGCTGCCACCCAACTGTTGCTCGTTAGAAGTTTACATCCCACTGGTGTCCTCATGTCCTTCTCTCCCACTCACATGACTATTCTGATCCTCTCTTTTTACCGTGGCTTCTGTTTTTCTGGTCACTGTGGGAAACCCCCACATTGCTGAGTGTAATGGTCACTCATACTTTCCTTCTGGGGACACTTTTTCTTTTAGTGCCCCTGGCACTACACTATCCTGACTGCCTGCTGGAGAGAAGCCTCCTTTGCTGGCTTATATCTCTCTGTGCTATAACGGGTTTTTTCATTCATAGACTTTCTTTTTTTGTTGTTTTTTTTTTTGTTTTTGTTTTTGTTTTTTTGTTTTTGTTTTTGTTTTTTTGTTTTTGTTTTTTGTTTTTTTCAAGACAGAGTTTCTCTGTGTAGCCCTGGCTTTCCTGGAACTCACCCTGTAGACCAGGCTGGCCTCAAACTCAGAAATCCACCTGCCTCTGCCTCCCAAGTGCTGGGATTAAAGGCGTGTGCCACCACTGCCTGGCTTCATAGACTTTCTTGACGTTGGGTTTCTTGACTTTGGGTTAGGGTTATCTAGTGTGTCAGCAAACAAAAGACAAGACTCCCAATTAAATTTAGACTTCCGATGTTTGTACCCTAAGATGTCTTGTGTCTTCCCCAAACACATATTTATTTGACCCTTGAAATGTTTTAGACATAGTTGTATGAGATCTTGTACAATGTAGCAGACATGCACCCTTAATTGCCGTTTTGTTTCAGTTTGCTGCCTCTTCGCTGGGTAGGCCCCTTTAGATGCACAGAGTTCAGTATGGCTCTTCTCTTTGTCAGCCCCAGGCTTGTGCGCTCAACAGTGACTAACATCTCGGATGCCCATTTTCTCAAAGGTAGTAATGTTCAGAAGAAAATCATTGTTTCTGTCCTACCTCTATCCTCCTCATAGCATCAATCCTCATCCAATTCCTTGAGTCAAATAGCTGGGCTGTGTCATCGATCTTTCTATTTACCACCCTCTAATCAAGTCTTTGGAAAAGTTCTGAGGTCCGAAGCTCTAAAATATATAACAAATATGTTAACTTTTCTTCACTGACACTTCTGAAGGTCAAGCTATTACCATAGCTGCTCTGGACTGTAGACTGTGAATAGATCAGTCCCCCGTAAATCCTTAAAATTTTATTTTGTACACGTATTATTATGCTGGTGATGCTGCTGATGCTGTGGATGCTGTTGGTGCTGCTGCTGCTGGTGATGATGTGTTTCTGTGTGCAAGTCAGAGTGCAACTTTCCGGAGTCAGTTTTCTCCTTCTACCACATCGGTCCTGAGATTGAATGTGGGACATCAGTCTTGGTAGTGCACACTTTCATCTGCTGAGACATATTTCTGGTACCACTTCAATTAATTTTTCTAAATTTTATCTACTTAGATTGTGTGTGTGTGTGTGTGTGTGTGTGTGTGTGTGTTACATGTGAGCCATGTTGGCAGTGTGGCAGTAAGGACACTCTGTGGGAATCAGTTCTCTCCTTCCACCATGTGTGTCTTGGGAATTGAACTTCAAACCCTGCCCCCCTTTTCAAACCACGTCTGCCTCTTGAAGGGAGCACTGTGAGCCCAGAGGAGGAGAGACACTCACATATCCACTCTACTTTCTCTTTCAGTCCCTTGCTGTTGCTCACTGTCTTATTCAGATATCCATTTGTGTTCTCTGGCCAGGTGCATGTATTCCATGTGGGGTGGGAGGCCTTCACTTCTTCTGTTGCTAACATTATTCATGGCTCCTAGAACCGTATGTAGCAGGTACTCATTAAATATTTGCTGACAATTCAACTAGTTCCCTTTTACTACAGAAAACAATCAGTGCCTATGATGGCATGAAAAAATTCCAGCAAATTACCCTTTCTGAATTTCAATGGGGTTATAGACTAGAAATGTTACCATTCTTTTTCCCCTCCCACTGGCATTCACACTCAGATGCTGAGGTGGACACACGGGTGATAAAACAGCAATCGGCACCAATGCAAACACAGAGATGGGCTCCTCTGCTGCTGCGGGCTGCTTGGTCTCTGGGGACCCATCAGGATCCTGCGATGGATTGTCTTTCAAAGTCAAATTCAGCCTGTCAAGAGGTGGAGAAGATGATTTGTTGCCTGAAGAGATGGTAGATTAATATTTCTGAAAAGTTGTGTGCTACACTGCCTAGGGCACCTGTACTCCCATTTAGACCGCCTCTCTCTAATATGGAGAAAGCTTACAAAGCAGCATATTTTCTCAGTGCATAGACATTTCCTGTGCCCCAGGACTGGGTTTCCAGTGAAGTATAACATTCATTAGCCCCTTTAGACAATGTGGCCTATGAAAACAGACCCAGTTCTTTATCTTGCAGCTTCATCTCAGAGTCGGCATGGCTAGGAGAAGCTGTGATGTATGAATCAGGAGGGAGATTGATTTTCCTCCAGGTACATGGCAGCCAGAGTAATGAGACTGGAAAATTGCCTGCTCACTGAACAAACATGACAGGGATGTCACAGAGCAAATTTATCTTTATGCAAACACACAGAGGTCACATGGGTGGGAATTCCACAAAGTGACCCGGTCTCTGGAAGGTGTCCCTCTAAATCATCTCCTTGCATCAGGAATCCAACACTCAGCAAAACTGTGTGATAACTGCCCATCCCCCACATAGGCTTCTACCGAATAATGTAATCCTCACAGCACAGTAAGAAATAGGATAAATTGTGGTGCCATTTTCAAATGAGAGTCTTCAACTCTTGCAGGCGATTTCTGGTGTTCATCTTGGATTTTGTGGCAGTGAAACATAAAATATCTACTTTAATAGAGTAAAAGAAATGGAGTGATTTATCCTAGTCATCCTGGGCCTTTAGAACCTTCATTTGATAATGGAAAAATCAGTGGTTGATAGGGAAGCAGATAATTTTTCTATATGTAGGCAGCCTGGTGCAGAGATCACGCAATCTTCTCAGAACATTTAGGCATACAGAAAATTTCAAATCATATAGAAGGGTATGGTGACAATATTTTGTTAAATCCCTTAAAGATTTCCAACATAGTGGTAGGCACAATTTGCTTTCAAAAAGCATTTTCTGATGCTTTTTAGCTGTAAACTCCTATTAAAAACCACAAAACTCTACCGGCTTTTTGTTAGTAACTTTTGGTTTTAGCAGGCATTTCTACATTTGAAGCCTCTCTTTCCTGTTTGAGACTAGTTTGCTGATTATTAATCACCCAGTATTTGAGATGGGTTTCTGCCTGGGTATCCACTCAGTTCAGGAAAACTAGGATCGAAGGAGTCAGCCAGAGTTTCAAGCAGATCTTTCCTTGTAAATGGATCAGAATGTAAAATAAGTCCGGAGAGAATGAGCCTTGTTAAGTCTAGTCCTGGGGACTGAGCCACAGGGGTCAGGGCGGAATAGGTTCTCTTGTTTTTATTTTTGAGACAGGGTCTGGTGTGCGTTCAAGGCTCTTTCTCCAAGGATGAGCACATTCTGAGTCATCTTCTGCCCCACAGGCCCTATCACCAGAGTCTTGGCTGGAATGTTTAACAGGGCACGCCTCCTTCCAGAACCTAAAAAACAACAATGAAAAGCCTTCTAACGTGATGTTTTGAGACTACAGAATGAACACATTCCAGGTGTTGTGAAGCATCCTGAGTGCCTGTTTGTATTAACTTAGCACTCGTTCTCACAAGGGTAGATAGAGGCCACTCTGAGGTACACGCTGCAGACAAGAGGCTCATAGAGGCCTAATAGCACCCTAGGTTACAGAGATAGTTAGCAATCCAGGCCAAACCAGTGCTACCATGAGTTCCTCTGTATTATGATCCTTGAATCTCCCAAGGAAGTTTGAACCTCTGTACCAGGGAAGGTCAGAATCTGAAAAGCTTTTGTTAAAAATAAATGAATCCATAGTTTGGAATAATATATATCCTATGAAATCTGTTCTATGAGTGTTCGTGCAGTGCTACCCATGGTATGGAGTGGAATGTAGGTTTTCATTTCTAAACCCTACTCACTGAGAATCTGGCCAGATGCTTACCTCCATCCACTCTAAGATTAGCTCTCTCTGCATCTTCTGGTCCTCTTTTCTGCCCACACAATTTTTGCCTCTTACCAGTGTGCCCTAGATTCCTGCCTCCCTATGTGGGGTACCTGGCTTCCCTTCTGAGTCTTTTTCTCCACTTGATCTTTTTAAGTGCGATCTCTCACTGAATTTTTCAGGAGAAATTGCATCCTTTAAAAGCTTTGCAGAATGGGTGTTGTTACAGCCCCTGTTATCCTTGCTCTGCCTGCTTTCTGTTTGCAGGAGGATGAGGCTGTGATTGTGCCCTCCTGGTCTGGGTGCTCTGTGTTCTTTTCCATATGGTATGTGCTTCTTCAGGCTGCAGTTAAGATTTGAGTTTACTTTCAATGGCAAGAATCAGGACTGGGGTCAGAGCTAATGAAAAAATGCCCCATTTATGAGAGATGTGGATGCCTCCTGGCTCCAATGGTTTCATCATGCCAGCTCCCTGACTGCTGTGAGACATTTCTAATAGCAATTAGCTAACATTTAAGTCGCTCTGTATGTCACACATCAGCCTAAGTGCTTTGTCTGTCTTAACTAATTTAATAACAGAGCTGATCGGATTAGGGAAGGTGTGACATTGTCTGCATTTAACAGAAAAACTTTCCCAGAGGTAGTCAGCTCCAAAACAGGTCTGATACTCCTGGCTTCCTACTGAACTGTTACTGATACATGGGCTGGGCTGAAGGTAGTTGGGTGGTTGGGTATGAATTCAGCTATTCCTGGAAGTGGTAGGGGATGGGAGAATCCCACTGGATGACTTAACACTGTTCCCTATTTGATATTCACTGTGTTATTTGTGGGATGTAGTAGCCCACCAAATATTTTAGTTGACGACCTGTTGATGTCAAATCCTGCTCTAAGAAATTCAAGTGCATTAACTCAGTCAACCTTCACGGCCCTTTGAGAAAGCGTTTTCTCATTTCATAGTTGAATGAATTGCGGCATTTGTTAACTTTTTCTAATAGCCCAAAGTTAATGAATGTCAAAACCATGGCTTAAATGCAGGAAGTCTGGCTCCTAAGTTACCCACAGTTAATATAACCACTACATCATGAATGTCAAATAAGGTATTTATGATTATGACTCTATACCTTGCCAATGGAGGAACCACGTTTTTTCATCTTTTGCTATTTACGTGCCTGTAAAAGCTAACAGTGTAGAACAATGAAGACTAAGAACCAAGTTCTTTCAACATGCATTTCTTTATATTAGTATCAAGTGATCAGTACTAGCATCAGACACAAAGGAAGGTGCAGATGAGATCTAGGCACTATGAGAGCTGAATGCAAAGACCAGGGTCAGCTTACATGGGAAAAATGGCTCCTCATAGTCAAAGTAGGGTGTCTAGGTGATAAGGAGAGGATAAAGTCCATTGGGAACAGAAGAGTTGCACATGGGCAATCAGAGGAAACAGTCAATAGATATCAAAAAACAGAACTCAGAGTTGGGGTCACCAACCTGGAAGATGGCAGACACAGAGTTGTTCTTTAAGGGCTCTGTACTGGCTGATTTTGTGTGTCAGCTTGACACAAGCTGGAGTTATCACAGACAAAGGAGCCTCTGTTGAGGAAATGCCTCCATGAGATTCAGCTGTAAGGCATTTTCTCGATTAGTGATCAAATGGAAGGTGGGTTGTGCCATCCCTGGGCTTCTAGTTCTGGGTTCTTTAAGAAAGCAGGCTGAGCAAGCTAGTAACATCTCTCTGTGGCCTCTGTATCAGCTCCCATTTCCAAGTTCCTGCCCTGTGTGAGTTCCTGTCCTGACTTCCTTTGGTGATGAACAGCCATGTGGAAGTGTAAGCTGAATAAACCCTTTTCTCTCTAACTTGCTTCTTGGTCATGTTTTGTGCAGGAATACAAACCCTTACTAACTAAGATCGGCTCCCAAGAGGAGGAAGATCTGGTAGGAAAAGGGTAAAGTCAGGGTACCACATGAAAACCAGCTTGTAGAATGCAATGTGTGTCCTATCTATAGCCTGGGGCTGGATCCCTTTATTTCTTCATGCTAATGCTAAGAATGAACCCAATAAATGGAGGAATGTGTGGACCTAGGTGAGAAAAGTCAATTCCTGACTTGGGACAAGTTCTTTTTTTTTTTTTTTTTTTCATTTTGTCACAGAGAAAGAAGCCTTGCCCAGGCTTTCTCTGAAATAATGGCCAGCATTTGTCCTCACTGTGAAGATATTTCTAGATGTAGCCATCCTCTCTTGGCTGTATGTGTAGGGTTACTTTTGATTGGTTCTTATGGTTGAGGGAAGAGGTGACATTCCCAAGAACAAAAAAGAGTTGAATCATTGGGAGAGGAGAACTGTTTTGTCTCTCTTATTTCAAAAAAGTACCGATTGGGGCTGTTTAGACATGGAGTAATTATTATCAAGTTTCTGGACTGAGCACAGGAGAATGTGATGGTCAGTTTTATTCTTTATATTTGAAGACAAAAAGAATTAATCCACAGTCAAAAGAACAGCTAAGGTGAACAGAGGTGGAAGACACATGTTCCCTAGACAGTTCACAAATTGGATAATGTCCCGAAGCACATTAAAACTTAGTTGTATTATCATCCACATTTGAGGTTATACAGTGTGGTGTCAGCAGAGGGTGTCAAGGGTTCTATGAACTCGATTATTTCTGTAGAGTGCTTAGGACAGAAGGTGTGGACCTCTGAAGCAGGAGTGAAAAGAGAATAAAGCTGCCTTGTGACCCCACACTGTTTTCTTTGGATCTCTGTGCAAAATAGCAACTGCTGGGGAAGCAGAGATTCCGTCAAATGTGTCTCATCGGTGCATGGCATGTCTACTAATGCTGCCATAGTTTCAATTCTACCAAATGGGAAAACCACCAAAGGATTCCTAGTCAGGGACCTGGAGTTGGGTCCTTCTGCCATTGCTTGTAAATGGCATGTGCCAGCACTTTGAGCACAATTTCTCTTCCCTTCCCTTCCCTTCCCTTCCCTTCCCTTCCCTTCCCTTCCCTTCCCTTCCCTTCCCTTCCCTTCCCTTCCCTTCCCTTCCCTTCCCTTCCCTTCCCTTCCCTTCCCTTCCCTTCCCTT
>CM052707.1:61718552-61772533 GCA_028551405.1 Uromys caudimaculatus | reverse complement strand
CTCCTCTTCTTCTTCTTCTTTCTTCTTCCTTTCCTCCTCTTCCTCCTCCTTCATTCTTATGTATTCACTTTACATCCTGATAGTCTACCCCCTCCCAGTTTGTCTCCCTTCCCACAGTCCCTCCTCCTATTCTCCCTCTTCTCTCCTCTGAGAAAGCAGAGCGTATCCCCTACCCACCCTCCACTCTGGCACATGAAGTCTCTGACAGGCTAGGCCCTTCTTCTCCCATTGAGGCCAGACAAGGCAGCTGGGTTACAGGAATGGATTCCACAGGCAGGCAGCAACATTAGGGCGTAGCCCCTCTGCCCTTGTTCAAGGCCCACATGAAGAAGAGCTACATAGGTGCAACACATGTGTGCGGGGTCTAGGTCCAGCCTAGAATGGCTGTTCTCTGAGAGGCTCCACCCAGCACCTGACTCAGACAGATGTCAACACCCACAGCCAAACTTTTGATGGAGGCTGGAGACTTTTATGGAAGAGATGAGGGAAGGATTGAGGGCCCTAAAGGGAAGAGGAAGTCCACAGGAAGATCGACAGAGTCAACTAACCCGGACCTTTAGGGGCTTTCAGAGACTGAACACAATTTCTTTATTGTGGTAATGCACGTGAAAGCATCAAACTGTCTTGGATTGTAAGTGTGAGACAGCTTTATCCACTCCAGGGAGCTTCATGACAATTAGAA
Source organism: Uromys caudimaculatus (assembly GCA_028551405.1). Taxonomy (NCBI): domain Eukaryota; kingdom Metazoa; phylum Chordata; class Mammalia; order Rodentia; family Muridae; genus Uromys; species Uromys caudimaculatus. The sequence goes on along the minus strand of CM052707.1, from coordinate 61,771,851 downwards.
ACTATTTTCATTCTTTGGTAGTGTCTGAAATTCAAATGATGAAAAAGATGTGTATAAATTTTGTACATTTAAGCTGTTGTCCTTTGCTGGTTGCCTTCTCAATAGCTCAGGTATGTTAACGATAAACACTCATTTGGCTGTGAAAGTCCTAGGTATTCTGTGTCGGATCATTTGAACGGAACTCTGTTTTACTTTATAATGTACAGCAAACCAAATGAGACCACAGGTCCTTCACACTGCCTGTATATTCCTAGGCCCAGGATTTCCCACATCCTTTGCCTGAGTTGACACGCCTCCCTTACCTCTTCTGTCTGTTATAACTTCATCCATTTCAGGGTTAGTTCAATCACTTCCTACTTCAATTCCACAATCAGTGTTTGCTCCTTGGTGTCAGGAACAGTGTGACTACCACAGCAGTGGGATATCTGCTGCTTTGATAAATGTCTTTTATCCTGATTTTCAAGAGGGTTGGAGAAGATGGAAGTAAGGTGTTTGATTGTTCTATTTTACAGCTAGAAAATAAGTTTGAAGCAATTCTATGGACTTGAGTGAAGACAGGAAGAGAATACAGTTGGCTCCAGATACTTAAGTCTATAAATGCACCTTTGACCTTTGGACTTCTCAATCATGATTTTGCTCCCCAACACCTATGATAGTTCTTTATTTAACATTTCTATTTAATAGTTCTTTGCCTTATATTATCCTGTAAACCTCATTTTCCTTTCTGATGAGTCCTGTGATGGTAGGGAGAATTGCTGGCTTTGGTACTTGGGACAATGACCACCATTAGGTTTCACACAAAATAATAGCTTTTAAAACATGAATATGTGCTTTTATTTTAAGCTAAATTTCAAGAAAGCAGCTGCATTTACCTTACATTTTTTTCTGATAATATGTGTGTGAGAATGGCTTCCAGTGACAGGTGCACATTAAATAATACTTGGACTATGTGATTCCAGACTCTGCCTTCCTCAGTTTAATTAAGATAACATACCATTATATTCCCTATGGAAATTAATTGGAAGCAAGCAATATATAATCACAGACTCTTAGCCCAAAACCCTTTTGTTTTCTATAATATCACCATCAAACCTCAAATTAAGAAGCACCAACTTTAATCCCAGCCTAGGCTCCATGTGTCCAGATGTCTTGCCTGTATTATCGGCATTATTGTCAGCTTTAGAATAACAATAAGTGTCGAATAGTATTTTTTCTGAAGCTCAGTGTGCCTTTTATTTTTCAGTGTGCTGAGTATATGACTAGGATTGTAATCTGTAAGATACTTTGATATGGATGATCTTGTTTATTGTGAAAAGAGGTGGCTGGGGCAAGTACCATCATTTCATTTTATGAAATGATTCTGGTGAGGCTCAGAGGGACCATCTGCCAAAGCAGGTAATTCATGTCAGTCTTGAATCCAAGTATTCTCCCTAGGAGTCCTGTGCTTGGTTTGTGATCACATAGTAGGCATGGAAGATACACTCACTGTATCATTGGTCAGCGCTGAGTAGGAAGGGAGCATGAACTATGATGGGTGGCTTTGACATCTGATCAAACACACCATCACAGCAACAAAGAGCTTGGTGCCAAAGTCTAAACGCAAGGTCATCCTTTAAGCATTGCATCAGGAGAAAAGCTCAACGCATCCGTTTTATTCCTAGTTTACTTCCTTGGCCTCCATTTCCCAGCTTGTTTGAACCATGAGCTATTTAAGGCTTCAGACATTACCACAGGCCTCTGAATATCCTTTTGTACTCTGTAGTTTTTGTTCCCACCAGCTGAAAAGAGCCAGCTGACGCCTTTGGTATTTTTATACAGTGTGCTTTATTGTTTGCCTCCAGTGTTTTCTACCCTACGCCACAACCCCAGATGCTGTGATTGCTACTTCTGGACAGAGACATCTGCTTTGCAAGAGGACTTTTTCTATTCAAAATTATGTTACCCACCCCTACCGAAGAATGAAGTGGGGAAGGACCTGCTCTTAGCAGTGCAGGAGTAAATGCATGTTCTTATCCTTTGGATTCTCCCAGGGAGCAGTTGCTTAGTTTATAGAAGCACATTAGATATCTTTGGAGTTAAGGACTTTAACATAGTCCCCATGCTCAGTTACTTGATATAATAGTACTTTTTGAGGACAGTAAATCTGAGCACAAATTCCAGTGGGGGCGAAGGCTCAATAGAGGAAAAATAAGTTGATGATGGTTATTTATTTATTTATTTATTTATTTATTTATTTATTTATTTATATCTTGATCCAAGTAAGAGTATACACAGCTCATGATTAGTGTTGCCAACTTCTAATCTAATAGATTAGCTCTGAGGCCACATAATCTATGTATAGACTGTAGTTGACATGTAGGATTCTTAAAAACAGGACTAATTAAGAATGCTGACAACAGGAATTTCAGATATGATATTATATCTCGGCTTTTTATGGAAATGAGGAGTCTATGGTACCCCAGGTTCCCTTTTTCCAATGGTGTCAGTGGACTAGAACCGAGCAGTTTCTGTAGGACACAGAGACTGGGTCCTCTGATACCTTCTTCACCTGCGCATCTCCTAGGGGTTCATCGTCTGTCAGTAACTACTTTCATTCGAGGTGTAGTATTATATAGGCACATGTCTAGTCAAATTTAATTCTACCCAGTTAATGTGTGTATATATATATATGTGTGTGTGTGTGTGTGTGTATATATATACATATATATATATATATGTATATATAATATTTCTGTAAACCTGGGTCAAAATTCGTAGGGCTTACTTTAAAGCATTCTGTTTATGGTATAGAAAATGGGATCTTAGAATCATTGCTTGCATTTTCGTCCTTGGAGTGAGAAGAACTAGAAGTTTTGCATTCTGGGTTGCCCTAGCTCCCTTTGACCTTGTACAAGTCACTTCTATTTTCTCACCATGTTTCTTCTTCTCTGCAAGGGGATGAGTGTGTCTGCCAGCCTCATGGTCATATACATCAGAAGCAGTCATGGATGTGAGACTGTTTAATACACCATATGGTGCTACGCAAGGCTAAGACACTTTGTGGGCAAAGAGAGCGATAGCATATGGCGTCTCAAGGAGCTTAGAGTCTGTTTACAGACTCAGGACTCAGATACAACATAAATAATGGTTGAGAATATCCTACTTCCTACAAGAAGCAGAGACATTCAATGTTACCAGAATATACATGGCTGTTCAGGGCAACCAAATTCAAAATTCAAAAGACACACATAACCTCTCTTCTGTTAATTTATTGTTAATTTCATACATATTTTCTCTGCTATATTCTCTGTGATTAAAAAAAAACCATTACACAGTGAAGACAAAGCAGTGAAACAGAACACCCACTTTTCTACACTCCTGGCAGCTTTTATTCTAGTAGGACAATAGGAAATAAATAACAAACACCCAAACATTTTAATTCCACGTCATATCACATGTCACTAAGAACATGACACCAGCTGTGTGGTAGAGCTGATGAGCACATCGTCTCATCACTGCAGTTACTGGATGGTTCTCGTGGCAAACACTCATGACATTCACCTTTTCACCACTTTGAAGTTAAGTTTTTGCTGAACTGTAATAATCTCTCGTATTGTGGTTTCCCCTAACATTTCCCCTCTATGCCTTGAGTCCTTATAGCCAACAATTCAAGCAAGAGGATATGAATTTGCAGGAAATAAGGTCAGTAGGTTTTCAACAAATATGAGATGACAATGGCTACAGTTTAGACCCATCATTCCTGCACCCCAAATGTAGGCCCTCCCTCTCCTCACGAGGTTCTTTGGAGAATTTCTCTAAGATAGACTCGGGTAACAGGCTATGTTACCCAGAGACATCGTTTCACCATCTAATAGGTATCACCATCAGAAAAATGTCTCTAGATTGCACGTTTAACCAGTTGAGGACCATGCCACAGTGTAATTGCCTGTTGCTGGAGACTACCCCACTTCCACCCACAAGGAAAGCGTCAGAGAGCAGAAAGAAGAGCGAGTGGAGATTATGTGATTGATTTTATTCATAAAAAGAAGTCCCAGATATTGGAGAATGAAAAAAGATTTCAAAGGGGGCTGAAATCGTGTTGCAAAAGGAATAAGCCAGAAAGCAATATATTAGGAGCTTACTGCTGACAGAGGTTTAGAGAAGTGGCGGCTGCTTTGATTCTTAATCGACTGGATTCTTAGTTGCTTAAGCTACTAACTGAGGGCTGAGTATAGCACATTGCTATATTAAGATCTTATAATGTAGCACTGCTTTTTAAAAGGCATCTTATTAATGTATATGGAGTTATGTGCAAATATTGTACATGTATATAAGGTATATGTAAAATGGAGTTTTGAAGGTTTGCAGATACCTGCTCTCCTGCTGCTCCCTCACTGTGCATTGTGGAGAAATATGTTGCTGGAATTTAATGGCAGTACAGTGGCCATAAAATTTTTGTTTAAGCCATTCAGTTTTGAAATTATATTTATTTATTTTTCTGGGGGGAGTGGAAAGGAGGGCTGCCTGAAGTGTCATGGTGCGTGTGAAGGTCAGAAATCTGTGGGAGCCAGTTCTCTTGTCTCTTCATCCACGCATAGATGTGGGCTCCTGGGATCCAACTCAGGTAGTGAGGTGTGATGGCAGGTACCTTTACCCTCTTAGACACCCCACCCGCTCTGTCTAAACTATATCTCTTAGAAGGGAAGACACTCCGGTGAACTAGATCAAACACTCTCATGAACCTCTTACTCCAACTTTCCTTGACAGTAGAATGGCATGTATTTTAGCATGTCTTTCATTATCCTTTGCATGACGTTTTTGGTTTAATTTATTTGGTAGTTCTTTGACAATTGCATGCATGCATATACTCCATTCAGGTTTCTCTCCCCCCTTCCATTTCCCTCCCACTCCTTTGGTTTGGTTTTGTGGACTATTTAGTTTAACTAGGGCCACATGTGTGGCCATTGGCTTGAGACTATCCACTGCAGCCTGGTGATGTCACCACTGGGTTCATAAATGAAGTCAATGAGTCCTTTCTCCAAGAATCTAATACAATTCAGTAAGAGGGGTACATCTGCCCGGTCAATAGGCCCATTCTTGTGCAGACCCAGTGCAGCCATTTCTAGCTCCTGTGAGATCATTATTGCAGTGGCTGTATAATGTCTAGAAGATCGCATTTGTTGCTTCTACCCACCCATCTTCTAGTTCTTACATGGCTGCCATGTTCCCTTGTCCTTTGCTGGTGTGGTCTAAATGTCTTATTTCAGGAGAATACTGTCATCACTTCTCAACCCTTTAGACAGCCTTAAGTCTCTGTCTTCATCACAGTTCACTAGAAAGAGGCTTGTCCTTCTGATTAAGGCCGAAAGTGGTAGGTGTCTGTGTATGTAAGCACGTATATTTAGAAAGTGGTTTCATGCTATGCCAATTTAATTAAACAATGAAACTAATTTCTTCCCTAGTGTCTAGTGATCTCTCCTGAGGTGGGCTTCTGAGTGGCTTTCCACTACCAGGTATAGATTCTCTCTTGTGGAATGGGTCTCAAGTCTAATCAGAGAGTGCTAAGTTACCCCTCATCATTAGTTTTGACGGTAAGGCTCACATATGTTAATGTTAATGCTTTTCAGGGGCTGGATATTTTAATTAAGTCCTCAGAGGTTTATGTTTTCAGTTGCCACTGATGAGACTATGCCTTGAGGATTGTTCAGTATTAGAGTGGTTTATTGGTGAAGGTATTTTTGTGTGTTGAACATAGGCTGTTAACTGGTTGGTGTTCAGTGGACATTGGCCATGTTGGATGACTAAACATGAGAATAATTATTTATATTCATAGCTCTAAGTGCAGTTTAAATGATTGCCGTTTTTGGAACCTATGTTTTGTCTGAGCTAATAGCCTTTAAGATCTTTATCATTATTTTCAAGCCTCCTGTTAATACGTTGCTGGGTTGAAGGAGGAAAGTGGCGTGGACGTTTTCCGTAGTTCCATCTTCTCAGAGAACAGGAACACAAAGGATAAAGGTTTTTAACTTCTCCCAGTAGTAACAGAGTGGAGAACATGTAGGGTTGATTTCATTACCTTGCGTTCTTTGCTTTAATAACTAGAAATGCTTTGTTTTAAAGTGAAATCAAATGCTCTGTTTTGAAGCCTTTTATTTGAAATTTAGGTTCATGTGTGATCTGTCTGCACAGGCATGGTTTTCACATCTATGACCTCCAATTATTATGGTAGTTTTTTGATTTAGTGATCTATACATGAGTACATATAGTAGAGGGTTTTCTTTTCTTATTCTTTGGAATGGTGCTCCACCCAGGAGCTGAAGAATGCTGTCATAGCTGGTTCACCCCGAGTGGATGCTTGCCGGATAGTGTGTACCCACACAGCACCCGCCTGCCTCCTACCACCAGATTATGACCATATTTTTGTGTATCATTGCTGTGTGCATACGAGGCATGGCACATGCGAAGCTTTCTAATTGTTAGCCTTTTTGCTTGTAGTTCTTGTAGCACACGAGATCAAATATAAAATGAGGTTTGTTGTATCTAGATTTTAATTACATATCTTTCTTTTATGGATCTTGTCAAGATTTTGGCAGTAAGCATACATTTTATATTAAATTACTTAAATCAGGATTATTTTAAAAATAGTTCTCATACACTTTAAACTTCTGCTCAGTCAAACTCAGATTTATGCATGGGCTTTTTAAATGTCATATATTTCTTACTACAGTGGTTTTCTATGAAATCTCATATTTTGGTCATACAGTGTAACCTCCTCATCTTTTCATCTCATGTAAAGCAACAGATTTAAGTTGTGGAAGCAACAGTTCACATTCTGTTTCTTAGATCAGTGAACAAGTGCTAAGGCTGAGTCACTGAATACAAAACAAGAATGCAGAGAAGTATTGGAACGTAGGGTTAACACTGAGAAGTGAGATGAGACAGGTTGTTTAACTCTGATGGATGACTGCCCTCAAACTACCCAGAGCCACTGGAAAAGAATGCAACACATCATCTGATCATGCCAGAATGAAGGGCACATGTTTAATTGTTGGTATGTTACCATGGAAACAGATAAATAGATAAATTCATCATTCCTCCTTGAATGAAGGAGCTTTTTAAAAATATTCTCAAGGACTTTACTGTTGCTAACACTTGCAGATTGCTTGCCCCTTGTCAAGATTTGATGTGAAGATCAGTGGTGAAGAGAGGGTCAGTTTTTAACAAGAAGTCTCTGTCAGACTGCAAGAATTCATGAGAGAACTGAAAAGGTGATCTTAGGAAGAGGAATGGAGAGACGGATTCAGTGCAGAAGGTGATCTGTTGAGAACAGTGTTACAATTACTGTGAAAAGCCTTATCTTCCACACTGTGTGGGAGCAATGTCACAAGTAACAACTACCCATTCCTTTGATGCCCCATGAACTTCATCAATTTTTCATCTTGGATGCTGAGGAAGATACTGGAAATTGTGGTTTGAAGAGAAGGCCAACTTGGAGAATAAGTTTCATAGGGGAGCCTTTTCAGGGCAAAAACTTCCTAGAGAAAAGTTAAACTTCATCAAGGTTCTGATGTACTTTTGAAACCAGTTAATATAAAGAGACAGGTGAAAGGTTTTAGAAACAACCCATCTCATCAAATGATTCTTCTTTCCTGGATGCTGATGGGCTAGACCAGGAAATACTTATGCAGTCCAGCTTTGGAGACCCATTAGACTCCTCAGAGGGATTTGGAGCAGAACAACAAAGTCCCTGTCCAAATGGACCATGTCTGTGGTTACCAGTAAAATTCTGCCTTCCAAAAATTTCTCATAAAAAGAAACTAGAAGAGGGAGCAGGCTGTGTTTAATGTGCTTACAGAAAGGATAAAAGAGAAAGCCAAGAGTCAACCTACTTTGCCAGGTATGTCACCTGCAAAGCAGAAAGATCTAAAAGGACGTAATGAACAAGAGTAGGAGAAAAAAGTAAAGAGACAGTAAGAGGTAGTAAAGATGTGGGAAGAACAGAGTCCAGGAAGCCCATTCTTGTAAGGGCAGGACAATCTGTTAAGAATTACACGAGCCAGGTCACCAAAGCAGTCAACTTTCACCTCCTCAACGATTACTAAATCAAGCGGTAATCCCAAGCACCAGGAAGAGTATAAAGAAGCACACTTCATGTCTGATCTGTGAAAAGCATCCTCTGTCTTCCTGCATGAGTGACTAAAAGATATACTATTATCAAGCCTTTCAACTGTACACAGAAAAGGAAAGCACATTTGAAGAAGAAGATTCTACACACATGCCCTTGCACAGCAGGTCAAAGCCTTCCACAAATGAACCCCTAGCAGATGTCGTCTGAGGAATAAAAGAAAGAGATCATCTTATTATCCTCCAGATCTGTGACTAAGATCTCATGAGACACCCAAACTTCAAATCAAATTGTAAGTCAAACATAGCTCAAGACCTGTGACCTTCAGAAGTAGAGCAGATTAGGAGTCTAGCAGTTCAAGAAAGTGCAACCATATCCATTCAAAGCATAGGAACTCGGTCCCAGAATTCTTGAGAGTGGGCCATTGGGCACCCTTGGAGGCAAGTGTGTTCCTGCCCAGCTATTAGCTGGCAATAGAAGCTGCTTTCTGTATCACGAGGCATGAAGAGAACCCATTCTCCAGACTCACCCACACTTGTGTGGTAGTGTCCCTGAAAGCTTCAGGTGCCAGTTTTTCCCAAAGATCATTTTTCATACATTTTTGAAGCTAATAATGACACTCAACTCATATAGAGCACAATTAGACTTCTTGTAGTCTTTCCTTCAAACACCAATCAGCCCTTTACTATTGGTATTAACTCTTAGAATTTCAAATGTTTGTATTAACACAATCTAATTCTATTTTACCTTATTCCCTCTCCCGTTTACATATTCATTTTAAACACAGAATAAAGGTAGTTAAATCATGGAGATAACATTGAAATGAGTGCTTTATGTAAATGAACTCATTGACACCCTGCCTGCTCACTGAGAAAGATACTATGATCCAAATAAAAGACAAAATTAAAACTTTGTAAAATGAAGAACATTTCTCTAGCAGGTAGTGTATAGCAAAATGGCATGCCTGCAATATCTGAACTGAAAGCCATACCTAAGGTTTTCACTTTACAGTAAAGTCTCCATCAGGTCTAGCTAATATCAGCATAATAGTGTGTCCTGGCTAGTTTTGTGTGTCAACTTGACACAAGCTGGAGTTATCACAGAGAAAGGAGCTCCAGTTGAGAAAATGCCTCCATGAGATCTAGCTGTAAGGCATTTTCTCAATTAGTGATCGAGGGGGGAGGGCCCCTTGTGGGTGGTACCATCTGTGGGCTGGTAGTCTTGGGTTCTGTAAGAAAGCCAGCTGAGCAAGCTAGGAGAAGCAAGCCAGTAAGTTACATCCCTCCATGGCCTCTGCATCAGCTCCTACTTCCCGACTTGCTTGAGTTCCAGTCCTGACTTCCTTTGGTGATGAACAGCAGCACGGAAGTGTAAGCTGAATAAACCCTTTTCTCCCCAACATGCATCTTGGTCATGATGTTTGTGCAGGAATAGAAACCCTGACTAAAACATAGTGTCTGGTAGAAAGAACATAGTTAGCCTCAGATGTATTAATTCAGTTTGCCAGAACATGCAGTCCTTATGAATGATAAATTATAAAATATTCATGCATGATCATTTATAGCCCTGGAGAGCACAGAGGTGGCAACGCATCACTGTTTATTCAGTATCTCGTGTCCATTTTCTATGTAACTGAACTCAGACCTTGACTTCAGTCTTTATATTTTTTAGTGCACACTTGTCTATGATGCAACTCGTGCTATTAGGAATCGTTCGAGCAGGTTGAACATTATCTAAGTACTCTACATGGTCAGCAGATCTGGATCCAGGAGCTGCCTCTTCTATTCATTAACTATTTTAAAGTTACTCTTCTAGATTATCATATCTAATATGGGATTTGCAATATATTCAGGGTTGAGTTTAAAGGTCTAACATGAGATCTGGATGGGATGAAATGTTGAATGAATGAGTAGATTTTCAATATAAGACTGTAAGTACATGCACGATAATATCCAAATCTTCAGTTAGCACACTCTTCTTTATGTGACTCCTCCTTTAGGAGAATTGCCTAGACATAAGATCCTAGGACACTGTACATTTATAGTTTGATAACTAACTCTGAAATACAAGTATCCGTAGTTTGCTAATCTATCTGAGACTCTGTCTTTTTAGTGTTCCTTCCATTTTTAGTTATTGTTTCACATTCTGCCTTATAAGTTTTTAGATCTTGGATAAATTCCTAAAACATACTTCTTCATCTGTGATTAAAGCACATGTGCATTCAAGATGATTTCTCTGTGACTGAGGTTGAGATCGTTCCTAGGAAGAATTTTGTGGCCTAGACCCTATTCTTTATGGAATAGAAAAGTCTATGCTGCCTCTGTGTTAGATATTTTACACTCTTGCCTTTATTATTTACAACCATTCTACCAACACCTAATAGTATATACACATTCCATATGTGGTCACTAGGGTTGAAGTTGTTAAGAAACCTGACATATTTATTCAACTGCTCTGTCTTGGGGCCTAGGACCACATTTGAGGAAATATTTGTGACTTATGCCTACCTTCTGAGGGACAGAACTTTGGAGAAAGGGTACTTCCTCACATATGTTCTTTTAAGTTCAAATGTCACACAATCTCCTATTTATTATCGTGACATTTTCTGAGGAAATAGATGCCACTTCCTCTTATAGATAGGGCAGGTGTGTGAGGGTCTCGTTGCAGAAGCAGATGAGCAGTAATGTAGCTCATCTCTCATCATTTCAAATGTCTTCCTTATGCGCCTATATATCTTAGATGGCTTTGTTTCTTGCTTTATTGGGCTTTTTGTGTGTGTGTCTGGTTAGAGTATTAGAGCTTAGAACCTTAGAATATTGTATATTTCTGGAGACATCATTTAAATGGTAATACATTTCTTTCCCATAACATTTCAACCTGTAGGTGGCAAAGGAATTACAAAAATCTGACAACTTTGTCTATGTGCTGCAGGAATAAATCAATAGTTTTCTGTGACCACCAAAATGGCCTTATTGTTAAGAATGGAATAAAACTACATAAGATAGGTTCATCATAAGACATTAATATAGCAAGTATTCTAAGCATTTAAAACAACTATTTCAGTTCAATGTGTTTGACAGTGTGTTGACGGATATATGCTATTGATTTAAAAAATTAATAGTAATAGAAAAATGATTAAAATAGAATGTCCTGCTTCTAGATGCTGTACAACATAGTAAAGCTGGTAGAATTAAAATTCTTTCTGAATTCATTATTACATATTCTTATGCATTCAACATAAGTACACAATTTATTTTTGTTGTGATTCTGTGTTGTATGCATGTACAGTTGTGTGGGACCATGTGCTTGTGGGTGTAGTTATCTGTAGAGGACAGAAGAAGGCATCAGATCCCCTGGAGATGGAGTTATAGGTGGCTGTGAGCTGTCCAGTCTGAGTGCTAGGAGTTGAACCTTGCTCTTTTGTAAAAAGAGCAAGCACTTTAAAACCACTGAGTCATTTCTCCATTTCTGTCTTGTAACTTGGATTTTACTCTCCCTCCTCTCAGTGGGAAAATTCCATATTTTAAAGCAAAGGATGATGTGGTGGTCTAACATGACTGACATTTTATACAGACCATTCTGGTCTCTAGAAGCGGGTAGGGGCACATTGCCACGGTTGGTTTGCTTGTCAGAGTCTATGACATTGTTTGAACAATGGGTCAATGTAGAAAAATGTCATAATTAGACTTTGGAAATATTTTGTTCTGTGTGATGTTTATTTCCACAGAAATATCTACAGCCAAGAGGAAGTTGGGTGGTTGACCCTAGGCCCCAGATTCTATTTCTACGTTGTCCTTCATTTTTGTAATTTCTTCTGTGGACCAATTAAGCGTACTTTCTGTTTTCATGAGGGATTTATTTTTCTCATAGCAAAGCAGGTTTTGAATTCTTGCTTGATTACACGTCACATGTTTTTTCATATGGGAGGGGGTGGAAGGACTACAGAATATATCCGGAAGTCTAACTCTCAGTGACTTAACTGAAGCATGTAGCTCAGAAGGGAAGGGTATCAGACAGTCCAGAAGATTTGTCAGCCCACCAGTTTAGACAACTTTTTCACTTCTGCATCCTTCATCGCCAAGGTTACCATTTCTCATTTATCCCATATCCCCCACATTCCGTGATAGCTGCTGCTGCCCGGGCAATGATTTCAAGGTTTCATCTTCCATGTGCACTTACCCATTAGCTTGCAGTTTCTCTCCAGTTGGTTTTTTGTGGTTGGCAATTCACTGAAATTTTGCTGTTTTTACAGATGAATGTGACAATTGTAATTTGTGGTAGAAAACCTTAACTTGAGATCTGGTGGGTAGAAAATAGCAAAAAGGGGGCCATGGATTCCTCCTCTGCCCTCGTACAAGGGTACGAAGAAATGTTCCTCTCAGCTTTTCCCCCTTTTGCTATTGTCCCTTTGTCAAAAATTATTAATCACTCCATGACACCATTTTGCTCAAATCTGATTATTATTTAAAAGCAGAAGAAAACTAGGAAGTTGAGTTCTCTCTGCTTTTCTCCTTTTCAGTTTGCATTTTCCTGTCTCTGTCTCTCCTCACTTTGATCCTATTTGTCACTCCCTAACTACAGGCAGAGATGACTGACATGCATTGACTTCCTCCCCATGGTAACAACTGCATATCATATTTGGCTAAAAGGTTCTTATAGCATTCAACAAATATGAACTTACTAGTTATTAAACCAGAAATTGGATTGCACCCTGCATTCTATGAGACGCCACCTCTATACATAGAATTCTTATACGAGTGGACTGAGAAAATAAACAAATGGATTGTCATGCATTGTAGTGAATGGCCAGTGTTGCAAAAGGGTGTTCAACATGGCTTTTAATAAATCCTTCAGGAGGAATTCTAACCTGCAGGAGGGACAGTGAACACAAGTTAGTCATCGGGGAGTTGTGGAGAGTTTCTGGGAATGGATGGTAGGTTTTCACTGACATGAAATGAGATTTTGGAGGCAACTGTTGAGAAAACGTTGTAGAGTTAACATTTATACTATGGATATGTGTGGATAGAGAGATGAAGAGAAAGAGCTTAAGATCAGAAATGAAAAATACCAATAGGGACTGTGGCTTTTTCTTTTTTTTTGCTGACACTAGAATATCAGACAAAGCTTATAAGCAAGGGTCCTCATCACAGCTACTTGCTTTGCTAAGACATAGAAATTGAATTTTATCTATAGTTGATGATATTTAATCAAACACTGAATATTACAAATATATCTGGGAAAAGTCAGATGCCCTCTTTAAGCATATGTGTGCAGGGGTTGCTTTATGGGACGGTCAGATACATGCTTAAGTGTGTGTGTGTGTGTGTGTGTGTGTGTGTGTGTGTAGGGGAAATATGCTGGCTAGCATACTGTGGCCAGTGAGACATTTTGGTGGTTTGACTTACAGTATGACAGTTACATAGGTTAAGCATAATGTTAGAGATATAAAGGGGTTACGGTTGATTGACTGGACAGAAATATTGATGGTCTGAGAAATAGAAAATAGGATTGTTACAGACAATGTTGACCTGCATCCTCCTTTCCCACTTTGCTCTGACAGCTCGGTGACCTCGTGGGTGTTTCTCTTTCCATGTCTGGTTACCAGTTGTCTCTTCTGCTGTTTCATTTGATGTGTACACAAGGGTGTAGGGAAGGACGGGCTGCTGAACTTGTAGCAGAGGCCATTTGTATTGGCAAAGCGATAACCAAGAGTTAGGCTAAGCAACTCTTCTGTTGGATGAATTTGGCTCTTTATTCTGTTCCATGATGAACAGAGCCATGAGGTTGTGGGATTCGATGCAGAAGGGGAGGTAAAGTAATCAAACAAAACAAAACAAAACCAAGAGGAAGATTTTAATTAAAACCAGGAGAGCTGAGTGAAACAAAAGTAATATAATTAAAGATTAAAATTGAAAATTTTGTTTACTGAGAGAGTATTAAGCCTGATCATTATTACAGCACAGGATTTTGCTGAACTATTTTTTGATGATACTAGTAGCCTATGCTACGGTGCTGCTCTATAAAAAGATAGTTCTGGAAAGTGCCTCAGTGGAGGCTTGTTTAATCGTATGCCTCTCAAAAACATTATTCAATAATAAATTCCTTAACTTTGTTGAATTCAGAATTTTACAAATATGTTTATCCAAATTGCTAGCATAGTGTGGAGCTTTGGGGATCACAGTTAGGGAAATGCCAGTCTAATAGACAGAAAGTACTTGTTAGTATTTACTGAACATTTAATATCTGTTGTGGGGTTTCAAATATTAGATGGACTCTTTCATGTAGATTTTATACCAATTATTATAATTATGATCAGTATTATTAAAGCCCTTACCTTACTGCCAATGAAAATATAGTTACTAAGCAATTTATTTAAACCCATATAGCGAATAAACAAGAAAGTTGATTTTAGACCCAGTGACCAAATTTAAATATTCAAATAAATATGTCCCCCTTTGTACACTATCTCTGACATGTGACATGGCGGGCCAAATATTTTATATAAATATATGATTCTATAGTAGAAGAAACTTAAGTAGATTACCCCAATAGTTACAGGAAAAAGTAAAGCTACAGATTTTAAAATAACTGAAGTTAATAAGGGTCACTGTATTATTTGTCTTGTTGCTGTGACATAAACCTATCAAAAGCAAACTATAGGAAGAAAGGGTTTATTTTGACTCATAGTTCAGAAGTACAGTCCACAACGGCAGGGAAGTCGTGCAGCAGGACCTGGGAGCTCAGGGATACAGTCCACAATGGCAGGGAAGTCATACAGCAGGGTCTGGGAGCTCAGGGATACAGTCCGTGATGGCAGGGAAGTCGTGCAGCAGGGCCTGGGAGCTCAGGGGTACAGTCCATGATGGCAGGGAAGTTGTGCAGCAGGGCCTGGAACCTCTCATTACATCGCTTCTTCGTTCAGGAAACAGGGTGATACATTTTTATTCAGATGACTTTCTTCTTTTTACATTCAAGTTCCCAGCTGATGAAATAATGTCATCCAACATTAAGATAAATCTGGCACCTCAATTATTTTAATTATTTTAATCCAGATAAACCTCCATAGTCACAGCAGAAGTCCTAGGTGATTCTGCCAAGATGACAATATTAACTATCACAGTCATAATCAGGAACCCAGAAAGCATGGATTCAAACCCTGATACTTGGGGATCAATGTTGTTAATCCTTCAAACCTCCTTTTCCAACATATAATATATACAATTTTCCAAGCTAAGAAATATTAATATATTAATATTAAAATATATCATACATTAAGCTATTTTCCCCCTGTATTGCTTCGTGTAAAAGAATGCTCTAAATGTATGTACAAATTTGGTTGCTACCCCTAGTCATAGATTTGAAGACAAGTTGAAGGTTACTTTGGCAGTAAAGCTATGGAAAGAATAATTTAGCGACCTCAAGAGGAGGAAGAATTGGGCATCACCAGGCAGGAACCCAGAAAGCTGTTGGAGGGTAGATGGGAGTCTGTAGGCCCAGCAAAGGTGATTTCAGTATAGGATCTAAATTTGAAAGGCACTGGGACGGATGCGGATTTTGTCCTTGAGAGTACATCTCCATGGACTCTCTTTTCCTTGGTTTTGCTTTTGCCTTACCAAATGCAGTCGCTGAAATAAGGATTTTAGAATTATGTCATTCTGGGTTTGAATTTTTACTCTATCATTAAATGTGACCTTAAGAAAATTTCCAAATTATGTCAGCTACAAAATGAGGGTAGACATTTTTTTCCCCTGAGAAACAAGAGGATAATGTAGAAGGTGCTTGAGAAAGTAGATGCTAAATTTTTGGTGTGAGAGTATAAAGAAGTAGTTTTCTTTTCTTAATTGTACGGGGCTCAGTTTGAAAATGTTAACTTTAAAAAAATTCTTACTTTTCATGCTTTCCCTACTTCAGCTGAAGTACAATAATTTGAATTCAATAACATCCAGTCTCCCACTGTACAGATAAGCTGGCAGAAAGAAAGCTATGCCACAGGATGACTTTCAAAATACAACCGCACATGATAAATTTGAAATGACTTTATTCTGAGCAGGATTCATCTAAGGAATTAGCATGCATTTATATATTCATTATTTTTTGCGTGCACATATATGGACATGTACATTCTAGAGAGCATGTGTGGAAGTCTGGCATTGAAGAAAGACTCTTGAGAGGTGGGAAAATAAACAATGCCATTCAAATGTCTGTGTCTCGAGTTTTCTCAATAAATTACATTTACGTTTACATGAAGAAGGAATTGACAATATTTCTGAGTTGTTTTAAGTTGATAAAAACTGACAACAGCAAGATGTTTCTTGCTTCTTGAGTCATATCAACATGCTTCATTTGGAAAACTATTCCCTGTTTACAGTATATATAATTGGGTGTGGCATCTCATACCTTCAGTGCTCACTCCTATTTGGGAATCTGAGATAGGAAGTTTATGAGTTCAAAACCAGCCCGGGCTACACAGTAAGATCCTGTTTTCAACAACAACAATAACAACCACACAATCACCACCACTAACTACTGTAAACATAGTAACATAATTTATATAACTAGAACCTTCAGTTGGAGAAATTCAATGTTCTGGGATTACGTATGTGAATGTACCATGGAAGACGACTGTAGTAAAATTAGAGACGCACAATGATTCTCAGTTCTCAGGACTTGTATCACTTTTCTATTGCAGGATGAATAAGAGATACTTACAGAAAGCAACACAAGGAAAGCTTCTGATAATTATTTTTATAGTGACCTTGTGGGGGAAAGCTGTTTCCAGCGCCAACCATCACAAAGGTAAGTTCCCCCGCTTTCCATGCTGTCAGCGTGAGACAGCACCTTTAAACAGATTGTCACATTCTGTCTTCACTGGCCTGTTCAATTTTATTAGGTATGGGTTCCCCTTAGCAATTTTCTTTAAGTAAAAATGCAGAGAGCTGTCTTCAAGATGACTTTGAGAGGAGAAACATGGTGTTTCCAGGATTACAGCCAATTCTGCAAATATTGTCCAATGAATGTAAAATTATAACTCTGTCTTCCCTCCATTTTAAAGACAGTGATGTTAAAATGTTGAGTTAGTGTGTAATAAAGATGAATTTCAGACTTCCCTTATCTTCATAAATAAAACATCTTTCATATGCATGTCATAATCATGTGTACACAGTATATGTAAAGTTTGCTTTTAGTTTTTTTTTTTTTTGGTAGACCATCTCTTTTCTGTCAACGTGCTTCTCTGCCCACCATTTGGTCACCATTTCTACAAGATCCTCAGTATGTTCTGTTCTACAACAGAAAAGAGTGAGAATATTTGTCCATTTGTATGTGCTGTCAGCTCAGAATTACTCCCCTTTCTCCTTTCTAGCCATTAGACTCAGCATAATGAATGGCTGCCTTTTCCAAATGAGTTGAAATGGGGCTATTTCTGCATTATGTCTACCACAATCAAGTATTCATAACCTGAGAAGTCAATTTAGATTTTTTCTGTGAAATATGGTTTTGCTATTCAATTCTCTGTCCACCATAAAGGCTAGCAATTTCCTTTCTTCTTCTGTTTTGGGGTGAAGGAGGAGTTAAGAGGGCTTTGAATTCTCTAACACTTAAATTATTTAGACATGTGTGTTTAATTAGCATCACATGACCCATTAACAGAGAGATATCAAAGAAGTAATGTGAGAATTGAGGTCTGTATAACAGACTGCCCCCTTGCATTTAAAACCAATAAATGATAATTTATACTATGGAGAATTTTGTGGAAGAGTTTGTTCCTATTTTGTAATCCTCATTTTTACCTGTAGAGATATATGTGTTTATAAATGTACAGTTCTCTCCTTGCCTTTAATGTAGCCTGTGGCTCTATCAATCAAACTTTTACTCCTCTTTAATAATTGTTATCTTAGTTTCTTTCCCTGTCACTGTGATAAAATGCTCTGACAAGAGCATCTTAACCACAGTTCCAGGTTACAGTTGATTGTCGCTGGGAAGGCAGTTTCAGGAGAAGGAGGGAGCTTCATCTATAATCAGAAACAGAGAGCAACTCATGCAATCTAGGATCTCCTGTTCCTACAATGGTCGTCCTGACAATTATGATAGGTCTTTCTAATTCAAATAACAAAAGATAATCTCTCGGAACCACATCCCAAATGATTAGTTTGTCAAGTTAACAGTTGACACTAACCATCACAATGCTATCTGCAAAAAATTGAAAAGATTTTGTGGCAATATATTACCTCTGCTTCAAGGCAACAGTGAACCTGGAGTATAATATCAAAAGTGCATTAAACACTTGTTTCCAGGATGTGTAAACTGTCTGAGAAAGGCCATGCCTGCAGTTCAACAAATCCTGCTCCATCCATACTTTCCCTGACAGTTATTCCAGGGTCTGTTTCCAGCCTGCAGAAGTGAGAGAAGCAGAGAGGAATGCCAGGGATGGTGGCTGTCAGAACAGCACCAGCAGTGTTCCTGATAGACATGCTTTCATTGCCAAAGCCAGGGGACAGTGTCTAGAAGAGATTCATAACGAATTTCCAGTCTGAATTGCATACCACTGTTAGAGCTACATTTAAGAATTCTTAAGTCATGCTATGTACTCCGTGAAGTTCAAATCTACTATGTTTCCTTACTACTTGCTAACAATATATTTTACATTTTTACTTATTTATAAAAATAAAAAAATATTTAAACATTTGTATTTCTTTAAATTATATGTCTTTATGTATATCTGTGAGTACAGGAGTGCCTATTTAGTCCAGAAGAAAGCCTCTGTTCTAGTTCTACACTAGAACTAGAGTTACAAGTGGTTGCGAGCTGCCTAAGGTGGGTGCTGGGAACTGAACTCAGATCCTCTGGAAGAGCAGCAAACATTTTAAATTGCTGAGCCATCTCTCCGGTCTCAGTCTAAAACACTGCATCATATAAGGACACAAACTGCCCCAATGTATAACAAACATAAACTTTCATGTGCAGTTCACTGTACCGAATAGAGCCTAGGTTGTTTTCTGTCTCATGTCTGCCTTACCACTAATTTGCATAAAGACTTTATGAGGGATTTCTCTCTTTCTCTATTGCCCTTTCTTTCTCCTTTTCCTTTTCTTCACTTACTTTTTTTGTCCTGGGTTATTTCATATATAAAACTATATGGGCAATATAAATATCAATGATAAAACACATATTCATGTGCTCAGTGGTGAGCTGAGAAGTATGCACTTTCTAATGCTCTTGAACCTGCTGCATCTGCATACTGACCTCATTCCATTCCTGCCTGCCTTAGTTTAATAGCATAATCATTGTTCTCAACATTCCATTTAGAATTTATTCCATTTATATTTAATAACAATAACCTCTTCATAGAAGCAGAGTTGCACATTTCTAAAGGCTAAGCTTGGGTAGTTCTTAAAGTTGTGTAGATGGTAAGTATTTAATTGCAATTTTACTATTTGGAAGGTATGTTATAAGGTATAATGCATCGATTTTCCCCAGTTGATCCACACTGCAGGAAGTTGCTACAAACATACTCTTTTTCTTGTGCGTGGATGTTTGACATTCTAGTTTCTTCTTATTCTGAACAATGGTTCTGGGAGTGCTACTGTACATTTCTTTGAGTGCACATGTGCAGGTTTCTCTGGAGGGAACATTCCTGGGAGCAAAATGCTGGCTCACATAACATGCCTGGGCTCAACTTGACCATAGAATGCTGAATGGTTTTCCAATCTAATAGAGCTGATACTGTTGGTCTGAGTATTTGGTTTGCATCTTTCTGTTCCTTGCTCTCTGGTTCTTCTTCCATCTGGAATATGCCTCACTTCTTTTAATAATTTGTTCAGACATTGGTCAATTTGTTAGTTTTCAAAGGACCAATTTGACTTTACTGTTCATTTCATGCTGTAAAAGTAACTTTTATTCGCCAGATGTAATTGTCCTCTCTGAGACTTACTGCTGAATAAGCTCACCCTTTCTAGCTTTTTTTGAACTCTGGTTGGATGGTTTAATTTAGCTGTTCTGGCTCAAACTCCTCTCCAAGATGACTGATTCAATCTGACTTCTCTCAGCTTCTCACTGAACTGCTCTGCTTGGCCTCAAACTAACTCTGGCATTTTGTGCTAGTCTTCTGGCTCCTCATTCTCTGGTTTCAACTGCCTCTGCTGACCTGCACTGAACTGCATGAACTCATGAATGAAATCAACTTCACTGCACTGTACTTACTGTACTGACTCCCAATAACTCTCTCTCCTTGTACTGCTCTTAAATAGTCCTTCTTTCCTTTGCTGTTCTCATGAGAATTGGGCATATTCTATTTCTGACCCATTCTCTCAAATCTTTCTCTGATTCATCACTTTGCATCTCAATTAAAAATCTCTTTCAAACACAGCTCCTTTGTTCTACAACTCATTTTACCTTAAAGGAGTGTTCTAAGGGTGTGCCTGCCTTCCAGATGGTTCACACATGCCTAGAAGATCTTTACATGTGGTCAGAGCAGCCATGTTTCTGGACTAAAATTCCTCTACATCATGCAATACTTTTGTATTTTTTTATGTCACTCTCCTTTGCCATGTCCCCTCTTCATACATGGATGTTTGGCTTGATGAAATTTAGGCAAGTCAGACTGATTGAATTACTATTTTTCATAAGGCAATAAGAAACCCATCTCTGGTTAATCACACCTTGGTAAATTCTCAAAAATATCAAAAATACATATTAGAAACCCAGGAGGACTAAGGAACATTCCAGATACCAGCTCATCTGGAAACAGTTTGTGAGATGGGTACCACTGCATAACCACTTTTTAAGGTCAGAATCTAATTAGTAAACATTGCAAATGGGATTCATATATGGCAATCTTTCTCCATATAGTCATGATATACCCAGTGATGAAATTCTTCACTACTGGTGTTTGGCTGGCTTCTTGAGTTTATGGATTACTATTGCTTATGAACACAAAATAGATGTTATGTCTACTACCACTAGGATGAACTACAGCCAGGTGTTATGTGCATGACAGCATTCTCACACTCTTTCTGTGTAACTCAATGTTCATATTACATCTCGAATTTTCAGTTCTTTCCCTTCTATACTTTTGAATATTTATTCAGATTTTAAAAAACATTATTCCTTGTGTCTTCTTGCTTCTCAGTTATGCTTTAGTCCATCGATGTGTTTTAGTTGCATATATTGTGTGCTTCTAAAATTCTTTTTTGCCTGAGAATTTCCTTTGCCTTTAATGCCTTTATATTCTTGTTCTTACTATTTTCCATTTCATATAATTTTCTAATTTGTTTTGTGAGATAAGTTAGCCATTTAGTCCTCTTCACAAGGAGGGCTTTATCATATAAAAACTTCAATTATATTTTCAGTTTTGTGAACTTTTTTATTTAAAAGTTTTAGGTTTTCGGAGGATTTATCACTAATACTGTATTTACATCATTCCCACTCTTCTTTTTCCCTTTTCCAAATTCTCCTGTGCCCTGAAACTTCCTCTTAAACCAACAACTTCTTCTTTAATTATTGTTATTGTTTTCTACATACACACAGACACACACATACACACATACACTCAAAACACATAGTCACAGACTCACATACAGATTTATATACTCATGCACATACATATACATAGACACACATACATGCACACACATATATACACACACACTCACACATGCTCATGCACACACACCCATGCAAACACACACAGACATACACACACACTCACATGCATACATACTCTCATATACACACACACACTCACACACACATACTTACATACAAATGCACATACACACATGCACATAATCACATACATACATATACTGACACACACATGTGTACACACTCACACACATATGCACATATGCTCCTATACACTCACACACATATACACACATGCCCTTGAACTCACGCACACATACTCATACACACATACACACACACACACTCATACACACACACACTCACACACACGCGCACACACACACACACACACACACACACACACACACACACACACACCATACACACTATTGAGTCCTTTAGTGTTGCTTCTGTGTATATGTGTTTATCATGCCCACTGGAGATGGATGGCCTATTCAGGGTCTTGTCGTTGGGAAGACTGTTTCTCAGTGTACATTGATTGTCCATAGTCCTTGATCTGATGGTGCTGCATCCTTGTGAAAGTTCGCCTATTCCTAACAGCGTGACTACTTGTGTTCTCATCTTGCACGACCTGTTAAGGCAGCCATATTATTGAAATTTCACAGGTGCAGCTTCCCTGTCATGTCTTAAAGACATTTCTCACTGGCAACACAATGGGCCTCTGGTTCTTAGAATCCTTTGTCCCCCTGTTTTATCTTGATCACTGAGGCTGAAATGAAGAGCTTGTGTTGTAGACATGCCTCCTGGGGATGGGCACCCCAGAGCCATTGTTCTCTACAGTCTGAATAGTTGTAGATTTCTGCTATTAGCTGCAAAAGGGGGCTTCTTTGTGCAGAGGTAAGGGCTACACTATCTGTAGGTATAAAGATAGTATTTAGGATGCAGTTGATAATTGTGCCAGTTTAGGAATGCAGCAATGAGTCCATGACCTCAGCACCCCTAGGCAGTTGGCTAAGTTACAGAGCCAGGCATAAATTCCTTTTTATTGAATGAGCCTCCTGACCAATTAGGCTTTTTACCCGTGAAATATAAGTGCCACCATTCCATCTTGGGTATATCTTACCATGCTGGCCATGTTGTGGTTCTTAGGGATTAAAGACAGACATGAATTATAAATTTCACCACCAAGACATTCCAGTTCCTCACCTCCTTTCTCGGCACTTATTCTTGACTGGGATGTTTGCTTGATGTTTCACTGAGAATTCTGATCCTTTCTTATCATGTGGTTCCCCTCCCCCCAGTTGATAAATCAAGCTGGAGAGACGAGCGCCAAGAAGGCCCCACTGGATCATTCTGTACCCTAAGTATCCCTTTCATCTACCAGAGCCATTGCTGCCCAGATCATCTACCCCAGTGATACTCAACTCTGTTTTTGTGCTGATTTACAGCTATAAAGAGCCTAGGTTGATCTAGAAGGAAACAATATTTCTTGTTTCGCAGGACCTCCTGTTTCTTCCAATAAAACCATCCCCCTATATGGGACTAAGTACTCCTGGACTCATTGGCTCTATTGTCATCTTGTAGAAATATTTTATATTGGATACTTGTAATGGAAAAGTTGTTTGTTTACTCAATATTTTTTGAGTACCTACATCAAGACAGAGAATATAGTAGTACATAAAAGAGATAAAAATTTTTGTCTTATGGAGCTTTTATCTCTGAAGTAGGAAAATAGATAAAAAGAAAAAGAAATAAAATGGCGTGTTTTATGGTATAAATGCTGTGGAGACAGTATAAAGGAAGAAAGAGGAATAGAAAGTGCTGAGGAGGGATTATATGTTGAAATAAGGCCTTTGGGTATGTTCACATTTTTAACAGGGAGTTATCAAGAGGAAAGAATGTTCCAGGCAAAACAGCCATACCTATGAATGCTTCTAAACATTCTCAGAGACAAGGAAAATATTGAAGAGGAAAGTGTGCATACAACAGACTGTAAGGAAGAGAATTGTGAATAGACATTTCGGAATAGACAGATGTGCACGATGAAATAATAAACTCGATACATCACAGAGGCAGTCTACTAATGCAATAAATCCTGCTCTCAAGAGCAACCAAGTGGAGAATTGTGTCACTCTCTTTGCTTGCTATGACACGGGGACACTCTGGTAATCCACAGCAGCTGTATCCCAGGAAACGGATATCTAACAATCAGAAATTGTCATCTTCTTAACAAACTTTTGTGCTTTGGGAATTAACAGTACCTCACAGAGAGACAAATCAGTTTACTGCTCACACTGTCTCGGAAAGACTCTGCCCCGAATTCGTACAATTATATTGAGCTGAGCATATCAGGGGAGATTAGCCAAGAACACTATGACAGCTGGTCAGAACATATAAGCAGTATTTCCCCCTTGGAAGCAATTACATTAGGTACAGCTTCAGATATTGGGGATCAGAGAGGAAACAGTTCAGTTGAGCTGTCCAAGTTCCCCAAAGAAAAATACAGCCATTAATCTTAGAGAACTAATATATTTCTTGCCTTTTCTTTTTCTACTTACCACATTCCAACTAAATATAAAAAGGACAAATCATCACTAAGTATTTGGGTTGGAAAAACACCCTTTAAAAAAAAAATCTCCCTTAGATATCCAGAGTGAGAATTATACAGAGAAGAAAAAAAATACCCTAAAAGTTAGTTTGATTAATAAGGTTAAATACATGCTACTCTCATTGTAACTCAATATAATTCATAATCTGGGTTAGAACTCTTGGTGAAGTTCTTTATTTTTCCTAAGAAAATTTAGTTAAAAAATAAAGACTTTAATTTTGAAGGTTAAGATACTAACCATTAGAAAATCTAAGTGTCTTACAGTGCCTTTTGGTGTATTTAATGCTTCTTTCGTCAACTCAAACAACTGCCTGTTAAATGCCGGGCTTTAGACCAAGTTCCACCGATACCTAATTGAGCAAAATGAACAAACTCTATGCCCTAGGAGATCTTATAGTGTATCCAGGCAGAAAAACACTGATGTTGTATGTCACGTAGTTGTATGTATGTATGTCACATAGACACACAGGTAAATATTTAATTACAAATGGTATTGAAATGCTCTAAAGATAAGATTTGGGGATGATTAGAACACACACACTGTAAATGGATGAGGAGATTTGAAGCTGGACCTGAGTGGGAGAGCGACTCAGAATCCATGCAGGTCAGAAGTTCCTATAGTACTACAGGATCAACAACTGAAGACTTCCTGAGCTGACAGTCTTAGCTGACTCACGGGGGTCATAGCAGAGGTAGACATAGTCAGTCTGGTCAAGACTCTAGGGAAGATGCTTTGAGGACATACTCAGAATGACAGTTTTCTTAGGATAAACACAGCTCCATCCAGTCTGGTTAAGTTGCTTCCAGCTTGTCTTGAGCCTGTTTGTAGCCCAAGGCAATCAGTATCTCATAGAGTCTGAAGGATCTCAATGATGAAAACAACTGGATTATGCTTTCAGAGAAAGAAACATAAGCAGTGTGTGGATTGACGTCTTAGGGACATATTTAAAATATATTATTAAATTTTCAATCACTATATCTTTGAGAAACTATACCAAGAAGGGAGGTCAAGAAACATAACTTTTTAGATAGCATTTATGTAAATAACATTTTTGCATATCTTCATGTGGTTTAATTAGTCAACGGTCTTACATACATTTGAGAGTATACAATGTTTATCTGTTTATATATTTAGTCACTTATTTATTTTTTTGCTTTCTCAGTTGTCCTTTAAACATAGAGTTGCAATCTTTGCAACTCTATGGAGTTATATATCCATAAATTTAAAATTATTTTTAAGACATCTCATGCTTACATATTAAGGCATAGAACACACTTGTACATGTAAACATGTAAAGTGTAAACATGAGACAGACAAATATGTAGTTACCAGCAAGAATGAGAAATAGTCAATTGTAGGTCCCTTGAAGCCCCTTATAGGTCTTGCTGATTGTAACTCTCCCATAGGGGAGTCTGTAACAATTGAATGCTTTGTGTCTGGTTTTAAGATTTTGCACAAACACAATCCTACTACAAATATTTACAAAGTGGAACAAGTGTCTGAAACATTTTCTTTTCAGATTCACTTCTGTTAGCATATAGGATTCCATTGTATGAACTTTCTAAGAAGAGTTCAAGGTAGTTAGGACAAATACAACAGTGCCCTGCTCTCATGGTCACATCCCTGGGCAGGCAGGCTTTCTTATCCTAGTACTTAAGAATCTTGACACATGAACAGACATCGCTTCTCTCATTATTCTTTCAGACTCCAAGACAGAATAAAGGTACAATGTATAAACATGAAGAAAAACCTTTATAGGGCGCAGAGTATAGGAGTGGGGTGCGCAGACCACAGTGGAGCTGTCATTCTTTTGTAAAAGAAAGATAAAGGAAAGATTCTAGGGAAAAAGACTCTCAAACTTCAGCACTGTCTTGTCCAGGCCAACCAGAGTCCTTTAGCAAAGACCGGTGCATTTTAAAAGTCCCATCAGGGGCAGCCTGTAGTACATCTGTCAGTTGGGCGTGGGCTAGGACCAGCCTAAGAGAACTGGAGCATGGCTATATTTCATGATAGATTTTGCACAACCAACAGCTGTGATAAAACTGTGTTCTTTGCACTGGGTTCTGAGAGACAGATACATGTTTCTAGAGCTGCTGTGTTTTCAAAGGCTGAATCTAACAGAAACCAGCTAGCAAAGAATTGTGGGAAATCTACTATTAAGTGTTTCTAGCTCTTTTCTATACAGAAATAATACAGAGGGGTAAATGTTTGAAAAGAAAATGACAAATCTCTGTCAGGGAAATATTTATAAATACTCCCTATAACCATTTCCTGCCCCCTCACCATCATAAAGGCATATAAAACATCCCATCTGCTCTGAAAAAATATAGGTCACTAATTAAAATGCATTCATTAAATGAGGTCTACAAATAGTGGTTAATTTGTATCATTTATGCTTTTCAGTACTAATGAATGGATAAAGTCAGTTTTAGAATTATTTCTACTCTCTAGTTATTTGGATTCCTCAATTCCTTTGCTAGGTCAGTTTTGTTTCAGCATTGGAGATTGAGCACAGGGCCTTGTTACACTAGGCAGCTCTCTGCCCCTGGGCTACATGACCACTCTTGTAATTTTACTGATTTGAGAACCTACAGCTTTTAATATTTGGACATATTCCTTGCATAATTTTTAGTTTATATTCTTTTCAGATTTGATATAATTCCTTTTTATATATACACATCTTAAACTAAAATTTTATCATACCATTTTCTCCTCTCCCCCAGCCCCGCCCAAGTCCCCTCCTTTCATCTTCTACGTCTCCAACCTAGCTCTCAAATTGATAGCTTTCTTTTCTATTATTATTATTATTATTATTATTATTATTATTATTATTATTATTATTATTATTTTTAGTGTGTGTGTGTGTGTGTGTGTACAAACACAACCTGATTAGGCCATTCTTGTTTGTGTTTCTATAGTTTCATGCTGACTGCTTTGCATTGGGTAACCTTACTAGAAGCTCATCCTGGAAGAAGTTAATCCTCTCTTTCTCAGCAATCAGTAGTTGCCTGTAGCTCTTTGCGTGTGGGTAGGACCAAGGGGTTTCCCCCCTTCTCCATGAGCATGCCTATTGATGTCAGGATAGTGTAAGTCTTATTTGTGCAGCCATATCTAGGAGAGACTTTTTGATGTTATTCAAAATAATGTTTGTTTGACAGAACATAAAGTATTGTGATCTGTGAGAAAACCGTGAAGGGTTTTTAAGCACTTGTAATCCTGCTGTACATATCCATGTATAACCCCCTTTCTTACTCGTGGGATGATCTCTTCTTTCCTTGAAAATATTTATTTAACAACCTTATATTATTCTCTGAAATATTTTAAGTTTTGCTAAGTAATAATAATGTTGGCGGAACACTGACACATACCATTTGTCTGAACTGCCTCAACTGTATCTGTGCTGAGGGAATGACTAGATCAACTGACTTGAACTGTGTTTGGTCGTTGTATTTTGACAATGATACTAATAATTACAAAGCAACTTTGTGTTTATTTGAGGGTATTTGAAAAGAATCAGAGAGGCATTGGTGAGATAAAAACGATACTGACTCATGAAGCATTCGTTAATTAGCATTTATGCATGTTTTAACAAATGCCTCTTGATCCAAGTTAGAAGGTCACAAATGTTAACCTTTCCATCAGCAGAGAAATCAAATTCCTTTATTTATAAATACTTGTCAACATTGAGATCTATTATTCTATGAAATCTTTGCCAATTTCATCTTCTTTTAGTTTACAATTATTAAAGATGATACTTTACTAATTTATATGCAATTATGCTTTATTAATTTCTTTTTCATGTCTTTATCAGTTGATGTTGTATTATTATATTATCTTCTGTGGTTTTATGAGAATGTGTCATAAGTGATTAACACTTTATCTTTCAAGTTTTACATACTTAGACTATTAGCATACGGTAGGGGATCCCAGCTTCAAAGGCTCCCAAAGTCCATTACAGGCTTGGCCTTTGGTAGGTATGGATGATCCCCAACCCTTTCTTTGTCAGAAGACAGGATTGGGTATTATAAATACTTTTAATACAGATTCATTATTATTTTAATATGCCAACATCTATTTAGATTTCATCTTTTTTAATTAGTGACTGAATCTTAAGGTTTGGTTTTCTGAGAAAGCTTTGATTTTATTTAACTAATACTTTATTGATTTTTTTTTTAACTAATACTTTTAGTTTTTCTTCTGTCTTTGCTCCTAGAAATATTTTCTATGTGCTAAGGTCACCAATGATTTGTTATTGTTGTTGTTTTTGTAGTAATTATTGTTCTCTGTGTCTAGTAACTTCTTTCTTGTTTTTACTCTCCCTTCGTGAAGGTGTTTCTTCATGTTTTAGTTTTCATATATAAAGTTAATTCTCTCATTATTAATTAGGTATTCATTATAGCTTGACTTCAACCTATATTCTTTGTGAATTCTCTTTGGATAGTTCTTCAGCATCTAACAGAACACATGATCCAGATATTAAAAACAAACAAACAAAACCAACATTTAATTCAAGACCTTTTTTTCTTCTAGTCATAATAACTAACTAAATGTCTTAACTTTGTTGCACAAATTACAGCAAATTACAGGTATATGCATTAGATAAGGGTACTTTTCTAAGCTATAACTTTGGAAGAATTATTTATTTCCTCCTTCTCTCTCCCTTTGCTCCACTTTTTTCCTTGAAGTTTTTAAGACTTTGGGGGATGTGAGAAGATAAGTCTTTGTGAAGCAGAAGTGAGCCACACCAGCAAGTGTGCCCAGCAATGGCCCAGCTGGAGGCCCAGCAGGACTGTGCTCAGAAGGAAATACATGCTCATTTGGACCCACTCCAGCTCTTAAGCCTGGAGAAAACAGCTATTTGGGAGCTAAAGTCAGTGCTCTCAGCTGAGTCAGGGAGCAGCTCTCATGGAGAGATTGAAGGAGAGAAAGCAAAATGCCATTGGCTTGTTTGCTAAGACAACAGTTCATCCAAAGGTTCACCTAGGATATCAGGCATTCTAGTGAGAACAGGTCTTCAGCGTATCTGTATGTTAAGTCACCTGCTTAATCTGAATTAATTTTTTTCCTAGATGGTCTATATAATTGTAAGGGAGGGCGGAGTAAAGAAACCATTGAAATGGCCACCTCATGGTTATGGGGGAGGTTTTATTGTACCTATAATCAGAGACATCTAGATAAGTCCAGAGCATAGGGGAAAAAGAACAGACTAGCTCAAGGCCAAGGGTAGGTTAGATGCCCTGGAAAATTCAGGGGGTTATAATGAGAACTTGTAGCTGAGTGAAGGGGAAGCTATGAACTAGATCAGTCTGAGAGTTTAGGTAGAGGAGGATGTGAGAAGGGCCAGGGGGCTATTCTGGACTTTGAATGCAAAGCAGGTACATGTGAATAAGAACTGGAGGTATGTAGAGGCCAGCATCTGGAGGTTTTGTTACTTAGCCACAGGGATGCTCCAAGAGGAGGGGCTCTTCTGGCAGGTAGAACACTGTTTCACAGGTTCCACAGGAATTCTGCCTGTGAGCTTTCATCTCTTCACCATCAGTCATTCTATGGTTCAGCTTGAACTGATCAAAGACTGTTATTTTGGGGTTCCTTTCTGATCTGACAATACTTCAACTGGCGATATCTTCACCATCATTCAGCAAATACCTTCTCTCATCTCACATACCTGATAATATATTCTGTGTCCCGTTGAAGTTCTTTTATCTTTCATTTTCATGAAGTATTGATGATCCTTAAGAAGGAAAAACGAGAGGTTCATTTATTCAGACGAATGTTTTTGGGTTACCCTTGTGGGTAAGTGATAGTTTGGCTAGGTATAGAATTATAAAGAAGGAGTAATTTTCATATATGACAGAATTCATAATTTTTTGTTTTAGTTTTGTTGTTGTGAAATTATGAAGTAATGCTTGTTGTGATCCTATACTTTTGTTATGACCCTCTGTTTTTTTTCTCTCCTGTTATACTCTGTTCTACCATCTTAAATTGGCAGGTCTGTTGGTGAATATACTCTCAGGAACTACTCAGGACTTCTTTCTTTGGTCTTCATGTGGTAACTTGTGCTCTTCAGTGGGTGAAAATATATGGAATCATTTAATTGAAGATTGCTAATCCCAAATATTGGAGGATAAAGATCACCCACCTAAATCATAATGGCTAAATTTATTAAAGCAAGCAATTAATTAAAGCAAGCTTTTATTATTCCTGTACACTGACTGACCTCCCTTTCCAGGCAGGGTTCTAGAAGTCAGCTTTGGATATGAGGAAAAAGTCAAAATTTATAGCTCAGAGATAAGGGATTTCCAAATGGTGGATTTGGTGGGCAAAATAGGTGGGGTTACAGAAACAGAACATAACAAGGTAGTCATAACAAGGAAGTCATAACAACAGCTAACCATAATAAGCTGTGGAATCAAAGACATGGTTGCTGTTTCTTGGCATAGGCAGCATAGAGCCTTTTGTAGATAAGGCTACTTGTGTGGCAGGGCCCAATTCTTGAGAAATAGATTTAATCATGAATAGGAAAGAACCTGGCTTGTCTTTATTACAAGATGGTAGAACCTGGCTTGTCTTTATTACAAGATGGCTGTCAAGTCTAAGATGGAGACAGGTGGTTCATCAGGGAATTCTCCATTCTTCTACTTATACTCCTATACCTTGGCTGTATGACTTCCCAAACTTATTTTCTAACTTACTTACATTTCGTCTTCCTTCTCACCCCTCTCTCTTTTTTTACTCTACTTTAAAAATGGGCATCCAATCCCCTTCACTGTCTAAATCTGTGCATAATTATATATTTGCTTTTGCACTTTTAAGTTTTTTTTTTTTTTTTTTTTTTTTTTGGTTTTTCCAGACAGGGTTTCTCTGTGTAGCCCTGGCTGTCCTGGAACTCACTCTGTAGACCAGGCTGGCCTCGAACTCAGAAATCCGCCTACCTCTGCCTCCCAAGTGCTGGGATTAAAGGCGTGCGCCGCCACTGCCTGGCACACTTTTAAGTTTTACGCGCTGATTATGTCCTTTGAATGTTTCTTCTTGCTCATTATCACATCTTCTAGGACTTTTCTCTGCTCTGCTAGGCTGTTCTCTCTCTTTAATGGTATAAGCTTCCCTCTGATATCTGATAGTACAAGCACTGGTTTGTTAACAGGTCAGTGTGGCTTGCAAAATTTAAAATTCAATATCAAAGCATGAAGAAAGATTTTATGGGGTAACTACCATTGTTAACATGTTTTGATTTTTTTCTTTGGAGCTGACCAGATCTCTTACACATGAATCCTCTTGGCCAAGAACATTTGCAATCCGAGAAGCTGAGCTAAAGCTGGGCTGAAATGCTTCACACTCATCTTTCTGGAGTTTATTCAGCTCCACCTGTTTTCATCAGTATGATGTCTACTTTGTTTTGTGTCTTCTAATTAACAAATTACCTTTATCTTATGAACAAACATAGGGGCTTTCAAGCTTCTCCCAGGATAGATACCAGCCCAGTGACACAAAATGTTGGAGAGTAACTAGAGATTTAATAGCTTCTCAGATGACTCTCACCAGTGCCCTGACTGTGGTCCTCAACCCCTCATGCCCTACCCTGGACCCGATGCTTCCAGTTCCCTATTCCTTTGACAAATCTATGCCTTTGATCCTCGTTAAATCATGTTTAAGACTTTGATATTATTGCCCATCACTGAAACAAACTTTTTTTTATTGGATATTTTATTTATTTACATTTCAATGTTATCCCCTTTCCTGGTTTCCCCTCTGCAAACCCCCTATCCCCTTCCCCTCCCCCTGCTTCTATGAGGGTGCTCCTCCACTCACGCACCCACTCCTGCCTCCCTGTCCTGGCATTCTCCTACACTGGGGCATCGAGTTTTCAAAGGACCAAGGGCCTCTCCTCCCATTGATGCCCAACAAGGCCATCCTCTGCTACATATGTGGCTAGAGCCATGGGTCCCTCCATGTGTACCTCCATGTGTACTCTTTGGTTGGTGGTTTGGTCCCTGGGAGCTCTGGAAGGTCTGGTTGGTTGATATTGTTGTTCTTCTTATGGGGTTGCAAACCCCTTCAGCTCCTTCAATTCTTTCCCTAACTCCTCCATTGGGGTCCTTGTGCTCAGTCCAGTGATTGACTGTGAGCATCCGCATCTGTATTGGTCAGGCTCTGGCAGAGCCTCTCAGGAGACAGCTATACCAGGCTCCTGTCAGCAAGCACTTCTTGGCATCCACAGTAGTGTCTAGGTTTGGTGTCTGTATATAGGTTGGATCCCCAGGTGGGGCAGTCTCTGGATGGCCTTTCCTTCAGTTTCTACTCCATACTTTGTCCCTGTATTTCCTTTAGACAGGAGCAATTCTGGGTTAAAAATTTCCTATCCTCTGTCACAGTTCATCTCTCATATTGAACTACACTAAGTATAAAGTAAACGATGAGTAAAAATATTTCTATTGTTTTAAAATATGGCTTTTATTTTTTTCATTTTTATGGATCTATTGAGGTGTAGTTAACCAAAATCCCATGTGATTTAGCTGTACAGTGAGATACTTTGGTGTGTGCATATAGTATGAAATGATTGTATAATCAATCAGATTAATAAATCCATCAACTAAAGAGAGGTTGCTTGGGATCTATGCTCTTAGCACTGTTCAGCGTGGATTTTTGTTATGTCCGGTTGTTAGTGCTCAGTCTCCTATCCCTGTAGGTCTTACCTTCTAAACAAGTCTCCCCTTTTGTCCCACACCTTCTTGTAACATTTTCAAACTGTGCCATGATATTGGTTTCACACTACAACTTCTTCCTTTTGTCTGAAAATGAGTTTATTCCTAACTTTAGTTCCTCATTTCAATTTTCTTATTCCTGTTACTGATCTTAAACTGGGTATGTTTCGAATTTTTCTTGCTACTTTGTATTCTATTAGAATTCTTCTTCTCAGAAACAGCCTAGTTCCAATATGGGACCACCTCTCTGATTTCTCAATATTTGTGTGAGCTGTTTCCACAGATCTGTGAACTCAACTTTAG
The DNA here is from genome assembly GCA_028551405.1 of Uromys caudimaculatus. NCBI lineage: Eukaryota > Metazoa > Chordata > Mammalia > Rodentia > Muridae > Uromys > Uromys caudimaculatus. The sequence goes on along the minus strand of CM052707.1, from coordinate 61,738,549 downwards.
ACTTGGTAAGAAGCTTCCTCTCCAGATACTAAATCACCAGCACTGTCTCCAGGATCCTGCTACCAGCATGGCCAAAGAAGAATGTCACTATCTCCTGGTCTGCTGCTGGCCTCTCAGGGAGGTTGCTGACTTCTGAAGGTGCAGAAGGCACTCAAAGCTTGAAATCTCTCACCAGTAGCTAACATTTAAACACAACGAGATAGTCCCTTTAGAATATACTATGTTAAAATTTGATTTCCATATTTCAGAATATCTGGACTGGTTAGGTCTTTAAATTTTTTTCTTTATTCCTGAGATTACTATATAATTTTGTCATTTTCTCTTTCCCTTTCTTCCTTCCAAACTGTCCCATATACTACTCCTTGATCTCTTTCATATTTATGGCTTTTTCATTAATTGTTGTTATATGCATTTATGTATTATGTATATATACATTAATTGTTAAATATAACCCATTCAGTATGTATAGTTACTTGTGTGTGTGCTTTCAGGGCTGTCTGGCCACTTAGCATTGAGTAAATAGTTTTTTTGCTCTTTTCTGGAGAAGACTATCTCTTGTCAGCAAGAGCCAGTGGATGAGGAAGTTTTCTGTGAGACTGGGTCTTCGAATGTTGTCAGAAGTTTGTTGTTTTTTGTCACCTTGATATAAACCTAGATATATCTGGGAAGAGGGAATCTAGATTGAGAAAACATCTCTGTAAAATTGGCTCTTAGGTGATATCTGTAGAGAATTTTCTTGATTAACAGTTGAAGGAGGATGATCCCACTCATTGTAGGTGGAGACACCCTTGGATAGGTGGTTAAACCTTGGATGGTTTAAGGAAACTGGCTGAGCAAGCCATGAGGAGCAAGCCGTGAGGAGCAAGCCACGAGGAGCAAGCCACGAGGAGCAAGCCACGAGGAGCAAGCCACGAGGAGCAAGCCACGAGGAGCAAGCAGTAGGAAATGTTTCTCCCAGGCTTACTTACTGCTTCTGTGTTCTTGCCTCGAGGTCCTGCCCTGATTCTCTTTGATGATGGACTGTGATATAGATATGAAAGAGAAATAATCTTTTCCTCCTGAAATTGCTTATGGTGCCGGTGTGTTATCACAACAATAAAAACTCTAAGACAAAACATCTAGTAGAAGTTTCAAAAGAGTTTGACAGAGCAATGATGATATCAGGCATCCTTGAATTTTCTTGTTTTAGAGAGGATGGTTAAAGCATTCCATCATTAATTCAAATGCTGGACTTTAAAACAACAGAAAATGACACTTAAAATATTTCCCTTTTTTGTGTGTAGGAAGTATGCTTTAATCTTTATTTATATCTTAGGATCACACCATCCCACAATCCTATACAAGATATTTCTGTCTTCTTTATAGTTATACATATATATTTACATGTATACATATATATACAGTAATAGTTAATGGCTACTTGAACATTTTTAAATTGTTCATAAATTAAAGTGAACTAGTTTTTTAAATTAACTAATTAATTTATATTCCAAATGTTGCCCCCTTCCCAGTAACCCTATGTAGAGTTCTTCTTCCTTTCTTCCTCCCCTTTCACTTCTGAGAGGGTACCCCCCCCCCCCCCGGGCATCAAGTCTCTACCGGATTAGGTGCATCCTCCCTCACTGAGGCCAGACAAGGCAGTCCTCTGCTATATGTGTGCTGGGGTCCTCATTTCTATTTTAGAAGAGTGTTTTTTTCCTTTTTAGCTGAGAGGATATAATATTAGGAATTTCAATATTTAAAGTTAAAGCAAATAGAAGTGATTTTATCTAGTATGTGTCTATCTGCATGCTTTCTTTAGCCCAGAGCAGGAACATTCATTCATGGTCCTTCTTCTCTCAGGCTTGTTTATAATAGATGATTCAAGGGTTTCAAAAAGAAAATACCTGAAACTGAACATGTCTCCCACATGGAGAAATAATCTGATATTTTGAATTACAGAATACAGATTTTTTTTCTGGCACTGACTGGTTCATAGTTATCAAATGAAGTTACACCACTACTGCGTAATCATATAATCAAAATGATAAGATACCATTAAACAATTATTTTCTTGCTGTGCAGAGATAAAATTCTGAAACATTTGTTTCCAGGCACGGAATGGGTACTGCCAACATATATCTATATCTATATCTATATCTATATCTATATCTATATCTATATCTATATCTATATCTATATCTATATCTATATCTATATCTATATCTATATCTAATCTATATCTATCTATATCTCTCCTATCATTTATTTTAAATTATTTCATCCATGACTGTAGTCCTCAGCACCCAGCAAAGATTAAAGAGAGTCAGAGACTCCTTCTCTTACTTTAGGGTCTAACCTGTTACTACCGGTTTAATCAGAGCACGGTTTGCAGCTATTTATAGTTTTGCCAGAGGAGAATCTGCCCAGGGAAAGCTTTGGGGAAGCCTTATTTAGGAAGACCCTCCCTGTTGGTCTTCCTCCCCTTGCCGTTTCTGCCTTGCAGGTATATCTGTGACTTTCAGGAAAAGAGGATCAAATTTGTCACCTCTTACAAACCAATTTTCACCTCTTTTAGGGGGTGGTACGATCCCTGCCAAAAATGAATGACCTAGAGCCGGCCAGGTGTTACTTCTGTGATTCTGCCTGATTGGACAGTTGCCACTCGTTCACTGCCATTAAACGTCCTTTATAGATATCCTAAGAATACATAGGCGTCATAAGCTGTGCATATATGGGAGATGGCATATGGAATCCATTATCTTCATTTCCAGGAATTCACTTAGTAAAATACTTCAAGGAAAAAAAATTCATCTGTACACTCCTTATTTTCTTCTATCCACGTGACTATCACAGGTGCTGTGTTTAAAAAATAACAATTGTTGGTCTATCCAAGTACTTCAGACTTCTGGCCTTGGTTTTGTAAAAACCTTTTTAAAAAAGGAAAATTACATCATCAAACCACACTGCTCCACAGCTTTTATGATATCTCACAGTGTCGGACCACTGGAAGATACTTGAAATATTTCTGTATTTCTGCTTTTTCATGCTGTAGCGAGTGTCTGTGTCATAAGAAGTCATCTACGTGTATGCCTGGTCCTGATCTCTGAAGGATACAGGGCTGAACTAGCAACCAAGATGATTGCTTACCTAATTGCTTAAGAATGAATATGTCAGCTTCCCCAGTATGTGTATGCTCAAAATGAATGTGGAAGGCTCTAGGTCAGTGGCTCTCAACCTACGAGTCATGACCCCTTTGGGAGTTGAATATCAGATATACTGTATATCAGATATTTACATTACAATTCATGGCAGTAGCAAAATTACACTTACAACATAGCAATGAAATAATTTTATGGCTGGCGGTCATGACAACATGAAGAACTGAATTAAAGTGTTGCACCATCAGGAAGGTTGAGAACCACTGCCCTAGTCTCATTTCAAATTGTAAGTGCTGAAAGAGAAGAAAAAGGTGAATTAGAAAGGTTTAGGATTTGTCTGTCCTTGCATTAAATTGATTATCAATGAACATTTTACATTGTCTGTAAAAAATAGGAACTAATAGATGTTCAGATTTTTATACTGGGTCGGTACAGAGATATAAATGGTTGTAAGTATGGATATTCTTTGAAGGTATAAAATATAGGCTATTGTTTCTGTTGCAGAGAGAACTTATATTTTACTGACAATACTTTCTAAATTCTGACAGTTCAGAGAAACAGTTTTGGGGAAGTGAGTCATACTGAAAACATTGTGTTATTCTTTCTTTCTCTGGGTTTTGAGACAAGCCCTCATGTAGCTCCGCTGACTTTTGAAGGCAGTATATTGGCAATGGTGAACGTCAACTCTCCATTCGCTTGCTTTAACTTGCCAAGTGTCGAGATCACAGACGTGTATCAGTACACATGTACACTGGCTAGTCGTACTCGTTTGCAGTGTGATAATTCATGTTGCATGTGTGTGCCCCAGACCTTTAATTCTTTAACTACATGTGAAATTCATCTGGTTTTGCACATATAACTATATGGGCGTATTCTGCTGACACTGAGCAGCACCTGTCAGAAAAAACAAACAAGCAAACAAACAAACAAACACAATCACAATCTGAGCTGCTTTACTATGTATTTTCAGGTTGTGACTGGCTCTCACTTAAAGGTTAATGTTAGAAACAAATGGAAATGTTTTCCTGAGTTTAAACCACTGGATCTGAGGTGTAAAGTGAAATAAAGATCAAATGTAGCTAAAAATTCCAATGCTACTACAGAGGGTTGGGGGACAAAGCACACTGGCATTCTAATAAGGCCTTGTTTTCTTTTACAGTAGTTATAGCCTGTGTGGATACACCTCATCCCAAAGCAGATGTTACTTTGGTAAAACTATCTTTCTTATTCTCATTTATTAACAAAGACAATGCTGTTTCACATCTGTAATGAAACACCGTGGCAAACATTCCTCCAAAATATTCATATCCTGTGGACGTTTAGGTCAAATATAGGTGAAACAATTTTTAAAATTTTATGTGCATCTAAAATTTGCTTCAGATGAACTCTTGTAGCAGAGTTCATTTTAATTGAAGAGAATCCATTTCTGTAGGTCAGTCCTCTGGACATGCAAGTAATTACATCCCAACAGGTATCTCATGCATTTTACATATAGTAGATTTCTCATTATAATTTGTATCTATCAAGCATTGACTGTAATAAATTTTAACTCATAATTTCATTTTTTCACTGCAGTCTTTACTTTCAAACATTTTCCCAAGTAAACATTCATTCATTCAACACATAGAGGCTGATCATCTATTATGTGGCAGACCGAACCTAAATACCAATGGACTAGCACAAGGGATAGATGATTGCATTCTGAAGGAACCCATTAACTAAAGAAAAAACAACTATGTAAATAAGCTATATCACCATGAGAATGCAGTATCTTACAGATTTATGTAGTCACAGAAACACGGGGACAAGGCATGTGCATACACCTGTACATATAATAATAGTAGAAGTGATAAATCCCACATTCACTTTGCAGAGGTAAAACTGGTAGGATGTCCATACATGTGTGAGAGCTTGAGTGGGTCTGTGGAAATTAGATGCAGCTGGTGTGTAATGGATAAGTAGAGTGTTTACATTAGAGGAAGATATCAGTGCCTGGAAGGTAGCAGTGAGAATGAGAACCGTATGTGGGCAGGAAGGGGGCAATGAGGACTGCAAGCTACGACCACAGAATAATGTGTCTGATGAAGCAGTCAGGGAGATAAGCCTGCGTCTTCACGTTTACCGGAGTAACAGCTTGGAGTTCCAAATCACAGTTATCACTCTCGCTTCTGAGTTCTGGAAATCTCTTTGTACTCTTGTGGTGGAAATTAAATGTCTCTACCAAAATGCAACTGGCATTTTCTGAGCTGTGTTTGATCAGACAATGGAGATTTGGTGACAATTACAGTTCTTATTTAAGTGAAAATCAGTTTTTATTGTAATTGAGATCATGTGTAAGCAAAATGAACATAGGACACAGATCTAGTCAAGACGCTCCTAATACCGTGGACTCATTTAAAACTAGTTCTTTCATGTTCTGTCATCTGAATCTGTTCTGAGATTATGGTCTTTTCAGCCACGTGTGACTTTTCTTGAAAGATTGTAAACTTTGCAGGGATTGTGTCAACAGTGAAAATGCTTCGTTACTTTGGTAGACATATGAGAATAATGCCCATTACTTTCCCCTCCATTTTTATTCATGTGTGTGTGAGTGTGAGTGTGTGTGTGTGTTTACATAACTATGCATATGCAATCTTTTGCATATATCTAGGTGTGTGTGCACTTGGGTGTGCACGCACATAATTGTGGGAGCTCATGGAGGCTGAAGGTTGATCCTGGTAATCACTCTTGATGTGTCGTGTACCTTATTCAAGGAGGCAGAGTCTTTTCAGTTAAACCCAGAACTCACAGATGTGGCTAGTCCGACTAGCCAGTCTACCCTGGGGATCCCATCTTTGTCTTCTGAGCTGAAAGTGCAGAAGGAAGCTTGCCAGTGTTCTGGGAACGTGAATTCTAGTCCTGCCTCTTTACAGTAGTAAAGAGCCATTTCCCCTGGCCTCTGTCCATTCATTTCTAAATGTTCATCTAATCACTTATAAAATGCTGTTGGAAGTGGGGGCATATATTGGCCCTCTGAAATCCATGGCTCGGGCATTGGTTGGTGAATCCAGCTGCAGTTCACCTCTATTGAATAAAGTAATACACATGTACTAACTGTTTTCCTATCATGTCCTCATTATGACAGCTATTTTTATGGTTTTTACATGCTTTTAATTATTAAAAGTAACCTTGAGGTGATGTAAAACATACAAATGGGAGCTTATCTGTAGGTTACATGTGAATATTATAGCCTGTAATATAAATGGCTTTTTCATCTGTTGATTTTGGTTTCAGTGGAAGGGTTTTTGAACCAATCTTTTGTAGACACTGAAAGATGACTGTACTTATTTATTCAAAAGAAAAATCATTCCCCACATTTTAGTAGTTGAAGGAAATTTACTGTGGGATATGGACTGTCTACCCATAGTAAGAGTACTAATTCTGTACAGAAAAGTTCTTTCCATCTGGTGTCACAGACCTAAGGATCAGGCTTATGAAGGTGTTTCTGAATATTGCTATTGTTCTTAACTGGAGTTGCTGATTTTCAAGATTGACTTTATTACACTCTAGCTAACATTTCATATCCCATAAAAAAGCTGGATTGCAAATGTATTCTCTAGTCAAAGAATCTTTACAATACAGACATAGGGGAAACTGAATAATACCATAGAAAGCAGAAGAAAATGTTGCTTTGTGTCATGAATTTTCTAGTGACACTTAACCATTTCCTTGTGGTATTGGTGACGTTTTTGAAATATAGCTTTGTAAAATGGTATTAGGCAATCACTTGTTTTATCACCGAGAACATTCTGGAGTTTCTCAACATGATATGAACATTTTGTGTTCTTGTAGAACTATATTTTATGGATTGTTTACATGAGTGCCAATGACAGAGTGCTTTGCACTTTATTGGGGGGTCACCTAATGATTTCTTGTACCTTGGGACACACTGCGGCATTTTCTCTGAAAATGGATACTCCTTCCGTAAAGACGGGCAGCTGCCATGTGATTCTTGAGATATTGTTTGTTCGCTCATTTAAGGTTTCAGATCTGAGCTTCTTTTAAAAATCCAATACTAACTTCTTATAATGATCTACTTTAAAAACCTTTCTGGTTCTACTAAAAAAAAAAAAAAAAAACCCTATATTAACACATTCTTGTTAATAAAGTGAAGTTTTGGCAGGAGTTTCCAGGGTTCATCCGGGCTCCTGGGAGAACTATTTCAAAGCCTCTGTATCCTTTGTCCTGGCTGCACAGGAAGTAGAAAGCCTTGGGCTTGGAATTGGAGGAACCAGAATCTTGGAGTGATCATAGTCTCCATGTGCTCATTCATTCTTCATGCAGAATTGACTGGCTAATAGTGAACATATTACACTTACCGAGTGGCTTATATCAACATTAAGAAATTACTGTTTTTTATTAGTAATGTAACTGCTAAATAACAAAGATTCGTATACTGTCATCTCCTCTAGTGGTATTGGGATCTTCTCAGAATTAACACTTGGCCACCTTCTTTCTATGAATTACCTTTGTTCATACACTGATACTTTATTCCCAGGAGGATGGAGCTAGCTGACTATTCCTAGATTTCTGTGGCTTAGATATTATTCTGAAGCTAATTTAAAACTCAACATAATGGTACATGTTTTTTGAATTTTAAATAGGAATTATATTGCCTAGACATAAATACATGGAGTACTTTTGCTTTGAAGTTTTGTTATGCTGCAGATTAGATTGCTGAGAAATATTTATAAGAAGACAATGCTGCTCCAAGTCGGGTTGAGCAAACAGCCCAGACAGAGGTGTTTTCCGTGTACTAATAATGGGTTCTCACATGGCGGATAAAATGTTCTCGAATCACACTTCTTAGCCAATGTGTTTCCTGTTTTGTAACTGTGCTGTGATATTTTATTGAAGAACAGTGGCATTCTATTTTAGCAGAACAGAATTATCTCTGTTTACTTTCCTCAAATTAGATCATAATGGAAATCTTTGGATGTAATGAGCTTTAAAACCTAGTCCTATAAAAACAAGCAATTTTAACCTAAATAATGATGATCTTAATCTTGGTAATATGAATTTCTATATCTCAAATAAGAAAAAAACATAAGCATTTGAGAATGCATAGAAAATATGGGTTCGTCTATCCCTTTGTAAGACTAATAGAAAAACTTACCATTCTCTTTTGACCAATGAATGACCCAGGTCAGAAAACTGAAATGTTGAAACTATTCTTGACCAGATCTCAGTATGGCTGAAAGTGCCGGGAACAGTTTTCAGAAAACCACTTAGAAAGATATTAATCTTTTTAAAAGTGGAGATGTTTGCCACTCAGGGTCAAAGACTTGGGTTTAAGGGTAAAGAATTTCTTTATTGGCTAGCATGTGGAAGCCACTTAAAGTGGAGTTCCTACTTGCCTATTCTAGGGGAGAAATTATTCAACAAATAAAAGTACGAAGTATTTTTATAAACTGTTGATTTTTAAAGTATCATCTGCCCCAGTAATCTACATTTATGCATAAAGTATTAAACAATTTTGGACTGTCTCTTATAAGCCAAGTGTTTATTTAATAGCACAGAACACTTTATTCCTTAGGAATCATATTAACCTAGAGTCTTAGGACTGTTGGACACTTGGTATGCATCTCCTCTATCTCCCAGTGACAACACTTTCCCAGGTTAAATATTACTGTGTTACTGCATCTTGCTTTGACACATCGTTTTGGTCAACCATTTGTTTGCCCACTTATGTGTATAGATCTGTTTACTTCCAATCTGGTGCATAACTTCAACCACTATCATAAATTGATAGCAAAGCACATAACATTGTTCCTTTTTTCAGGCACTGGTCTCTTTGGATTTCTTTTCTTTGGACTTTAGATTCTTACCTATTTTAGTTTCTAGTTGTCTTAGTTAGTTTCCGTTGCTTTGAAGAGTCACCATGACTAAGACAATTCTTATAAAGGACAACATTTAGTTAGGGTTAGCTTACAGGTTCAGAGGTTCAGTCCATTATTATCAGGATGGGAAGCATGGCAGAGCCCAGGCAGGCATGGTGCTGGAGGAGCTGAGAGTTCTATATCTTGTTCGAAGGCAAACAGGAGAAGACTGGCTTCGTCAGGAAGAAGCTCTCTCAAAGCCCACCTCTAAGAGTCACACTTTTTTCAACAAGGCCATACCTAATCCAACAAGCCCACACCTCCTAATAGTGCCACTCCCTGAATTAGGCATATTCAATCCACCACACTAATCAAAAACTTTTCTCTTTATGATCCCTTGAAGATTTATTTCTATGTTATGGAATACTCTAAACCAACACTGTCTAAAGTAGAATAAAAAGAGAAGTAGTGTTCTGAAATTTTCTCTTTCTTTTTCTGCAACTTATTTGGTCAGCTTCATTTTTGTTTTGCTCTCCATTAAATATAGTTGCTTCTAATATCTGGAGGGCTATTGCCTTTCCAACTGTGCATTAAGATTTTTAGGAACACAGCACAGAAGAGTAATTCAGCAAACATGGAGATCATTTCTTTACCTGACTCAGAGATCTTTGATCTCTAGTTTTAGACAGAAACAACTATCAGTTTGGACCTTTCAAGAATGAATTTGTTCTGAAGTTAACCTAGCTCACCCACCTGGAGCACTGCTGAGCATCCTCTGCCATCCGGTGCCACCAGTCCCTGTTTCCTCTCTGCACACACTGTGCCAGTGTCTGCTTCCTCCCTCCTTGCATGCACTAGCTCTGCGTCTTCATGAAGACAGCCCCCACCTGCTCCCAGTCTCATGCAGTATCATTTACGGCAACCCACTCCACTGAAGTTGTGTCTTTTAGTGTTATCTGAAGCTTCCTTAGAAAGAGGACTAGATTGTCTAACTAAGTAACGATGGCTAAAATTAAACATGAAGTATGGACAGCAGGGTCTTCCAGACAGGAAGAATTTCTATTCCTGCTCTTTAGTTGTGATGTTGTGTTTTAGTCTATGTCTTCTGTTTCCTAGTTTTTATCCTTGATGACTGTAAAATGTCAACAAGTAATTATGTCTCCTCATGCTTTTGATATATTTTTAGTAAGATCAAGCTATAACTGAATCTTTTGATATGCCTTATTCTAGAGAACTTTGCATACCTTCTAATGGACATTCACACACACACATACACACACACACACACACACACACACACACACACACACACACAGAGGATGTCTCATTATAATTGTCCCACAAGCCTGAATAAACTCAAGTTCTTAATTTGGCCCCTTATTCTGCCTACAGATTTATGCAATCCATTGTTTGGAATTTTAAAATGTCAGACATTTCAGAGAATTTGTACCTGACATTTTCAAGAACAACAGAGTTCAACTATAGGGAGAAAATTGCCAGAGCAACAGCACTGAAATAGCATCTGTGTTAGGACAGAGTCACAGCTGCGTGGAACACAGACCATCTGACCTCCGTGAACCAGGGCACACACTCCCCAGGTGAGAGACATGCTCCCCAGGTGGGAGCAGCTCTTTTTTTTTTTTTTTTTGGTTTTTCGAGACAGGGTTTCTCTGTGTAGCCCTGGCTGTCCTGGAACTCACTCTGTAGACCAGGTTGGCCTTGAACTCAGAAATCCACTTGCCTCTGCCTCCCAAGTGCTGGGATTAAAGGCGTGCGCCACCACTGCCCGGCGGGACCACATCCGGTGGGAACAGCTCTTAATTAAGCAATCTAGACCATGCTTTTGCTTTCTTCCTTTGCAAAGCCTATGTTGGTGGCTGTGAAGACTCATAATCTAGTCTTAAGTGCATCCCGTCTTCTGGAAAGCAGTGAATTATGGCAGAAACAAAAGAATACCAAACCAAACCCAGGATGCTTCCCTCTGAAGACAGAGGTCTTAAAACTCCAGTGACTTTTCTTCTCGTTCTGATTTATCTGGCATTGATTCGAGAGTGTCAGAAAATCGAGTTATGATCTTGCAGTCCGATGTTTGGCCCCCTACCTGGCTTTGTTTCCTTTCTTTGCTAATTTGGATACTCCCCTAATCCTGGTGGTCTTTGACTCAGTTTCTCCCTTGAGAAATGTGCTTTTGAGATAGGTTCTTCCCAATGAGCTTTCAGGAAAATAAACCCCTCTTTGTTACTGAAGCATTGAATGGGGCAGAAAGCTCTCGGGAGCATCTATGCAGCTATCCAGTCAAGATCTGCCCTCATGGTGCTTGCAAACCGTCCACCTTGAAATAGAGCTCAGCGTGTCACTGGTGTTGACTCTGCCGCAGAAGGGACATCCTGGAGGATGACACCTGTATATGCAGTGACTGGGTAGATCTTGTTGAATTAATTTGATGTGACTTCGTGATGGTCATGATGCCTTTGAAATCTGGAATTTGGCCCATAGGCTAATTGTTGGCCTTGCTGTGTCCCAACCTTTTGTCCTTCTCTCATTATTTTCCCTTCCAAACTTCTCCAGTGTCACAGCTTCACCTGTCTACTGCTCTGCCCACTCTCCTACTCTCTCAGTATTCCGTTCTCTGAAGAGAACATGAGAGAAAAATCTCTCAAAAGAGACAGATTATCATTTCCCTTTGTTCCTTTACTAGAAGGCTGGTCAGGGTAAATGCTAACTTTGGTTTACTTGGAAATGGTAAAGGTTTCAGAGAGGGAAAGATGTTGATGGGAAGAAAAAAGGTGGAAACGTTATGAAGTGAAGCAGACACTGAAGACAACAAGCTGAGGTAGGAGGTGAGACATAGATGACTCCCTGGCAACTGGAATAAAGTTGCCCCACCCTGTCCCTGACCTCTCAAGGCTGGGTCGCTGGTTCTGTCATCTTTCAGCTCAGCCCCTAGTTTGAGCTTGCGTCTTGAATTCTGTACAGACTATTTTCTCTTCCCAGGTCAAAGGCTGTACTGTAAATTGTGCACACAAAATTAAAGGAAGGTTTGTCGAGCATCAGTGGAGGTGGATGTTTAATATCCAAGTGACTTTAAAACAAAAGTAAGTTTAGGAAGTTTTAAAATATGCTAGATTGATTCCCTGTGTCAGTCACGCTGACTGGTTGTGAAACATGCCAAATAACATTACCATTGATTTATCACACTCTCACTATAAATAGCCAAGCGCAGTGAGATACAGAGCTGAGGCACTGCAGGCACATATATAAAAATAGACTTGAAGCATATTAAGTCAGGATTAACCTAAAAATGCCACTGTTTGCCACTTCGTCGTATCGGAAGTCACAACACCGTCTTGTGGACCATCAGAGCACTGGGGTCAGCTTTGGACAGCCAAGGCTTGCCCTCCAGCACCCTCCATAGTCTTACCTCTGACAAAGCTCTGTCTCAGACACCCTGTGAACATGAGCACCATGGATCTTCTATTCTATATGGTCTCGTGCCACTTGGTCTCCATGTATTAAAATGTCTAAAATCTAGGCTAACTCTGCTTGGCTAAGTTTTCCTTTTCCTTCCAGCACAGACTCAAATGGCTTGGTTAGAATTTCACAGGGAGATGCTCAAATATTGCTTGGGAAGTGGAGGAGTGGGAGGCTGAGCCACAGTAGACTGGGGTGGAAATTCCGTCAGTGTTCTCAGTGATACAAATGTGTTTTGTGAGAGCCTTTTTTCCCGTCTCCCTGACTAGACAGAACTTTCTGATAAGAAAGTGATTTACCTTGCCTCTTTGTCTCAGGGATGCAGGCCCATGTTCCCACATGAGAGGATCCAGCTTGAGAGAAATTATTCTCTCTAATTCGGCCACTTGTGTCGTCCTTCATGCACCTTGGACCCTCCGAGCCTGCAGTTCTCACCCTGGACAGTGTAGATATTTGAGGCTGGACAATGCTCTGTTAAGTGGCCTGAGGCCTGTATTGTATAACTTTAGGAGAATCCGTGCTCTCCTCTCATGAGATAGCATCAGCCCTGATCCCAATTGTCATCATCTGAAATGTGTATTTTCCCAAGCCTTTGGGAGATTCTCTGCTCCCAAGTGTCTTGGTTGTAATCTTTACAAGTGTGATACTATTTCAGAATTATTTGAAATATATTTTCTAATTAATATATTCCAGATAATCAAATGATGGCCCCTCCCATGCTGCCCCCTAGCTAGATACAGTTCTGCAGCACTTCACATATCATCAGTATCCAACATGTTCACTAAAAGTATTTTTAAAAATGCCTGGGAAAACACCATTGTTTAAAAATCATAAAATTGCCTTTTTGTCCATTTGTTTTGCTCTCTGTGCTTCAGGGGAATCAATATGAAATTGCCCTCAGCCCAAATCCCAAATCCCACATCTTACACATACCCTTAAAGGCCCACATGATCCCAGCTTTCACTGGCTAGAAGGAAGAATTTTTCTGGAGATTCTAAAGGACTCTGCCAATGTTTCTTGGCCAGTTCTGAGGGTTGACATGTGTTCTTTTCTCTGGAGTGGCTCTGCCCTTTTACCTGCTTGTGTAAATTACCATGGCTTGGATAGAAAGTGATAGCAAGTCATATTGAGCAAAGCTTGGGGAAAGGTGAATATATCCAAAGCATACTATAGTATTTCACAGAACTGAGTTAAAAATAGCATGCTTTAAAATTTGGAGAAAAAACTAGAAGAACATAGAATCTGCACAGATTCCTGTTCTGTCTCTGTTTTTCTGTGTCATGTGTCTTTGAAATAAACTCATTTTGTATTCTGAAATTTCCACCACATGCAGAGAGCAGCGCCGTGGTATACACTGGGCTTCTTGTTAATGACTGTTCTTTCACCGCAGAGGCACTGATTCTTAGCCCTTGGGTTTAGCTTCTCCCAGTGACTCACCTTGGATCCATTGCCTATCCCCGCATTATCCAGCTCTGGATGGTGGTTGGACTTAGCTGTACCAGCTGCTGTGCACAGGCTTCTCTCCGGGCTCCGTGAGCCACACAGTCCACTCAGACTTTCTCCTCCACTGGCTAATTGTTTCCCTCCCTTCAGTGCTCGTCTCTAATGTAATTTCCTCAAAGAACCCTAATTACAAGCTCTTGTATGGCTTCTCACTTATTCATAATACTTATTAAAATTATAATTGCCTTTTATTGGGATATTTGTTTGTCAACTGACTCTCGCTCTCTCCCCCACTCGAGTGTGAGTTTCAGGAACGCAGCAATCATACCTGCCTTGTTCTCTGTTGTCTTCAGCCATTAGCATACAGTCTTGCAAAGAGTAGCTATCTGATTAGTAATTACTGAAGTGGGCAGGAATTCCTGGACTCAAAACATTCCACACACAGCGTTTTAGACGTGTAAGTGATGCACTTTGTAGGAAATAAAAAGATTTTTTAAAAATTAATTTTATTTAAAGGAACAGTAGGGGATTTCCTACAAAATATAGAATGTGCCCTCCAAGGGCATCAAGGGAGCATCTCTCCTCTTACTGCTTCTGTTCAGTGGCTTTTACCTTCAGGGCATTTCCTGGTTAGCACCCACAGGCTGAGAGTTATGATGTGATAAAAGAACAACCTTATTCATTCTTATTTTTGTGAGGAGAGATCTTAAAAGCTGAGAATGAATTATACGTGGAAACAAGGAATTTTCGCCAAAAAAAAAGTATGCCACATAAATTTTCACTTTCATGAGCTTAGAGGAAATTGGAGTAAAAGAAAAATAAAGAAATGACAATGGCTTTGATAAATAATGAACAAAATTTATTTATTATTTATGATTTACAATTTATTGATTGTAATTATTTTCAAAGAGAAGAAATTACAATGATTGTAATTATCTTCAAATGTGTCAGTTATGTTAACCATAAATTAGATAAGTTTAGAGATAAAAGATGAATGGGAAGATTAAAAGCTTTAGTTAGTAAAAAGCATCACCAATGAAACAGACGGAAGAGACAGACTCCCAAAGTGTTACAATAGTTAAGGTGATGAAATCTCAAATATATAAGAGATATTTAGTTTTTCACATTTATTTTTTTTATTTGAAGTGTAAGTGCTTTGCCTGGATGTATGTAAGTGCACCATCTGTGTACAATATCCATAGAGACCAGAAGAGAGCACTAAAACTAGAGTTATAGACCATTGTCAGCTAACATGTGGGTAGTAGGAATTGAACCCAGGTCCTCTACAAGAGCAGCAAGTGCTCTTAAAGGACAAAGTCATCTCCGTACCCCACATTAAAGATCATACCAGGAAGAGAGAACTCTCACAAATATTTTTATAACTTAACAGGAAACAAAGAAAGGAATATAAATTTTCGATAAACATATAGACCTAAAATTTGTTTCTATTTCACTATTAAATTTCAAATTTACCTATATATGTAATAGTGATTTATTCAGAATACATATAAACATATATGAAAATTCTTTTTTTTTTTTTTTTTTTTTTTTTTTTTTGGTTTTTCAAGACAGGGTTTCTCTGTGTAGCCCTGGCTGTCCTGGAACTCACTCTGTAGACCAGGCTGGCCTCGAACTCAGAAATCCACCTGCCTCTGCCTCCCAAGAGCTGGGATTAAAGGCGTGCGCCACCACTGCCCAGCCATATATGGAAATTCTTAATGTTGAGTATTTACATGGCACCCATGAACACTTCAGAATATAACTGCTCCTTTCAGGGAATCAGACTGTTACTATTTCTGTAAGAGCTTTGAATTTCTTAGGGGATAGTTTATTCAGTGTTATTGGGATTAATATTCATTCTGTATGAAGTTATAGCATTTAAAATTAGCCAGAATGTAAGCCAATTACTTCAACTTTTAGCAAGAATTTAGTCTCATCTTTCTTTCACAAACAACCCCACATACAGCTCTAGGACTTCTAGGTTGAGCTGAATCTTACAGTGTTTATGGAGCAGGCAATGTAGGGAACACTTGCTCTTGCTAGTTCTCTGGCCGTTACAGTCTCCACTCAGGCCTAACTCCTCAGAAAGGTATTTTTAGTTGTTGTTGTTTTTTTTAATTTTGGTAACTAATATCTAAGTATTTCAATTTCAGATACCACCAGTTTTAATAATAATCAATTCATCCATGTCACTATAATCACACTTGCAATTGATAAGAACATAGTAATAATACCCAGACAAGGGGCAAGTAGATAGCTAATGTGGTTTGTGGAAAATTTATTAATCTAAGCAGGCAAGGAGAGCATCACACACTTCCAAGTTGTCTAAGGACAAGCTAAGTTAAGTGAATTTCAACGACATTTACCATTGTTTCAAGAGATAAATGCAGCACAAGGGTTGTGTTCCCTGAACTGAAGGCTCTTATAGGTGGGTGTTCTGGCTTTTCTATAATCAAATTCAGCCAAAACATAGGTAGTAATTAGATTTTGCTGAAAGGAAGACAGAACAGGATGTTTGTAATCTTTTATTTGGTAATACTCAGGAAAAATTCAGACCTGTGTCATATACACATTTCTTAATTTTATTAACATATATTAATTGTGTGCATTGTTTATGTATAGTGGGATATTTCTTTTATTAAAAGGAGTTTGTTGGATTTTAATTATATGTTTGCATGTGTGTGTCTGTTTGTGGGCATGTGCACACTGATACCGGCACCTACAGATGCCAGAGACATTGGATTTTCCTGGAGCTGGAGTCACAGGTTAATAGTGAGAGTCTGACTCGGATGCTGGGAAGGGAGCCCAGGTGTTCTTCAAGAACTGTGGTGCTTGCTGCCCACCCTGGGGCCATCTTCGTGGTCTCACAGCAGAACATGTCAGTGCTCACACACAGCACACAGATGGAATTAAAATAGCCGGTGCTGTTCTGTGCTGTTTCTTCTTATGATTATTTTTAGTTCTTTGGGAGTCTCATCGCATGTCCTTTCCATGTGTTTGGAACCTTCACAGTGTCCTCTTCAAGGGCTTCAAGCTATTCTGAACCATAGTTATCACTAGTGAGTAGAAATGGATTCGAGTTTAGTTAGGAGTTTAGTCCAGATGTCGAGGGGTGGAGACAGCAGGTCCCAGCAGGCAGGGACATGAACTGAGATGAAGTGGAAACTTAAGGGTTCTTTGGAAAGTTGATTGGGTGGTGTTTGGCTGGGGCAAACATGTGATGGAACGTTTAGCTAAAGTGGACACAGGGTTGAAAGGCTGAGGCAGACTCATGACAGAACATTTAGCTGAAGCAGACACAGGTGAAAGGATGTTCTGATAAAGCAAGCACGTAAAAGGACACATGATGAAGGATTCTTTGCTAACCACATGCTTGTGTTGTTCTGCCTTACATTGCATAGTTGAGCTCCATTTGTCTGGATTCCATAGAGAGAAATGCACCAAAGAATTCTGGTGGGGCGCTGCAGTTTTTTGCCACGTTCTCTGACTCAGGCTGATTGGCAAAGTGAGGTCAGCTGAGGCAAGACATATGTTGAGACAAGACCCATGGTGGACACGTGATGTTTGGAGAGTATAAATAGGACTTGATGGGCAGTGCTGGAGGCTGGCCATGCTTGCTTATAAAGCTAGCTGTGTAGTGTGTCTCACATCTTCACTCCCCTGAGATGCACAGCTGAGAACCTCTCCTGGTGTTCCTCTTGGTCCCTCCTGCTGACGTAAGCTGAGGCTGAGGCCTGGCTGTACTACCACTGCTGATTCCTATTGCTATCCTGACTCTACTGAACTGGTTTGCCAGTCTATCTGTAAAGTATTTATGAGTGGACTGAGCTGCTACTGCTGACCTGTGAACTGAACTGCCAGTTTCCAGACAGCACAGATGGGAGTTGCTCCAAAGAACCTTTCTAAACAGGTCCACTTTCCCTGTTTCCTTTCTTTCCCACTCCCTTGGGTGGGCAGGGCTAAACGGGAGGTTAAAGCATTTTAAAACCATTATTAAAAGTAGGATTTGAAAAATTTAAAGTTACACTGAGAAGAGACAAGAATGAAAACTCCATTCAGATCAGCTTTGCCAACTTGGATCAAGACTACAGGAAATCTGGTGCTAGGAAGTTTATTCCCAACAAATTCAAACACAATATAATTTGGAAAAAAGCTTCCTGGTCTAATACAATCTCTGATGCACAAGGAAATATAATCCTGTTGGAACTTGGCTTACCATACATATACTTTCTTCCAAGAGTATAGGTTCTAGAGATAGATGATCTATATTTATGGAGCTAAAGAACGGTCTAGCTTGGTCTTAGTCATACAGATATCATAGAGGTCATTTGGGTTATTAGTCACCTCCGGTCCTGGTTGTGGGAACTTGGGGGTATCTGACTGTATAGATAATGTAAGGGTCCTTTAGACTATTAGGTATTCCCAGTCCTGGTTGTGGGAGCTTGGAGAACCCCTGACTGTAAAGGTCATTTAGATTACTGGCCACCTTTGGTCCTGTTTGTAGGAACTTGCTGTGGCTTGGCCCAACAGATAACATAAAACAATAGGCTATTAATCACTTGTAATTTCCAGCTTTCTGGATGGAAGAATAGGTTTTATATCTTTCCTATTGCAAAGTCAATTCTGTATGCTTAATATTTCCTTGTTTCACTTGAGGTCTGTGGATGCCAGGACCTCTGTGCTGTGCTATCAACAAGATGGGGCAGCTACAGCAATTATAAAGGGTCACAGTCAGAGGGAAAGAACCAGAAAGGATCCATATTCTGAGACTTAAGCTTGAACTTACTATCACTGTAGGAAAAAGTTTCTTGATTTGTTGTAAAAAATAATTGCTGTGACATCATAAATCTTACTGAATAGAGGCCAGTAATGAAGAAAAATGGCCGCCATTTCATCCAGATATAGTAAGAAACTGGTCGAAAGATCAGTGCAATTACAGGCCGGATTTCAAAACTGGATATTTCTTGTAGTCCCTCCCTCCTTCGTTTTATCTGCAGGGCTTGTTCACTGTTTGAAGTTATCTAATTAGGATAGTCCCTCATGGGCTGACATCTTCTCCGTGATGGGATTTGGGAAAACATGTACTGACCTCATAGCAAAATACTGTACAAAGCTCCATCCACAAGGTCGCAGTGAAGCTGCCCGGAGACTTGTAACGTGCAGATGTGCTTTGTTGGAAATGGAGCCTCAGACCAGCCTGAAGTCTGCCAGGCTTCTCTCTGCAGAAGCCAAAGTCACTGGATCAGGCTAAGGTCAGCACTGCGAATCAGTGAAGTTATTCATAGCAGAAATCAGAGCTGATGCGCAGGTAAGGAATCCGGCAACAAGCTGCAAAACCAGACAGCCTGATGCTATTGATCTTTCTGATTTCCTGCTCATGCTGTCAGACTCTCCTGTCTTCTGAGTAGAAAGCAGCAAAAAATCACTATAAACTGGACGAGGGTCCGCAGTTGGGCCCAGGAGGAAAGTGTTGAGATTACAGCAGAAGCCATGTTTAAAACACTGAGTCATGGCGCTTGTGGATATTAAGTAACCTAATATGTATGAAAGCATTGAAATAAGTACTGGGCACATGGTGGAAGAAGTGTGGTATTTTTTTTTTTTTTTTTTTTTGTCATGAGAAAAGTGATGGATTTTTCGATGATCTGTGCGGAAAGACATGCTCTGCGTCTTGGAACATGAACAGAATTTTGTCAGGACCAATACACATGGAGATTCTCGTCCTTGGCTTCGAGACCCACTTTGGCTACAGAAAACTTATGTGGAAAGCTTGCTAAGAGAAAAATCTGAGGCTCTATCCTCAGTCATGGAGTAGGACTTCATGAGATGTATTGTAACCATCTTCAAATTATTTTGATGTAGCTCTGGCTTGAAATCTCTGAAGCTGAGGCCAACAGCACAAAATGCAGAGGTGCAGAGGTTCCAGGCACTTTTGAAGCACTGAGTCCCAGTTTAGAAGAAGCGAATTCTACAGTGCTATGCATGAGGCTGAATGGGACATGGTTGCTTGGGCCGTTATATATGGGATCTCGCATGCAAAACCAGAGAAATGGACTCTACTAGAAGGTTGAAGAGGGACCATGAT
>CM052707.1:61644975-61718452 GCA_028551405.1 Uromys caudimaculatus | reverse complement strand
AAAAAAAAAAAAAAAAAAAAAAAAAAAAAAAAAAATGAGAGAGAGAATCAAGGGTACAAATTTGGACACCTCTGAGGGATGGGGAGGAATTAAACCATGCTACTTTATTGAATGTTTTTTCAACTAAGAATTCATGGACGATTCTTAATTTCTGCACCCTGACTGCCGTTCCAAAGTTCTAACCTAGTTCCTTTGAAGTAGCCTGTGAGTGTGTGGAGCAGGTAGAGATTCCCTGGGTAACTGGGCACGTAGCTAGGGTTGAACACCTCTGTTCAGGCCAATTATAAGAAAACTGTTTTCTTTCTATTTCTTTCTAAATTTCCACCTTCTCACTTCCAATTTTTTAGTTGTCGACTTTAAAACTATTATGTTCGGAAAGGGAGTGAGGCAATGTTGCCGTAAGAGAACGTCAACATTCTCATACAACCCAAGCCTAGTATGCCGTCTCTTCTGTGCATATTCTGCTTTCAGTAGGTCGAGTGGAATGACCGTGACTTGTTCAAGGTAAACACTTGGCCTGCATGTTAGGCAGAATCTTCTCTCAGCCCATCATGGCTTCTCCCTTTCTAACTGATTCATTTTCTTCTCTGCATTGCCAGCAATTGCCTCTTGATCGAGCCAATGCTATTGACGAAGTATAATACATAGAACGGACATTCCTCCAACTGCTTACTTTACCTTTTCCCTCATTTAGATCAAACTCCTTTAAAAGAGTTAGTTCCCAAAACGTGATATTTCCCCCTTTTTAAAATCATCACATTTCCTCACTAAAAATTCCCAATCAACGGCTGGGAACTGTACACCTCTGCAGCAGAACACTGGCCCAGTACATGCAAGTTCCTGGATTCTAGATGCACCATCAAAATAAAAAGATACAAAAAAAAAATTCAAATCAGGCTTTGGGTACACTTATTTCTCTGAAATTGCTCTTGTCCTTACACAAGACAATTTCTCACATCTGAAGCCAGCTACAAATTCCTACCTTACTTTATTTGAAATTACATAATTTCTTTCTGTTCTTTAAATTTTATTTTTTCTTAGTGATATCCTTGGTCTCAGGTCTTATCCTGCTCCATTGGTTACCCTCCCGCGCTCTCTTTGAAGGGTCTTGGCTTTGCGGCTTAGTCTTCACCTGTCTTGTCTCTTCTCTAGACTTCCATGACCTGGCAATGCAGCTCATACTTAAAATCTAATACTATTTGCATGCTCCATAAGTTAATCTCCTGCCCCAGTTTTTACTCTTATTTGTAGTGTCATTTATCCAACTTCTTAAATGGCATTTTAACTGGTGATTTTAATATGCATTTCAAAGTTTACTTTTCAAATATCATTTCCTACTCTAGAGCTACTCATTCTCCCTCCCTCCCTCCCTCCCATCTCCATCCTGTAGCTGCTAAACCAAAGCTGTAGACACATCCTTGATACATCTCCTTGCCATTTGAATCTAATCTATCAACAAATCCTATTGATATTTTCAAAATATATCTTTAACCTTTTATAATATATATATACATATATATACACATATATACATATATACATATACATACACACACACACATATATACATATATACATATACATACACACACACACATATATGTGTATATATATATAAATAACATTACTGTATTTTCCCAGGGAAGTTCTAGCCTGTGACTATTCATAGTAAACACTTGCCTTTCTCTGATTTAGTATATGAAACCAGAGTGCCCTGCTTCTTCATGGTATTAGATGCAGAGGAATCACTAAAACTAGTGTTGGTTAAAAGGAGCCTAATTAGTTCAAGGAGAACGAAATAAGATTCTGCCTCTTGCGTGATCAATGGGAGATCACAATCAAGAAGAGCAAGAGGAAGGGGGGGGATTTCATTAGTTTTGCCTTTGGCAAAAAAAATAATAATAAAGTTAGTGAAATTGACAACTTTTGATAAAGTTTTGTATGCATGTAGATTTTTCTTTAGGAAATTCGTTGATATACAGAAGAAATGAGATAGGGCATATTTGGAATGGAATATTTCAGTCTCTTTATTTTCAACTAGTGAAGATGAAGTAGTTAACCAAAGAAATTGAGTGAAATGTCAGAGGGCACATGATTGGGGGTAGGGGAAGATATCCAGTCTTCCAGAAAACTAGTTACATTTTTAATGATGCTTCCTGTTTTCCACTTCACTACAATATTCTGGATTCCCTAGGTAGGTGATGCAGAGTTCGTTGTGTTCAGGGTAAAGAGGTAGCAGCACATAGATGTAGGGTTCTTGTTCTCTTCTTCAGTCTGAGAAACTCTGGGTCTGATTCAATCATTGTTATTTATTAACATTTAATGTGAGACTTTATTATTTCTGAAAATGGATTTTATTGCTAGGGAAATTGAAAACAATGGATGTTCTTAAAGATTCCTTTCTTGTAAAATTTAACTATCTGTGTTTCTCTCATTATAATATCCAGTGTGATGAATAAGTTGAGAATAATGCCAATTTTCAAAATTAATGGCATCAGCCCAGGGCAGGAGGAAAGCAGAATGTATTGTTCCAACCACCCGCCTTCTCCTGAAGCCCTGAATCAGAGTTCCTGCTCTGCTGCAGTATCCATCTTAGAATCCATGACTGACAGGGAACTGAAGCTAAAAGGACTCTTGTCCCTTGTCAAGGGTTAACCAGTGATTCAAAATTCACTTGTTCCTGTACAAAAACCAAGCTCTAGTAAGTGGAGTTCAAAGCTTAATAAACAAAGCTGGAGAAGTTATGTGTTTATTAGAATTTTTTTGCTGTGCATGTAATATTTGTTGAGGAATCCATTCTTATCAGTTTGGAAGAGTTGTATCAAGTACATGACGGTCTGTGGCTACAGAGTCTGATGGTTTCAACATGGCAGAAAACACTGAGCTTATGTGGAACATCACAAAGACTGTTTCGGTGTATGTGACGTCATACTCCTTGCCGAAGTGACTGGATAATGCCACAGGACCAGGGGTAGAATTTTACTGAAGCCCAGAATAGAGCTGCTACCAGCACAACCACTGAGCCTGTCTTTTCTCTTACTACTCCAAGCGTGCCAGGTACCTTTCTTCATGCATAGAAGACTTTGTACTATCACAGTGTCCGGCATCCTTGGGTGGCCTTGGAAAATATTCTCCTAGGACAGGAGGGATAGCTGTATTTGCATTTCTTAAGGCTAGCTTATATAAAGTTCCTAATTATAGTTAGTTCAATGTGTATATTTTTCTGTATTTATTTTTGGATAACTTAAGTAATCTTGACACAAAATTAATAGTTTTAATTACTAAATATAAAATTTGGCCTGGTGAGGTAGCTCAGTGGATAAACGTATTTGCCTTCAGGCCTGTGAACTTGAATTTGATCCCAGGATCCACATGATGGAATGGGAGAACAGACTCCCACAGGTTGTTCTCTGACCTCTACACATGCATCATGAGACACATACACACATACACATACATCACACAAACACTATATATATAATATATATGTATATATATAATTTGATTGTTAAAAAATTATTGTGGTGCTTTTAGAAAAATAAATTTGTGTTAGTTACTGAAGTAATTATTCAACATAAAAAGTACATAAAGGGATTTCCATTGGATTAGACATTTATTTATTAATATTGGAGCCAGATAGTTTTCAATCTTTCATCTGATTCATACTAGTACTACAAATATCATGCAATGATTACTGATCAGAAAGGAGCTACATGATGCTGGAAATTAGTTTGAAATTCGACATTTTGCTATTTCACGGTCTCAAGATCATATCTGCAATCTAAAAGTAAGGTACATTTGAGATGAATAACAAGGTAGAGCCAACCTTTGTTCCAACTCTATTAAGGGGCCCAACAGACAGCTCAGTCAGATGTGTCGTGAGACTATTTTAGTTTTTAAATAGAATTAATTACTACCCACAAATATCTTACTGATGTGACAAGACATTCAAATAAACTTAATTTGAAATTATAATTGGGAAAAGAAATAGGAACATTATTAATTTATTCAAGAATACATTGGTATTCAAAATCAAACTGTCCGTGTGGAGCCATCAATGGCTATTCAGAGCTTGGTGGAATCATTGCTAATTCTCTTTAATTAAACTTCTGAAACTTGGTACTAAATGTTCCTGTAACTGAGGTCCACAAGAGTGAATGGAATCAGTTTTATTAGTTGTACTAATTGAATGTAGCTTTAGAGTTCTTCTTAATTACATGTTTGGTTGATTTGGGAAGGGGTAACAAGTGATCTTGACTGACAGCAGCCAGTTTACAATAAAGTTGGTGAGATAACAGCTTGATTTTAAAAGTGGCCTAAGATTATTTTCAACTTTTAAAAATTACAATATTTATTTATTTATTTAACATTGATGAACTGAGTTATTTATATTGAAGCTAATACAAGGGAACCGCATTCTGAAATGAAATACCCACTCATAAAACTCATTCATTTTGTCTGTGTCTTTGTATATGTGTGTACATAGGTATGCCACTGAGATATTTATAAAATAAATTTTAATTTTATTGATTACTCTGGTGGTCAATTGCTATGAGTATCACTGTTTGCAAAGTTGACTCTGCTGTAATTTTTGCCATTTTTATAGATTCCTATTAGTTTAAAAGTGATAACATATTAATATCATAGTAAAACATCAGTGTAGAATTATACATATGAACTGATTACCAGTTTGATACCAATTGTTATAGAAATTACTTATTGAGAGATTAAAATGAGAAGAAATAAATACATAGTTCACTATTGTAATTTTTCTTTGTGATCTTAGTTGTAAGCAAATTACCAGAGATAACACTAGCCATTTTGGTTATGAGAAAATAATTGACTTTATTCTGTAGTGTTTGCTCTTGTCTGATGATTGGGTATAGAAGACAAATTTTCAAATAGGGCTGGACATACTGAGAGAATTAGACAGTAGCGGGATACAAAAAAACCCAAATATTAGATCCATTGGTTACAGTTAGCTTCAAGTGCCAACTTGACACAGTCTAGAGTCATCTGATAAGGGAGCCTCGATTGAGGGGTTGCCCAGATCAGACTGTTTGTGGGCATGTCTATGGGGGACTGTGCGAGGACCCAGCCTTTGTGGCCAGCAAGTAATGTTCCTCCATGGTTCCTTAATAATAAGCTATGAGATGGATCTGTAAGCCAACCCAATCTTTTCTTTCCTAAGTTGCTTTTGGTGAGGGTGTGTTATGACAGTAACAGAGATGAGACTAGAACAGTCGGGTACACAAGATGCTTAAACAAGTTCTCTGAACTTTTATGTATAATTGAATTGATAAATAAATCTTAATGTATCATGACAAATGTGATAGGGAAAATAAACCAAACAGAGGGACACATCCACATTTAATGAATATTTAATACGTATTATGTAAAATAAATACAAATACTATTCATTTGATTATTGTTTTTATTTCCAAAAACTAGAAGTGAGAAATGGGCCTGCTTTTGACAGATTAAGTTTTCTGTTAGCCATTATTGTAAGGGAGACAATAAGAATTGAAACTATTTATTGAACAGATATCAATGATTTATATATCCAGTGACTCAAAGAGCTTCAAAGATTGCTTTAAAAGCAATGTTTACAAAGTACGTTAAATATTTAGCTTAAAATAATTCTATGCTACATTGCTAGGAAAATAAAAATTTACATATATTTTTCTTCCAAGAGTTTATGTTTTAGTATGTAGCATTTCCCATGAGCCTTCTAAAAGGAAATGAATTTTAGATGTTTTCTAAACTTTTCCTTTTAACTTATTGTCTCTTATTTACATACCATGGAATTAGTACACATCCACTTAAATTTAAATATGCATCCACAAACACCAGAATGAGTGTTACCTCAAACATCTTCTTGCTCGACATTATTTACATACAAGCATAATCTCAAAGGGTGAGCTATGAATTTGAATAGAAGATAAAACAAAGATGGTTGGTAGAAATCAACAATGTCCGAAAAGTCCTGTGTCCTTAGTAATACTCTCAAGTCTTTTGGAATCTCAAAAATCTAAATTTATGAACTCAACAAGATCTGCAGCCATGTTGCTTTAAACAGGACAGAATACTTTATTAATCCCATTATTTCTGTTGTCTAAGATGGGGGAAAAAAGAGCAAACTGCTTCTTTTAAGTGTAAAACTTGGAAATTGTACAGAATCCTCTTGTGTTTGTCTTTTCATCTTCATGATAAATACCTAAGAGAAAACGTTTAAAAGTATTATTTATGCTGTGTGTTGACTCAAAGTTCAGGAGGTTTCAGTCCATTGCTTGCACCTGAGGTGAGGCAGAGTGTCAACATGGTGGGAGTGTGGGTGGAGGCTGCTCATCTCATGGCAGCCAGGAGAGCAGAGAGGAGGAGGGGGCAGAGGGGAGAGGGAGAGAATGGGGAGAGACAGAGACAGGTATAGACAAAGGCAGAGACAGGGGACAGTTAAGGGAGACTGAGAGACAGAAAGGGGGAGGGGGTAGAGAGGAATAGAGGAAGATGAAAAAGGGGGAGGGGGAGAGAGATTGAATCTTTTTCTAGGCACACTCCTGGTGACCCACCTCCCACCTTCGAATAATGGCACCCTATTATGAACCCATCAAAGGGTGAGCACAAGTCAAAGTCCTCACTATCCAGTCACTTCCCCAAATTCTGCCTCTGAGCAGTGCTCCGCTGGGAAACAAGCCTCGAGTATATGGGTTTTTGGAGGAGATATCTCATATCCAAACCACGATGCTCATATTGGCATCATCTTTACCAAAGTGGAGCTGTATAGTCACTACAGCTGCAAAGAACAGTAGCGGATTCCTCTGACCTTCTGCTCAACTAGGTATTGGGTAGGCGGGTGGGTGGGAGGAGGAATTCCCTCACAGAGGCGGGGAGGGGGAGGGGACACGGGGTTTCCAAAGAAAAGGGGAATCATCGGAAATGTAAATAAAGTATCAAAGAAAAAAAAAAAAAAAAAAAAGAAGGTCTGTTGCATAAAAGGAGATGGGACGTCTGACAGTGACCCACGGTCCTTGCTTGTAGATCACATGGCCAGTGTGAGTTTTTCTGGTAAGAATATTACTGCTGGAATTAAAACTGTATGTCTACATTGTTCTTTAGCTTTCCCCCTTAAGCATGGAAGATCCAGAAAAAAATATACAGAGAATAAAATGCTACTAATGAGAGAGAGAGAGAGAGAGGAGAGAGAGAGAGAGAGAGAGAGAGAAGGAGGCAGGCAGGAAAACATGGAGTGATATTATGAATAAATGAAGAGCTCCACAACACAGGCTGCCTCATACATAAAACATCTTGTGAGTCCAAGCTAAGGATAGCATTGTGCATTTCAAGTGAGATGCCCTGGTCACTGGGAAATTAATATGTACCAAGTACAAAGTCATATGGGCTTCCACAAATACCTCAGATAAACATAAATTATCACCTCTGAAGTACCATTAAAACTTTTCTTTTTTTGTATAATGTAAGTTCTAAGTATAAAATTATTTCCTAGCTTTCTTTGTTTAAAATGTTTTGCCATTCGGTATTTCCCAAATTTCTTTTAAAGATTAATGGGTCACCTAGGTATTTCACATCTGTTTTTGTTTGATTAATACAATTCCAGATTTACAAATTTATACATATACTGGTTAAATAAGGTATGAATATGTTCTCTGCTTAGAACTGTCTTCAATACTAGGGAAGATACGAGGGAGAGGGAGCATTTGGCTGTTGCCACTCACATTCTAAAAGTGAAATGAACTTCCCCTAAAACTCTAAAACAAAATCGGAATTATATAACTAACAGATGTGGTACCCCTTGTTTACCAGGAACTGGCATTCATCATCAAGAAATAATTTGTTTTCTGTGGCTGGAGAGATTGCTCCACAGTTCGGAATGCCTGCTGTTCATATCGAGAATCAGCGTTCTCTTCCCAACACCTACACTGGGAGGCTCAAAATTGCCTGTGAGTCCAGCTTCAAGGTATTCGAGACCTTTTACCCCTCTGAGCACATTCACATGGGTGAACATTCATGTACAGAGTCACACGCACACTCCTATATCAAATTCAGTAAAGGTAGAACATGTCTTTAACCATAGTGCCTGGGAAGGAGAGGCAGAAAGAGCTTGACACCCACCTTGTCTATGCTGCAGAGGATTTTAGGCCAGCCAGCTAGACAGAGAGGCTTTGTCTCAACCAAACAAATAATTAACTTAAAATTTTTAAAAATAAATAATTTGCTTTCTGCAGTTGGAAATAGAGGCCTAATAATCTTGAATTATTAATTATTATTAATCTAGTTGCTGTAGCTTCAACCCAGGATACTGTATTGAGAAGTGGAGAGTATGTTGGAAATTATCTAAAGAGGATATATGTATTTTTAAAAAGACTCCTGGATTTTTTTTACTGTTAATTTGCTACTTAGCACAACTAAGCAGAAATTCCACTTTTATAGACCTAATGACTCACAATATATTCAGAAGGAACAGAACAGTCCTCCCCCTTTTCTGTCAAATAAAAGAGAGTTGCTATGTTCCAAAGGGCATTGCTTTATGTACTTTTATGAAGTAATTTTATAAAATATTTTTTTATACTTTGAAAATACTCCAAACTGGAGCTCTCATTTGACTTTGTAGAAAGTGCCACACCTGAAAAGCATTGAAAGCACATCTTCCTCAAGTATCCCCCACACTGTCTCTCTCAAGAGTCTCATTGTTTTGCTTCCTTGAGGAAGTTGTACAGGAAGCCACTGTCCCCAGATTCTGCCAGCTAACACTCCTGAAACCCAGTAGGTCACTGTCCAGTCTCTCAGACCTCCTCCTGACTTTCCCAACTCACTAGCCCTTCAAGTCCAATCTATTCAATACCACCCTACTCCCACCCCACAAACCAAAGCCCCCAGTTGCCTCCCCTACTTTTAAAGCGATATCTTGTTCTTTCTTTTCAGGTGTGAACCTTCAGAATCTTTTCAGCTTTTCTAGAGTATGGGGGCCATGTAGTCAGTTGATTTGTATAATCTTATATTCATATCCAAAGTGGCTTTCCTTCTGCTCAGGGCCTTCATCCCACTCCTATGCTTGGGGCCTTCATTCTTTTTAAATGTAAAGTGTGATCTGACCTTTTCTGGTAAGCTGTGGCTCTACATAAGTCACAAGGACTTGCTCTCTACATATACCAACACATGCCTTCATTCCCAACTTCCCCTGCCCCAGCCTGCGGGAGTTCAGTGGGAACCTGGGGAGGGGGCAAAAGAATGGGGGACAGGAGACACGAAGAAGGAGAGCAAGTCTATATTTTGATCAAGCTCTCGAGGTTTATTTCGGGACAGTAGCTTGAAGGGACAGACAGGCGGGAAGACCAACCCACTACCGTAACCCATTTTCAGGAAATACCAGACGTTCTTTCAATTCCTGGGACCCGAGACCACAGATGCTCTGTCCTTTCTAACCTTGCACCTTAACTGACTAAGCTTCACAGAACAGTGGGTAATTTCATGGGTTTGGCTCTCGACATTCCCCAATACAATATTCTATACCACATGCTGTGAAAGGTTAGAGAAATAGGTATCTTTTCTGTTCCGCTAATCTCTTATCTGAGATTATCTTTAAAAATGTATTTTGATACAGTGCATTTATTTTCCTCTATTCTGACTCATAATCCTTATGACACACAGTGTCATTAAACATTTTTAATTGAAAATACAGCTTCAAAACTTAATAAAACAAAGTTGTAATTTCTCTGTGGTGAGTTATCAAGTCTTAGTTATATCAGTAATCAGAAAGTTTTCACAACATCTACGTAACTGAAGTATAATACATGTTTGTTGAATGAATGAATTGAAGAATTTACTATCATTGTTGATAGACTCTAGATGTAAGGAATGGACAAATGACTTGTCAGTTACTTTTAGAACATTATTAATTTGTTATAGGAGTGTACTTTTTCACTATTTGAAGATAAGAAAATACTATAGCATTTTGAAAGTAATAAACTCTATAGTGTTTTGATGAAAATGGTCAGTAAGCCTGTTATTATCCAAAGATATGGCTCTAATGAACACTTTATTAAAAAAGTGAGCATTCAGACAAAATCCCTGTATGGATGAAAGAGGAAGTCACAAAGTCCAACCCCTAGATGAGTAGCTCTTGAGAAATGATAGTTAGCAGGAGAAAAAGACTCAATTTTCTCAAGGATGGCCCCTGACAGGCTACTCATGCTTCAGTAGATGGTCCTTTATCCATACACATACTGAAAGCATTCAGTGAACTCAGTGGGTTTAAGAAACAAACACGCTTTTAGACAGCTATATTGTTGAGGTATCATGAGTAAAATGTTCCTGTCAATCTATTAAGACCTGAAGGAGTACAACATCAATATACATGCTAACATGGACAGGGAAAATCCCATTAGGCCCCACCTATAGACAGAGGACTACAGGCAACTAAAGCATGTTGGGAACAGGATAGTCTTCCCCAGGGCTGAGGACCCCTAATTGGTTATCTACTACCGAGTGGTCAATCCTGAGATCATATACATACAAATAACAGTAAATAGATTGTGCATGTTGTATGTGTATGTTACACACACACACACACACACACACACACACACACACACACACACACCACACACTGATTTCAAAAATTAAGAGCCCTAACATGTGAGATTGGGAGAGAATGCTGTGGAGTGAGGATAGGGCAGCTGCTGCAGGGGAAGGAGTGAGTGAGGAGTGGATCAGTTCAGAACACATTTTACGTATGTATGAACGTCCTAAACAGTAAAGAAATGAAAAACAACAAAGCCCTACCAAATTGTAGGTGTAAAAACAAAATAAAACAAACAAGCAAAAAAATAAAACCAAGATTACCTGCATAGCTTCATGTTACTGCATATCTAATGAGCACAACTTTAGTATCTTAAAACTTCATGCATGTGAGCTTGTGCACACATGGACATGAACATGGGTCTCGAATGTCAAAGCTATCTTCAGGTTCATTGTTTTGGGATCTTGACTGTCTACCTTAACTCCAGGTGTTTGTTGGGTCTGTAGTCTCACAAAACCAAATTTGTGCAACGTGTATCCATTATCACTCAGATGATTGGCAGAAGTAATTTTCTCATGGGTGTAGATCTAACTGTAATCTTAGCTCTTAGAGGCTCCTAGCAGTTTTCTGTAGCAGCAGATGGTGTCTTCACAGCTGGCAAGGAAAAGGGTTCTTGAGCCAGATTGTTAGCTCATAGACTCAGGAAGTGACATCTCTATACTTTTGCCCTCTGCCATTAGTTAAAAATAAACCGCAGGTTCTCTCACATCCTCTAAAGGAGGGAGTTTAACAGGGCTATGAAAACCAGGGGACATGTATCTTAACAGAATCTAAAGACTTACTGCAATGTGTTTTGATACATGAGGGAATTTGTGCATGCATGTGCTCCTCCACTGGTCTGCCAGGTTTAACGTCTCTGAACCCTCTCTACATAGCACTAAATTCCACGTCTGAACTCTTACTGATGTGTACTCACACAAAAGGACTTGCAGGAACTGGAGGAGAAAGGAAACCTATCTTGCTTACTATTTCAGTGACCAAAATCACTAATGAGTCTATACTAAGTTTACTGAAGAGGAAGTACAGGGATACAGAATGCTATGAGCATGCAAAATCTGGGAGATCAATATTACAACTTTTTGTTTATTTACTTGAAAATGCAAATACTCAGAGGCTGAGTGATATGCCACCATTGAACTGTTCCCTGGAGAGGCTGGTCCCTGAGAGAGCAAAGTTAGTGGATACCTAGCTGACATTCATTCAGTCAGCCATAGTTTACTGACATTAGCCTCCATACAAAGAAACAGGTTTGGAAATATTTTTATAGAAGATTCAAAATTGGTCTAACTGAACAAAACGTGATAATATAAGTACATTTTACTTACTTACTCTTGGACATGAAGAAAAGATGAAAATATTCTCTAGCGCTATATTCAATGACATGTCTATGCATGCGCTAGCCTTTTTATAGACAATGAAAGTAAACGCTGTGGTGCTTCCTAAGAGTTAGATAAAACTCTACAAAGGATGAATATGGAGCGAATAAGAAGTTAAAACTATCAGCCACGAAGATATGAAACACCATGAAATGAACATCGGCCGATGTCTTCACTGTTATATTTTAGTTTCTTTCTGTTTTTGGCATGTACTTCTTGGTATCATCTATTTATTTATTCACAGTGACACCTTTTAGTATATACTATATCCAAGATATTATTCTGGACTTAGGAGAACTGAGGCCAAGAATGAGGTCAAGAACTGGGTCTATATATTAGTTTAAGAGCATGGTAATACGAGCCAATGTGAACAAATCCACAGGAAACAGTGACTCTTGCATCTAAGTCATCGCAGGCAGTTTCAGTGATATTTACCACCAGGACCATATTCAATGAAAAATACCTTCCTGGAGCTACTGATTTCTGATTTTGTAGCAACTGTATTTTCTTTATATGTTGATTCTTTAGAGTTCTTTTCCATCCTGGATTTGAAGTTTGTGGTAAACCAGAGCTTCAGGCAAGAAGGAAGGCATATTTAACCAATTTTCTTTATTACATGGTAATTGGACTGTCTGGGCTCTTAGATATCAAGTACTGACATGCAGAACTTCATCCCAAATGGGCATATGTGTCTACAATTGTCAAAATAGGCAGGAATGTTTTTTCATTTTTAAATTTTATCTTGTTGAGGAAGCTTTATGTTGGCCTTAAATGATTCTGGAAATTAGAGGAAAACTTCTCTAAAATTTTCATTCATCTATCTTAATTGTTGATAAACAATTAAAAAACATATAAACATGCCTTATTTATATCATCATATTCCACTATTTATTTATCTTTTAGTAACAATACATCCTTCAAAACTTTTAAGAAGTTACTATTCAGGGGCTAGGTAGTTGTTTAGTAGTCAAGAGCACTTGGTGTTCTTGTGCTGGAATCGTGTAAGATGGCTGACAATCAGCTCCAAGGTCAAGTGTCTTCTTCTCACCTCCGTGGACATGTACACTGACAAGCATATGCCCATGCTCAGACACACACACATGTAACTTAAAAAATGTAAAAGACACACACACATGTAACTTAAAAAATGTAAAAGACACACACACATGTAACTTAAAAAATTTAAAAAGAAATTATCATTTGAAAAAACATTCAAAAGAATATATTCAAAGGAAAATTTCCCTATAATTTCCTGCATTTATTGTTTTGTATTTTATCTGATTTTCAGTCTTAGCTCATATTTCAACGCAATCCTGCATAATTCTGATTACCTAAAAATGTGCCTGACAGTTCCAAGTCACTCCATAAGTTGATTGTGAAACTCAAAAGCCTAGGACCACTCCATGTTAACTAAAACCTCTTCAGTAAGCAAATCATTTGGAAACCGAGTTCAGAAACTTTTGCAGTGTTAGGGAAATGAACCCAGGGCTTCATACATGTTAAGTAAGTTTTCTACCATGGACCTATATACTCAGCTGCCTGGAACTTACCATTTTTTACTTGTTTTTAAATGTGTTTTTAGTCAGGGTGGAAAAATTATTTAATTAGTATTTTCCTCTGAACTAAGACCCATGTACTCAATTATACATTGTTATAATTAATGTTATTTGGAGAAGTGCTGGGAAAAATTTTAGTGTAGTGGATAAATATATTCTTAGAGTTCCTATTGCAAATTTATGTTAATATGAGTCAGAAGTAGTTTTCTAGAAGCTTTTAAACACTTTTCAAGGTTCTCTCTATAGCTCCCCACCCCCTTTGTCTCTTCTCTACTTGTCTACTGCCTCCTACCCTCTTCTTCCATTCCTTCCTTTCAAGTTTTATTTTCCAAACCAATTTATTAAAGGATAACACTATTCCTAAAGGTGAAAATGCCAACCTACATTACAGAAGGCAGTATCATCTAGCCGTAGGCATGTCTTGACTTTCTTTTACATTTCTAACAACTTCCTAGATTGCCCAATAAAAGAGATGGCATGTAATAAGGTGGAACATTTTTAATTAATTATTTTATTTATTTACATTCCAGGCATTGCCCCTCCCAGTGCCCCTCCCACAGTTCCTCATCCCATTTCCCCTACCTTTGGCCTCTGAGAGGGTGCTCCCCCACCACATTCCCCTTCCCTGGGGCCTCAAGGCTCTTGAGGATTAGGCACATTCTCTCCCACTGAGACCAGACAAGGCAGTCCTCTGCTATATGTTTTGTGTGTGTGTGTGTGTGTGTGTGTGTGGAGTGTGGGGTGTGTGTGTGCTCAGACCAGCTCATGTATGCTGCCTGGTTGGTGGCTCAGTCACTGGGAGTTCCCTGGGATCCAGGTTAGTTGAAACTACTGGTCTTTTTATGGGGTCACCATCCCCTTCAGGTCCTTCAATCCTTCCCCTAATTCCCCCATAGGAGTCCCCAGCTTCAGTCCAATGGTTGGGTGTACGTATCTGTCTCTGTTTCAGTCAGCTTGTAGGGCCTCTTGGAGGACAGCCATGCTAGGCTCCTGTCTGTAAGCACAACATAGCATCAGTAAGGTAGAGCATTTTCAAGGTACTTTGCCTGTATTGCCAATGCTTAATCATCCCTGAGAAGACATGGACATCTCACCTTGTAACTATTGAGGGTAAGTTATCAGGGATATTCATTCTACATCCAGGGTGTTCATGATGCAACTAGATGTTCCAAAGCTCCATTTAATTCCTTGTGTGCGTGTGCTTTTGTGCATAGCCTTGTTGACCCCATATGAAATAAGTCTTAGGAAATAAAAGAAAAGGAACTCTTGGCTAAATGAGTCCATAATGTGTACAGGTAATAAAAAGTGATTTCTCTCACCAACTGCATGGAGAAGGTATAGCCATTCTGTTACAGGTTTCTTTATATGTTCACCTGCTGACTGCAGAATGTTGCATAATTGCTCCAAAAGAAAATTGGCAATTTTCGTATATCTATTGCTGTCATAGAATGTTAGTGTTACACTTACTAGTGTTATTAGTGTTAGAGTCAGGCCATCAAATCCCATTCCTTCATCTCATGTGTGATACAGTGAGGCATTTGGTGAAGTTCAGAGGAAGAAGCATGGACCAGCATCCATTCCATTTTAGACGTCATTCCCACCCGATGTTGGTGTTCACATTCAGTTATCCGCACTCATCAACTATTCATCAAGTGCCTTATTTAGGAGAGCTGAAACATGAGGTGGAATAAGTAAGTTTAATTATTTATTTTCCTTTTCTGAGTTTTCCATTTCTCCTTCTCTGAATCCATAGTCCCTCCACCCCTTTCTTCATTTTGTATTTCGTACTATAACAGACATTAAGTGCTTCAAATTTCTAAAGATAAAGATGTGGGTGGGTGCCCTAGTTTTCTTCCCTGTTGCTGTTAAACATCATGACCAACGGCAAATTGGGGGGGGGGGGGAAGAGCTTTTTCATCTTACAGATTACAGTCTATCTTCAAGTGAGGCCCAAGCTGGAACCTAAGAACTTGAAGCAGAATCCATGGAGAGATACTGTTTCTTAGCTTTCTCCCGTCCTCAACTTCAGTTGCATTTTTTTATGCAGCCAAGGCCCGCCTGCCCAGCGATGGTAATGCCTATGGTGGGTTGTGCCCTCCTACATCAGTGAGTAATCCAGCGAGTGTTCCACAGACCAATCTGATGGAAACAATTCTTCAGTTAGGGTTCCTTCTTCCAAGGTGTGTCAACAAAGCAAGATTTGCTGTCACGGTGGAATACACATACTATCACTACTTATTATAGTTAAGTGTACATTAATAAGGGGGTAGATACGGGTCACTTAGTTAACCTCAACTTATATTTCTCACATATTTAGATATGTTAAGACAGGCTTAATGTTGGGATATGACATGATATGATGAGTTTCTGGCATCCACTAACCACATCTATTCTACTGTAGGGAGCGGTTAGACGGAATTCGCTTGATCGAGCCTGGTTCTGTGTTTTGATACCACTATAGGGAGGTGTGGCCCATTTAACCCAACTGACCCCCCTCTCCTTCTTACTTGAAAGAATGGGGGGAGATGTAGGGAGCGGTTAGAGTATTCGCCATTACAAGATGGCGCTGACTTCCGCTGTCGCTCTGAGGAAACTTGTGGATAGCGCGGGGTGGCTCGCCCGAAGCGCCTGCGCATTAAGGGTGTACATGACTAATCACCGCCCACTCCCGGGGCGCGCCAATCAGTGGAGGACACGCTGCCTCAGGGCTATATAAGCAGTGCCATTCTGGGGCCCCAGGGTCTTCCTCTTTTCATGATGCAATAAATGCATTGCTGCAGAAGGATCCGTGTGTCCGCGTGGGTTCTTGCTGGTGAGACCAAACAGCGCGCGGGACATTCTACCATTTTATAAACATCTGTACCACTGTACAGGAAGTAGGCACTGTCATCAAGCCATCACTCATCCAAGTGAATGGGATTCTGGACACAGTAAGAGGTATGGGTAGCTAATGGGGGAGAAGAAACTAATAGAAACACAGTTTATGTTGAGAATTCAATAATGACTATTAATAATTGCACAAACATCTAGTGTCCTATGTAAGGTAGCATTTTTTCTCTATAAAATCAATTAAACTTTTAATAAAATTTAGAGGCTGAATGAAATTTTATTATTTTTCTACACGCTTATATCCAAGTGAAGTAGAATAGTATAGAAAGACCAATTATTAGGTATTGATTTACTGTTCTTGTAGTGATTTACCTAGAGCGAGCCTTGTGGTGCCTATTTGCCAAGCTTGACTTCACTTGCTACCTGGATCAGAACGACCTGGAGGAATGGCCACTGTGTAGTGACCTGCTGAGTGCCATGTACCCTTCTGTAAAATCTTGCTTACTTGCCCACCCCAGATTGTGGTTTTAGAGTATAAAATGAGAATACAAACTAGACTTGGGATTGAAGACTTTCAGGAGTTCCACCCACATACACCCTCTTCCACCCTCATTGGTGTTGGAGTGCTTATTCCAGAATGAGTCCCACAACTTCTGGAGGCCCCAGTAAGATCTCCTTCACCATGACCCCAGTTGGTTCAGAGAGATTACAGGTCCAGGGCTTCTCCCCTAACTAAATGTTTCTGGAATTGGAAAACACATTATATAATGGGATTCTGGGGTCTCTTCCAATGGTCAAGGGTACCATGAGACCCAGAACCAGAGTCTCTAAGAGGAAAAAGATGAGTCTAAGCTGGATATTTAGACTAAGTAATAGCCCCAAGAGATATAGGCAGGAAGAGCCTGGGCAGGGTGACTACCCTGCAGAAGAATGCATATGAGGGTTTAATTGAGCTCCTAGTCTCTAAGAAAAATCCTTGAAAGGATTCCAAGACACTTGTCTTGGTTTCTGAAAAAGAACAGACTGAGAATTTTAAAATGGGAATGCATACCTCTGGAATGAATGACAAATGAGTGCATGAATGCTTGTCATGGTCCTACAGCTCTGTGGCTACAAGATCTGATTGGCTCCAATCTGAAGTTCTACTGAGGTTGTTTCACCTGGATGTGCACTCCCTTCCAATAATAGGAAGTAACCAAGCACAGGGATATAGATGTGGCCCTAAGGTAAGGCCTCTTAATTTGCCAAAGGCAGCTGTCCAGGCAGGGGCCTTCTTAAGGGGGAAGCTGATCTTTTCTAGCCTACTGGATGTACCAGAAGGGTTAGGCACACAGAAACATCCCTAATTTCTGGTTAGGGACTTCTTCCTATCACAGGGTCTGAACAGCCCTAGTGTGGGAATCCCCATAGTTCTACAAACCATGATTGATAATGCTAAAAGAGGATTTGCCATGAATGTTGGAGTGAAGATGAAGCCCTCCAAATTAAAGATTCTCTGAGGAACTGATTGGCTTTTCTTTCATGTCATCTGGGTATCTGAAGAAACTCTTGATTGGACTGTAATCATCAGAGTTTGAGAGGTCTTTATTGGGACCCCCTGCCCACTCAGACCAGTTTGCATTGATTCATGGTGTCAGTTGGTCTAAGACTTTCGGGTGGCTTTGCTGTCTGAGCCTTCTCAGCCCCAGATCATAATGGCTGCAAAGACAGAAGCCTACACCCACATTAGCTCCCTCAGAGGATGAAGTGTTTCCCATGATGCTGCCTCCCTACCAGCTCCGAGGCTGTCTCAGGACTACCTCATCCTGCCCATTCAAAGGCATTGCCATAATACAATGCTCCTCAACCCCATCCAGCTGGCCAGCTCTGCCAGACTCTGGTCCTCTCTGTTTCAGGGCTGAGCCCATTCCAGTGTGTCAACTAAGGAAATACCGGGCCATGCTTTCACCCATGAAGATGGCAGCTATATTTCCCTATCACACACTTGTCTGAAGAGGAACTGTGGGGAATTATAAAGGAGAATTTTTTTTCTCACAGCTGGCCTTAAAGGACAGTCGGCTCTCCAGTTACTGAGGAGAGCTGAAGCATCCAACAGAGGAAATAGCCTCTCACCCCAAGAAACTCAGAGCAGCGAGATATTGATAAAGGAGACTGCTTACCTTAGGGGGCAAAGAGCTTTAAACATAGATCAAATTCTCTAGCTCCTAGGAACTGTCTGGGCCTCCGGAAGGGGGAGTGGTGCATTGTCAGACTTGCTCAGAGTCAAGGCCAAGAGAGTTGGGTAAACAGCCAGCAGATCTAGCAGCAAAACAGGTGAGACTCTGTGTAGACACAGCCCCAGAGCCCTCTCCATTAAGCCTCACAAGGCATATTTACAATCCCACCACTTCCCTCATAGAAGCCAGAAGAAAGAAAGAGCATGAGCAACTGATAAAAGGGCTGCTGAAAACCAGGAAGGCTGGCTTTTTGCCACAGTTAGGAAGACTGAAATTCAGAGATGACTACTCCTAGCCTTGTCTGGTAAGCTTGTGAAATAACCCATCTGGAAAAACTGCCTTACCAGAACTGTTGCACAGATAGTTGGTGATAGCCCGAGGTTGCCAACATTGGCTCAACAAATCTTGAAAAGCCTGTCTGCAGCGTGCTCAGAACAATCTCGAGCAAGGACCTAAGGCCTCCACGTTGACACAGAAACAGGAGTCCTATACCTTGAATATGTGGAAGTGGACTTTACTTACATTCACCCCAGCATGGATATCGATACTTACTGGTTATAATGTATACCTGTTCAGGCTGTGTAGCTTTTTCTACTGGGACAGAAAATTAACCTGGAACTTGTGTACACAGTACTATCTTCAAACATCAGATGGATTGAAAGAATGAATAGAAATTTTAAAATGACACTGAGAAACAGACTCCCTTGGCCAGCAATTCTGCCACATGTACTGCTTAGGGCACGTTGCTCACCTGTAAGGAGTGGTTACTCTCCTTTTGAGATCCTGTTTGGCAACCATCTCCAATGCTCCCAAGGGATTCAGGGCACATCTAGAGTTTCTTGGAAGACTTGTATGACACTGCCCCCAAATTTCCCACAACCTCAGGTCATAAAGTTGCAGGTGTCAAGCCATGGATACACCACACTGCCAAGGTTGCAGTGAGCAAGCCCGCAAGGGACTGTGAAAGCCCGACCAGATTAGCCTCTCAAACTGAACAGCTCAAAACAAACTTGGAACAGGGATAACAGCGTAGTTCTACTCTGCTTCCTGATGTCCTTCTTCATCCTGTGGACACACTTCTTTGGCTTTCCCACTCCCTCTCTCTGATCCTGTCACATAATTTAGTCAGGAGGATAGCCTTGTTCCAGAGCACCTTCCATTCCTAGACACCAGTGGATATAACTAACCAGCACAAGATGGGTTCTGCCTTGTCTCCTTCAGATGGAATTTCTACTGAAGAACAGCCATGGGCCATCCTTCAGATAACATCATACAGTGATGGAGCTACCCACTCCAAGGAAACAGGCTGTGAGTCCTTGTAGAGATGGTTCAGCTAGTGACAACTTGTGGATGAAAGGCCAGAGGACAAAAGAACGATTGTGGGTTGTAGGGGAACCTATTAGTTACTATCTTAAATAACCGCCATGCATGGATTTTGCCATGAAAGGGGCCTGGAAGGCAGTTCCCACAGAGGGACCAAGAGTTAAAGCCATAAATGGGCCTTCAGTTAAGTTATAGAAACTGACCATAAAAAAATCTTTAACCTGGAAAGGATATGTTTTAAAATGCTGGCTTTAGTAAATGCCAGCATAAGCTCCTTTACCTAGGTCAGTATGTCTAGATGTGCTGACGAGCCAGGTTACCTATTCTGGTGTAGGAATGACTAACCAAAGATTAGCAACCAAACAGGAACAAATTGAACTGGGATACCTTCTCAGGTCATAGGAAAGGCCCAATATGTGACAAAAAAAAAAAAAAAAAAAAAAAAAGAAAGAAAGATAAGGAAAGAAAAGAGCTCTATCAGTCTAGTTAAAAGAGCTATAATTTGCAGTAACACGTGCCATCCCTGCCCCAAAGATATTTACACCTGGCACCCAGTAACAATTGCATGCTGGTATTCTTAGCCTCTGACTCTGATGTGCTCCCAGGAAGTGAGGGGCAGCAATACTTCTATCCCTTAGATTCAAGAAGTAAGAGACTCCTGTAGCTTTCCGTCCTGCCAGACCATTGATGACGTCATTGCAGTAGAGCTCCAACATGCTCAACATTCCTAGCGCTCTACTCAGAGCAAGAAAACCTTGTTATTCAGGAAAACATCTTCAGATTCATTGACAGCAAGGATCCTCCAAAATCTAGAGAATGAGACTCGATTAGCACTAAAGAGAGACATATATGTGGCTTTAAATGAAGGATAATGTTTTCATGTTAAACAGTCAGGGATAATATGAGCAAAATATTTAAAAATATTAATATGTTAAACATATTAAAAGGATTAATGCTAAAGGTCCAAAAGAGAGCCAGTAGAATACATTGTAGTAAAACAAGGTAGAAAAGAGATAACATTAGATATTGATTTATTTAGTGATTTAAAGTACTACTAATACTGCATATTAGCCAAGTGTGACTTCACTTGCTAGCTAGATAAATAGTGGAAATGATTCATCATTGCCCTTAATAACCTGCTGACCACTATAGAAGTTTCTATAAAATCTCACTCATTGCCTGCCCCAACTGGTAGTTTTAGAGCATAAAATGTACAAACTGTACTCGGTATCAAAGCCTTTCAGGAGTGTCCTGGCTTCAGTTCACGGGTGATATCTTCGATTCTCATTGGTGTTTGGGTACTTATTCCAGAAGTATCCCCACGCTATAAGGAACTTCAAGGCAAAAGTGCACATTGATTTTTGGAACTCAAATGTTTAGGGTGAACTTTTGCTGTTAAACAGATGTTGATACATTGATGAAATTTAATAAAATGGCATGAGGATGAGCACAAGAAAGTTCCTCTGGGATGCTCATCAGAATTTTAGCATCACTCCATGTAATGGAGGCC
Organism: Uromys caudimaculatus; assembly: GCA_028551405.1. Classification (NCBI taxonomy): domain Eukaryota; kingdom Metazoa; phylum Chordata; class Mammalia; order Rodentia; family Muridae; genus Uromys; species Uromys caudimaculatus. The sequence continues at coordinate 61,697,045 of CM052707.1, read as the reverse complement.
AGAAGCTGTGCTGAGCGACAGTCACACTGTAATAGGTAGTAAATGTGTTTCCGACAACTGAAGAGTTAGCAAATTAGGCATCTGGAGGAAGTGAGATTTTTGGATTTTTTGTTGCATAATTCACCCTTGAGCATCTGCCAGAGGAAAAAGGAGCAACAGTAGGGTGGGTTCTGAGGATTGACGACAACAGGGTTGTCACTGGAAGAAGTTTCTGAAGTCAGATACCTAGAGTGCTCTCCATACAAATACTAGTTCTGAAATTATCCAGAATCTTAGATTTGCTTGAGATTGTGTGTGTGTGTGTGTGTGTGTGTGTGTGTGTGTGTGTGTGTGTGTGTGTAATAACTATTTGAGTAATAACTATTTCCCTAGTTCATTTCAAAGTATTGGGTTTTATAAATAGACACCTTTATCAGTTTTTCACTGACGACTTATCTTTCTGGAAGGAGAAACCATTTCTTATTGTGCAGAACCAGCCTGCCTCTTCCTGTTATGTTTTTCACAAGCATAAACAAACTCAGCCATCCACCCTGTGTTAGATATTCTGAATATGTTTCCAGTAAGGAATGTGAGGATCTAGCTTCCCAGTCATTGTGGCGAGAGGAGGGGCGTTCGGCTGGAAGGCAAGACCTAATGAGGTTGTGTGTAGCAATGAAGGAAGCAGGATCTACATCCCACTCCTAATGCAAACTTAACTTCTGTGTAAAGTGACACAAGTTGTATTCCCTGAGCCTATCCTTTCCTTGGTTAAACAAGACTATTACCAGAGAAAATTAAATAAGAATAAAGACTAAGTATGACATATAACAAAGTTGGCACATGATAATATGATAGTGCCCTTGTCACCCAGTTACTCTTACTGTACGGTTGTGTTAAATAGAAGTTCTGGGTGCTGGGTCTAGAAAGGACCCTATTGCTTACTTAATTTAAAGATTGTCATGTGTTCCTTGGGGCAGGGGAGCTACTCTCAGGAGACGTGTCTGTCAAGTATATCCTCTATGAATAATGCTTCTTTCAAAGGCTTTATTCTCTCTTTCTCTCTCTCTCTCTCTCTCTCTCTCTCTCTCTCTCTCTCTCTCTCTCTCTTTCTCTTTCTCTAGTTCTCAGGTCTATAATAGCATTAAGGAAAAATTCTCATTATATACATAAATTTGAAATCTGCTATTTTGATCCATAGCATTGTCAACAATGAAAAGCCATTAGCCTTAGACGTTATACCACTTAATGAAATAAAAAATTGCTTTGGCATTTTAATATAACAAACAGACTACTCACATGTAAATATAATAAACACAGACTATATGTATGTGTAAATACATACATATATATAGTACATATATGATCTGTGTTTAGTATACATATAGTCTGTGTTTAATATACATTATATTATATTGCATATTCTATAAACACATATTATTTATATTTATTTATATTATATGTATATGTGTATATACATATACACATATACATATACACATATATAATATACATATATATGCACATATAATATATAACAGACATATAACATACATCATATGACATATGACATATTTATTATTATATATGTATATATGTATGTGTATATATATATGCAGTCTGTGTTTAGTACACACACACACATACACACATACCATACATATATCAGTAGTTATATGAGTAAAATTTAGGTCATAGGTCAGATGAATTTTGTGTGATGAGGAAATACGGATGTGGCAGAATAAGTTGGCAGAATGAGCTGAAATTTTAATTAGGAGGGCAAAGTTAGGGCTTTAGTACAATGATGTGAGTTGATTGTCTGGACTCCCCAGGGAAGGAAGAGCTGGGCTGCACTCCTATGAGAATGGCAGGTGCCTGCCACTGAAGTATGAGGGAGAGTGGCAAGTTGACTCTGGACACCAGGGAGAGCCTGTTACAGCTGCTGGCAGCCTTGGGTATGGCGGCGGAGGCAAGGAACAGAAGTACCTGAATTGCTGAGGCTCCCCAGTGCCATCACTGTGATTGAAAGTTTCTGAGAATGAAGTTCTGAGGACTGGGGGGGAAAGCCTGGGGGAAGCTGGAGTCTGGCTGAGGAGACTGCACACTGTGTCAATACGTCATTGGAGGTGGCTGATTTAAGTATATTTTAGCCATTTTTATATGTCACTGGTATTGCTTTTTCCTCAAATTCTCTATTGTAGCCTTTCTTTATGACTGTTTTGTGGTGCACTAATCTACATCAGAACTGAAAAGAGTTATAGTTTCAGTTTTAAAGGACCCCGGGCATGCCTAGTTGCCACTTAACACAGAAAACATCTTTAATGCATTAGTTTAAAAATGACCTCTACAGTAGAAAAAAATAAATAAAAAGCTCTCCCTGGTAGGAAAAATACCACAAAGTGAGGAGAAGTGTACATTTAAGGTTTCTGTTTAGTCAAAATATTCTAATACAAGTTCCTTCTCCTATATTCTCTATTTGTATAGCACATTTGGGTCCACTAACCTCTTAAGATACTATCCTAATTTAAGTGAGTATCTTCTATTATTATTATTATTATTATTATTATTATTATTATTATTATTATTATTATATGATTATATAGGACCTGAAACATACAGGTAGGATATGAAAATATGTTTAGTTCCATTTAAAACTTGGCGAATTACAGTCTAGAAGTTGAGTGAGATTTAACAAGCATTTCTCTTAGTGTAAGTCCATGTTTCACTGGCGAGGCCAGGATGCCTCCCGGCAGCATGTCAGTGAGCTGTCTACCTCATCATGTTGCCTTCCCGAGCTGCCATCTTGACTTCATTTTTATACATGGTCTCTTAAAACAATCTGTGAGCTACTGGGCAGAGAAAAAGTAGTGAAATCATTGTTTCCTTTGATTTCCCAAATCTGGTAGATAGTAAATACTAACTAGTTGGTTAGAAATTTCCAAAGGCATACATGGCACAATATGTATTATCCTAACAGCAGTGTCAGTAATAGACTGTGTGCATACAACAACAGCAACAACAAAAACAATAACAACAACAAGCAGTATCTTTCTTTTTCAGAGTGCTCAGCGACATGGGAGGATAATAAATCTAAGAAAAACTGTGACTACTTCCTTGTCGTTCAGTTTCAGCTTAAATGTTTTACCCATGAAACTTCTTTGACTCTTAATGTAAGGATGACGCCTCTCTCTTAACACATGTCAGCTCTGGAGAATTCCCAACTGGTCTCTGAACCAGCCATGACACACACATATCTTTTAAAATGTTCATGAAAACGCTTTTCTTCTTGTGTAGATTATTTTTATTCTCTTGGAGTGTTGTCCGTCTCTTTCATGAGAATGAAGTCTGTATGAGAAAATTCTCATTTTGCTACCTGCTGTCTTCCCAGATCATCGAAAGATAGAAACACAATAAATATTTAGTGCATGAAGGAATAATTTTTCTTGTCTCGTAAGATTTACCTGCCATACAGATATGATTATTCCAATTTTATCTAAAATTTTGTATTACAAACCTTACCTCAATCTTGAGCCTGAGATAGATAATAATTTCATTGTTTACTTTTTGTCCTTCTTGGATGCCTGATAGGTCTTGTAAATAGCCCTGTTCCTCCCTTCTCTTCTCTTGCTGTCTTTCATATATGTATATCATATATATGAAATATATATCATATATATATATATCATATATACATATTTAAAATTTCGAGTTTAATAAATTTGTCATTATTTCAGTACTTCCAGTCAAAACTCAGACATCCAATCAAATTGGTACTTGAAAGCATATACCTGGAGAAAGCACACAGCATCATGAATCCATGTCCCCACTGACTCTGCCATCAACACTTTATTCTACCACCCTAACATCTCTGGCATGAACTACATAAGAGAAGTCGTTTAGTGTCTTCTGTAGCTGCCACAGAAAGTTATCCCTGTAGCTATTCAATGATATTGAAAACACAAATAAAACAATAAAGTTATTATTATGAATAGATGTACATTATGAATAATATATTATTTTTATATTATATAATCAATAAATTGAATATATAATAATGTACATGCAATAATAATACATGGATATTATGAGAATATGAGTAATAAAGCTGTTAAAAATTATTGAAAACAGGAATAAAAGTACTAGTTTATCATTATGAAAATCAGAATTCCGAAATGGGTCTCACGGAACTGAGATCAAATTCTCATCAAAGCTTTTTTGCTTTTTGGGGTTCTAGGGGAAAATTGATTTCATTGACTAGAATTTACCTTTTCTCACACTGATCATCTTCTCTAAGGACCTACCCAGGCCCTTATGTAATTGCACCGGACCCACCCAAACTTTCCCATTTAAAAAAAAAAATTAAATATTTTTCTTGTTTTAAACAACTAAATACGACAAAATAAGATAAAGCAAAACTCATAATATCAAAGTTGAACAAGACAAGCCAACAGGAAAATAAAAGAGCCCCAAGAGAAGGCACAAGAACCAGAGACCCACATTCAGGAGTCTCATAGAAGCAGTAAACTCAAAGCTGTGGTATATATGTAGAATACTTGGTGGAGACCCCTGTAAGCCCTGTTCTTGCTGCTCCAGTCTCTGTGAGCTGGTGTGAGCTTTGTTCAGTTGTTTTAGAGGGCTTTGTTCTCGTGCTGTTCTCCATCTTCTCTGTCTCCCCCAACTCCTTCTGCATCCTCTTCCATGGGGTTTTCTGAGCTCTAAGAGGACAGATTTGATGGAGACATCTCATTTAGAGCTGTGTGTTCCAAAGTCTCTCTCTCTCTCTCTGGTTAATGTCTTGCTATGAATCTTTGTATTTGTTTTCTCCTGCTATAGAAGGCAGCCTCTCTGATGATTGTTGAATAAGGCACCACTATATGAGTATAGCATAAAATCATTAAGAGTCCTTTTATTGTAACATCTATCCATCTATCTATCATATCTATCAATCATCTATCGATCTATTATCTATCTATCATCTATCTATCTATCTATCTATCTATCTATCTATCTATCTATCTACCTATCTATCATCTATCTATCTAATCAGTAGTATTTAGTTTTACCTCAGGTCTCTGGGCTTTCTAGCCTCTGGTTCTTGGTCACTCAAACACGGCTAGGTATGGATTTCATCTCATAGAGTGGGCCTTAGGTCAAAACAGATATTGGTTGGTTACTTCCACCATTGCCCACACATGTTTTGCAGACAGGATAGAATATAGATAAAAGGTTTTGTGGTTGGGTTGGTATTGATATATCTCCTTTGGTAGCCTGCAGAGTACCTTCTTATGTCAAAAACACTAGAATGGGGGTAAAGGTCTATGTAGGCTCCAGCTTGACCTTTCCATGTGCATGGAGTTGTACATGTATTGTCTTCAGCAATGGGGCTATGCTGTCAGTTTGTGGAGAGCACTTATTGTCTTGGAAACATCCTAGGTTGTTTGGAGGGTTTCCATGGAATATATGTGGCCAACAACTCAATTGGATGTAAGCCAGCTCTAGCACTGCGAGCTTCATTTGGTGACAAGAGATGGCCAGTTGAGGTTCTATCTCCCTCATTATTTGGAGACTTCACTTGCATTGCCTCCTGTTATGTTTTGTATGTGCTCAGCCAATGGGTTGGCACTATTAGAAGGTGTGACCCTGTTGGAGTAGGTTTGTGACTGTGGCTGTGGGATTTAAGAACCTTACCCTAACTGCCTGGAAGCCAGTATTCTGCTAGCAGCCTTCAGATGAAGATGTAGAACCCTCAGCTCCTCCTGCACCATGCCTGCCTGGATGCTGCCATGCTCCCACCTTGATGATAATGGACTGAACCTCTGAATCTGTAAGCTAGCCCTAATTAAATGCTGTCCTTATAAGAGTTGCCTTGGTCATGGTATCTGTTCACAGCAGTAAAACCCTAACTATGATACTTCCATATATTATAGAAAGTTTTTACTGAAGTAGGCTTCCATATCACCCTCACCATTCAATTCTGTCTGTCTCTCCCCTTATTTTCTCCCTCAATCCCTTCTCCCTTCCCTTTCCCATTTGCTTCTTCTGTTCTTCCCCTCTCTGCCTCCAGTCCAGCAGAAGATGTAGACCATTTCCCCCTAACAGGGATATCCAGGTGTCCCCATCCCTTCCTATATGCCTACCCTGTATGAGTCTATGATTGTAGGGTGGATATTATTTATTTAATGGCTATATCCAGATATAAGTGAATGCATACCATATTTATCTTTCTGAGTCTGGGTTACCTCATTCAGAATATTTTTCTAGCTCCGTCTATTTTTGTATAAATTCCTTGATATTGTTTTTTTGTTTGTTTTTTTTTGCAGCTAGATAATACTCCATTGTGTAAATGTACCCCATTTTCTTTATCTATTTCTCTGCTGAAGCACATCTAGGTTGTTTCCAGTTTCTGGTTATCATGAGTAGCGCAGCAATAGACATGGTTGAGCAAGTGTCCTGGTGGTCGGGTAAACGTCCTTTGGGTATAAGCCCAAGAGTAGGATAGCTCATCTTGACCTAGATCTATTCCCATCTTTTGGAGGAACCATCATATTGATTTACTTAGTTTCTGTACAAGTTTGCACTCCCACCAGCAATGAAGGAGTGTTTCCCTTGTTCAACCTCTTTGCCAGAATGACCTGTCATTTGTATTATCGATCTTATCCATTCTGATGGGTGTAAGATGAAATCTCAAAGTATTTTTGATTTCATGTCACTGATAGCTAAGTATGTTAAACATTTCTTTAAGTGTTTCTCAGCCTTTTGAGTTTCCTTTATTGAGAATTTTCTGTTTTGACCTGTACCCCATTTTAATTGGATTATTTTTTGATATCAAGTTTCACAAATTCCTTATATATTTTGTGTGCTAGTCCTCCTTGTCCATTTCATAGGCTGCTGTTCTGAATAATGGTATCTTTTGCTATGCATTAGAATTTAGTTTCATGAGGTCCCATTTGTTAATTGTTGTTCTTAGTGCCTGTCTTAAATGGTGTTCTGTTTAGAAAGTCTTTTCCTGTGCCAATGCATTCAAGGTCATTCCCCACTTTCTCTTCTGTCAGGTTCAGTGTGCTAGTTTTATGTTGAGGTGGTTGATCCATGCGGACTTGAGTTATATGCAGGGTGATAGGTAAGAATCTATTTGGATTCTTCTACCTGCGGGCAAATAGTTTGGCCAGTACCATTTTTTGAAGATGCTGTCTTTTTTGCCATTGCATATTTCTGGCTACTTTATAAAAAGTCTGCTTTCCATAGGTGTGTGCATTTATGCCCGTGTCTGTCTAATTCCATTGATTGACATATCTGTTTTTATGCTGATTTCATGTTGTTTGTATTTCTATAGCTTTGTAGTACAACTTGAGATCAGGATGAGATGAGACATCCCACAGTTCTTTTATTGTTTGGGATTGTCTTAGGTGTCCTGGTTTTCTTTGTGTTTCCATATGAACTTGAGAATTGTCAAGGTCTGTGAAGGTTTGTGTCAGACTTTTGATGGGGATTGCATTGGATCTCTTGACTGATTGCTTTGGGTAGGATGCCTGTTTTACTATGTTAGTTCTACTAATCCAGGAGATCTGTCCATCTTCTCATATCTTTTGATATCTACTCCAATTTCTTTCTTCAGAAACTTTATCATACAAATCTTTTATTTGCTTAGAGTTACATGATAGTTTGCATTATTGGAGGCTACTGTGAAAGATTTATTTCTGATTTCTTTCTCAGTCTGTTTGTCATTTGTATATAGGAATGCTTCTAATGTACAGCAGTTAATTTTATATCCAGCTACTTTGCTGCAAGTGTTTGTAAAGATCCCTAACTTAATTAGAACTTCAAAAAATTATCCTTTCTTAATATGTGACATTGTACTTATAAGTCTTAGGTGTTAGAATGTGGACATCTTTGTGGAAGAGGTATTGCTTTGTCTACCAATATCTTCTAAATTTCTCTCTTCTACTATTTTCCCACACTAAATCATTCTTCTTCGTAAGCCAGTATGGCCATTTAACAACCCATATCAGATCTTGCTACCAGAGTGTGCCTGACAAGACTGATGTGCCCATGAACTGGTGAAGGACATGGCGTTCAGCTACTCTGGAGATGGTTTCAGCATCTATCGAATCTGCTTGACTGAATGTGAACAGCTACTTATATAGTGGAAGCCTATTGTCTGTAATGAGTTAGCACATTATCTCAGATTGGACAGTGAGTGTTCATACCACCGGGGTCTCTGTGCAAAAGCAGCATATAAAAGGAGACATGAAGAATACAGACTTATCAGCTACCAGCTAATCACCCTACTACAGAACTCAGTGTTTTGACTTCTAGGTCATGGTGTGCCATGCTTCTTATTTAGAAGCACAGTGTGCCAGGTAGGCTGGCTGCCAGGTCATGCCTGCATTTTCTCCTACAGATTTGTATTAACTACTTGAATCCTTTAAACTATTTAGAACCAGTGAGTGTTTTATGTTAGTCACATGGTCCTTCAACATGGGATTCCCACCACCTCTCTAACTTCATCGTCTGCCATTTTCTAACCTGCTTCCGGATCGCTCTAGTCAATTTCCTTTGTGTTTATATAAGTATGCCAGTATCTTTCCTTGCTTATGAAACTAGAGACTTTTGGTGTTTGTGTCATTGACTTTTTCAGAAATTCTTCAACTAGATAGTGCTTTCAACCGTACCCCTGCACCCATTCTGTCAATGGGATGGTCACTCTCTGCAGTTATTTTGATCGTTTGTTGCTTTTTAACCATTTTTTTCTTTATACTATAATCTTCCTTTGTGAAAGCTGCTCATATGTTGGCCTATCAATGTACTATGATAAATCCCTGTCTCTTCCTGCCAAGGTTGAATATAGGAAGTTGAAAATGCTTGATATTATGAAAATAAATGGGGAAAATGTTTTATACGTCTTACTTAGAAAAACAAAAATTCAGGTGTTCATTGGCCAGCTGTTAAGAAAACTGTAAAACATAGAGGCACAGGCAATTTGTATTTATTTCTATACAAGTCTTTGTTCAGACAGCGAAGACTATGGGAGAAGAAGTTATGAAATGAACAAATATCCCAAAAATCACAAAGTAAACTCCATAGAAGTACACATGATTCAACTCCAAATTTACCTTTTGTGCTAACACACTATTTTATAGATAAACTGAGTTACTGAGAAATAAATTATTACTTTTTCTCCAAAGTCACAAACTAATTAAAACAATAGGATTAAACTCAGGTACTGTAGTCTGTAGGTCCTTAATTTTAATTGATACTTCACATTAATTTTTTGCCCATTGATATTAGCATCTGTGCCTGTGTGCATGTGTACATGCGTGTGTGTGTGTGTGTGCGTGTGCGTGTGTGTGTGTGTGTGTGTGTGTGTGTGTGTTAAAGAATAAACTTGCCAAAGACCTACTTTTGGCTTGTTGCTGGAGATGCTGTATAAGAATGTAAAGGTGAAACCATAAATCTCATTGATTTCAGCTCTTCCCTCCTGAAACCTATCTTGGGTTACCCCTTCCAGACTCCGTCCTTCAAAGAAGCTCTGTCCTAGAAACCTAAACTCTTCTCGCTAAACTGGAAGGCTTTTAAAAGCATCGATCTGAACCTCTTCCTCTCACGTCTACTTCCTTGCCTACAGGCACTGTTTGTCTCATCCACTTTTCCAAAGCCTACTTACCCTTCAGTTACTGTTCCCTGTACCATATGGAATCACCACCTCACAATTATATGCTATTTCCTAATCATTACACATAGATAGAAATACAAAAAATAATATGTGAATATTATAGATGCTGTGAAAATACAACAAAATGTGAGGAAAGCCAGCTAAAAATTTTGTTCACCACCACCATCTTTTCTATGCATTAATCAGCATGTTGCTTCCATCTTTTTCCTATTGTGTTTTGTTTGTGTTTGTTGTAGATACTATTGCTTAACTGTATCTGTAGTCAGTGCTATATATTTCTGAGCGATAAGAGACAAGTTAGGCTGGGCAGTGGTGGCGCACGCCTTTAATCCCAGCACTTGGGAGGCAAAGGCAGGTGGATTTCTGAGTTCGAGGCCAGCCTGGTCTACAGAATGAGTTCCAGGACAGCCAGGGCTACACAGAGAAACCCTGTCTTGAAAAACAAACAAACAAACAAACAAACAAACAAACAAACAAACAAAAAACCCAAAGAGACAAGTTAGTATACCAATCTGTTGGCACAGTAAAAACCAAACCACCAGAAATTTAGGGTAACATCCCAACCCAGTTTTAAAACCTATGTGTAGATCTTTGCTGTATCAAAATGTTTTGATGAATTCTATTCATAGATCTATAGTTTTAGGCATTAAATAATTTATAATTTTTATATTATTTTACCAATCATAAATCTATATTTCTGCAGGTATATATTCATTATGAAAATTCACTAAAAGATTGTTGTGGTCACATGGAGGAAGATAATGTACAAAGTAGCTACTTGACATACTCAAAATATTATTATTGTCTCCATTGAGAATTAATTATTAACTGTATCATTTCAGATATGGACAATGAATACTTCAAGCACAATTTACTTGGAGAACACTGAAAGTATACTTCAAATTCATTTTAGTTCAATTAAAAATTAAGTACATATATTAATTTAAAACTAATAGTATATAATCTTATATTTTTGAATTTTTAACTTGAATATTGTAGAATATTTCTACTCATAAAGTGAGGTCCAGTTTAGAATCATCTGGTATGTGATACAAGCTTCAGTTATAATCTGTTCATATTATTTCATCAGATTTTATTATAAATCAAATTATTAAGTCATCTTTAAAATTAAAATTAGATAAAAATATTTGTTATCCTTATCACTGGTAAATATTATATATTTATTTCTTATAGACAGGTAACAATATTGTTGCTAATTTTATGCAAAGAATAATATTAATACTTATGTTCTATACTATTTATACTTTTTAAAACCCAAAGATGACAGTGATAAAATTTTATTAGGCTTATGAAATTCTCAAAGACTTGTTAAAAAGCAAGAAGACTTTTGGGAGGCCATGGCCTTTTAAGGCCATAGGATTTTTGAATTTTTCTTTTGTTTAATGGAGAATATGTTTTTAATAGAATATATATTGATGTTGGTTCTCCTTCTCCCAATTCCTTCCAGATACCTCCATGCCCTCATCCACCCAAATCTACATTCTTTCTTTCTGTCTTTCATTTGAAAACAAACCAGCATCTAAAAAGATAAAAGGATAAGGTAAAATCAAAACAGACATGAGTATAGTAAAAGAAATGAACAGAAAAACTAAGAGCCAAACACATACACATGCACACAGAAATTCCTAAAGGTTACTTGATGACAAATGCAGTGAATCTTGTCTTCTCTCTTTATGAGGGGACATGAATGCAATAGAAACACACACACACACACACACACACACACACACACACATACACACACACACACACGCACACAAATGTAGAACCCTTGGGAGTCTGGATTTGTTCCTAGTTGAGTAGTGAGTTATTGGTTGTGTGTTATATAATTTTAGTCAGGTAGTATAATTGCTGCTTGCCTGTTCCTCGTCTGACACACAGGAAGACTGACGAGTGTAGCTGCAAATGGTTCTTAGGAGGTTTAAGTGAGAAAATGGATTCAAAAGCATTGGAAAGCACTTGAAATATATCAGAGTTCACTGATCTTCAGACATCTTCCAGGAACACTGACTTCACAGTGTTCTTCAAAAGCACAATTCATGGATATTTAACTAAATTCGGCAGCTCAGCTCAGGGTGTGTGAGTGTGTGAGTGTGTGTGTGTGTGTGTGTGTGTGTGTGTGTGTGTGTGTGTGTGTGAGTTTGTGTGTGTATGAGTGAGTGTGTGTGAGTATGTGTGTATGACTGTGAATGTGTGTGTCTGTGTAACTGAGTGTGTGTGGGAGAGTGAGTTTGTGTATGAGAGTGTGTGTGTCTGTGTGTGAACGAGTGTGTGTTTGAGCGTGTGTATGACTCTGTGTATGAGTTTGTGTGCCAGTATATGTATATGTGTCTGTGTGTGAGTGTGTCTGTATGAGTGTGAGTGTGTGTATCTGTGTGTGAGAGTGAGTGTGTGTGTATTTGTGTATGTGTGTGTGTTTGTGCCTGATAAACTAATTCAAGTGTCCCTGAATTTAAAGTGGTGAGAAGGAACATAAATCAGAACAGCTTTGACAGATATGATTATGAATGCTTATAAATTGTGACAGATGTATTTGAAGACAGACATAATATCTTACATGTTAACAATATTAGTTGTAAGTTAGACACTAATGTCAGTTGATTGTTAAATACTGAAAAGTTATAAAAGAGAAATTTGTGGCACAATTTTTTTAGAAGCAACTTCATTGCCATGATGTGTGTTTTGACTGAGAGACTTGGAGGAAGCACCAAATGCAATACTGTTTCTCACCTCAGTTTGCTGGGTGGTTATCAAAGGAGCAAATGGTACCATTGCTGAGTATTAGGCATACTAGCAGTTGTATGTTAAGGTAGGAGAAGTTATACATGGAATATGGCAATTGATGTGCAAGTCATAGCTTTGTAAGTGTTCTTAATATCTGAAATGTATTCTATATTTTTATTCCAGGAATAAATGTCAGAATGGCAAATCTCTCAAGGACTCAGTAGCCATAAAAGAAAGATTTATTGTGAGACAGGTTAGAAACTATTAAAGTATTAATTTAAACAAATCAATGAAATATAAATGTATAAAAGAAAACCGAAGCGTTTACAGGAATAGTTATGTCCAAGCGTTATGTCCGTAGGTGGATAATTGATACTGTAGATGATAACATATATGTAGATCCATGACACATATAATCGCGTAAGTAATGCTTGGAGCAAAGCTGGTTGGAGAATCTGGAAGAAACCCGTTCTGTGGGACATCAGACACTGCTGTTTACTCCAGGGAGGTGAATGCTTGTAATATTCCCAGCGCTGAGTCAGATTTTCCATTCTATTGCAGGAGCAAACTACAATCCCAAGTCAACTGCCCTGGTCAAGACTGAACCAACGAAAATTTTACTTTTAGAATAGAAACATTTGAGATGCTCACCTGTTGGTCATGTGGCATAGCTTGTTTTTTATTTGCATTTTCATACTCTCTACAAAAAGTATTGGTTAAGATCTACATTTTATAGGGAGAAAGATACTTATAGCTCTTTTGATGTTCCAGACATACTAGGGGTTTCAAGTTATAGGGTTTACAGTATTGAACTAGAGCTCTCCAAGAACACTGTCTGGGACTGCGTCTCCACCCCTGACATATATGATAATGATTCTTGCCTCTCTCCCTGCCTTGAACTAAGAGGATGACAAATCATGTCTCATTAACTTTTATCTCTTTGCTCTTTCTGGAATCTAGTTTTGACCCTGTGATTTGTAAAACTTCCTTTCTAGGTCAGCAAAGGATCTTCCTTGACCTTTCTGAAGCATTTGACTAGCTGCCTATAATCTTCTTTCGTATTCTGTCTACAGTGTTCTTCATTTTCTTGCTTTTTATGCATCTCCGGACCTTCCTTCTCTCCCACTAGCTGTGCCTCCTTTCTAAAATTCTGAAATCTTATAATTTCTCATGATGTCTTTACATGTGATGGTTAGCATTAATTGTGAGCATCACACAACCTGAAATCACCTAGGGGATGGGTTTCTGGACTTGCCAGTACATGGGGATTTTTCTTTATGTTAATTAACAGGGGACAATCTATTGTAATTGTGGTACCTGGCACATGCAAGATGGAGAAAGCCAGCTGAACATCCGTTATTGTTCTCTTCTGGTTGTTGACATAATTTGGCCAGCTGCTTCCAGCTTCTGCTCCAGACTTCTCTGCTATGATGGACTATCCTGTGAGCCAGAATGAACCATTTCGCCCCTAAGTGCTTTTGTCAGAGTATTTTATTATAGCAGCAGCAAAAGAAACTAAGGCAATATAATTGAAGCTTCATAGGTTTTACTGATGTATAAAATGATTGTCTTATTCTTATCTTAGGCTCATTAGCTTCCTAGACGTTCTAGCCTCCTTTTTGTTGCTGAGATAAAACACAGTGACCAAAAGCAACTTGGGGAGTAAATGGCTAATTTTATCTTACATTTCCAGGTCACATTACATCATTCAGGCAAGTCAGGGCAGGAATCCAAGGCAGGAACCTGGAACAGAATCTATGGAATAATGCTGTTTGCTGGCTCACTTCTTGGCTTGCTCACAGGCTTGTGCTATTTCTTATGCAATCCAGGACGACTTCCTAGGGATGGTACTGCCCACAGTGGGCTGAGTCCTCCTGTATTAATTTGTATTCAAGACAATCTCCAACAGACATGAGAAAGAACAATCTGGTCTAGGCAAGAGAGGAGTTGCTCTCAGGTGACTCTAGCCTGTGTCAAGTTGACAGTCCTCTGTGAACTTGTTTCTCAAAATGTTGCAATTACCAATTCAAGTCTTGTCTTATTTTCTGGATTTTAGTTATGGAATCAAAAAGTTTCACTTAAAGGATCCCTCCCTCATAAATATAAATTGAATAAAGCTATCAAATTTATATATTGAAAACAAGATTCTAGTCATACAGCTTTTCTTAGCCGCATTTTAAATTTAAATTCAGTGTTCCTAGCCACAGATACCACCAACTTCTCAGTTATGATGAAAATTAAAACACATTGTAAAAGAGGTGATTGACATTATTTGAGGCATATAGAAGGCTAGAGAATGCATTATTCATGGTTATGGTTAATTATATTATCTACTGATCACTGATTTTATTACTTAAATTTTTTTGGCCTTTTAAACTGCCATTTAAATTAATTTTATGGCATAGTCCTAGTTGTGATTCATATAAAAGTGTCAGTTACTTGATCACCATTCCAAATGACAATACTCATTCTGATCATGTGATTTATTGGATTTTAAGAAATTTTAAACTTAGAAGTAATAGGAAGACTAATACTTCCACAGAAGGAAGAACCAAAATAATCCCTTCTTTCCTTAAATTGTGTCATGTACTTTGGTCATAGCATTGAAAATTAATTAATATAAATGCAATAGCAGTGAATGTTTACTTTCTGTACCCCCAGTTGAGTGTCTCTACATTCGGATCATGAGTATACCTGCCAGCTGCGTACGTTACTGGGAGTATATTCATGATCCTGGGAGAGCTATCCCAGGAAGGACCTAATTTCTTTGCCCTCTCAGAAGAACTCCATTTCTTATTCAGCTTTCCAAAAGATCCATTTCCCCATTCTTATCCAAACAAGACCTTAAGGAAGGACCAACATCCTAAGTTTCTAAGCTCTGGAGGCATGAGAACACTTACTGCACAATTTCTTTCAAGAAGTTAAAGTGCACTAAATAGTAAGCTATAAGCAATTGATTATTGCTGTTTGTGGTAAGAAAAATAGACAAAATGGAATGGGAATCATAAACAAATTTCGTGATACTGCCATCTATCATAAAGTGTTATTAACTATCATGTGGATTTAATAAATACAGGGTACATTTTATCCACACCTTTCCAAATGAGACACATCATTAAATATCCAATAGATCAAATAATAACATGATACATAACATTGTGGGAAATGTTTTAATGACTTTGTTCATCTTTTAGATGTTTTTAAAAGACAGTTCTTTAAGACACTATCAATAAAATTTGTAAGTATGAGAGAACCTCGTATTTTGACTGTGGTTTCATTTTTATTATTTTTTAACCACACATTATTGTTTTATCTCATAAAATATCTTGCATTAAAAATGAACTACACTAGACTGCTATTCACCTTTTAGAAAGAAGAAAATTCTGACACCCGGTAAACACACCGAGCACCTCATTTCTAGAGAAATAGCTGTAAAAAGAGCTATAGTGTGTTGTTCTACTTACGTAGGGTATATAGAGACAGATTCATAATAACAGAGAATAAAATGGCAGCTACTAAAGACCAAGGCCAAAGGCGATGATTACTGCTTTAGTAGGTACAGAATTTGTGTTATGGAGACTAAGCAAGATCTGTAGGTTAGTGTTCGTTATGGTTCTCAACAAGAATGCAGTTTGTGAGAATGAGCTATATATACAGAATGATAAAAATGGCGAATTTCATGTTCTACTTTCACCAGGTTGAAACTGATGGGATAAAATTGGGGCTTGTTAACCCCGGAGGCTTCAGTCTGATGTTTGAAAACTGGTGAGACTGGAGTTTCTACACGGAAGACTCTGTCTGGGGTTTATGCTTTGGGTTCTTTTCTACATCTGTGTCCAGCTGAGTCTAGGTCAAATTGACCTGTAATTCATCTAAGCTTTTTCCCTGACTCATCAGATGTAAATATCCCGCTGTCCAGCATGGTTCAGGGCAGTGCCATGCGTCTATTTGGGGCTTAATTTCACTGGGTCATTAGTGCATAGCTCCCGAGAGAATGTAAATATTTTCATTTGCTTGATTTCTTTTCTTTTTTAAATTACTTTTATTTTTTTTTACAGTCCAGGCATTGCCTCACTCCTAGTCCACCCTCCTACACTTAGACATCCCATTCCTCCACCTCCATCAGGCTTTCCCGTTCCATGAGACCTCAGGTCTCTCAAGGGTTAGGCAAGTCTTCTTTCAAGGAGAAAAACTCTTCTTTTCCAGATGACAGTTACTGAGGGCAGTCAAGCTGATGGATGACTCCGCCCACTCCTGTTGGCACTGTGCCCTGGGGCTTACCTCTCAGCTTGGCTGGGGTTAGCTTTTCATTAGCTTGGCTTTTAAAGGCACACTAGACATGCTGTTGTGTCATGCTGTGTGAACTCCTGCTCACCATTCTGCATCCAGTTGGGCTAAATAGGTTAATTGCTCAAGAGAATCAGCTCTTCCACTGTCACTGGCTTAACATCTGGGGAGTAAACACTCAGGATGACTGTTGTGAATTTACAGGTCTTTGCAACTGGCTGTCTAATGGAGGACGATTTGAAACAGCTGCCTGAGAGAAACATGGCAGTGCACCCTCGTGTTGTTAGATGTGTCTGTGTCATTCTAAACTCTGGGTTTGCAAGGTCTTTGTGCCATTTTACGGACTTTGTGAGAAAGGGGGCGCTTCACAAAACTGTTCAGCACTAAGTGAAAGAGCTGGAGGAAAGCCATTTTCTTATGAGTTTATCAAAATGAAAGATGGACCGACTTCAGACGGCTTGGCCATCCAACTTTTTAAGTCAAATCGTCATGACTTTCAAGTCTCATTTCTTGCTTTGTTTTTCTATTTGAATAATATTTGTGTGACTTTGGAAAAAACTTCCCCCTTTCTTGTTCTCATCTTATAATATCCACGTTCCTGCCACCCCCTACTTCACCTTAGCTCCTGATGACAATAATAGTCTGCTTTCTGTAATTGTAGGTTATTTTTCTTTTTTTGAATTTTATATAAAAGGAATGATGTAATAGACATTCTTTAAACATGGATTCTTTAGCTTATTTTAATTGATTGAGAAGTTCCCCCCCTCTTTCTCTCTCTCTCTGCCTCTCTCACACACACAAACGCACACACCTCTGCTATCAACCTTTGTGCTTTATTTACTTTTCTCATGGCTGGAACAAAATCCCTGACAAAGGCAAGCTCAGAAGTAAGGAAGGTTTATCTTGGCTCACAGTCTGATGTCACCATGAGTTCTGGTATAGAAGGAATGGTCACAAGGTAGCTGGTCACCTTGTGTCAGGAAGCAGATCTGTGCAAGCTCATCTTGATTTCTTCTTTTTATTTTTTTATTTTTATATATTTATTTATTTATTTATTTATTTATTTATTTATTTATTTTTGTTTGTTTTTTTTTTTTCAAGACAGGGTTTTTCTGTGTAGCCCTGGCTGTCCTGGAACTCACTCTGTAGACCAGGCTGGCCTTGAACTCAGAAATCCACCTGCCTCTGCCTCCCAAGTGCTGGGATGCTTTCTTCTTTTTAGTCTGGCTCTTCCTTGAACTCATAAGATTGTGGTGTCTATGTTTAGATTGGGTCTTCCCACCTTAATTCACTCAGTCTTGAAAATCCCCCAGAGATATGCTCAGAGATTTGTTACTATAGTGAGTCCAAATTGCCTCAAGTTGATAATTGAAATTAAGCACCATGATTTGTTTATAATTCCTTATCTAGATGTATTTGTTTCAATGTTTTCAGGAATAGAAGAAATATCTGGGCCTGGAGTGGCTTAGATGTATATTGTTTTCTATCTAGCTCGCTCTTATAATCTTTCTGCCTAACCTCTTCCACAATTTTCTATTCCTAGTTTGCTAAGAAATGTCATCATGAATCCATGTTGGATGTTGTCGTGTGCTTGTAGGGCATAACAGTTTTTGTTTATCAACATGGCAGACTGTACTGTAATACATCCCTGAGGCATACCGCCTTGATGACCCTTGTATTTTAAGGTGTCATTAATTTTATTCTGCTGAAATTTTTGTCTTGAATTCTTGTATCTATTTTTTATGAGATTCAGTTTCTTATAGTCATATTTATTTATGACGTAGTTTAGTTTGGTTATCAGGGTGATATTGCTATCAAAGAATGAGCCAACATCCAGCTAAACAATTGTCTTTAACTTCTTTAAAGGGTTTTGGTAAAATTTATCCACTACCTTTTTTTCCCCTTTTTTCTTCTTCCTTCTCTTCTTCCTCCTCTCCTCCCTTCCTTCCTTCCTTCCTTCCTTCCTTCCTTCCTTCCTTCCTTCCTTCCTTCCTTCCTTCCTTCCTTCCTTCCTTTCTTTCTTTCTTTCTTTCTTTCTTTATTATTTATATGCTTTATATCCAGATCAAAGCCCCCCTCCTTCCCAGATCCATACCTCACATACCTCTCTCCCTATTATCCCTCCCCTTCTCCTCAGAGGTGGGGAAGGGCCCCAGGGAAACCAACTCACCCTGACACTTCAAGTTGAAGCAGGATTAAGTGCATCCTCTCCCACTGAGGCCAGACATGGCAGCCCAGCTAGAGGAAGGGATCCAAAGGCAGACAATAGAGTCAGAGACAGCCTCTGCTCCAATGTTAGGGAATCCACATGAAGACCAAGCTGCACATCTGTGACAAACGTGTAGAGGGCCTAGTTTCAGCCAATGCATGCTCTTTGTTTGATTGATGGTTTACTCTCTATGAGCCCACATGGGCAGAGATTAGTTGACTGTGTAGATCTCCTTCTGGTGCATTTGACCCCTCCAGCTCCCTCAATCCTTCCAGTAACTTTTCCACAAGACTCCTTTAGCTCCACCTAATATTTGGTTGTGGGTCTATACATTTGTTTCCATAAGCTGCTAGATAAAGCATTCCAGAAGACAGCTATGCTAGTTTTCTCTCTACAAGCATAGCAGATTATCATTAATAGTGTCAGGGTTGGCTCTTTCCCATGGGATGGGTTTCAAGTTGGAGCAGTCACTGCTTGGCCATTCCCTCAATGTCTGCTCCATCTTTATTGCTGCCCTTCCTGTGGCCAGGACAAATTTTGGGTAGAAGGTTTGGTGGGTTGTTTGATGTCGCCTTCCCTCTACTAGAAGTCCTACCTGGCTACAGGTGGTGGCCTCTTAAGTCTCCATATCCTCAGCTGCTAAGGATCTCAGCTAGGGTCACCCCCATAGACTCCTAGGAGCGTCCCCTGACCTAGGTGACCTCCTCACACCTTGTTGTCATCCATGTCCCCCTCCTCACCCCATCTCCAACTCAGTTCCCTCTCTCCATCTACCTCCAATGGCTATTTTATTTCCCCTTCTGAGTGAGATTCAAGCATCCTCCCTTGGGCCCTCCTTGTCACTTAGCTTCTTTGGGTCTGTGTATTGTAGCGTGGTTATCCTGCACTTTATGGCTACTGTCCCACTACAAGTTAGTATACATCATGCATGTCTTTCTGGGTCTGGGTTAATAACTTTCTACTAAATAACCACTGCTGCTTCTTTTTGAGAGAGAGGATCTTGCTGTAAATCTCTGGCTGCGTTGCTGCTTTTTTTTTTTTTTTTTGAGAGACAGTCTTGCTATGAATCTCTGGCTGATTTACAACTATCTATGTAGACAAGTCTGGTCTTGAATTTGAAGATATGCTTACCTCTGATAACATGGCTCCTCATCCCTGACTAATTTACTCTTTCAATGTTTTGGAAAGTGAGGAAGTGAAGCCTTTTTTAGCCTGGAGTTTTCATCCTGAAAACGATAACAACCACAAATCCAGTCTCTTAGATAAACATGATCACTCAGAATCATTCAGTCTTCATGGCTAAGCTTGGTAGTTATGTTTCTCAAGGTATTTGTCCATGACATCTAAATTATTTAAATTATCTTTGCTGTGGATAACTTTTTTCTCTTAGATTTGTTTTTGATTACTTTGGCAAGAAGCTTATGAATTCCGTTGAACACCTCAGAAAATCAGTGCTTACTTTACCCATCTACACTTCCCTCTCTATTTTCTACTTCAGTGATTTTTAACTTTCAGTAGTTTATTTAAGATTTGTTTTCCATTCTTCCTATAGTTTCTTGATTTGGATGCTTAGGTCATCGATTTGAGTTCGTATAATGCAGAGGTTCGGAATGCTAACTGAATCCTCGCACCCATAAGGTTTGATCGATTGTATTTCAATTTTCACTTGAGTTTCCTTTAGAGCAAGTGTTACCCTCCTTTTTGATACTTTCTATCACGCAAAGGGTTATTAGAATTGGGGCAAAATATGGTCTAGCCTGGTGTTTTCTGAGCATGGAAAAAAGAGCTATATATCTGGCAACATTTTCTCTAAATTTCAATAAGCTCAAGATTGTCCCAATAGTGTATACATTTATTTAGTCTCACTATTTTTTTTCTAGTTTTTCTATCAATTACTAAAAGAATGCTGCTTAAACTCTGGTTAAAACAGAGATTTTTTTTATCCTCCCTTATAGTTGTCTTTTTTCCCTTTTGATGCTATGTTACTGAAGCATTAATATGTAATTGCTATTATTGCCTTAACATTGTTGGTATTATTTTTATAACCATTACTCTTATTTGCATCCAAATTATCTTTTCTCTGAAATGGTGCTTCATTCTTGGATTTTATTATGTTTGTGTCCTCTTCTTTGTAGTTGACTTCTTAAAATGACAAAAAGACACCCAGAGATAGATCATGTCTCAGTCCATCCCTGGGGAACTTTGATTGAAAGGAGACAATCATTTGAGTTGCTCACCAACATTCTCATTTAATCTCCTACCCTTTATACGTGGAAAGCTTTTCTCCAAGCCATGAAAAGGTAGTACATCATAGATTCTCTTCCTGCCCAGTTTCCTTTTCCTTTTTCTTCCCATTTCCAGGGAAGGCTCAGTCTCAGCCTTGGCTTCTCAGTTCTGGGTGACAAAACGTAGCCTTTGCTGGTTTCATAAGTTGCCTTGCTGACTGCTGTAACTGTAATCTCTGCTTAATCTGTTTATACATGATTTAAAGTTGTCTTGTGTTAAAATTAAATAAAAATTCCAATCTGCTTCTGTTCTCTAAGTAAATAATTAGTAAAGGACTTGAAACAGATAATGCTACCCAATTATTTAAAGTATATTCTTTTCTTTTTTATTCTTATAATTTTTATTTTTAGAATGAAGTATATACAGCTGAGATCTGATGCCCTCAGTATTGACAGACCAGTGGAATTTTCATCCTCACCACAGAAGCTTATTTGCCCAGCAGATATCAGTTAATATAGAGTCTCATAGCTGGTCAAAGTACAGAGAATGATTGATCTTGACATATTCAGCCCTTATTATATAGTTATATCACAGACACACATGCACGCGCACACACATGCTCACACACACACACACACACACACACATGCACACACACACACACACACAGAGCCAGAAGTCAAAAAGACTGAAGCAAAACTGTCCTTCAAAGAGAACAGAAAGGACCGACATCCTCATGTAGCTGTGGCTGCCTGCACAATACCTGAGCAAGAACAAGCCCATCAGTATTCTAGAAGGAGAGGAAATGGACCCGCTAGGCTCCCAACGCACCCGGGGAAGGACAGCCAATTTCTTTCAGTGGTATAGCTCATGGTAGTTGTCCTTGTGTTAGCAAATGGCTCTTTACCCCTGCTCACTAAGCATTAACTGGACCCAATTTATGAGAGGGGGAGAGAAAGAGACAGAGAGACAGAGAGACAGAGAAAGATAGAGGCACAAAGAGACAGAGAGACAGAGAGACAGAGAAAGATAGAGGCACAGAGAGACAGAGAAAGATAGAGGCACAGAGAGACAGAGAGGCAGAGAAAGATAGAGGCACAGAAAGACAGAGAGACAGAGAAAGATAGAGGCACAGAGAGACAGAGACAGAGAGAGAGACAGGGAGACAGAGACAGAGAAAGATAGAGGCACAGAGAGACAGAGAAGCAGAGAAAGATAGAGGCAGAAAGAGACAGAGACAGAGAGAGACAAAGAGACAGAGATAGAGAGACAAGACAGAGAGAGACAGGGAGACTGAGACAGAGAGAGAGAGAGAAGTTTGAAGGATAATGGGAGTTCCCAGAGAAATTGAAATGGGGAAAGTGGTATCAAAGTTTATTGTATTCATCTATGAAATACCAAAGAATAAAATAAAATAAAATACAATGTAAATATAAATCTAGGCCGTGGAATTCTGTGGATTGTATGCGAGTTGCTGATTTTGTGGAATTTTATACTCATGGGTATAATTTGAAATATAATCTTGAATTTCTTTACTGGTTTATTGGCCCTCTTGTTAAAGTCCATTTCTTGAAGAAATTTTATGTTACTAGCCTCTGTGTTTCTTATCTGAAATGCATCTATTATTCATTTATTTTAATCTAATGAATATTTATTTAACACCCACTCAGGACCAGAGTCAGGGAATTTCTCTGTTAGTACAGGAAGGCAGTTATTATTATATAATTCAATAAATAATATTGTCCTGCTGAGAAGAGCAGCAGGACAGAAAGAGTTGTAAAATCTTTTAATTTTATTACCAGAAATAAACCCGAATCTGTCTTGTACAGACCTGTGAAGTCAAATCCAACTCAGAAGAAGCCCTTCCAACCAAAACAGACAAGTGTTATTCAACAATTGCATGCAAAATGGACGCTAATTTTTACACTTCTTACAGTACTCCTTTATAGCTTTGATTTCATATTTCTGGTTGATCTTCTCTGGGCTCCAAGCACTTCAAACTTCCTTGCCTGGGGCTGTCTATCCAGCAGCTAATGATCCGCATGCAGCTTTTTCTGCAAGAAGTTTTCAAACAACGTTTTGGCCCTCTGATGTAAAAGTTGGTGGGAAAATAAATATGTAACAAATCTTAGCATAAATTTGCCAAGAATAAATATTTTCTTCCAGGCTTTCAGATTAAAATTTGGAATCTCCTTGTAAAAAAAATAAAAAGGGCAAACAAATATCATCTACACTTCTTAAGATCAGAAAATAAAGCTATTTGGAGTATTCCTCTGGGAAATTGCTTTTAAGTATCTGATAAATATCTCAACTAAATAGAAAACAAACATAAGCTCACAAACACGGCATCATATACAGTAATGTTGTTTCTTGTTAAAATATTTCCTGAACTGTCCCTGTGTTACTGAAAATTTTAATCTTCATAATGAACAGATAGAGAGAAAAATGTTTGCAAACATGGGTTTTGGGCTTAGAAATCTTATATGTTTGTGCTTTTACCTATTTTGGTAGCTGTTGTCCTGAAGCTTAAGTAACGATTAGTTTTAAATTGGTTTTAATTATAATTAATGTTTTATTGTAGTCATATAGTTGATTTGGGATAGTAGTGAAATTCACTGATATTTTGGTAGAAGTTTATAATTGTGACACAGAATTTTTCCAAAAATAAGAGCTTTAGTATATGTATATATATATATATATGTAAAATTATGGATTATATAATTATATATATTTATACTTCTATAATTTATTTTATATTACCTTATTTATTATATATAGTATATTTGGGTACATTCATATATATATTATGATTATGTATAATTATGTAAATAAATGTAAATAATTATATATAATGTAGGATACTATTATATAATATTATATAATATAAATATATTACAAATATTTTAACATTTCCATTACTGTGTACTGTAATTTTTGAAGATTTATTTATTTATTTTTGTATGTGAGTACATTGTTGCTCATTTCAGACACAGCAGAAGAGGGTGTCAGGTTCCATTACAGATAGATGGTTGTGAGCCACCATGGGCTTTACTGGGAATTGAACTCAGGACCTCTGAAAGAGCAGTCAGTGTTCTTAACCCCTGAGCCATCTCTCCAGTCACCATATGTATTGAATTTTGACATAGTATCTGTATGAGCCAGGCAGGTTCATGTCTGCCTGCCATCCAGCACTCAGGAGTCTGATGCAGAAGGATCCTCACATCCTAGGCTAGCTTGAGCTACACAAAGAGATCCTGTTTAAAAATAAAATAACAGCAAAGATAATAACAGCAATACCTGTTCTTAGGAGAATGATAAGTAATCTGCTTTGCCTGAACCTGAGACACACACACACACACACACACACACACACACACACAAGTTTAGAGCACATTATCATAGAAAAGGTGAAAAGAAAAACCACATTGCAAGTGCACTGTTATTCTACAATCTAAGTTACTTCCTAGAGGGAAGGTGTGTCTCACCAAATAAACCCTGAACGCCATCCTTAAGGAAGCCAAGTGTGGCTGTCAGCAACCTAGCTGCAGGACAGAATACCTCTGTCAACAACTTCTTTTTATCCTAGCCCAGTTGGAGGTAGATGGGGCTGATGGAAGGCAAAGCTGTAAATCCTATCAAATTAGTCTGTATCCTACTTTTTTCTGTCTTTTTTGCTTCTCTGAGGTGCCCTCCCTGCCCTTCTATTTTTCTCCCCAGTCCCAAGGAAAGGATGTGATGATGACCCATTTGCACCCATTGTTTGACTAATCACCCCGGCGCTGAAATGGTCTCACACAGCAGCACTGCTGATCAGCTCTTTATCCCTGATTGTACAAAAGGCTTATCCTCCTTAGACAAACTTTATTTCCTCTGCAAGCTGGGGAGGGATGGTTCCTGGAGGGCAGGGCTGACGGAGGCTCTCAGGAGCTTCTGAAATCACAGTTGCCCTATCCAAGCAAATTTGATTTACAGCTGATGATGTTTTGAGCTGCCAAGCAGATAATGTATGTCTGGGCCCTAGGAAAGATACATTGCACCAGATAGTTGTGAAAAATAGCAAGGAAGACTATAGGATGGCTTGTTGCAGTAAAAATCGAGAAGGACATTGCCAGCAGGAAGAGAGATTGACCCAATTCCTGAAACAAAAGACAGGCGCATTCCAGATACTAGATGACTGAGCAGGAAAACGCTACAGGACGTTAAAGGAGAGAGTGGCTTCTGTAATTACGCTACTATAGCCTGTGTTTACTAATTAGTACTTACCAAAATTAGGCTTCCATTCTCTCACAGAAACTGAAACAGAGTCTCTTTGCAGCCTCAGGTCCCTCCCTTCCTCTCTCTCAGACAAAGTGTTTATCAGGAGCCCAGACTGACCCAAAACTCACGATCTTTCCGCGACAGCCTTCTGATTGCTAGGATTGTAGGTTTGCACTAAAGTATCTGACTCTGGTCTTTCTTGATTGAATTTCAGAAGTTTGACTGCAGATGTTTTGAGAAAGGTGTGCTGGCTTTTCTACTGGCGAGGGAGAGCCGGGGAGAAGATGCACACATAAAATGTACAGATCAAAGTAAATGATTTAAAAGCAAGGTTGAAGCACTCCTGGTCTGCATTCTACACGCTCAGGGAGAACCTCATGAAAGGTCCCAGTTCTTCCAGACCGGTCTGAGTAAGACCTGATACGCCTGCATTTTTAGTCTCTTCCGTTTGTCCTGTCCTGTCTCAGA
Organism: Uromys caudimaculatus; assembly: GCA_028551405.1. Taxonomy (NCBI): domain Eukaryota; kingdom Metazoa; phylum Chordata; class Mammalia; order Rodentia; family Muridae; genus Uromys; species Uromys caudimaculatus. The sequence goes on along the minus strand of CM052707.1, from coordinate 61,671,204 downwards.
ATGGCTGTGCTTACTGCCATTTTTTCTCCTTCACTCCTTGCAGGCTATGCTCTCCACAGCCTAGCTGAATTGGAGCAGTGAGCAGGTTTCCAAAAGAGTGAATAACCAGAGTTGTGAGTTTTATTGGAACTTGTTAACAGGGGATGATGGAAGCTGGTCCCACACCTCTCATGCTCTCTTCAGTAATAAGTGGTCCTTATTCTTTCCTCCCGGTAGGCCACCAGGGTTAGTGTCTACATACATTGACAACAAGTTGGTCTTTCTGGGTTGTGTGGCCAGCATCCCGAAGTATAGCTCTCCTTGGTAGTCAGATGTGCATACTCTCTGTCCTTCTCATGAGTAACTGCATTTCTCATTTCCATCATTCTTTGCAATAAACCTTACTGATCAGAGCCTCCATGGTGGGCCTGCCTCTTAGGCCACTTTGACTTAGCAAGAATCGTGGCCAGGCAAAAGGATGCTCAGAGATGTGGCATTTAACATGTCGTTTTCTCAATTCTTAAACAGGGATGAATGGTCTCAGGCAAAGGGTTCGTCAAGTGGGACATTGAAATGGATTTTGGGTAAGAAGATTACTGGAAGAGTCAATGCTGTGGGCAGATGAAGCAGTAATAGAGACTCAAAGGAATTCCAGTCCTCAGGCCAGAGAAAGCATGGGGGGAGGGATTGCCAGGAGGCTATCTTTGATTCCACTGCAGTGGCAGGAAAGGGGCTGGAGAGATGTTATTATTATTGGTAGTCTTACTTTTTAAATTTAATTTGTTTATTTTTAGACTGTATTTTAACTATGTTTTGTCTTCACACGCCTCTCTTCAACCTCTTCTACACATTCCAACCTGCTTTTCTTCCATCTCCTGGTCCTTTTATATATCATTCCTTATAGCATGCAGGTATGCATTAATTTAGTCATATGTTCCTAACTGTAACCAATTGAGTCCATATACTGTTTCTTGTATGTAGGCTTACACTTTTTTTTTAAATGTTCATGCTTTTTTTTTAAAACAAAACAAAACAAAACAGATTTATTTATTTTTATTTACATGAGTACACTGTAGCTGTCTTCAGACACACCAGAAGAGGGCATCAGATCCCATTATAGATGGTTGTGAGCCACCATGTGGTTGCTGGGAATTAAACTCAGGACCTCTGGAAAAGCAGTCAGTGCTCTTAACCGCTGAGCCATCTCTCCAGCCCAGGCTTACATTTTTTTAAATCTACTTTTAATAAGGGTTCTCAAACACTTTGAACCACCTGCTAGCCTACCCTTCAAAGGTAGTGGAGAAAAGATAGTAAATAGGACAAGGGGATGTGGACCTGCTTAGAAGTAGTTCCTTGGGGTGATTCCAATCTCCATTTGTCAGGATACCAGCAGTCTAGTTCAGGAGTATCAGGGTAGCAAACATGACTCAGCAGCAGTGGTGGCAGGATCCAGCAGAAACCGCCAGGCCTCCGCTGAATTGGCATAGTCAGTTGCAGGGACTGGGAGCAGCTGGGTCACCAGGAAAAGTTGCTTCTCTCAATAAAGTGAAAATCAGTGAAGATGAAGACAGGAGACCAGCAAATGCTTGCAAAGCTAGCTATGAAGCTCACTTTCATTGTCCGTTGAGTCCTATTTATACTTTCTCCAAAAAATCATGTGCTTTCCCACGGGTCTTGTTTCAGCAAAAAGCATGTGAGTCTGTCTTAGCAAAACACCATGTGAGTCTGTATCACCTGACATATCTAGAAACTTCCACTTCACTTGTTTGTGTGTTTTCAGGGCACGTCATTTGGCAACTAATTAGTGTGTTCTTCTCTGGCATATCCCACCACTCCTGCTCCCAGCTTTACCCAGTACCCTGTAGTTCTTGGTGCATTGATGAGGCCTTGTGAGCCTTGATTTCTCATTTGAGGAATATGGGCCCCTGCAAGTCTCTTAGGAAGTTACAGACTCATCGGCATGCTTTTTGTAGGGTGCTAGCCAATATCTATGAGAGGAGGCATGTGTGCTGCTACAAGTATGATAGCCTAAGAAATATTCTAATCTAGATTCCAATTATGTCCTAGGACCTAAATTTAACCTGATTTCTGTCATCTTTTACATAGATCCTGTGAATTTGAAACTGAATATATTATGGTCTTGGGTGGTCTTAATATGGAGTTTCATATTTTATCTTTCGTATTTGATTTCCTTAAATGTATTGCCAAGTTCATTAGTATTTGTACTTTTTATTAGAAAGCTTTGCCTCAAATAAATGTAACACTCATTGCTTTCTCTTCATTTATAAGGATAGTATTATGTTGTGGAGTCATAGTCATAGTTACATAGTTACAATATAGTTACATACCTAATACATAGTTACAAATATCCTATGTACCAAGGATAGGAAGCAGCCCCTGTATTATATCTCCACAAGCCTCAGCTCTGTCTTATGCATCCTTTCAGAATTTTCAGAGGAGAACAGCACTGATTTATCACAATAAAAATTCTTTATCCCACTGAGGAAATCTTTCCCCTACCGACTAATTCAGTCTTCCTAAGGTTTTATCTTGTTACACCTACCAGTGGAGTTCCTAGGAGTTTAATTACCAGAAACACGTTTCAAAACCAGTGCATTTAGCTGAGGATAAGAACACAGCAAGGCAAGGCTTTAGTGCCTAGATCAGGGTGAGCATTGGTTAGGGTGATTATCTCTTTCAGTCCGCACCCAAACAGCTCAATTTAACACTTGCCTTTCCAGAATTATTGTTCAGGGTAGGTCATTTTTCACTCTCAAAGGACCTGTGATTTAGATGATCAATTAAGCGGTCACTTTGGACGTGCCTCTCCAAGTCCTGATCTCCTTTACCAGTTCACAGTGGAAGAATATGCCCTCATTCCCTGTGGCCTTCAGATAGGCAGTTATTGATTCTCTCTGTGTCTGTCTCTCTCTTTCACTCTCTCTGTTTCTCTCTCACTGTCTTTACACACACACACACACACACACACACACACACACACACACACACACACACACACACACATACACACACACACACACACACTGATACCCTCAAGGAAAAAAAAATCTTCTCAGTTTGCAGTGATCTAATGATAATCACTAAAGAAATAATTTTGAAATTCTTCATGGTTTGCAAAGCTCCCTGCTCCTAGGGAACTCTGAGTTTTTCATGTTGATGTGGAATAGAGGTTCTTTATTTGTGGGGGCAGATTGCCTTGTATTAAAAGAAGAACAATGATATGGTTGTGAACTGTTATTTATTTATATTCTCTGAAAACGTAGCTTTGCTTTGCTTAACAAGTTACATTTCTTTTCAGTCGTCTCTGCGAGCAAAGAAGAACGAGTGAAAATATTTCACTTCCTTTATTGGTCTAGAGTAGATTTCCAGAGTTGGGTACAGGCTAGATGGTGATAGAAGAGAATTGTTCCTCTCATAGAAGTGGACATTTGGATTTACATTTTCCAAAGGAAGAAATTAAAATCAATCAATTAAATATATTTCACCAAGCACACAGATAGCAAAATGAGAGTGTCAGGTAACTCAAATCCAGGATGATAACCTGAATCAGTGCTCTGATTCTCTGTCATCTGTGCCATGGTTTGTGCAATATTTGTCTTCTCCAGGAGAATGGGGGATTTATCTTTGCTCTGCCTACCCTACAAAAACCATTTATCCAACTGTAAAGGAGTGGATGTAGAAGTCACACAAGACAGGAAGTGGGAGTAAGAAGGGAGTGGAAGTAGGAGGAGGCAGGTGCAAGAAATCTGAAGTGTAGAATCAAGGCTGGTGGTTGCGGTTCACCAGGGTCACGGTCACAGAGTCACTGAACTCTCACAAATGGTGCTCAGTGAGAAGGCTGGTCATCACTGGTCTCATAGCAACAGGCTGGGAGAGTAAGATTCTGTGGCAGTACGTGACAGCTCTCTTGGGCAACGGTCCAGGAATTAACTTTCAATCCAGTAAACTGTTCTGATGAGCACCTACAAAAATCTCCACTATATTAACCACTGGTCATTCGGAATCTCATCTAATGCCCACAGTAATATTATAAGAACATACCCTGTTATTTCCCTTTTATGGCTGAGTCCCCCAAGGCCTTGGAATAAGATGACTGAAGCAAATTCATGCATATTAGCAAGATTCACAGTGCAAGTTCACCTGACCTTAGGGAGGGAGCTTCCAGATTCACAGCAGAGGTAAGGGTGTGTTATCACCAAGAACGGAAGACCCCACCAGCTTCACACTTTTTCACGCTCCCTAAGGTTGTTGCTGCTCCTATTCCTCCAAATGTATTAAGGAAAGTATCACTTCCATTGACGCATGCTTACAGGATAGTTTCTATGCTCCAAATCAATTATGAAAGCTTTGTATGTATTATTTAATGGCATCCGTACTATAATCCTGTGAGATAGGCACTATGTTTTTTTTTTTATTTTATACACTAATGAGAAAATGGAAGCATAATGAGGTTAATTAGCATGCCACATATTGCCCAGAAAATAAGTAACAGTCCTAAACGTGAATCTGAGTAATTTGTTTTTTTTTTTCTTTAGAGTCTGTGATATCAACTATTGCACAACCCACTTTATGTAATCTAAGGAATTGTGGGAACAATCGGGACATAGAGAGAAGCCCCTCGTGTCTGTCCTGAGCACTGCAGCTCTGGGAGGGACAGGACAGGAGGGGAAGTGGCCACGTTCCTCCGCCCACAGTACTAAGGGCAGGTTAGGCTGTGGGAAGCCTTTGAGGAGACCTACTCGTGGGTGGGGCAGGGGTGGCCATGGGGGGGGGCACGCTGCAGCCAGCTCTGGAGTTTCCAGGCGCTGGAAACAAATGGCCTCAGAGCACAGCTAGTGTCCCGCCTCGGACCCGGTTGGGGGGCCTGGGCGCCTGGCTAGCTGCTTTGGCTTGGGTGAATGGGTGCCGTCTGGAAGCACTGAGACACCTTTGGTGAGAGATTAGATGCAGCTCCTTAATGGAAGGCCAGATCCCTCGATTCCCATGGCGGGTCAAGATGAAAAGAGACAGTCCATAATTCTAAGACATTTATTTTTATTGTGTTGAGTAGCATGGATAAAATCATACCCCCAGACCCTCTGGGAGGGGCGAGGCAGATAAAGTAACTGGGAAGGGGCATAGCTAAGTCTCTAGGTGTCTCATTAACATGGGGATGGCTTGGGGCTGCGTGGCCATGCCTCTACCTGCGTTTGTTTGTTTGTTTGTTTGTTTATTTATTTATTTATTTTTGTTTGTTTGTTTGCTTTTCGAGACAGGGTTTCTCTGTGTAGCCCTGACTGTCCTGGAACTCACTCTGTAGACCAGGCTGGCCTCGAACTCAGAAATCTGCCTGCCTCTGCCTCCTCTACCTGTGTTTATATTAGACATATTTCAGTACAGGATTCTAAGTGGCTTGAGTTTCTATGGACAATAAACGAATATGTACCGTAAACAAAGCATAAACCCACCTTTCTTGATTGCTGTTAAGGGGATTTATAAACCTGAAGGACCTTATGAACTGTCTGGTCCAGATCAGGAAACTGAATGAGGTGATGTTGCTGAGACCACCTGGCCACTTGCAGGGATCTTAGAAATGTCAGACTAAGTCCTTTCTCCATTGAATCCTCTCTTGGGACTCTTTCTCCTGCCTGTCCATGACTGGGTGGAACTGATCCCTTCCCATCCCTCCACACACCATTTGGTTTTTGTCTCAGCACAGTCTGTGGCTGTTCTCTGTTCTCTTCATGCCTCCTGTCTCTTTCCCTGCCATTTAATCTATTTTTCATTGTTACATTTTAAAAGATTTTATTATTTATTTAGAGTGGTTTTGGTTCCCAACCAACTAAGGAAGTGGCGAACTTTGATCCTTTGTTCCGTGCCCTTCAGATGCCCACATAACACCTTCCATTGCTGCTTCCAAGCGCTGACTCCACAAGGACACATCCTCACTTGTAATGTTGCAGATAATGTGGGTCTAGATGAATTTATAATGACAAGGTCACTGCTGTGGTGTCATGGAGTTTATGATCACCCGCCCCTAAATCCCTAGTGCACTTCCTGGGTGCCCTTATGCTTCTTAATCTTAGGTGTTCCCGACCACTCTACCACCCTCACAGTTTGACTTTCCTAACACTTCTTGAGAGCATTGTACTTTATATCACCTTTCCAATCAGACTCTGGGGGTTAGTAGCAGGTGCTCGTATCTCTCATTTCATAGTTTGATGGCTTGTTTCCTTTAGGGCTTGAAAGAAGTTGCATTGTACAGATGGACAGGTATATCCATTCATCTGCAGAAAGGCATTTTTAATATTAATTAGTGTTGACAATTATTAATAAAGCTGCTATAAATAACCACATGCAGACTTTTGCATGTATGTAAGTTTTCAAAAGCAATATTTTGAGTTGTGACTGTGGTAGATTTGCTCATGCTCACTGGAAGAGTTACTTGCCTTGAATGCATGAGGCTATGGAATCAGTTGTCAGTTCAGAAGCAAAAACAAAGGGAAAACACAAGGCAGGTATAGAAGTACCAACCGAAGCAAGATTGCCTTTCATAAGCTCACCTATCTTTTCTGATGAGGCGTCTGCTAAGATTTCTAGCTCAGCTTTGGGATGAGTTGTTACTGTTCTTTTCTTTGGGTTTTCAGTATCTTGTCAAATTTCAGAAGACTCTTTAATCAGATCCACCTTTTGCCAGTCTTCTTGTATATCCAGCTTGTGGCTTTTGTCATTTCTTTTGACAGAATCTTAAAAAAAATATGAATTCTCTGAGAATTTCATACATCAGGTTTTGATCATATCCATCCCTCTCCCATATCTCCTTCCAGATCTGCTCTCCCCATCCCATGCCACGCAGCTCTGTGTCCTCATGCTTCTCTTTAAACCATCAAGTCCAACAATTCCTACCTATGTACTCTTGGGTATACAGTCATCATTAGAGTGTGTTAACCCAAAGAGGAGCCACAGTTTTATATAAAACTCTCTCTCCAAGCAGCTAGCAAGTACTCAGCTATGGGGGAATCTTTGTGCCCACTTCTCTTTGTGCCATGACTTTTTTTATAGCATCTTTTGTACAAGAAAAAAGAGATTTTAATTAAGTATATCTTTTAAACTCTTTTGCAAGTAATTTGTCTTGCTTTGCTACACATATATATATTTTTCTTTTTCTGTTTTGAAATCAGGGACAGCAAGCTTTTCTCAGGGCTTTATATTCACAGGATATAACACTATGCCTGGTATTGGTCTAGTAAGAAGTGAATTTTCAAAGGGTCAATGAATTGATGATGGTTTCATAGGAGCAGTGAGGTATAATCAAAGATATTGGATTCCCTGACCTGTCAATCAGTGTTCCATATATAACTTCTTTGAGCATACAGTATGCTTATTTTTTAAAAGAAAGATTTATTTATTTATATTATGGGAATGAGTGCTTTGCTTGCATATATGTTTTGTACACTACATGCATTCTTGATACTTGTAGAGGCAGAGGAAGCTTCTTATCCACAGACACTAGAGGTACAGACCATGTCTCTAGCTACAATATTTTCCTTTCTGATTTTATTTTATAAATTGAAGCTCACATAAGAAAAATATCCCAAAGTTATTTAGAAAGAGGACATTTGAATAAGCTGTCAATAGCATTAAATAAATGTTAATTGATAACAGCAATATAAAATCCTTACTCGGTAAATGGATAGTACAGGATAACATGTTCCTCCCAAAGAACCATTAGTATTTTCTCCCCGTTCAAAAAGAAGCCTTGTCTCGTCTTTCCTAATCATGTGACTAGGGATTTATATCCTTTTGATCTAGAGTAACACTCATAACTTGGGTGGTGCTTATTGAAGCCACTGAAGTGTAGAGGAATGATAACCCAAATTTGCTTTTCATGTCAATCACTGTGAACAAAGCAAATGAAATCTCTCCACTTGTGAGGAGAGATTCTGGTAGATTGTAATTGGAAGGCAAAGTTTGATCAGTCTTGGATAGTACTGGTATCTTCTGTTTATAGATCTCTTATAGATTTCTAAGAGTACTCCAAACTTCGAAAAACCTCTCTGTATTCAGGACATAACTTTATTAATCTGTGAAAAGATACTCAACAACAACAAAAATCATACAAATTTGTTCTTCATCAAATGATTACTTCCTAAAATTAAATGGCTTTGGTACCAATATCCATCTAGGCATGTACATAGCACATTATATAGATTGTAGAACTAAAATGAAAAGCAGAGACTTCTCAACCTTGTACTGGAAAAAATGAAGACCATGAATTGTCCTGTATAACTTGCTATAAAACCAAGATCTAGTGCTAGAGTCCAGTGCCACCTTACTCTTTTGTTGAACAAGCTTTCCTTAGTTGTACTGCGTTTCTTCTATGACGTAGAAATACTTTGAGCTGTTTCCACAGTTCATGTGGTGACTATGTGAGAATGATTATTTTACTATCTCATATGGCCAATTTTCTTAGTTGATAAGTGATAAATGATAACCTTGAGAATTGTTAGGTTTTTTTTCCTTTTTTATTTATTCTTCTCTTATATATTACATCCCAAGTACATGTTCAGCTCTCTGAACTGCTCCCAGGCTCTCTCTTCACTTCTCCTCTCTCCCAGATCCACTCCCCCTATCCTTTCCTTCATAAAAAAGCAGGCCTCCTAAGGATATTAACTAAACATGGTACATCAAGTTGCAGAAAGACTAGACACATCTCTTTTTATTAAGGCTGTATGAGGCAACCCAGTAGAAGGAAAAGGGTCTCCAAAGTACCAAATGCCAGAGACAGTCCTGTTCCCACAGTTAGTAGTCCCACAAGTACAGCAAGGCTCACATGCATAAAGTATATGCAGAGGACCCTAGGTTAGACCCATTTAGCTCCTTGATTGTCAGTTCAATGTTAGTGATCTCCTATGGGCCAGGTTGGTTGATTTCCTGGTCCATTTCCTTGTGGTGCCATGGATCCCTCTGTCACCTACAGTGCTTCCTCCCCTCTTGCACAGGAGTCCCCGAGCTCTGCCTAATGTTTGGCTGTGGCTCTGTGCATTTGCTCCAGTGAGTTGCTGGATGAAGCCTCTCTGATGATGATTAGAGAACTGTTAGGTTTTGGATGGGGGGTAGTAGTCAGAAGGACACTAATATGGGTTACTAAGGAGAATGATAAAACAGTCATCAACACCGGGGACAGACAAAGAGACAACAGCATAGTGGAAATGGCTCCAAGGAGCAGTCCCGCTCCAATACCAGAGACTGACAGCATGGCTGAGTCTCTGGAGAGAGAGTTAAATATTCAGGTGGCAGAAGTGGGAGACCATTCTTAGAACATTGTGAGGATGAGGAAGGTGTCACAGGAATTGTCTGCAGCCAGGCTCATTGATTCCAGGCAAGAAGCAGCAAAGATGAGGGAGTAGGAAGTGTCCCACGAATTGTGCTAACACTACCTTAGATGTTAACTCACTTCCTAGAAGAAATACTCTGGTGCTGGGACTCAAGACAGGGTCTCAGTAGGGTGCCTGTGAAAGGGGGAAGAGCTCTTCAGGAACACAGGTGGATTCTTACCTCATGTTCTTATATGAATATTAACTGATTTGCTAAATATAAGTGGATAGTTAAAGATAGACACAAAGTGTTTCTGACCTCTTAATCCAGGGCTTATTGAACGTGTCTCCTGAAATTCCATGTGATCCTCCATTAAAGCAAAGTGCACAAGTACACACACACACACACACACACACACACACACACACACACACACGCACACACACCATTTATTAACACAAACATGAACAATTGTTTCTACCATTTCCAGTAAGTTTATCTAATACTGAGCTGAAACATTATTCAATCTACTCTTTTTCCCATCTGTTTTGGAAATCTTTATAATTAATCATATACTTATGCATTTTATTCATTAAGCATAATTGCTTCCTATTATTATAGATCTCACACTCTGCAACAGATGGGGGATTCAGAGGTGAAAATTGTATTTGCTCCTTAAATTTTAGCAGAGAGGAAAATAAAGATTTATAAATGTAAGTTTAGGGCCGAGGGAGGTAGTTCAGTGATAGAGCACTTTCTTGGCAAACCTGAAGCCTCGAGTTCAATTCCAAGGACCCTGGACCCACAGAGCCAGATGTTACAGAAACATTTTAGGGAAGAGAGTTGTTGAGTGATTTAGTCTATCTCAGAAATTAAATAGCAGCTTTTCAGAATAGATTATGTAATGCTCCAAATTGTGAAGTATGAGAATCCAAAGTAATTCCAAGGTTAACAGTGGATAAGAATTCAAGAAAGTAGTGAGTCAACCTGGGGGGGGGGCACGCATGGTTTGGTATGTTGTGTACAGGATCCTGAAAGCACTCTTCATGGGTGCAGTATAACCAGAAATAGGTGTGATTTGGAAAATGAGGCTAGAAAAATAAAATAAAACGTGGGTCTAAGAGAGGATGTGTTTAGTATGCTCAGTTTGGACTTACTCTGTGAGAAATGGAAGAGAGTCAATGCAATGCTGTACTATTGACTTGCTCTGTAGAAAGGTCTGCTACAGTGACATATGTGGGTTTTTGTATATGTAGAGGAACAAGCTAGCAAGCAGACAAACCACAGAGAGCACTCGTGTTGATAAAAGGAAAGGATGCTGAAGATGCCTATCACACAGAAGACGTGGAGGTGGAAGGCAGTTCAGGAGGTGTAGTAGAGGCAGGATGAAAAGAGCTTAGTTCTCAACGAAATGTTGGGTAGGCAACGAAAGTGGCGCAGAACTAGAGATTAAGAAAACAGTTTAAGGTGTTATATTTCTGAAAGTCTATTTTTTATCTTTTATTGTTTTTATTAATCATTCCATTCATTTACATTTCAAATGATAGCCCCTTTCCTGGTTACCCCTCCACAAAACCCCATTCCATTCCCCTTCTCCCCTCTACCCTTTCCCCTTTATGTCTGTGAGGGTGCTCCTCCACCCACTTACCCGCTTCTGTCTCATCACTCTAGTATCCCCCAACACTGGGGCACCGAGCCTCCACAAGACCATTGATGCCAGATAAGTCCATCCTCTGCTACATATGTAGCTGGAGCCATAGATACCTCCATGTGTATGTACTCTTTGGTTGGTGGTTTAGTCCCCGGGAGCTCTGAGTGGTCTGATTGGTTGATATTGTTGTTCTTTCTATGGGGTTGCAAACCCCTTCAGCTCTTAAGCTATTGTTTTTCCGTTTTGTAAAATGGTCAGGTTGGACTCTATTCTTTTTTGAGTAGGGAGGAGTCACATGCCACAGTGCATGTGTGGAGGTCAGGGGACAGCTTTGTGGAGATGGTTCTCTGCTTCCTCTTTGTGTAGGTTTCAGGGATGGAGCTTTCATTGCCCACTCAGCACCTGAGCTATCTTGCTAACCCTGTTCTCCAAGTCTTGAAAAATCATGATTGTCTCTTGGATACCTGAATTTTACCAATACATTCATTTAGGTCTTCTCATACTACATAATAATTATCAATGAACACTTTTTAAAAGCATTGTTATGCTTTTAATCTAGACTCATTTGAATGTTAATATAACACAGATGGCAGTGAAACTTAATTTTCATTTTACAAATAAGTAAAGGATTAGAAGGATGAACAATTAATTATTCTCTCAAGTCATGACTTTCTGTTCTCTGTTCTTTCTACCAGGGCACTCCCTCTGAGAAGTCCTTAGATTGTACTTACATCCTTCCAAGCTGTGGTAAAGTTATGTCATTTTGTATTAATTAGGTTGAATATTGGTATAGTAATAGATAAGCAAAGTCACACTTTAACATTACTTAAGTCAGTTCTGTGTGAGTATATGTATCACTGCCCATACCTGTCTGTAAGGGACATGGGAAAGCAGCTATGAGCTCAGGAGTTTAGTGTCTGCACGTTTGATACCTTGAGAAACCATCATCTTGCTAGTAGAACATAATGGGCAACTGCTTTTGCCCCCATTCCAGTTGTTCGAGATCCATAATGCTACTAGCTGGGTTGACTTGTCTGGCCTCAATGGGAGAGGAAGCGCCTAGCCTCACAGAGACTTGAAGTGCCAGGGTGGGGAGGATACCCAGGGGTCCCCAGCAGCTCAGTGGAGAAGAAGAGAAGAGGAAGGAGGAAGGGTTGTGGGAGGGGGTGATTGGGAGGAGGGCAGTGAGTGGGATGTAAATGAATAAGTAAACAACATTAAATTAAAGAAGAAGAGAAATCTTTATCTTTTAGAGCTGGAATTCTCACTCCACCCAACCTCAGAGCACTCAGCCAAACTGGTTCTGCTGCTGTGTTTTAGACCTGCTCTCATGGATTCGCTGGCAATGATCAATCTGGTTTGTGCCACGACCAAGCTCGTTTGTGCATGCTGCAGTGGAGATCATCTTTAGAGTGAGAGCTACACCATGAAGTTTAGATTTGAGTTTCTATACCAGTAAGAGATAAACCTAAAGTACAAATTTTGTAAATTCCTTCCCTATTTCTCATTGTTCAGTGATTTCATGGAGTTCATTTGTTGACTAGAAGGCATTAAGAATCTGTTATATTTCAAAATCCATTTTCTTTAGGTCTAACATTGTTCTTATTATAAGGAAATTTAACCACTATGCAAACCTATGGAATTTTTGAATTAGAAGCCATCTTTAACACTAAGTGAACTCTATATCCTGCTTTCTTCAGGTTGTAGATAAGAAGAAAGAAACCCAGAGACATAAGAACTTATCCACAGCAGGTTTTCCAGGGGCTGACCACTGTGCAGTAGAATTAACATCCTATTCCTGTGTTTGATCGGCTTTTCTAACCTATTCTTCCATTTCCCTCAGTACAGTACAGGATGCCCTGTACTCCGCTCTAGAAGCATCCAGGATGCCCTGTACTCCGCTCTAGAAGCATCCAGGATGCCCTGTACTCCGCTCTAGAAGCATCCAGGATGCGCTGTACTCCGCTCTAGAAGCATCCAGGATGCCCTGTACTCTGCTCTAGAGTGCCTTTTGCAATATTAGGAATCGTAAAAGAATAATGTGCCTATTAGAGTATTTGGGAACTAGGGATGGTGTAGTATTTTTGTATTTTTGTGCAGTTTAGGATTAAACAGAAAGTCTATTTTTCAATGCCTGCCATTGCAACAATAATAAATGAACTATACAGCTCCACCAATAATAAATTATGCCTTCCTGATGGACCTTTCCTGTTAGTTTTAAATTTTGATGGTCTTACACAATAAATTTCTTTATGAGGTGCATGTAGGAGATGTGGTCAGGAGCTGAAAATTCACTGGCTCCTCATTGAGAGAAGGTAGTTGTCTCCAGGTGAAAGTGGTACTAGAGAATTCTTCTGGAGGATGATTGCTTTTTCAATTATTATTTTGATTAAATAAGAAATTATAAAGTCAGCACATTTTTTTTTTTTGTATCAGGAAGCATAGATATTACATTATGTTAGGGAAGAGGGGTGTCATTTGAAACCTTTTCTGCTAACTATCTCCAGGAACTCCAGAAGCCAGATGACCCTTTGACTTGTATGTCGATTTCCACAGGATAATTCTAGGGTTTATATTTAAATTTCCACAAGCTCGGGTTTTATTGCTTCAACAGCTCCCTTACGGAGAAGATTTAACAAATGTAATTTGCTGAGCCATTTATAAAGGGGCCACTGTTCCTACGGTTCACCTTTCCCAACCTAAACTCTTAAACTGCCTATAAAGAAATGCCTGTGATGGAGCTGAGGTCTAAGTTGCAAGCTTATGGTAGGAATGAGTCTCCCCTTTCATTTCTTTCCATGTGAAGCCTTAGGTTCTCTCAAGTTGAGCATTTTGCCAACAAACATTGTTCTGTTGTGTTGAAAGTTCTGGGCTGTTCCCCTATAGGGGTACTCATCTTATCCCAATATTGTGGTTTTCCCCCACCCATGAAGCAATTTTAGAAAACAGGAGTTATAAAACTGGCACTGTCATTCGGCTATTTCCTCCCTAACCTAATCATCCTGACTTTATAAATTATGGGAACTTTGGAAATTTCATTCTGCTATTTAAATGACCATTTACTTTTAATTAGATTGCTCTGGCATGAGAGTCTAAAAATACACCTTCCGTCCGCACGCTAATGAATGAAAGCGAGAAATTAGCTGTCTCTGAGAGTTTTGGTTTCAGCACATTTCTTCCCATTCAAAGTGATTTACAGCAACCTACATCCACTAACTAGCTTGTATTTCAGATGACCATTGGCGCATGTAGGCCATGCTTTATTTCCGTTCAGAAGGTGTAATGCAGACTCTCCAGGGAACTACCGAGCTGGTGAAACTATTAAATAGGAGTATATGAAGACAAACAAAATTTCAGAATCAACGAGACAAATCAGAATACAAACAAGAATTGAAATCTAATGGAGAGGAAAGTGGGCAGGAACACATTCACGACTTGATGCTAAATTTACTCTCTTGTAGCTAAGTGTCAGAGTGAGCGTTTTCACATTCTTCCTCTGTCAACACAATTAAGTGTACAGAGAGTTTTTTGAAAGGTGGAATTAGAACTTCTGTACAATGTAGATGACTTTCTCTAATAGCTGTGTCTTTGTTGCTTCTGTGCATCCAAAAATTTTGATATATGTTAATTTCATTAATGGTAAAAATAAACGTCATTAACATCTAAGTAGTATCATGGCAATTTAAAACATTTTCACAGGACTTACCTTGGGCAGTCCCCATGAAGACTCTAGAGAGTCACTGTAGAAACAATCCAACCCATGCTGTGCCAATGAATTGAACTTAGATAAAGGATTGTTTATCAGCATATCAGTTAAGATGGCCTTGAAATCAATCATTACCTTTAGAGGTTACCAGATGTGTACCCTCAACATTTACAATTTTAACCTGGGGGGTGTGTTTAGAGGGCCACAGAACAGCCACTACAGACATTGTTAAGGCCATGATATCTAGATCAGGGTGAACACTCTGATGAGCCTACTATTAGCTGTTTCACCTTGAACAGTTTAACAGAGCTCTGTGTCAGTTTCTTCCCTGTGAACTGTGGGTGATAATAACTTCCACTTCAATATTTGTTGTTGGATAAAATGATATGGTTGATAAATAAATAAATAAGTAAATATTTTAAAAAATGTTAACAATTACTGTCACTCTGCAAATTGCTCTGGCATTGTATTGTATGAGTCATTTTATATACATATATATATTTATATATATATATATGTATATATATATATATATATATATATGTATATATGCTTGTAAGTATTAAGCTTAATTCCTGTCACTATGACTAGAGGCGAATGATTCATATAAATATTACGTCAATGTAAACTCATTGTATCTATCAATGTTTTGGATCCACAGGTACGAAATCATGTGTATGTTGTACATGGAATACTACTCAAAATATGTAATTTAAAAAATCTAGATATATAAGCCAGATTACTTTTACTCATACTTTTTATTCTGGAGTGTATCTTTTAGTATTATAAAACAGTAGTTGGAAAGAAAGGTTTTGGTAACTGTCTCACTAAATACTGTGCCAGAATACACTAACTCCAACGCCATGGAGAAATGCCTAGAATCTTAATTTGTGATGCAAGAGTGTCTTTTAAGGATGCGTTTCTTGGGGCATTTTAAGAGCAAAAGTCCTATTGCTCCAGTGAGATGCAGAATCAAAACTTTGGAAGAGCTGTCAAGGTTTTGTATACTGTGTTAAGAATTCAGGGAAACCATTGTCTCTGTTGCCATTTCACAGAAGTCTAGGAGGGGTTTCTGTTGATGCAGCTTGTGAATGCAGAGAAAACATTACAAAGTAGGGTGTGTGTATGGGTGTGGGTGTGTATGTGTGTGTGTGCACATGTGCGTGTGGAGGTGAATGTGTGTGTGTATGCATGCATGCATGGGTGTGTGTATGTGTGTGTGTGTGTGTGTGTGTGTGTGTAAATGTGTGTGTGTATGCATGCATGCATGGGTGTGTGTATGTGTGAGTGTGTGTGTGTATGTGGTGTGTGTGTGTGTGTGTGTGTGAATGTGTGTGTGTATGCATGCATGCGTGGGTGTGTGTATGTGTGAGTGTGTGTATATATGTGAGTGTGTAGGTGTGAGTGTGTGTGTATGTGTGTGTTTATGTGTGAGTGTGTGTGTGTGTGTGTGTGTGTTTGTGTGGTGTTGTGACTTGGAAACTATGACATGAAGGAAGTTGTTCCTAACTTTTTATTTAAATCTACAGGGTCCTTGCATCATGTTCATATGATACTAAATGATTTTCATGAAGCTTATTTTGTTAATTTGGAAAATCTTAATATTTGATTAGATTAGTTGATCGTGAGCTTTGTCTGCATCTACATAGAGAATTGTAGTCTGCATTTTCTACTATCTCATTAACCTTTTAGAGGAAAACCACAGGCACTAGTTTTACCTTCTTAAATTGCTTATTTTCCATTTCTTGAGCACATACCGCCTGCTGAGCTGTGTACATGAAAAATTAGTCTTTTTCTCTAAGAAGTTGGGTACCTTAATGGGAATTTAAGACACCTAGAAAATAATTTATATATTTGTGAACACATCCCATATTAAGGTGGATTAAATTATTCTAGATGTTCCCCACTATTTGAGATATCTCACTTTACTTACTTTATTTCTCAGCATGTAGTAGAATATTGAAAGAGGAATATATGTCAACCCCCTTTGAATGCAAGAGTATCTATCATTTATATATCTACCTGTCTGTCTATCTATCTATCTATCTATCTATCTATCTATCTATCTATCTATCATCTATCTATCATCTTTCTGTCTATCATTTGTCTGTGTATGTCTACTCATCATCTATGATCTATCTATCCATTCCTAAATACACAAGTGCAACTTGCTCAGTCTGTATTATGTTACTTGTATGTTTTCAGGGCTGAGCATCTGATTCTGGATTACCAATCTGTGCGATCTAACTTGGGGAAGAACATTTCTCCCACTCACAGCATTCTTTATCCACCCGTAGTTCTTTGTGTTTCTTGTCTACCTGCTCTACTGACCCCAGTAATTACTTACCCCCCAGTAATGGCTGACCACAGTCACATTACATACCTAGCTTCCCCAGTTATTCCTAACAATGGCTGACCATAGTTCAAAAGAGGAAAATTCCAGTTTGTTTTTTTCATTTTCCCTTTGCTTCTGTATAACTAACCCCCCCCCCCCAAACAGGGGCGAATTACTGGCTTGCCCTTCAAAGCTTACTCAGTCTGCTTTTTTATTCACACAGAATCAACAGCCCAGGGATATTACTATTCA
Source organism: Uromys caudimaculatus (assembly GCA_028551405.1). NCBI lineage: Eukaryota > Metazoa > Chordata > Mammalia > Rodentia > Muridae > Uromys > Uromys caudimaculatus. The sequence continues at coordinate 61,653,963 of CM052707.1, read as the reverse complement.
CAATATGGATGACAGGCTCTGGATCCTCTACTAGAGAATCTTCTGTACCTTTATTTTCAAAATAAAGCCCGTGCTAACACTGGATTTCTCATTCCTTCTGTCCTCACCAAGATTTGAAGATCCATATGGGGGAGAGGTCAAGATGTGGGTCTTCCTGTAGGAAGGTCTCTCCACTTCCCCTTCAAATCCTCTGCCAATCCTTGTAGTCCTTGAGTGACTCTGTTGGGAACATTGCTGCATTCACTGCTTGCAGATTAGTCCTTGGGTGAGCTTGAAGATCTTAACGCTCCTTCAGAAGCTCTTTCCTTTTGACTCTCCACCATGGTAGACCCTCCAGGAAACTGAGTTCTAGGTGGAGAGTTTGCCCTAATCATATTGTAGGGCACCGTCCCTTTAGATATGCCTCTCCTTCTTGACTTGACCCTCAGTAAGCAGCGTCACTGGTTGATGGTGATAACTTTCTACCCTTTCCTTTTGGCCTGCCTCTTTCTTAGGAAAAATACTCCTTTTTCATCTTTCCTTTCAGCCATAGACAAATAGACTTCTAAAATGTCTAGAGACTTTCCTTTGGCCTGTATCTTGGTTAGGTTATCTATTGTTGTGATAAAACACTATGACTAAATTTAGTTTGAAGAAGAAAAGATTTATTTCACCTAATAATATCTAGGGAAGTCACCTCAGGAACCTGGAGGCAGGAGCTATTGTAGAGGCCTTATTGGCTTGCTCCTCATGACTTTCTCAGCTTTTGTATTGCTCTTAGAACTACCAGACCAGGAATGGTACCACTTGACAATGTGCTGGGCCCTCCTATATTAATCACTAGTTGGGAAAATTTTCTACAAGCTTGCAGATAGCCCAGTACTACAGAGACATTTTCACAATTGGAAGTTCATATTCTCAAAAAACTATAGCCTGTGTCAAGTTGACATAAAACTAGCCACCGAAGCCTGTTTCCTCAGAAACTTGTGGACTCTGGAATGAAAACGTTCTATTAAGCTAAAATGCATTATGAACTACAACAGCACAATCTGACTGCAAGATTTCTCTGGATAATTGCCACTGCTATCTTAAGGGTGGTACATTTGACTTTTAAATTCTGAGGAATCTTAAAAACCTTCTAACACACTTTCATTCTGGCTGTCAAAAAACCAGAGCATTCTAATGCCTAATCCAAGACCCATGCCTGATCAGCCTAGCTATAATTCCTAGTCATGTGATGGTCATACACACTGTATTCCACATCTCTTTGTCTTAAATCTCCAAAACAATGTCTTTTATTACTCTTGCTCCAACTTGCCAAGACATTTCTACATTTACTTGGGCAATTAAAGTCCCACCCAGCTAGATCTGAACAGTTCTTTCTCAGGCGTTCTGACATATCCCTCACCTCTTCATGTCCTTTGCTTCAGACCTGCTCAACCTTTTCCTCACTCCCAGAACCCTTCCCCAGTACGTAGATAATCTTTCTTTGCAGTATGTCTTATGACCTTTCTCTATAACATACCACCCCACTTAACGTTCTGGCTATCCAAGGATACTGAGTATCTTCTAACTCCCAAATGCCTCCTCCCAAGAAACTTACTTTGGCCATACCCTGACTCACTCTTCCTCTGGCATGCCTTAAATTTAAACACTGATCTAGAGCATAGCTCCTCCCCAAACTAAACAGGACCTTCTCCCCTTATAGGACATATCAGGTCATTTTCATATCTGGATCTTTAACTTTAGTGTCTTAGAATATCCCCTTTGCCAAGCTATTCATGGTCCTTTTACAGAGCCTCTGGACCCCTTCTAACTTACTGTACTCTCATTGCCTGTGTTTAAAGAGTTCTGTCTGACTACTGCTGCAGTAGGGCTCTTAGGTCCCTCTGGAACGTCCACCTCATTTATGCACTCCTATCAGAAGTTGGTCTTTGGTTCCCTTTGTCAGGTCTATGGAGACACGCCCCTCTTAATGATAGAAGCCTTCAAACTCTGTCAAACCTTTATGTTCCCACCTTTCATAATCTCCTTGTGTTAACTCAGCAATCTCTTCCTTTGAATTAGCTTCTTTTCTTTCTTCTTTCTCCACTTCTCCCTCATCCTTCCCTTTCTCTTATATTTAGTAGTTACAAAAACTGTTCATACAAAGCCCCCAGTCATCATCTAGTGCTGTAACATGGCAGTCCAGCTGTGCTCAGTCCCGTAGATTTTAGTCTTCCAGAGGGCCCCTACTCCTCCATCAGTATTGATCCTCTCCCAGTCTTCTGTCAGATACTCATACTGCTGAGGCCCCTAACTGCTCTATTGCTAGGATTTTCTTTAAAGAACCCCATCAAACTGCAGGCAATGTCACTGTCACTGATATCACAGTGTCACTGAGATATCACTGAGAGCAATGCCCTTGAAGCCCAGTGTCTCTCCTTTGCACACACTAATTTATAACAGGCAGAATTCATGAACCTTACCTGGGACTTTATGCCAGCACAGGACAAAAGAGTTAACATCTACACTAATTGCAAATACCAAATGTCCCACTAACATGCCCCAATTTGGCAAGAGAGGGGATCTTTAAGTTCTTGAGGCACCCCATCATTATTAGCACATTACTTTACAGACTTCAGAATGTCTTCCTGCTATTCATGGAGACTGGCATCCACCATAGAGATCATTCAAATATTTTAGATGAGAAAGTAAAAAAAAAATCCCACTTAGACCCCAATATCCCTACTATCCAGGTAGTTCTAAACTTTAGCTTAAAGATTTCCATCTCTTCTGATTTCACTGACTTAGAGGCTGTCTCCTCTGTTAATTTTCTTTTCTTCTTAGACTTTTTCTCAGATCAGCCTGTTATACCCCCCTCTCCCCATGAGGCTCCCTGGTAAAAAGTAAACCATGCTTAAAGATTTTTGGTATGTCTTCAATAATGGTCGTATCGCCCCTTCTGGCCTTCAGTAAGCTGTCCTTTGCCATACATAATCAGTTTCTTATGGAGTAACACCACTGTTCATCTTACTTAAGACCTTCATCTAGGCCCCCATTTTGCCACAGACTCTACACAGTATCACCTCGTAATGCATTGCCTGCTCTTAAGTACCTACCAAACCTGAGGACATTGTCTAGGGCAAGACTAGCAGAATGATGTTATTCATATGCCACCCTCTCATTAACTCCACCATGTCTTTACACTGATGGACATACTCCCAGGTTAGACCACCCTCTCATCAACCCCACCATGTTTTCACATTGATGGACCCATACATTAGCTAGAAGATTTACCAGCAGCTATAAAAGGGCATGAGAGGAATTCATATCCTATTTCAAATCATTCTCATTGTATTATCTTCTTCTCTAAAATTTAATAGACCTGGCTTCATTTCTAAAGTACTCAACACTTGCCTACCACCTTAGATATTAAATACTCTTTTCACTTTCTCTGTAGACTTGGTCCTCAGGAAAAACAGCACAGGCCAGCACTCATCTTGAGCCGCTTAGGATGATGTTTAAACTCAAACTGTCCTGGTCAGCTCTTGTGGTTATTTTGGATGGGCTCTCCCTAGAACCTTCTTCAACCCATCTCCTCTGAATTGCTGTTTGGCAGGTCTACTACCATCCTGCGCTCCTCCTCATTGCTTCACCTCTCCTTTCTGGACTCACAGTCTTCCTTGTGTCTAACCAAGCACACTCACAATCTTTGCTCATAGGATCTTCATAAACCTCACCTCTATCTCCAGTTCTCTTCTTAGATCTTGATCCTGGTGACTGGTTCTTCCTGTCTAATACCTCCTAGCTCTTACATCCTTATTGGTATGGATCACAGCAGGTATTTTTGAGCACTCAAACAGTAGCAAAAATAAAGAGTATCTCTTACTGACGATACCTCTCTAACCCTGATTTTAAAATTCCCAACTTTTCTGAGGACCCTCCCCATGCTGATCTATGTATCTCTACCCCCATCTGGCTTGACCTCTTCATTCATACATGGACCACACAACCAGTAGCTGCCATGATCTCCCAGCTACAACTACCCTGACTAAAGACCTTTCAGGACCAGTTTTCTCTGTAACCAACCAAAGTCCACTCACCATTTCTTACTGCCCTGAAAGAGCCATGGTATTCTCTTAGATTCTCTGCTCCATTCTCCTCCTCCTCCTCCCCCCCCTCCTCCTCCTCCTCCTCCTCCTCCTCCTCCTCCTCTTTTTCCTCTTCTTCCTTCTCCAACACATAGATGACCCCTATAAACTTAACTTTTATGTGGGTCCTCCTTTCCCATCTTCTGGCTCTGCCTCTCCCCATGCAAAGCATAGGTTCCTAGCTGCCTCAGCCCCTCTAGCTATGTAGACACCTACAAAAGTTCAACCTCCCTACATGGCCACACCCCTCCAAGAGGGTGACACCCTCTCCCTTCTCTCTTCTTTCCCAAAGAAAAGACTTCTCTTGCATGAAAGATGTCAGAATTCCTTTGTGATGAAATGACCCTGCCTTCCTGGGAGAGACATCTGGGGAGCTGTACAGTGTAGCTGTTGCAGTACATCTCTGTTTTCCTAAATCATTATCAAAGTTCCAGTGACCCAAATAATCTATGGTCACACAGACCTTCTGCCCCACCTAGTCTATGAACTCAGGTACTTTTCATTTCATCAAGTTCTTTGCACATGGCCGTGAATATACACTATGTTCCTACCACTCTCCTGTTGCTATTTCTTCCTCCACAGATATCTGCTTCATGTGCTCCTTTTTCTTCTAAAAAATCCTCTCTTACTTTATGGAAAGAATAGAAGGAACTGGGTATTTAAGGACGTCAGCTTCACATCGTTCAACCTGCTCACCCCAGCCCATCTCAGGACTAGCATCTTTAACCTTCAGTCTTGCTAATGCGGATTGTGTATGTCTCCATTATCATGTGTGGGTGACTTCCCTCTGGGTGCCCCATATCTTGCTTCCTTCACAAGAGGATTCTTTTTCAATTGCCCATTTCCCTCTTGTACTGTCATTTTCCTTCTCCCTTGGAGAACCACCAGCATTCATTTTTAAAATTCGGTTAGTTTCATCGTCCGTCCTGCTCTTGCTCTATTCTGTTCTCCCTTCACAGAAAACCGTTTTGAAAGACATTTATGATTCCCTCTATATCTTAACTCCATTGTCTGCAGTATTTGCTTCCAGTATGCTTCCACCTTTAAGCATGATTTGTGCTTAGGCCAAGTAGTCAGGACTTGACTATTATCATTGTGATAATAAATAACTTATAGAACTGTCTACTCTAGGACCAGCAATGTTCTAAACATTGTTTCTTTTCATTCTTTTATTAATCTTTTGTAGATAACATTCCTAATGTAGATGAAGAAAACTATTGTCTGGACCTCATGCATAACTTGCTCAGACAAAACAGCTACAGAGAGGAGCTGCTATGACTTCAGTGTTTGCTTTATCTACTACACTTATTCTTTTCATTTTAATTGACAAAATTGCCTGCATTTGTCTTGTACGCTCTAATATTTTAAAATAAGCATATTTGCTAATTGCTGCATATAATCAATTGATACATGAATTTCCCTGTGTACTTTTTTGTGAAACCAAACGTAAAGTTTATCCACTTAGATACTTTAAAGGATGTAGTACATCGATAGTTATAATCACGATGTTGCATAACAGATCCTTTGAATTTATTCCTCTACCTTACATTTTGTATCCCTTGACAAACATTACTTGTTGTTCTAGTTTTAAGGTCTGGTACCTACCATTCTCAGCCTCTGAGTTAACGTTTTTTGTATTATAGGTATTAATAAAGTCATATAATATCTATATTTTGTGCCTGGCTTCCTCCCTTAAAGATGCAATGTTCTGAAGTTTCACTAATGTTGTAAAACTATTGGCAGGATTACATTATTTTTATATCAAAGAATATCCTTTTATGTATATATATGAAATGTTTTCTTTATCTGTTCACCCACTGATGGACATTAAGATTGAAGGAACTAAGAGGGTTTGCAACCCCATGGAGGGAGCAACAGTGTCAATTGGCCAGACCACCGGAGCTCCTGGTGACTGGACCACCAACCAAAAAATACACATGGAGGGACCCATGGTGCTGGACACATAGGTGGCAGAGGAAGATCTTTTTGGTTATCAGTGGGAGGAGAGGCCCTTGGGCCTGAGAGTGTTAGATGCCCCAGTGTAGGGGAATGCCAGGAGGGAAGACAGGAGTGGACGGGTGGGTGGGGGAGCACCCTCATAGAGGCAGGGGGAGGGAAGATGGGATAGGGAGTTTCCAAAGGGGAAAACATTTGAAATGTAAATAAAGTAAATATCCAATCAAAAAAATAAAAATTAAAAAAAGAAAAGAAAAAATGTAAAAAAGGATTGATTTCATTTCGTGGCTATTGTAAATAAAGCTATTATGAACTTAAGAGCACAGAATTTTCTTCAGCACATGAACTTCATTCTCCTCGAATGTGTAGTTCTCCTGGACTGTTCAGTCTTACGATAGTTTAGTTTGTGGTTCTGCGATTCCTCCACACTGTTGATACTGGCTGGACGGCTTACAACGGCTGACAGCAAACGACCATTCTCTCTCCTGCATGTGCCAGTGCCTTTCAGCGCTCACTTTTCTTAATAACTGTTCTACATGGAGTGGGACAGACTCAGTGTGATTTTGACTTACATCACACTAGGAATTAAGGTTATTGAACATTTTCCATATACTGTTAGCTATTTCTACATCCTTTCTTGATAAATCTTAATTCTCTTGTCTATTTCAAATTAGGTTGATTTCTTGCTTTTGAGTTGTTTTGGCTCCTTACATATTTGGTATATTAGCCATTTATTATTAGCAGCCTTTTTATTTATTACTATCACTGTTTATGTAGTGTTAGTCTAATCAATGGATTTTTTCCCTCTTTTGAGTGTCTTTTGGCATGTATGTTTTTTAAATTTGCTCTAAAATATCATTTTATCTTTTCTTTTGTTGTCTGTGCTTTTGAAGTTATATCTAAAAAACAAATAATGCTCAGACCGATGCCATAGACATTCTCCTCCTACATTTTACTAAGCTAGTGTCATACTTCCAGGACCTTCATTTATGTTTTGGGTTCATTTTGCGTTGCTTTTCCTATGTAGTGTAAAGAAAGGTGGAATTTTATTCCCTAGGCGCTGTGGTGTCCCAATACCATTTATCGACGGGACCGCCCTTTTCCTTCACGAATTCTTGATGCCTTTGTTGAAGATTTATTCTCTTTGCTCGGGATCGCCTTAGCGGTTGTGGGTCTATTACTTTCTAAATGGACAATTACTTCCTTTCGTCCTTTCATTTAATCGGATCTTCCGCAGGTCTGATGGCCCTGATCGATTCCTCCGTTCAGGTACATTTTAGTCTTTGCTCTCGGGTGCTTCTGTTCTACGTGCTTTTCCTTTGCTGCTCCTCTAGTCCCGCTGTCCTCCACATCCTCTATGTGGGTCATTTCCCCACGATAGTCCCATTCAGTCCCCGGGTTTCCATTCTGCCTAGAGGCTTAGAACTCTCAGGTTCATTCTTACAGCCAACTCTTTCCTCCAAGTCCCACTTCATAAACAGTTCTCTCACTTATAACTGTAACCATGATTGCTATATGAACCTCACACATACCAGGTCCAAAATAAATATAATGCTCTGCTCTCTCTGCCCCTCTCCTGCCAACCACGTCCCTTTTCAGGCCTTCTCTATTACATCATCAACTATTTCTTCTTCTTCTTCTTCTTCTTCTTCTTCTTCTTCTTCTTCTTCTTCTTCTTCTTCTTCTTCTTCTTCTTCTTCTTCTTCTTCTCCTTCTCCTTCTCCTTCTCCTTCTCCTTCTCCTTCTCCTTCTCCTTCTCCTTCTCCTTCTCCTTCTCCTTCTCCTTCTCCTTCTCCTTCTCCTTCTCCTTCTCCTTCTCCTTCTCCTCCTCCTCCTCCTCCTCCTCCTCCTCCTCCTCCTTTTTTTGAGACAGGTTTTCTGTTTGTAGCCCTGGCTGCTCTGGAGCTCACTCTGTAGACTAGGCTGGCCTTGAATCTGGAGATCTGCCTGCCTCTGCTTCCTGAGTGCTGGGATTAAAGCCATGCACCACCACAGCCTTGCAAGGGGAGGCCTATCCTATCCAAAGACTTTCCCTTCTAAAGAAAGAAATAGCTAATCTCTTTCTTAGCCCTCACATGAGCCCTACATTTTCTGAATCATTCCTCTCAACCTCTCCCTTGTTCACTCCTGTCCCCCCAGCCACCCTGGCCGTATTGTCAGCACAGCAGAACATGTCCCAGTTTCAGAGACAGGCCATTGCCTTTCTTTTCTCTGTTTGCTTTCCTTCTCTAGCTCTCTGTAACGATGCTGCTTTCTTTTAATCCAGCCTGCATTCGAGTCACATACACAGTAGAGAATGCCCTGAAATATTCAAATGTAGATGTGAGTTCTTTCCCTGCTCAATGACTCTCAATCTCTCCACTGGATTTTCTTCAAATATTTACTTCCTCTATAATTTACTTGGGCACTTATTATTTGTTTTCTCCCCAGCAATACAAGATCTCTGAGGACAGGAAAAGGCTTGCCCTGTTTTATTCATTATGTCCCCAATACTCAGAGCAATTTGTGATACGTGGTCTTCACTCATTTTAACTGTCACCAAGTACAGTATAGCAGGTGCTATAACTTGTATATTATAGCACAAAACATGGTGGTTTGGGGGAAGTTAAGCACAAGTGACTCATGCTTAACTAAGAGAATATAGAGTGGAAGAGAGTGGGTTCAAAAGGCTATGTCTTATTTATTTTAGCTTCTGTTTAAATACATGCTGTTGAATCAAACATAGAGAGCATCCCCCATTGGTGTCTGTCGTGATACAAATATCTGTGGTGTTGGAGATTGCACCTGTTTCTTGACAATTCTGACAAGTGCCTGTCAAAGGTGTATATCACCTCGGTTTCTTGGTCTCACATAGAGGGATAAGAAGTTACACCTATAAGGTTTTCTCCTTCAGAAAACGGTTTAAGCAAGCTACCTAACC
>CM052707.1:61606109-61644475 GCA_028551405.1 Uromys caudimaculatus | reverse complement strand
ATAGAGAGCATCCCCCATTGGTGTCTGTCGTGATACAAATATCTGTGGTGTTGGAGATTGCACCTGTTTCTTGACAATTCTGACAAGTGCCTGTCAAAGGTGTATATCACCTCGGTTTCTTGGTCTCACATAGAGGGATAAGAAGTTACACCTATAAGGTTTTCTCCTTCAGAAAACGGTTTAAGCAAGCTACCTAACCTGAGTTACTGCCAACCCCGTTGCTCATTTCTAACAGGCAAGTTAATATAAACGCCTGGTGCACTGATATTATTTATGGGAAGACGAGGTTCAGAGTGTTTACAACATTAAATTCTGTCAGATTTCCTACTTACCTATTTAAATTCCTATTTTAATGTTACATTAAAGTTTTCTGAAAGCATACTTTTTCAGTGGATACATGCTTAATTTTTAAAGCTGTGTTTTATCTTAGGAGATGAAACTTGGTGATTTGTCGTTCCACAGAAAGGACAATATGTTGGAGAGGAAATGTGGGGAAAACGCAGTCCTGATGTAGACAAACTAGAGTCCTTTCAAAGCATGTCATGAGAGTCAGAGTTTTCAATCATCCCCAAAGCTCTGTCGGTCATCTTACTTGAAGGTTAGAAAAATGGTTATGGGAGCCTGGCAGCCTCTGAGACTGGCTTTCCAAGTGGCTGGCTTCCAGATGTAATCCATCCACGTTCTGCCTACTGTTACTGCCATTTCATGGCAGTTGTCTCCTCGGAAGAAATGGAAAGAGGGGCGATTGTGGGTCTTGACACTGTCTGGAACATGTAGGAAAACACTGACACTTTCAGACTCCTCCAATTAGTTTATTTCCAGGGAAACTGAGCAGAAAATTCTGAGAATGCAGTGTTCACACAATGTTACTACTTTCCAAGAGGGTGTCCCCTGCCAAGGCCTCACACTGTCCCCTGAAAAGGCTCACAATTGTTACCTCACACTGCTGTGGGTGTGCAATTGGCTTTAAGAAGCCTGATGCAGGGGTTTATGTTCTTGTGATTAACACATTGAAAAGAAAGGTGTGAAATACACAAATAAATACGGTGTTATGGCAAGACAGATTGCCTCTGTATTTGAGACTATATAACAGCTCATTCTAATCCAGTCACTGGCTGTTCCTTCTTTGCCAAGCAGGTACTGATGGAAATGGTCTCAGCACATTTAGAAAAGAAATCAAATCTGCATTAGAGAGTCGACATCTTTGTATTTCCAGTTCCATGCATGGCAGGTCCATTATAAAGCTATATTTGATGTGTTTTTAATTAAACCCAGGAAGTGTCCGAAGCTTCTCAATGTTGTTTCATCTCTCGTTTCTGTTTGCACAGCTCACCATGTCAGAACTGGGACTTGTGAGGTGGTGGCGCTGCACAGATGCTGTAATAAGAACAAGATAGAAGAACGGTCCCAAACGGTCAAGTGCTCCTGCTTCCCTGGGCAGGTGGCAGGCACCACACGAGCTGCTCCATCTTGTGTGGATGGTGCGACCTCTTCCATTGCTCCTTGTAATAACATGGTTGGAATTGGAACCCCACTATAATGCTGTCTACTGGAGTCACTCTGAGGGGACAACACTGTAAATCATATAGCAGAAAGGAAGTTATTTGGGGACATTTTGTGACATGAATACCTCTAGCAAGAGTGAATCATGTCTCGCGTAGTTCTGCGGCCAAAGCATTATAATGAGGTTCCAGTTGGTCGATGATATTATTGCCATGAAATGTAGATTTGCTGGTAGATAGTAGATTCATAAATTACTTGGGAAAATCAAGATGACCCAGGATGGTGAAGTAATGTATGTTCAAAAACCCTAAACAGAGTTTAAGAATAAGAGAAAAAAATCAACACCATGTACATGAATGATTGGCTGAAGATAAAACTCCCATAAAATGACTTCAGTGGAGATGGATATAAATATTGGTTTCTTTGTTTGACTGTTCATATTATTATAGTTGATTATAAATCTTTGTATGAGGCTATTAATTGTGGCATAGTAAACAGTAATTTGTTATGTGGCCTATTCCTTGTGAAGAAATGACTGTTTACAATGAAGAAAAAGAGAAAACATATTAAGTCTACTAACACTCTCCTGATTTTTAACTTGCTCGTGGGGAGCATTTCATTGACTTTAAAATATTGATTCATCCAGGCCTGGGTATGGTTTATTATGTATTTATATAAATCAGTGCAAGGTTTCTCAATATATTAGTCAGATGAAGTTTGTGATTTTGCTTGAAACATTCTTCAACATTTTGAATATAGTTACTACTTTCTGTTGAAAATCTAGATATTTATTAATATTTACATATAATCCAAATATATCCCATGTTAGTTGTTCTTATTGTGGTAAAATAGTCTGGTGTGGTGGCACATGCCTTTTATCCTAGTACTTGGGATGCAGAGGCAAGTGGATCACTGTAAGTTTGAGACCAGCCTGGTCTACAGAGTGAGTTCTAGGATAGCTAGGGCTACACAAAGAAACCCTATCTCAAAATAGGGTACCATATATATTTCAAAAAACATATACATATAAGAAAATTCTTGAAAATACAATGCATATTAGTTAAATAGTGATTGTGCCCCATGAGTCCCAAATAGAGATATTGAGTTAATTTTTCTTTCTCCTCATAGCATCCATAGTGGAACAAAAATGGTGGTGTCATATGCAGCCATGTCTGGAGGGAGAGGAATGTAAAGTCCTTCCAGATCGCAAAGGATGGAGCTGTTCCTCTGGAAACAAAGTAAAAACAACGAGGGTAAGTGGACAGCCAGCGTGGGAGGGAAAAACCTGAATTAGTGGGGAACAGGATATGTGGTACGGTAACTTAAGTGGTGTTTGCAGAATGAGAAAGCATAGTCTTATATAATGTGAATTTCCCATTTATTTATTTATTCATAGCACATTTTTATTTCAGAATTTCATCTTCTACCAACACCATCCACCTCCATGTTTTCTGATTAATGAAATAATTTTCTTCATAAGATACTGCCAGTGGCAGGAACATCCCCTCTACCCCCACGATCCATTCTAAATGGCAAACAACTGACCATAATCCCTGTGCTTCAGCTGAGTAGTTACGGGAATACATTCTGACAAAGGTTCCTTCTGTTTTGTGAAAGCAAATGTTTTGACCTTCCTGGGTTTTGGATCATTAAATAGTTTTCTAAGAGTTAAGGGTTAAGGGTTAAAGATTAAGGGTTGTAATCACTTTCCATTAGGGTAATGGAAAGGCAATTCAGAATCTCAGGATCACAAAATGTTGCTCAGGGCAGGGGTGCATTTCTGTTCTCAGTAAAGGAAAAGTCACTTCATTTTTAATTTCCCCATTGACTACATGAATTTTCTGGACTAGAAGGATTTTAATTCCTTTTAAAATATAAGCACATTAATTTAAATACAATTATTTAGATTATATAAATACATAAGTAAAAATTATATATAATTGTAAATAATTAAACGTTAAAATTTCATACTTTTCATTTTGCTTTGAAGGAAAGTTGGCAATTGGCTGAAGATGGATAATTGAATGATAAAATAATTATATAAGGATGTTTTATAAAGAGTGGCACCAAACTAGATAATGATATTTTCTTTGACATGAAAAAGTTTAAAATTTTTCTGCATATCTTTAAGTGATTATTTTATTGATGTCATCCCAACACATTGTAGTCTGTCAAGTAATATAATCAATGCATTGACAGTAGACACAAATGTGACCATGTTTTGAATAACACAGATAAAACCATACTTTGTTGTTTTGCCAAGCATTCTTGATTCTAATTTGTTGGTTGAGTTTTGGCAACTATTTCCAAAAATATGCTAAGTAAATACATGATCAGTTAATTAGAATAATTATATTACTCAATGTGCTTGCAAACGTTCTAATTCATCCAGAGTTATTAAAAAAGAGTTTTCTGATATAAATTTTCTTGTAAGGTATTTATTAACATGAAATTATTTTCCTCTCATACTATTTCTATTAAAAATAAGACTAATGAGAATTTACTAAAGATTTGAGATTCTGAAATACATTGACAAAATAAATAAGTAAAAAAGGTGAGCTCTCTGTAGCCATTCCGTATTTTCATTACTTCAGTGGACAAGGGGAAGCTGACATTTATGGGACCCATAAACATATGCTGCATACTGGACAAGGTGCTTTAAATACATTATCTAATTTACTCCGCTTAATAGCCCCATAAAGATGATATTTTAATCTCCATTTTACCGATGAGTAAACCAATACTTTTGCAAAGTTAAGTGACTTCACAAGGTCATAACAGTAATTAATTGAGGGAATATGACTCAGCCACACAGCTCAGTTCTCAAAATTGATCCCTCAATCTGTACCTCTAACTTAACATTAACATACGATTTAATATATCTGTCAGCAATAATGCTAAAATGTTCCTAAAGTTCTTTTCATATGAGGTAGACCTTTAAGACTATATTTAACTTTCTGAATCATTGAAATGAAAAGGTCAAGATAATGCTGTTGGATTTCTCAAAAATTATTTTCCAGTGGTGCCCTCTCCTTCACAGTTGGCCATAGTCTAAATAATCTGAAATTAAAACTGAGCTTCATCTTCACAAAATTTACTCTGATGTATAGAAATAAAATGTATGAAAGAATGAGTAGTCCTGGGCAGGAAAACCCATCTAAATCCTATAGCTTGCAACAGTTTCAGATTTTCTTTCATTTTCCTTACTAAGAACAGCTGATAATGGGGGACCTTATAGAACATGTTGTCACCCATCATTGTCCTGGGAAAAAAAACTGTGGCCAGGAAGGAAGTTCTTTCAATGCGAGTTCCCTGGTAGATTTCATTGTGTCTAGAGTTGATAGTTACAATTGTGGCTATAAGCAGTTGGGAGCAGAAATGTATAACCCTCAAGTGTTCATAGTACTGAAGATGGATTTGAGTTTCTCTTCCCATTTTATTCGTTCTTAGTCTCTCCTCCTTCTCTCTTTCCCCTCCCCTCCTCTTCCATGTCACTTTCTTTCTCCTTCATCTTTCTGCCAGGAATACTCCCAAATCGCTTCCCCAGCTGTCAGACAAATGTCTGCGTTCCTCTTTCCACAACTCAACTGCCACCCAGACTGCTTTGCCTCCTCTGTCCCTCACCTACTACCATGGCTTTGCTGCCTCTATTGTTAGCAGCTCAACCTTCACTTCTGAAAGCAGACAAGGAAAGACTACTCAAGAAAAGCCTGCTCATAGTCAGTATGATATTACACCAAGGCAACAGGCTCAGGCATTGTTTCCCAGCCAATTCAATAAGTGAGCCTGAGAAGCAAGCTTATACAACCCCAAAGGGTGTTTGGGTCAACTCCAGCTATTGATGCTTATGTTTTGGGCCAATTACAGCCTTGTCTCTTAACATCAGTCATACTGGTCCCTCTGATAGGTCAATGGGGAAGTTCTGCTCTGATAACTTATGTGGTTGCAGGGTCATCTAGAGTTCCTTGAAACTCCTGATAACACAAAGTCTGATAGAAATTGCTTCAAGTAACACTGACTGTGTCTCTAGGGCCATGGAAATGATCTGTGGTTGTCAAGTAGTTTTCTTATATCACCTGAGGGTTAGTCTAACAGTTGGTACCAGCAGTGGAAGGCAGGAAGTCTGAGTGGGTATTGGCCAGACTCAGGGCAGCCAGAGCAGCAAAAATGAACCCAACAGCTACAAATTAGGGACTTAGATTGCTCTGTCCCTCCAGCATCTCTGCTGACTGGAAAATGGACATCAGAAGCCAGGCTTACAGTGAACTTACTGTTAACATTAGTAGTGACTTTAACAGTGTTTATCAGTGTTTAACATCTGCCCAACACCCACGGGAGTGCTGAGTTCTCATCGTTCATCTCAGATTAATACAGTTGTCTTTAATCCAGTGCATGGATTAAATTGCTTCTAAGATTTCTAGTGATTCTGAGGCTAGGAATTTCATTTTAGAAATGAAAGTAGACAGTAAGGGAGAAGATAAAAATGACTTGAAAGAAGGAACTTTTTGAATTATCAAAGTGAATTATTTTCTTTTGTCTTCTAAGAAACATTTTTATCGTCAATTGTTTTAAAATATATATTTTAACTTTTCTTGCATTTTAATAATTTAAATTTTTCTTTATCTATATGCATTCATGCCTTTCTGTTGGTCAGAGAGAACATGAGTATAGATGCCTCAGAAGATTTGAAGAGGACTTTGAGTCTGGTGCTGGAGTCACAGGGGTAGGGTTGCCTAAATTGGGCTTTGGCAACTGAACTCGAGTTCTTTGTAAGAGCAGTAGATGCCCTTTACCACTGAGCCATCTCTCCAACTTCTGTTTCCTGGTCTTCATGGCTTTAATATCCTATATTTTTATAAGGCTAATTTTGGACATATGAATAAAATGAACATAGAGAAATAATACAGGTATTTAATTTAAAAAAAAAACTTGTAAAACACGATATACTTAGATATTGAACTGAATGCTATGATAGTGAGCCTGGATGGTCAAAATTGCACAAATATGAATGTTTAATTGAATGCTGTGATAGTGCCATAAAAGTCAAAGATTCCAAGCTCTGTGTTTTCCACTGAAATAATGTTTAAAAAGGGAAGTCATGAAGAAACAGCCTTTAAATAGGTTGGAGCACAACAGTACAGCACCGAGAATGCTGGACAGAGGTGATTTCTTCAAAGCATAAGCAGATATAATATTAGTAAGAAGCCTAAGTAATTATTGTATTCATTGCTATTGTCTTAGGATTTTACTGCTGTGAACAGACACGTTGTACAATGCAACTTTTATAAGGACAACATTTAATTGGGACTGGCTTACCGGTTCAGAGATTCAGTCCGTTATCCTCTAAGTGAGAGCATGGCAGCATCCAGGCAGGCATGGTACAGGAGGAGCTGAGAGTTCTAACATCTTCATCTGAAGGCCGCTAGGAGAAGCCTGGCTCCCATGTGGTTAGGAGGATGGTCTTAAAGCCCACGCCCACAGTGCTACACCTCCTTCCACAGGACCACACCTCCTAATAGTGCCACTCTCTGGACCGAGTATTTAAAGTCCATCACAGCTATCACTGTCCACTTAACCAATCTTGAATAACACAGCTAGGACTGCCTGAGTCCGGAGAAACCATTATCCCTAATTTGGCAGGTCCTGGATGCACAAGGATCTCCACAAGAGAGGCTAGAAAAGGTTACAAAGTAGCTTGGGAGCTGCTATTGGCCCAGTTATTTGTGTTTCTGAGGCAGTATATGATGATCATATGGGATTTTTTTTACCACAAACACAATGGCTGGCAATATGATCAAAAATTTCAGTAATATATATCCTCCCATATAATTGCCCATATTAGTCTGGAATGCTGAGGTAAGTCTCACAGTGCAAGGAAAGCAGTCAGCCCAAACCAGCAATGATGCATGCAAAGCCTCAGCAGGGGAGATGGTATCTTCCAGAACTTACTAGCAATCTGGGCTGGGTGAGTTCATTTGAGTAATGCGTAACCTCACTGCCCTGTCCGCACGTGTGACTTATACCCTGCCTCTGCTTCATGCTTCATTCAGAGAGCGGGACTGCTGTTGTCATTCTGACCTATTTTCTTTTCCAGAAAGGAGGGGAAGCAGGCAGGTAGCCTTTCAGGCAACAACACATTTTTGCTCCCAATCCCATTTAGTCTGAAGAGCATAGAAGACACATCTGTTTCCAAACTTCCCTGCTCCACGCCTAAGGAGAAAAATTTAGGAGGGCCCATAGCACACAAAATCTCCTCTTGGATTACCTTTAAGATTTAAGTTAAAAAGAAAGGAAAAAAATCATATGAGCCCCTTTATTCTTTTATTTTAAACTCACTTTCAAAGATAAATAGTGAGGAACTTTTTTTAGAGTCATTAATAAAAGAATAGTCTCTCCATTGTAAAGGAGCACGTAATTATATGCTAATTATACAATACAAAATAGCAGGGGGAAGGTACTGTAGAGCTTGTGAGATATGAGAAAATAGCGTTAGCACTGTTGGGATCATCAGTAAAAAAAAACAGACTAGGCTTCATTTCTTTTAATGTTTTGATATTATTTCTCTGTGGCAGAGCCGAGGAACTCATGACGGTTTTAGAATCTCCTTTTCTTATCTGTTGGTATGGACATCACATTCCAGAACACATGGGTCAATAGCTCTTAGGTCTGATTTCCTGAGGAAAACATGACAAAGCACCTACTTTAAAATTGACTTTATATTGTCATTAGCTATATTATCTTTGGAAATTATTTATCCAAGGTCCTCCTACTTTTCCTATGTATAAAATGGATTCTTAGGGCGTAATTCTTAGTTGGCTGGGATGCTTTCATTCTTATCCATATACTTAACCTACCTTAATTAGATAGGAATTATATAATTTATAATATACCTTGAAACAAAATAGATTGTTTTAAAGGTGATGCAGAGAAAGTGAACAGATGTTAAGAATTCCCGGGCACATTAGACAGTAACAGTACTCATAATTTAAACACAAAAGCAAATATAACATTGACATAGCAGTTACTGTGTACCGATTCCAACCATACTCAACACAGTCAACCACACTGGACAATATGGATAACACAGAGATATATGGCAGGCTCTTTGCTTCCAAGAAGCATATGCACTTGATATAGTAATGAAGACTGTAGCCTCATTAGTTTCTTTATCTCTATGTAGCATCCTGCAAGGGACACTGGGATCAATGGCAAATAGTGTCCAGACTAATGCTATTGAAATAATAGACTAGCAATGTTCTTGTTTTAGCTCTGTCATCTACAAAGGCCTGAAGATGTCAAACTAGGTTCAGCTTCCAGATCTCTAGCTGTATATACCAAGGACATTTCTCACTTCCTTCATAGCTAAATTAGGAAGACATTAATAAGTGGCTCACTTCAGAAGGCAGATGAGACTGGTTTTTAGAAGGAAGGAAGAAAATAGCTTCTTGTAAACTTTGCTGACTGAAGCCTCAAGTTGCCTCCTCTGGACAAAGCTGGATTTTATATCAAGTCTGAGTGCTGCAGATCTAAACAGGACAAGCATGCAGTTCCAGACTTATGCAAAGGGAGGGCATAGCATGTGGGTTAACGGTTACTTCATTACATTAAATCAGCATAGTGTGTATGCCTTCCTCCATGCCTTTGCCTGATGCTCGCTTTTCCTGGCAAACATAAGTACATTTAGAGTAGGGCAGCTCTTTCTTGATTTGCTCGCTCCTATCCAGCATATTGTCATCCATCTATCTTCATCTTATGACCAATCAGGGTTTCGATTTCACTCCATTCGACAGCAAAAAGCCAAATGACCTTTAGAGCTGTGGCTTATAAATTATATTACAGTACCTACAGTAAGAAATCTATCTTATCTTGTGACTTATTACACGTGTGCGCGCGTGCACATGCGCGCGCGCGCGCGCACACACACACACAATCTATATGTGCGACACTGCAGTAGAAGTTATACTCTGATATTTTGGTTGTCTTTCTTTCTTATCTTTTCATCTTCCTCCTTTGTTTTCCCTCCCACTTCTTCCTTTCCTCTTCTCCATCCTTCCTTCCAGTATCAGCCTCATGGGTTGATTTTATCACTTGCTGGTTAGTTGCGTTCTGCATCTCAGGAAATACCACCTTGATATATAATTGCTTCCCGAGTCCTGCTCCATTGAACTTGTGGAGATACAAACTCCTTAACAAAGTTTTCAAATCAACTCAGTTCTCATGTTTTAATATCAGTTTTCAATATACTTTTGGGTAAACATTTCATTTACTTTTGAGATATAGATCTCAGGGAGATGAAATCATATGGTAAATAAATATTAATTCAAAAGCGCCTTATTGTTTACTGTTTTAAGGTGCTGTTCTAAGTTCCAGGTAAAGATACCAAGGAAATAAAACTGCAGAAATAAGAAATTCTGCCCTCAGGGCCTGTACTAGGTTGCGTTTGTTTTCTTTTTTTTTCTTTTTCCAGAACACAATATTTTATTTAGACATTATGAGCCCAACTAAACAGAAATAATCTTCACAGCATTCTGGTCCTTCCTTTGACTCTTATATTCTTCCTGCTCTCTCTTCCATGGTGTTCCATCTATGTTGCAGGGTGTCTTGGTGTTCTATTGCTGTGAAGAGACACCATGTACCAAGGCAGTTTTTACAAGGAAAGTATTTAATTGAGGACTAGCTTACAATTTCAGACAGAATTTATTATCATCATGGCAGGGAACATGGTGGCAGGCAGGCAGGCATGGTGATGGAGAAGTAGCTGAGAGTTTTATATCCTGATCTTCAGGCCACAGATGAGAGAGAGAGAAAGGGAGAGAGGGAGAGAAGAGACGAGACAGAGAAGACAGAGAGACAGAGAGAGAAAGGTTTGTTTTCTGTTGCTGCCATAGTAAGTTAAAAGAGGTTTAAGTGACTTAATACAATGCCCATTAGTCACTATAGGTCATTCATCTAGCACAGGGGCCACAACAGTATCTGTTGTCTGATTTTGTGAAGTAGAATCAAACACTGGGCTGTGGTTCTTCATGGTGAGCCTGAGGAGAATCTACGTCTAAGATCATTCATGTTAACATCTTCTGGTTCTTGGGGACCATCGAGCTGATAGAGCTAGGCTTCCCAGAGCCTCTGTCACTTCTGTTAGGATGATGGTCTTTTCCATTCTCACTGTCTCCAAGTCGAGAGATCAGTGGCATAGCCAAGCCTCCTCAGGTCTCCATCTCTCAGTACCCACCCTAGTCTCAACACTTCCTCTGGTTTCCTCCTTTGCTATGTCTTGAACTAACTTTTCTGCCTGTTGTCCAGGGCTTTTTAAGGAATGAGAAAGTTACAACATGAGGGGATTCCCTGAGGGTCAGCTAATCAGCAAACAGAGTTATATCTGCAAAGCACTTTTACCACAGGACTTAAATTGCTGTTTCTCTGAGGAAACAAAGGATACATCTGGGTGACCAAGCTAGACCAGTTCCTACCTATTATATGGGATGCAACAAAAATAAAAATTAGTAAAATATATAACACATTAGACGATGTGTTAGGTCATAGTTGGGGAAAAGGATGCTGTCTTAGGGTTTTACTGCTAGACACAATGACCAAGGCAACTCTTAGAAGGATGGCATTTCATTGGCGCTGGCTTACAGGTTCAGAGGTTCAGTCCATTATCATCAAGGCGGGAGAATGTCTGTGTCCAGGCAAGCATGGGGCTGGAGGAGCTGAGAGTTTTACCTCTTATTCAGAAGGCAGCTAACAGAAGACTGGCTTCCAGGCATCTAGGACAAGAGTTTTAAAGCCCACACCCACAGGGGCACACCTACTCCAACAAGGCCACACCTCCTAATAGTGCCACTCTGTGGGTCAAGCATATACAAAGCACCACAGATGGGAAATGGAACATGCTAAGCAAATTTTCATATTTGGTTGAGGGTTTAAGCAAATTTTCATATTTGGCTGAGGGTTTGAAGGTGTTGTGGAAGACTCACATGGTTATTTGGAGAATAAACTTTCCAAGCCGATGGAAGAACAAATTAAGGTCCCTGAGATGGTAGCCTACCTAGGAAAACTACATCCAAGGGATAGCAATGATGTCTTTGTCTGCCATGGAGCAAGTGGTAGAGTTTAAGGCCAGAAAGCCTTCTTGGGCGTGTCACAGCTGATGTAATCTTTTGTAAGAAATATGCAGAGAGTGGGAGTTCTCATCAGGAGACATGGAAAAAAATTGTGGAAATATTTTTTAAATCTGTTTTTCTTTAATGCTCAGTAACTCTAGCCCATTTAACATTATGGAAGCTCTGATATAGCACCTTGCATTTGATATTTCTTAAGAACAGATGAACATTTTTCCATTATAATGAGGAAGGCAGACACTGAGTGAAATTCATGTCAGAGAAGCTAAAATCTCAAATGACGAGGCAATTAGAAGCAAAACACTTAAGGAACTCGGTAATTGTGGTAATAACATTAGGTTTTTAATAAGAAGGTTCAGACAGAAATGGAATAACATGCATACAATTTTCACATCAATTAGATACTGAGTTCAAGGCAGGTAGGAACCCAGCTAGGTTCCCAGGATGCAGCATTAGCCAAAGGTAACATTTTAAATCTGGTGTTTTAAATTAGCGAGCTGCTTACTTCATTAACGATAATTTAATAGGAGTAAGAGTGTCCGCCTCGGCATTTGTTTAGAGAGTTATTGGAAATTAATGCAGAAACTTCAAGTGATAGATCACCAGAGCTGTGTTTCTCAAGCTTGGCCTATATTTTCACAATTAAAATGAACAATGGGCAGCAGAGGAGTGCTCTGAAGCTCCTGGAAATTGAAAATCGCTCCACACTACTTGAGCCGTGTATATATTCGTAAATGTTACTCCAAAGCCTGTGCTTATGATCTTAAAGTTAATTGTGAGTATTCACACACTGTGATGTAACACTGATTGGGTACTGTAGGACATTCCTCAACTACGCAGAGTATCTTAATACCCTATAATATTCTTAATATCTTGTAAGATATTCCTCAACTATGAGGAATATCATAGGCTATGGAGTATGCCCTGTGAATTATGTGGAGAGGATCATAGTTCTGTCTCTTACATTAGAGCCACAGGCCAAAGTTATGTCATGTGAATTAAAGACATTGTAGACTAATATTTGTTGAACCTTAAGTGTCCATGGGTAGCAACACTTTATCTAATTTTGGTTTATGTGGAGTTCCCTAAGGAAAGAAGCATCAGACTTCAAGGGACTTATGGAATGGAAGATGAGAAAGAAGGGTCAGTTTCTTCACTAGTGTAGCCATCTGTTATGTGTCTATTATTCTCCAGTAAATAATCCCCCACCATACAGGCAATCACCACTCATGACTCATAAAACAAACAAACCAACAAAACCAAGAAGATATAAAACCTGAAAGTGAGAAAAATTGTTCGTAAAACAAATGTTCTATGTGGGGAAGGGTGGAGAAGAGAACACTGGAGCACATATGTGTCCAAAATATATTATATATGTATGTATGGAATTAGGAAAGCAGAAATTACCAAAAAGTAAAGGATTAGGTGGTGATGCTCAAGGAGTCACACTTTGGGGACCTCTGGGCTTCATTTCTCTGTTGGGTGACAAACTTCCTACTTGAAAATGTCCTTTATCCAATCTCGGGCTACTAAAGCCCCTTCCCTCCTCACAATTTGTACATACTGCACAGGCAGTTTAAAGGCCCCACGGAATGAGTTCCTGTGCAGTTTTAATTTCTTACTTTGGTGGAAATGTTAAGAAGACTCAGTGTACTTTTCCAACCACCTGAGAGAGCTTTGGAAATGATGACCAGGTGGTGTATGAAGCACAGCTGTGTCCCAAACCCATCACCTCTAGGAAGGCAGACAATCTGCAACTTGTCCAATCTTTCAGGAGCTTCAGAACAACTCTCAACTGTGGAGTTGGTCTGGAGTATGCCTGTGTGAAGGGAGGAGTTGAGTTTTCTCATAGAATGATAACGCCTCAGCCAGCCATACCCAATAAAATTCCAGATTCCAATTTTAGTGGGACACAAATAGATTTATGTATTGGATTTGTATCTATTAGTCCCTGAGAATAGAAACACAAGAATAACATGTCTAAATTATTGGAAGACATAGCAGGAAAAAGAAAAAAATTTGTGTGGTTATAAGAAATACAACTAGGACCACAGCAAAACATACTCAATGTTAGCTCTCAATGAGTGACCTGCCTTGGGAAATAAGAAGTTCCTTAGTTTTGAATGTGATGAATTTATTACTTGAATGATACGCAAAAACTCAGAGCTGACTAGATCTACAGTCATAGAGACAGGAAACAGCTAATGAAAAACTTGGAGGGATAGATCAAGTCTTAGTCATGGGTTTGAAACTCATTCTCAGAGTGAGGCATTGTATGTGAAAAGAAGTGGGTTTTGATTTTAGTCTCTAGAGATGGATGAACTACGAAAGAATCTTACACGATCATAATAGGACAAAGGTCTGATGTTTAGTTAAGTGTACCCAGCTGTGAAGGATCAGAGGTAGGCACGGGGTTATGGGTTTGAAGTTAGTAAGGAAAGTAGTGACATTGTGGGTGTAGAGAGGTGAGACATAGAATCATCAGCATTTGATAATAACATGAATATAAGAAGTGAGTAAAAGACAAATTCTAGACCCATAGTCTCATCTTTTGGTGATATATTTGGTGATAGTCATTGACAGAGACTCAAAGTAGAGAAATCTAGTGGATGTGTGATTTGTAGACCAAGAGACAAAAATAGACTTCAGAGAATTGTCATTCATTATTTCTCCATGGACCGCACTGAAATGATTCATTAGTGAAAGCTTTCCCAAGAGGAATGTTAAATCGAGACTCCTAAAGACATTTAGCAGGTGATAAGGGAGTAGCTGTGACATCATGAAAGTAAACTATCTACAAATTTGTTTCTTTCGTGTCTAGTAAGTAAATTAAGTGTTATTCTGGGCTGTGAATATTGAACTGAATTTTTTTTGAAACTTTGTGCTTGGTATTATATTTCCACTGCCTCTGAATCAAATAAATAGATTTCAAAATTAAACTAGTTTCATATTTATGAACTACTTATATAGAAAAATAAACAGAGAAGCTGAATAAATGCAATCTGAAATATACCTTTAAGCCATATTTAAATTTTCTATTTTCTACCATCATTATATGTACGTATTTTATACATTATATATGTGAGGTATAGAGAGAAAGGGTACAAAAAGGGGGGAGAAGATAAAGGAGAGAGATTATGTGTATAGTAATATAAAAAAATGTGACCACAGTAAGAACTCTAAGCTGAAAACAGAGAATCTTACCAATGCATAAGAACTTTGAATCTTATACACATCTGTTCCTGTCCGTATTTTAAACTCATGCAGAAGTTAAATCTTGAAATAATGTTCAGTACAGGAATATCTGACATTTGATGAAATTTGATCTACAGCTTAAAATTCAAGATTTTAGATTGAATAAAAAAATTTAGAATTGCTATAGGTTATAGGAAGCTATGGAATGGGACTGGTTGTAATGTGGAGCATTTAGTATTTTAGAGATGTGGCTGATTTAACTGTTGACACATCTTCCACTCATGGTGTTCAGTATCACAGCAGTTTGCTTCTAGTAAGCGCTGATGTTGACTTGTTGTAATGTATGATGAGATTAGCCTAAACTCAACAAAGGTGTGTTTTGTCAAGTGGGCGCTTGCTTTTAGCATTTTTATCTCTGCATCTATGTCCGAGTCTTTTCTGTTGGCAAACATACTGTTTCCGGTCAGTTCCATTCTCCTCCTCACTGGGAGGAGAAGGAAATCTCTGTGTGTGTGTGTGTGTGTGTGTGTGTGTGTGTGTGTGTGTGTGTGTGTGTGTGTTTGTGTGTGTGTGTGTATACAAGAGAGATAGAGAAAGGGAGAGATGGAGGGAAAGAGACAGACAGACAGACAGAGAGGCAGGGGAGGAAAGATTCATTTCTCAAAGGATGCTCGCAAATTACTGGTTGTAATCTCTGCTTCCCTGATTCAATCTTCTTCTTTAAAGCATTCAGGACTTGAGGAAACTGGTTATGGGAGAACTAGTTTTGTCAGAATGTCTGTAGTAATTGGTTTACTTAGCCTGCTTCTAGGACTCACATGGTATGGTACTTCTCTGTCTTGAAAGAAATAAAATTGAGTATTTTCAAAAGGCACTGTGTCTAACAGTCAGGGGAGTCTGCATGGGTATTATGATTAGAAATCTCAATTTCCCAACTTCACTTACAACCTATGATCAATTTGTGTGATTACTAAATATATGATCAGACACTCAAGCCTCCTTTGTGATTAAATTTTTTCAGATGAACTTGTTGAAAGCAGAGCCTGCGTGTGTAATACTCATGTGGACCACAGACATAAATCATATGCTTCCAGATTATAGCTTTAGGGTTTTTGAGATGAGATATAAGGAAGTTTGCTTATGAATAAAGTTTGATAAAAGTTATTAATGATAACTTTTAATATACTCACTTTTTACCTATGGTATTGTCTAAGGAGATCCTCTTCGGTGACATGGCGCCACATTGCATGGCGCCACATTGCTCTTCCATACAACCCCGTCCCTCACTTGATGCCCTGTCTTTCTGCTGGAGGTGAACTCTACAAGCGCCCTCTCCCCACTGTAGGACATTTCATCTAGGGTCTCTCTCTCTCTCTGGGTCCTGAGAGTCTCTCACCTCCCAGGTCTCTGGTGCATTCTAGAGGGTCCCCCCTCCTCCTACCTCCAGAGTTTGCCTGTTTTCATTCTTTCTGCTGGCCCTCAGGGCTTCACTTCTGTCCCCCCAATACCTGATCATGTTCCTCTTTTACCTTCTCCCACCCAGGCCACTCTCTCCCTCTGGGATTTTTTTTTTACTAAATATATAATCAGTGATTATAATAGTGACCCCATTGTAGACACTGATATACTTTTTCATTAGTTATTTTGTATTGGAATTTCTGTAAATTTTAGAATTTTCTAATGAGAGTTGTGTGTATCACTTCGCACTTGCACTTTCTGCCCATTTGTGAGATGGGGCAATTATGTAAAAACCACCATGTGGGGCTGTTATGTCTTTAAACCATTAAACAAAATTCACAAATTACTTAAAATGGTTCCTGGCCACTTGTTAGGGCTTACACAACTCTTAAGGGAGGTGCATAAATCAAGTAAGTTGTTAATGGGTTAATAAGACAAAAGAGGTGAGTTTCCCAATAAATAAGGTATGAACATTATTATTCAACAGTAATAATCTTGTTAAGTGTAACAGCTGAAAAATGTCTAAGGATGCCCTTCAATATTTAACCTCATAGCTAAACAAGACCCTTCAAAGAAAGCACAGATTCATTGGGAATTGTACTCAGTTCCTTTAGTAATAGGCACAAAAATAATCACAGAGGGCAGGTGGGGTGCCTCAGCAGGGAAAGGCACTTGTCACCAACCCTGATAGCCCAAGTTTGATCCTTGCATGGTGAAATGAAATCTAAATCATGTAAGTTGTTGTCTGCCTTCCAAATACAAGCTTTGATACTCTTACGAGTGTGTGTGCATGTGTGTCCAACTGCGTGTGTGTGCACGTGTGTGTCTGCACCTCTGTGTGTGTGCACTTGTGTGTGTATGTATGTGTACATGTGTGTGGGTGTGCATATGTTGTGTTTGTGTGTATGCACTTGTATGTATACATGTACATGTGTGTGATGGTACACCTGTGTGCATGTATGTGTGTGTATGTATGTATGTGCACAGGTGTGTGCATCTTTGTGTGTATGTGTGCATGTGTGTGTCTAACTGCATGTTTGTGCACATGTGTGTGTCTGCACCTCTGTGTGTGTATGTATGTGTACTTGTGTGTGTGTACATGTGTTGTGTTTGTGTGTGTATGCAGCTATGTGTGTGTATGTGTGCACCTGTGTGGGTGCACCTGTGTGTGTATATGTGCACGTGTGGGGGTATACCTGTGTGCATATATATGTGTGTATATATGTGTGTGCACAGGTATGTGCATCTCTGTGTGTGCACCTCTGTGTGTGTCTGTGTGTGTATTCACTGCCCCCAAGAAAATAAGTAAATAAATGGATGGATGGATGGATGGATGGATGGATGGATGGATGGATAGATGGGTCGATAGATAGGTAAACTGACACATAGACAGACATTCAGATACATAGACAGAATAAATAAATGTTGTCATGATATTGGTTAGTTGTTTTTAATTCACCAAAGAACTGGAGTTGCAGTGTTTTAATGGCCACATAATCTGGGACATTCTCTCCACTAGTGTGGGCGAGGTCAAACCTATTATGCTGTTCCATTGTAAGAGTCATCTTCCCAGAAGATTTTGGAGCATAAACATTGCTGTATCCCTTCTAGTCACCAGGATTGCTTTTTCCAGTCACATCTTACTGAGGCAATCAAGAAGGAAGGACTTTTTTTTTCTACCAGGTGCAATTGTGACTTTACAAGGGTTTCTTAGTATAATTCTAAGGTAGACTTGCAAAAGTGTCTCTTTAATGATTAACCTGTTTAATAGGGGACCGAGTATACTATAGCTATGTGCTGGGATTTTCGTATATCTGCTATTCTCTCTCTCTGTCTCTCTGTCTCTGTCTCTCTGTCTCTCTGTCTCTCTCTCTGTCTCTCTGTCTCTGTCTCTGTCTCTGTCTCTCTCTCTCTCTCTGTCTCTCTCTCTCTCTCTCTCTCTGTGTGTGTGTGTGTGTGTGTGTGTGTGTGTGTGTGTGTGTGTGTGTGTGTGTGTGTATGTGATTGTTTTGCCTGGGGCAGTTTGAGAAGAGGCTGGTCTGGAGTGGTTACTGCATTGGGAAAAGCTGGTTTGCTTGAATGCTGAGCCAACCCTTGCACATTTTGCTGTTAGTAATACAATGTTAATGTCCTCACTAAATCACAAAAACGCTGAGTAGAAACTGATACATAAAGTGGTTATAGATGTTCAGCAATTAGCTGAGGCTAATAATTCCGATTTATGAAATAACAAATAAAACCTAAGTGATTTTTTTTAAATAGCACATTTCAACTGAAATGTGTGGCAATGCATGTGTTTTTGCTCTTAAGTGGTGAAAAAATTGCATTAGGAATGGTGCGAATAATATAGCCACTTACTTGTTTTCTGTGATTCTAATATAATCTGAAAAAAACATGGCATTGTCCCATGGTTTACAAAAGAAATGCCTAACTCTGTGAAAAATGATAATAATAGAATTTTAAAGGCCAATGACATACCTATATTTAATGCCTCATTATATTAGATTTTATAGCATCACAACAAAGGAAGTAATGCCAAAGAGGTAGATTTTATTGTTTTTGAAAATATTTATTTTGAAGTCAGACTTGAAAGAATTTGGATGAGTATATTAATTTCTTACTGGGAGCATAATTGAGTTTATTCTTCTTAGCAGTGTGAAAAAATATGGATTAGTTCTATCTATGGGTAAGAAGATAGAGTTTGTGGTATACAGAAATACACAGCTAATAAATCTCAAAGTGAAGATGATCTTATGATCATATATTCTCACCCCGCACTCTTCATCACTCTTTGTCATTTTATCATGTATCCTGCCTGCTGACAGTGTCTTTCCAACATTGTTAGAGACAGTCATCACCAGCAGATGAACATTCAAGCGGATATGATATCTTAACCAATTTTTAATGAATTCCATGGTAAAGAAAGTAAATAGAAAAAAAATATTGAAGTTGAAATCCACAAGTAATTGTCTTCTTTAAACTTTTTTTTTTTTTTTTTTTTTTTTGGTTTTTTGAGACAGGGTTCTCTGTGTAGCCCTGGCTGTCCTAGAACTCACTCTGTAGACCAGGCTGGCCTCGAACTCAGAAATCTGCCTGCCTCTGCCTCCCAAGTGCTGGGATTAAAGGCATGTGCCACCACTGCCTGGCTTAAACATGTTTTTATTAATTGATTATTTTATTTGTTTACATTTCAAATGTTGTCTCCCTTCCCAGTCTCCCCTCCCCAAACCCTCCATTCCATTCCCCCTCCCCTTTGCCTCTTAGAGGATGCTCCCCCCACCCACCCACTCCTGCCTCACCCCTCTAGCATCCCTGTATACTGAGGCATCAAGCCTCCAAAGGACCAAGTGCTTCCCCTTCTACCGATGCCAGCTAGATGAAGCAATCCTCTGCTACATGTGCAGCTGGAGCCATGGGCCCATCCATGCATACTCTTTGGTTGGTGGTTTAGTCCCTGGGAGCATGGTAATCATCATTTTAGAAAAAAATTATGAAAATTCCATTCTAAAACAAATTTTAAAAATATATATGAATGGAAAATTGTAAAACCTAGCTAAGAAACTTAAGAGTGTGTTAGATGATATTAAAGTCCAATATCAACGGGCTTTAAAATTGGGCTAGGTTTTTGTAAGAGGACTTTTTGACCATCTTATTGTAATAAGTCATCTACTTTGAAGGTAATAGAGTATGCCACTGGTTTAATGTGGCCCTTAGTGACCGCGGGCTCCATCATGAGCTGATAACATTACAGTCAGGCTTGCACACACCCTCTTGATGTCTCATCTTTCTGTTAAAAATGCTGGAGAACACATCACAATGCTGTAACCGGAAATGGTTGCTCTACAGTAATCTTAAACATTTACTATAAGCTTAATGTGATTTACTGGTTTTCAAAAATGTTTTATGCTTTCCACCAGAATCAACAGAATCCTTATGCTTATACCTTGAAGATATCAATATCCAAGAGTTCTTTACTAAAACTCAAATTTCTATGAAAAGGGTAGTTCCTTGGTTCAGGTGATGATAGAACTTACCCACAGGAGGAAATCCCTCTAGGATATGCATAAGAGGAGTTCAGGAAGCAGTTATACCATAGGACCAGCTCAGGATAAACTGGAAAATACAGTTGCCCCAACTGTCTGTAACAATTAACTTACAGCAGTACACCAGACAAATGCAGTTGTAACATGGTGGTACCATAAGAATGGGAGAATGACAAAGAGTTGAGATGCTTCAAAATTCTTTGATGACTTATCAACAACACTATGCTTCTCAGTGAAGTTGAACTGCTATAATTTACCTCTCCTATTTTAGTAATGGCTAAGTAAACTCTTCAAAGTATTCCACCACACCTTTTTTTAAAAGATAAAAAATGTATAAATTGTATGTGTTCTGACATCAGAAATCCAGAGAGAAGGGGGAAGGTAGAGTGTGTGGAGAAGTGTGAAGTTCTAGAAAGACTAGTCTGATTCTAGGAGTATTCTAACCTAGGGAGGTCAATGTCAACACCAGAAGTCTTAGAGATTGAAAGTACATGGGTTTTCTGGCAGACCTCAGAAGACTGTCATAATAGACCACAGTCACAAAGCCGATAGTCATGCCAAGTGCATCTTATTTCTGATAAGACACCCTCAGTGGAGATAGCCCTGGTGAACACACTTTATTTCTGATTGGATACCACTGAGATGCACTGTAAGAAAGAATGGGAGGCAGAACAGTATTCCCAGAGTAGTGTCTGAATCACTCTCAGACCTAAAACTGGACTGATGGGTGCATGGATTGCTGAAATGTCATTGAGAAAGGCAAATGTACTGTCTCTCTGGAGGAAAATTACAGCCCTTGTTTCACAATAATTTTCAAACTTTGTAAATACAAAATGTAGCATACAATTAGAAAAATAAAACCCCAAACAAGGCACACAAGAGGATAAGTAGCTTGGACAACAACAACTACAACTACAACAACCAAAACCAGCCCACAACACTGCAGTGAAACCACTGATCTGTCAGAACTATAGGAAAGGCATAGAGGACCATGTGACCGCTAAGCCAACTAAAGATGTTATAGACTTATAAAAAGTATGGAAAAACGTGAGGTGGGGGATCTAGCCAGGCATGGTGTGTGCACTTTAGCCTCTGTGCTCAGGAGGTAGAGGCAGATGGATCTCTGTGAGTTCCAAGCCAGAGTTAACTATAGTGTGAGCTCCATGCCAGCCAGGTTATAATAATTCAAGAAATAAAGATAATAAATTTGAGAGTGCAAGAAAGGGAACACGGGAAGGGTTGGTGTGAGGAAGGAGAAGAAAGAAATGCTATAACCATATTGTAATTTGTGAGGAAAAAAGATTCCTTTAAAAAAAGTCAACCTTCATGTTTTAGGGGGAAAAGATGGGGAAGAGGTATCAGGTATCCTGAATAGCAAATACAGCTAAGTTTCTTCTTTCCTCCCTCCCTCTCTCCCTCCCTCCTTCTCTCCCTTCCTCCCATTCCTCTGTCCCTCCCCTCTCTATGTGAATGTGTTTATATGAGCCATACTATTCGGGTGGAGGACTCAATAATTTTATCATTTGTTCTATATGTTTCACTATAGGGAACTTGATGTTGCTTCAATGGCATCACCACGCTGGTCAAGAAAGCCTATGATTCCTAGGTGTAGGATAATTGTCACCAGAAAATATTCCAGGAGAAAAACTTCATGACAGTGTTAGGCAGTAGTATGGAAATTACTCAAGAGAGAAGTGCATGTTTAAAAGTGGGATAATTCATAAGTGAAATATTAACTGTAATAAATATGCCGGTACAAACCTTGATTTATCCATTTGGACATTTTCCACATCCCAAGTGGCTAGTCTAATACCAATTAAAGCATCACAGATTGCTATTATCTTCCTGCATTACTATTTTCATGAATTAATTTTGTCTTAAAAATCAGACCTTTTCCAAATGAGAATACATTTAAATATCTGAGGTACAAAAGTGAAGTTGAATGTCAGGACCCATAGATATCTATAATTTCAAATTCTAAAAATACAGAACCATGGGAATAATGCTAGAAAAATTAATAGTTGAGAAAGTGGCCTATGAGGTCACCTGATCATGCTTCTAGGTGTTTATAGAGAATCCAAATAGTAAAACAGTAATTCTATCTATTTTATTCTGAAGCTACTTACCACTTTTGTATGAATGTGTGTGTGTGTGTGTGTGTGTGTGTGTGTGTGTA
Organism: Uromys caudimaculatus; assembly: GCA_028551405.1. Classification (NCBI taxonomy): domain Eukaryota; kingdom Metazoa; phylum Chordata; class Mammalia; order Rodentia; family Muridae; genus Uromys; species Uromys caudimaculatus. The sequence continues at coordinate 61,621,982 of CM052707.1, read as the reverse complement.
TATATATATATATATATATCTCCATACATTAAGTTTTTTCATTCATTCCTCCATATCCATATCCATATCCATCCATTGTTTTAATCTTTCATTTGATAAATATCGGGGATCTTTTAAGTGCTGGGAATACTGCTTAGTCATGAATAAAGAAATGTATGTTAATATTCTTGCTTTACCGTAGCTCATAGTTCATAAATCATCTTAATGTTATGAATTATGCCTTAAGCGTAGATAACTTTCTGAATATATGGATCATGAAGCTATCTCCTATCCTTTGGGCTTTAAATCAAGCACAGCACTAAATGTGCACAGAGACTGGGAGCCATGAATGGGGACAAGAGCTCAGAAGAGTATTAAATGTGTGTCTCTGGAGCCTTTGCAAAGAAGGGCAGATGAAACTGGTGGGTTGGTCTCCTACTGGAGGATTTTATGTTTCATAGATCCAGGTTTCTTTCTGTAGTATGACACCATTGTAGATGTCAGGCAATGGTGGCCAAGAGGAGGCCACAGAAGGGGCAAGACTGGTCAGGAAGTGATTCCCCTTAGATGGAACACAGTCCTCGCTTACAATGGGGATGGTGGGAAAAGGACTGGGAGCAGATTCAGAGGATGGGTAGAAGCAGGACAGGGGGAATGTATGGACAATAGTTATGTGATTAATGGAGAATTAGCGACTATTTCACACAAAACATGGTTTTGAACCATGTGAAGCACATGGAGCATTGGTACTCTATGAGTGGTACATCTCCCCTGCTCGTGGCTAGGTGAAATGCTTCCACATTGCCTTGAGTTTCATTCTTTGCTGTCTGCCACTGGCATCTACAGTACATAATGGCACTACCCATTGTCTGAAAATCTAGGACCCGGTATGCCTAGATACAGTCACATATTCTTGATGTGTGATCAGTACACAGAAGTTCTGCCCTACTCTACACATTGCCTTGATATTACCTTTTCTAGTTTGATAAGGAGAGGCCAAAGTTAGCAATAATAGTGAAAGAAATATTTTTCACGTTCAATAACTCTAAGCCATTCTTAAATTGTAAACTATCTTTAATCTCTATTATGACTTTTTTCTACAATGAGTTTTAACTCCTCTGTCTTCTCAGATTCATGAAGGCAATGTTATATTTGATTCATTTTATCCCAACCTCTCTGTTTTCTGCTGCCAATGGCTAGCTTCACCTTCATATGATTTATTGTGAATAGCATTATGATTTATATTTTTCTCAAATTATTATGCAAATTGCATATATGTAATATTTTAATACATATATATGCATATATTATATATAATCATATATATAATCATCTTTGAGGAAGAATGTATAAAGTATCATAATTACTGCTGAAAATATCATGGGTATTATGCGGATCATTAATGGGTGTCGTAGGATTTATAATAAGTTAAGAGCTGTGAAGCTGGCTTGAAAGGCAAGTGCCCATGGGTGGTGAAAATTAAACATTGGTTAAGGGGCTTAATCTCTTTTACCTGCCCTAAAGTGTGAATGATTCAAGTTTATGCATAAGCAAGCTCTAAATTACTGTAGGCATGGATGTTCAGATAAGCCCATGAATGGTTATGGCTGCAAATAGGAAATCTTAGGACTCCAACTGAGTATTACCGCATAATGTTTCTATGGTTCTTTGACACTTTAATGTTAGAATACTTATCTGTTGAGTTCTTTGTTCTTTCTTGCTTGAATTCAATGTAACTTTTTTCTTTGGTTTGTGTAGAAAGTCTCCCAAACTATTCACAAGAAAAATTTACAATCCCTGTCGAAATTGCTTATAAAAGCTGTTTAAGTTAGCCCCACTTATTGTGTGTGTTCCTCTGAAACTCAACACACTAAGCATTTATAATGCTCTAAGAGCAATGGAGAACTACTCCCACTGTGAGCTTTGTTGGAAGCAAAAGGCGTTATTGTCCTGTTGTCCCCTTATGCTTGTTAAAATGTTCCCTTTCTCCCTGGCTTTTAACCCTGTGATCTGTTGAACAGTGGAGTACCTGACATGTGTTTGTTCCTTAGGCAAACGTGTAAAACTCTTCACGTTGGAATGGAGAAATAGAAAGAGAAGGTTTCTGCTGTGCCTGATGACTATTTTTGATTTTCCACATTCAAAATTATTCTGGCTCCACACTGGAGCAGTAGTTATGGCGATCCTAGTGTTGGTCGGATTCTGAGGAAGGGGCAGAAGTTTCCTTGAGAAGTAAAGATTCCAAACAACTCCAGAAATGAGCGCCTGTCTCCTTTCATTTCTCACAGAGCAGCAGGTGTGTACCCCGTGTTAACAGGGTGAACTGGGACCTCCTGGTTCTTGTGGTTGCTGTAGCTATCCAGGTGCTTGATTTCAAAGAGAGATAACAAAATTGCTACAATTTTAGAGACCAGAGGACAAAGAACTGACTCTATGGTTAATAAAGGAAGCAATGGTGTTTTTTAAATTAAAAAAAAAGAAAAGAAAAACACTGGGAAGAAGCATTGTTCCTTGAACTGACTCACTAAGCCCCATGGTGAAGGAGCCAATATACTGCCATTGATGAACCTTATGCTGTCACCACCAGGGGCTCTGCAGTGCCACTGTCCTTAGAATAGGAAATAAAATATAAAACCTTTTTTGTTCCTGAGCATCTGTCAGTGTTCAACCTGCTTATTGTTTATAAATTTGCATGAAGAACCCAGAGCCAACGGGCTTTCTCTTAATCTCCATAAACCAAATCCAGACACATTTCTTACCTAATCTATTCTTTATGTATTGGAATTTACACACATTTAAAGTTGTGTTGTGCCCCAGCTTAAACAGTCTCTCCTCTCTCTCTGTCTCTCTGTCTCTCTGTCTCTCTCTCTTTCTCTCACACACACACATCACACATACACACATACACACATACATTCTCAGATATATGTGTATATATATATAAATGTGTGTTTATATACATATACAAACACACACACATATCCATATAATCACACACTCACACACACACACATATATATGTTTATATACAACACATATATGTGTATATAAACAACACAGATACATATGTATGTATATATCTATGTATCTACACACACACTTATACCAACTACATACATGTGCGTGTGTGTGTGTATATATATTTTTTTCTTTAGAAATTTGAGACTACTGACTTATGTCACTAGGAAGGCCCACAGAAGATTACAGCCAGCTGATAGTGTGTGCTGCAGGTGCATGATTCGTCAACACATCCTGCTTGTCAAACAGCATTAACTATGATGTTCTTTCCTTCAGAAAATGGATTTTAACTTTACAGTGCACAGGAAGGGATTTAAAAAATTACTACTACCTATGGAATGATCATCACGGAAGCTAACTGAATGGGAAATGTAGAGCAGGTCCTCCTTCTAGAAGGTTCTCAAAACATTCTGACTTTGTGCTTCCATAACTCACACCAAGACTTTTTTTTTTTTAACATGACAGCACCATGTTATTTGTTTGGACAGGTATCCCAAAAAAATGTTACAGAAAGCCATTTCATTTGTAAAACAAACTAACCAGGAAGTTAAGAGAAAATGTTCTTAGCAATCCGAAACCAGTGCAAAGGACGCTTCCACTTCCAGTCCCTTTTTCTGCGTCCCACTGGCTACAAACTAATTTTGAAACACGGTTTTTGAACTTTATTATGGTCCCATTTGCTTTTACTGCAGCGAAGCTGAAATTGTTGAGCAGTATAGTTCTTGACTAGGCTTAAATTTTAAGCTAACACTTTACTGCAGAAAATGGGTAAAAACTATCCATTCAAATTATTCTGTATAAATGAGAGGTGAATCCTAAAAAACAAATGTAATATCAAATTTGACAGGTGAGGCACATTCCAATTGAACTAAAAAATAAATCTCATGGTCTCTAAACTTTCCAGTGCTAGAATATATAATTCATATCTTTCAAAAATCTACCCAGATTCTCCTCAGGAATTACTTTCCTGTCTTAAGTTTTTTTTTAACTTTCTAAGGTATTTACCCTCATTCTGATTGCTTCTATACGTTATCTAAGCTTATTATTGTTTTTTCTGTGTCTGTGTTCTACTAGGAACAGAGAGTGTGCACGTGGGGGGACCAGAAGTAAAGGACATCTTTTTACTGATACATTCTGGAAAAGATCAATGATCTTTGTTAGACACCCAGTGAGTGACAAAGTGAAGCGTAGTTCATTTGCTAATAGCTAAGTCAAACTGAGAATGAGGTTTCTTTACTGAAGGGAGAGCAGTTCATAAGAAGCACACTCATCTGCTTCCAGGAGACGTGTAGCAGGGCTCGAGGTTCTGAGAAACAGCCTAAGTCTCTGTTCTGAAGATTCCATTTCCACGGAAGACTTCATTTGCACAGCTCGGCGAGCCCACACATTCTGTCTGTGCAAACAATTCCCCAGTGCTGCTGTAGTATACAATGATGATCACATCTTTTAGGAAATTAAATACTGAGTGGCATCTTACTAGTTGGGGCTGAGAGAGGAAGGAGTTAGGAACTCAGTCCAAGGGACAAGATTGGCAGCTCAGAACTCTACCAGTTCAAAGGACTTTAGTTCTAAAGCTAGCAGGCAGCAATGCTGGTGTAATACAGTCTTCCCAGCAGCATGGGAAGGCTGGCTCAGCTCAGCTCATTTACCACAATGACTCTGCCAGAAGAGCAGAGGGCTCTATGCCACATCCAGGGTATCTTTACTCCTCTGTTTCCCGGTGAGCTCACCCTAATTATACCTATGCAGGATTAGTTAGCTATCTGCAGTTGTCTGAAATGCTCTGGGTCGTCTAAAATGACTCTTTTCAGAGTTACCCAAGCCTATTAAAATAGTCAAGAATTTAGTGAGAAGATTAACTGAAAATAGTTCAAGATCATTAGTCATCCTTATTCGTGCTGAAGTACTGAATAGACAGCCTTTACTAGCCCAACTGTTAGAACAAATGTCAAGACTGATCCAGCTCCAGAATTCTCTGCAAAATATTAAGATGTGGTATGAACATGCAGTGTCTTTCAGAGCTATAGATGCTGTATCTATTAATACGGAAGTAAAATATACACTTTAATTTTATATAGATGAGTATATTTATGAAAAGGATTCATTTCCCCTGTTTTGTGTAGTCCCTCATATTCAAAACCTGAAAGCTACCTGGGTAGCTGGTTTGTACATGCAAATTTTTGACAGGGAGGTATCTTCTGTCTTATGACACCGTATCGTATAACATACTTTGAGATAGAGCAAGTATGTTCATATACAGTTATGACCAGATTAATGGCAGCTTTTCTCTAGCTTAAATGAAAAAACCTGTTACTGTGGAATAATAATGTTTTAATTGCACATTTAGTATACAGATAGTGAAGCAAGAGCTACATTCATATACTTGTAAGAGGTACATTAAAAAAATTCATTTGCAGTGAGCAGCAATTCTGTTCTAAAGAAGGAAAAGTTGATTCACATCAGCACTTAAGACTACGAAGGGATTCTGCTGCTCCTTGAGCCTTTATTGAGCAAGCTAAATTTGTTGGAGTGTTAGTGTTAAATTGTGTCTATTTGTGATGTTATTAAGCAGCTATTATACAGGTTGGACAAGATTGCATTTAAACCTGCTTCTTTCCCTCAGAAATACTGCCACGCTTCCCTGCCTTCTACTTGCTTAAATAAAACACGTTCATTAGTACAAAAATAAATGTTCTGCTAACGACATGGGTATTTTAGAGAAAACTTAACTCCCTTTGGAATGAAATTGACTCTACCACTCAAACAGGGCATCTCTCCCGTTAATGTGTGTGTGTGACTTATAACGACAAGGATATCAATGCTATTCCACAGCACTCTGTGACAAGATTTTAATGACTATGTTAGAGAAAAGGATACAGCCTTCTGTAACCAACAGAAGATCCCCATCGATGCTGTACAGAGTTGGAAGGGATTTCGCAAATTTACACAAACTGCCACCTGAACAAAGGTGTTCAGATAGCGTTCCTTTAAAGAATAATGACATCCAAGTAGCCCTCAGTGTGGCCGGGCAATTCACAGCTGCATTTCATTGTTGTATGACCGTGTTGCAGGTTTTATTCCTGGATAAAGTGTGGCCTTGATTTCCTAGATGTATGCCCAGCATACAAAGTCTCATGGAAGATGGCTCATAGAAAACACAAAAAGAAAGGTACAAAAAGAAGGGAAATAAGAATCTGAGAAGATGTATAATATGTGCTTAATAATAGGGGTAAAACAGAAAGAAGACCTGATACCAATATTCCTCAAACTATTCCATAAAATAGAAAAAGAAGAAACACTACCTAATTCATTCTATGAAGCCACAATTACTTTAATACCTAAACCACACAAGGACCCAACCAAAAAGGAGAACTTCAGACCAATCTCACTTATGAATATTGATCCAAAAATACTCAGTAAAATTCTTGCAAACCAAATCCAAGATCACATCAAAACCATCATTCACTACAATCAAGTAGGCTTCATTCCAGGAATGCAAGGTTGGTTCAATATATGAAAATCCATTAATGTAATCTACTATATAAACAAATTCAAAGGAAAAAAATCACATGATCATCTCCTTAGATGCAGAAAAAGCATTTGACAATGTACAACATCCCTTTATGTTAAAAGAACGTTCAAAGCATAAAGTGCAGACAGTATAAAAATAACTAGCTTTACTCATTTTAGATTTAACTAGTATCTTATGTGTTGCTTGCTTGCCTTTTATTTTCTTAGTTTAGAGTGGTGAATAGATTTTTGACACACATATGTAAGATCTAAGCACACATGGAATACATGTTGGGCTGGTATAACTGGATGCTTCAGTTCTTGACACCTGGGTTTATGTCACCATATTATCTTCTTCATCTTTCAGAACCATTTAATCATAGCTTTGTGCTTGACACTGGGTTACTATTATTATTACTCTTTTTCATTGACATGGATCGATCAGTCCAACAGTTGCATGCAGCACACTAGACAATAGGCATCAAATAAAATTGTTTGAAAAAGAACTGTATGAAACATGACTTCTGCAAAGGCAGATGGATGCCCTGAAGCAGTGATTATGACATGTGGTAATGGGGTAAAGCTTGAATCATTTCTCGGTCTCCTACATGATACTATGTCTGTAGCCCCTTGGACCAAGAAGGTAGACTGCATACATGAGAGCAACTGAGATGTTTCTATTCTGAAACCTTCTGTTATAATAGGTGAAAACTTGCTAAGATTATTTTTAGAAAGTGAAGATTTTACTGTTTGATATTTTAACAAACAGACTTTTAGTATGAAGTGTTATATTTTGGTTCTAAAAATAGGGTAATATTTATGTGGTATCTTAATAATATTTCCTTGTTAAAATGCTGGATTGCATAAATATTACTTGAGGAACTCTTATATGCCAGGAAATCCCAATTTATAGATTACAGCAAGTAAGATGGTATTCATCTCCATCCACTATTAAGCCAGAATTTTAAGTTGATCATTTGAACTTTTTCAGTGAGCATAGAAATTATTAAATGATTGACTTTCCTTTGCTCAGCTTTAGTTAATGATTTTGTTTCTAAATATCTTTTGAAATATCCTTCTTAATTGGAGATGGTTATCTACACTCACGATCATGTTTTATGTTTAAAATAGTATATTGAAACATATTTGAAAATTTGTATGTCTTCTGCCAGTATATTTGGTATAAAACTAGAGGTTTGCAGAGAGTGTGCTGATACATGCTCATGTGCATAATTTATTCAATATTGAAAAGGGCAGACCCTGAGTTTACCTCCATTTGTAGTACTCAGACTTACCTGGATATCTGTCTAATACGTCTTCCATTCTATTTCAATGTCTCTTCTTTCATATCTGAAATTGTTATTTTGGGATGTTTAATGCTGACACAAGTAGATGTTTCTATACGCATTGTGATGCTCAATCCTCACAGCAGCTGTTAACAACGTCATCTGCATTTTATGTATGAAGAAACTGAGAGGGATAGAGTCTGAAAGTTCGCTACCATATTGGCTTTAATCCAGAGTGTCACCTGTCTAACCATAATGTGTCCTAATCAAATAGTTAGAAGGATCAAGTCTAAAATAGACTGTCCACTGTCATTTGATACTAGAAATTATTTTATTAGATACACCATCTCAGAAAAGGATTGTCCTAAGAATTCTACACAAAACCTAATGACCTAAGAATTCTACACAAATCTTAATGTGAGGAAAAATGCTTCATATTTCAGTCTATACTTATTAGATAGTTCTTAGTTTTATACAACTACTTTTTATGGTCATATTTAAGTTTCTGGCTTTTTAAGGTATTATTTTAGCCAAGGGACAAAATGCATTATAAAAGTATGCATTTATGATTTATTTTTGTGTGTGTATATTTATACTTACTTGCATATATATGTCTGTGTGGATGTGTATATTTATTGATGAGTATGTATATACATGCACACACAGAGACCTTCAGAGATGCAGGAAACGTTGGTTTTATTTAAGGAGGTCTTTAATATTGTTTGTTTTTGAAATTATTGAAAGACAAGGCTTTGATTCATACACAAAAGACCAACAGAATCATCCCACAGGTTTTTATAAACCAACAGTAAGAAATGTTTACCTTCAGATAAAGAAGTAATTATGGGATTACCATGGTAACCTTCAGGTGCCTCAGAGCTGAGGCATCAAAGGGCTGGGCACCCACCCTGCCTTCTTCCAGCTTTGCTTCCAGCATCCTGCCTCACTGCATCATCAACCCCTTCCTGAAACCCATCGGTTGTTCTCTCTCAGTCTTTTCCAACATCTCTTTACCTTCTCTATTGTTTCAACAACAGTTTTACAAATATGTTCCCCAGGTGACACTTCATCAATTTTCTGACCAGGAAGAAACAAATTTTGAGAAAGTGTAGATGAACCTTTCTCAGCTAATGTAGTCACAGAGCTTGCTGTATAGAGTTTATGGGCAAATGTTATCGTGAAAGTATTTCTCATAATGATCAACTATCTGCATTAGCATCTATGACATCGTATCTATAGAAATAATATTTTCTTTACTTTTCCTTCTTACGTCTACTTTCTGGGAGCCCTTCACAGATTGTGTGGGATGAGCACTGAATGGCAGACAGCCTACTGAGACTCTGTCCTTCTGAGATATTTCCACTTTCCATGGTCTCTGTAATAAGAACAAGATAGCTGTCCTCGTGTTTCAAAAGCATTTTCAATCTTGCATGTCTTTTTGTAGTATAACTTAAGATTGGCTATGGTAAAGCGAAGTCTAGAGTTACCTTATTATTGAGTTTAGTACTTTCACTTTTCATAGCATGTCACAAAACAACAAAATAAAGCAGCCTTTTAAACAAACATCTTATCAAAGGCTAAGCAGCTGTGTCACTTAATGAACTAAAACCAGGTGTTCACATTATTTTTTTAAACATCACATTTCGTAATACCCATTGGTAGAGGATATTTCTAGGGAGCTTTCTCAGGGGACCCTATCTGATATTGGTGTAAAGTGGAGAGTGCACTAACACAGCAATGGTTTTGTGTTTTTCCTATATTACTTCTGCAAATGTAAATAATTTATTCCCAACACATTCTTTTCATTTTTGTTCATATATATATATATATATATATATATATATATATATATATATATATATATATATATATATATATGATATTAGTAGTTAAGAAAATTTGCTGTGGATATTCCTAATTGATTCAAATTGCATTAAAAATGCAATTAGTTTTATGGGAAGATCTGCACACTTTGAAATTTGGTAAGCCATTGCACTGTTCTTCATTCTTTGCTTCCACAAAAATATTTTTGATCATACAGAGATGGTATTTTTCAGAACATATAACAGTTTCTGATAGTTCCCCACAGTTTTTATGCTATTTTGAAAATGGATTTTGTAGAATGAGTCTTTAAGGATTGAGAGAACTCCTCTGACTGAATTCCAGTGACCAAAGATGTTTTTCCACAGAGATCTACAGATTATAGCCACCTCCTTGTCTTCACAAATGAAAGGTTTCTCAGAATCATTCTCCTTCAGACAAGGAGCAGTAGGTCTTCGTTATAGTTGGAGGCATTTGAAATAATAATGAAAGTTGTTTTAAGAATATTGCAAAATGTTAAACGGAAAACATACCTGTTTTTATAAGTATGTGAACATGGACATCCCAGAGAATTCAGTGATGTGTTTGGTACAGTGAGTACCACCTAGTAGCTATTAGTTACTGTTTACTTGTACTAAGATTGTAACTTTATTATACAGTATTGATCATATTTTTTCCTTCCTTTCCAGGTAACCCATTAACTACTCCTAAGTCAAGAAATCCTCAAGGCTGTGTTCATGGGGACAAAAGAATAGAAACTGGACTCCTGCAGTGACCTTGAAGATTTGTTTACCTCTTAGAAGAGACATTTAAAACCCATTTGCAAGGGATTCTATGACTTGCCATCTACTTCTTACTGAAACTAAGACTTTAAAGAAATCTGAAGTGAACTTTGGGTCCTGAAGACTTCATTGGCTATGAACTGTGCTTGGCTCATGACACTTCTGAGAGAAGCAGACCTGCTTTCTACGGAGCTGGGATAGAGTTGGTTTTCTGGGGTGACACCAGAGACTGTCCCCTGTAAGTTTTCTGGCTTCAGCTGTGACTGTTCTTGTGTCTGAAGCTGTCTCCCAGGCTCACTGTCCTGTCATGGATGTGCTCCTGGCTACTTTATTCCTTGTCTAGTAGGACTGTGCACAGCTTTTGGTGACATTTCCTTTGCAAACTCTTCCAGCATGGCATAGACAGAGACAATTTTATTGGTATTCTAACCTTGAAACTCTGAAAGCCTACATGTTTTAACATCTTACTCTTGCCTCTCTGAAAGGAATAGAAGTATTTATCCATTGATAATGATAACCATTGGCAAATCACAGTGACCTGAATACATCCCTCATATAAGAATGTGTAGGCGACCTGACACGTTTCCCCAAGGATAACACAGGCTGCAGCTCTCTGACAGTTGAACAGATAACAGTTAGGACTGAATTCTAATTCCCATTACACGGTACTCTGTGCCTGTAGTGCACCCTTCCTTCCAAGATTTTGTTTGTTTTTTAAGTGTACTTTCTTTTTTATATTTCTTTTTACTTTTTCTTCACAGAAATCATCAGTGTACAGTCAAATTAGCAGAGAGCTTTTGATTTAAAAAATAACTCACCAGGGATGCATGTACTTCTCTAATTTCTCATCACTTACGTTTCTTCTAGCATTTTCTCAAACTCTGCTTTCTGTCTCATTTTAAGATCGTCTCTTGCTCGGTTCCAATGACTGCTTGAATGCTTATATATTTGTTCAGTCTGTGGATAGAAAAAAAAACCTGTTCATTTTCCTTGACCACAAAGGTCTAAATACTTGCTTATGGCTGTTCCATTCAAATAATTCTTGGCCAGTATTTTGTCCATATTTTCACAGCCATCATAAAACTTGCGATTTTTAGTTCTTCAGGATTTTTCTTACAAATATTTAAAGGCCTTAAACATTGATTTACCTTTTTCTAAGTTATTACAGAATGTATAATTTTGTACTGCATTTATTTTGTTTCACTTGTGATGCGGGGGAAGGGACCGTGGGTACTGAGTTACCACCCTATAATAATACCATGTAAACCTATAGTTTGAAGGCTTTTAAAGGCAAGGCTTTCCCATGTCTTAATTATTTTAGCTTAATCAAAAGATGTTTCACAGATCATCATCATTTTAGTAAAAGAGTAAAGATGTTTGGGATTTCTTGTATTTCTAGAACTCACTGACAAAGCCAGTAAACCTTAGGTTGGTTTCTAGGATGGAGGTTCACATATTCTAGAGAAGACTTTGTATCTGTTAGTCTGTAACAATGCTCAAAAAGTCACATATTAACTAGAACCTTTAGTAGAAAGAGCAGCTAAAAGTGTAAGATCTGTTAGAAAATTAAATTGGAAAATGACACTTCCAATACTGAGCAAAAGTCAACTGCCTCATGAATATGTGAAATGAAGTGACTACTGCCCCACTTCTGATTGCATAAAACCAATTGGGTGGTTCTAAGTTGGTTTTGTAATGAGTCAAGTCTACACAGAATCAAAATGAAAGAAGTAACAGTTGTGGTGGACTTTCTATGTCAAACAAATTATCACTACTTTCTTTGGTACAAAATGAAAAACTGTCATTTTGGATATTATGAGTTTATACTAGATTTGTTTGAAATTATGGATCATGCTTCTCATTTTGAAAACTATGTCATTTAAAACAACACTGGAAATTCTGTATTATATAAAAGTGTAATACATGCGTATCAATAGAAAAAATAAATGGAATTTCAAATATATGAACTAGAATATTCCCAGTAGATTAATGTTGTGACTATTCAGAAAAAATAAATAAAATTGGAATATAAAATGGACTCACTTTCACAAGTAGAGTTTGGAAAATCTGGTTTCTTGTATCCTATTTTAAACGTGCCCTATTTAGTAACCAATGCAACTCTGAATTTAGACGGAAGCTGACAAATTCTTCAATCCTCTTTTAATAAAGTTCTGTGCTAAAATTTCCATTTGCATAAGGTTCCAGCATTTGACCTGCTCCTTAGGAAACTGAGAAATCAGTACATTGACACCTGCGATGTTCCCCCAAAAAGCGCCTGTGAACACAAATACAAAATCCATCTCATAACCAAAGCTATAAGCATAGCTTACCTTAGGAAACACATGAGAGTAGAAGTATGCATCAATATCACATCTTAAATATCTTTGAAAATGCCTCACAGGAAGTTGCAGAAGATAGTGTAGGGCATTGCTTTCCCTGCTCCCGTCCTTCCCTTGGGGATGACATCATTCAAAATCTTACTATATTGTCACAACCCAGCAGCGCACACTGGTGTAATGCCATGAGCTCAAACAGTGGTTTGTTCCTATTTCTGTCAGTGTTCACATGAAGTGTGCATATGTCCCCCCACTCTTTAAAAGTGCGTGGGTGACATTTCACTGTAGGATGCCAGAATGTGCCTCAGATGTGAGTGTGAGCACATAGACCCATAAAGAGCTGGCTATAACAACTCCAAAGGCCCTAGGTTTAGAATAACGGCTTACAGCTTTATTTGACTTCATTTATACATTTTTTGTTGCCTTGATAGAAAGAATATTTTAATTTAACTCCAAACAGAACAACATGTGATTTTAAATTTGGTATTGTTTTTAATGTGTAGTAAGAGGTCTGAGAATCTATGTTTATGGTTGAAATGAAAAAGCTCCCCACCCTCACCAGGAATAACTGCCTTTAGTATATGTGATTACTACACAGTGTCATTGAGTTAATTAATTTATGTTTGTGTTTAACCTAGTACCCATGCAAAATGAATATATGCTGATGAAAATTTTATATACATATTTATATTTATATGTGAGATAAAAAGGAAAGATGCAAAAAATATCAAGTAGGAGACTTTTCATCATTCTGTCTTTCTTGTTTTGATTCACTAATTTACATGGAATTACAAAGATACTGGGGACAATGGGTGAAGCACTAGAACGTCAGGGAGACACTTGCATGCCTAGCTGCCCATGACAGAACATTATTATTTTAGTTGGGTAAAGTTTTGCCTTTTGTTTGTCCTCTACACTGCCTTTTTCTCCCTTCTTTCTTTCTTTTGTTTTGCATATTGAATACATTTGCAAAAGGATATATATGTATATATTACATATATGTGTGTGTGTGTTGTTTGTGTAATTCTTTACATGTATATTTGTGTGTGTATTGTTTTTGTGTATTTCTTGTGCATACACACACACAAATATAAATGTGGGTTACTGGTAAGTTTGTTGGTAAATTTTCTTCTTAGTTTTCTTGATTTTCACTCTGCAGGACTGTGAAATGGGTTTGTCAGTTATCCAGCATTTAACTGACAGCTATAGATTCCCTTGGAAGCACAAGCATATTTGACCCAGTTGAAATGTTGGATTAGTTGAGCTTTATTCTTGGGAATAGCTTTTCAAATCGGGTCAACACAAATTTTCTAGATGCTGTTCCTCTGTAGATTGCTGTGCTAAGCCGTGGGGAAGGGGGATCCATGGTTTTACGGGTGTTTCAGATTTGTTTTATTTTGTTCATCTCTCATCATTTTGTTTATTTGGGAGTGTTTTTGTTTCCTAAATGTCTGCTTTGAACATTTTTCTAGAATGTCTTTTCTGGTCTGCAAACCAATCAAACTGAATTCAGGATGAATCCTCATGAACAAGATGACACATTTGTCAAGTTGGGATTTACAGATCTTGGCAAAATATGTGCAAATGTCTCAAAAGAAATGGATTGTGAACATGGGGAAGAGAGAGAGAGAGAGAGAGAGAGAGAGAGAGAGAAACAGAGAGACAGAGACACAGAGAGAGACAGAGACACAGAGAGAGACAGAGACACAGAGAGAGAGAGAGAGACAGAGAGAGACAGAGAGACAGAGAGAGACAGAGAGAAACAGAGAGACAGAGAGAGTAAAGAACCTATGGGTGAGCTACAAAGACCTGAGCTTGTACTAAAACACTGTGGAGGATATTTCTTGGGTCATAGTTTAATTAGACAAAGAAAGCCTGAAGTGCGCCTGTGCCCCTTCCTGCTTGTGGAGGGCCTTTTACTTGGCCTGAAATTGACACCTAGGTATAGATGTTTCTTGTAAAAACTCCTCTTTTTATTCCAGTGTGTATCCCATCAAGACAGACAGGGTGAAATGTACGTAACGCACAGGTGACATGACAGTGAGACAAGAACTCCAGAAGTGTCTGAGCCCAGCAAACCAGCATAACACAGGTTCAGTTAGGCAATGGGAAATGTGAGGAAAACACAGGCTACACAGCAGGGGGAAGGAATGAGTTCACTGCTGAACGATATGCTGAGGCTAAAATGCCAACAAAACTAACAGACAGATCATGTTAGGTGAGAACTGGAGAATTTAGTTGTGCTTGTAATTAGGAATTATCCCACGGTTCACTTTGGATAGAACAGCTTCATTCAAACACCCATTGCAGAATTGAGATTTCAGTAGGTTGAAAAGCAAGGGATAAACTTGAAAGGAGAAATAGCATATGCCAACTTCTCTTTCAGCAGGAGGTGAAAATACAAGTAAGATAGTAACGTAGTCAAAGTACAATCAAAAGACATTTTATTGTTAGCCACGTGTGTACATATGTGAGAAGGATATGGTTGTATTTGCCACAAAATGAAGGAGAAAGGGAACAGAGAGGAGAACACAGAGCCTGAGCATAAGACAAATAACTGATGAAGGAAAGGGTGGCTGCCCATGTGGTATGCAGAGTATGGCGGATCGAATTCTGTAGACCATCCCCTAGAACTAGAAGAGCGAAGAGGGACTTGGGTTAGCTCTTCGAGGATCTTCAGTAGAGTAGCAAAGATGCTAAGGCAGATTCCAAATGAAAGAGCAACCACTGGGGTAATAATTGTCAGCTTGTGCCCAAGCGACTGACACTTGTATAAGTGATAATTTCACAAGCTTTAAGTCAATGACTGGGAGGGAAATGATTAATGTCTCCATATTTAATCTGTGAAATGGTTATGCTTTACCTTCAGTGATGTTATGAAGATTCAGTAGATTTATGCCCATAGAAGACCTTATGCAGCATTTTGTCCATGATAGAAATTTATTAAAAGGTGATTGGTTTTAAGTCATGAAAGACATAACAATTCCATTTCTCCTAAAATCGTGTGTGAAACACGTCAATAAAAGTATACCCATTCCTATATAATGTAGAAGAATGTAAACTCTGCTGGTGCACATGCTAAATGAGAGGGGATACAAGGAGGGGGAGAGGGAGAAGGAGGGGGAGAGGGAGAAGGAGGGG